>CM039123.1:33711724-34311724 GCA_022036555.1 Microstegium vimineum
CCTGCGACTACTATTCCCGGTATCCAACAATGTCGCCGAATATGAAGCAGCATTTCACGGGCTTTGCATCGCCAATGAACTTGGCATAAAGTGCATCATCGTCAACGATGACTCAGCTCTAGTAATCAACCAACTCAACAAAGAATGGAATTGTTCCAATGAGAAGATGAACGCGTATTGCGCCGCCATCCGAAAACTAGAAGGAAGATTCTTCGGGATTGAGTATCACTACATTCCGCGTGATCGGAATCAGGCAGCAGATGAAATGTCCAAACTAGGATCGTCGCGATCTCCTGTCCCGGCAGGAGTCTTCGTCCAAGACCTACAGGAACCATCAATCGCCAATAAGTGTGAAACGCCGCCCGATGATATACCGCCACCACAAGCTAACATGCTGATCGCCGCAAGCACTGGCCGACCAGTCGACTGGCGAGATGATTTCATTCAATATCTCTCCAATAACCTGGTGCCATCGGATGAGACAGAAGCAGAATGACTGACCCGCCGAGCTCATAACTACGTCCTTGTCGACGGGACACTGATGAGGAAGAATTCCAGGTTTGAAGCACTGCAAAAGTGCGTTTGCAAGGAGGACGACGCTGCAATCCTACAAGATATCCACGCCGACACATGCGGAAATCACGCTGCCGCAAAGACACTGGTACGAAAAGCTTTTCGAGTAGGTTTTTATTGGACCACGGCGGTCGCCGACACAGAACAGATGGTGCGCACCTGCAAGGGGTGCCAATTCTTCGCCAAGCAAATTCACCTCCCCGCCCAGGAATTCCATGCAATACCAGCATCATGGCCTTTCGTCTATTGTGGCCTAGACATGCTTGGTCCCTTTCGACCAGCGCCGACAAACTTCAAGTGGATCTACGTAGCCGTCGATAAGTTCTCCAAGTGGATCGAGGTCAAGCCGATCACCAAAGCTTCCGCCGGAAATGCAGTTGACTTCATTGATGAAATCATACACTGATTCTGCGTACCGAATTCGATCATCACCGATCTGGGGTCAAACTTCACCGGGAACCTCTTCTGGGATTTTTGTGAGGATAATGGAATATTGGTCAAATACGTCTCCGTCGCCACCCCAGAGCAAACGTCCAGGCTGAACGTGCTAATGGAATGATACTAGACGCACTCAAGAAACAGTTATACCAGGAGGAGGAGAAGAACTCAGGTCACTGGCTACGTGAACTACCCACGGTATTATGGGGACTACGTACTCAGCCCAGTCGCAACACTGGCGTCTCCCCATATTTCATGGTGTTCGGCTCCGAAGCTGTAATCCCAACCGACGTCGCCTTCGGTTCCCCACGTGTAGAGTACTACGACGAAGAGACATCCGACCAGGCTCGGGTCGATGACCTCGATCATCTTGAAGAACAGAGGTTAACCTCCTACATACGGACGGTCAAATACCTAGAAGGCGTTCGTCGATACTACAATCGCAATGTCAACTATAGATCATTCGCCATAGGAGAACTCGTCCTCAAGAGGAAGCTCAAGCGTGAAGGCATGCACAAACTTTCTTCACACTGGGAAGGCCCCTACGTCTTCAAAGAAGTCACCCGACCAGGGTCGTATTGGCTCGCAGACCAGGAAGGCGTCGGCGTCCCCAATTCATGGAGCATAGAGCACCTTAGGCGCTTCTACGCCTAAAATACTTGTACTATGTACCTCACCCGTATCAATAAAAGTTCAACATTCTTCCTATACACTTTTTTTTATTTAGTCAACTACTACAAAACGCCTACGGTGTTCGGCGATTTCTACAAAACGCACACGGCGTTCGACGACCTCTCCAGACACTCCCACATTGTTCGACGACCTCTCCAAAACGCGATAAGGCGTTTCTCCAAACAGCCTGGCCATAACCAGAAAGCACCCGAAGCTGGCCTGTCGATGAACCATAGCGAATAGAAGTAGCTACCCTAAATGCTATGATTACATCGACATGCCTCCCAAGTGGTATTTCCCCAGAAGCCGGGCGATACCACTCAGGTCGGGAGCCATGAGGTAATGTGCCTAGAATCTGTATATGACCACGGTACGGTCGATGACTCAACAAGCAGCATGACTTTTCGCTCAGCGTCTGCAGGAACGGTCTCCACAGGCCCTGGTCACGCCACGATCGAGCCTATCAGAAAAAGGCTCTGTCCCTGGCATCTCCCTAAGTGTGCATGAGTTGCTCGCCCTCTGTGCCGCGTGTTGTCAGCAGCATGCCCCCTTGGGAGTCCTTATGTATCCTACGCGTGCAGTGGCGCTAGCCCTACGATATGGACCATTTGAGACTCAAGGCCGAACGATTCATCGCTATGGCTCACGACTTAGCTGGCACGAAAGGACATACAGGTGAAATAAAAGCTCACCTCCCCGATAAACAAAAGCTTTGATACATTTCACTTACAGGTCCGCACAATCCTTGTATTTCATACAAACGACGGCTATATCGTAGCAAGAAACTCCACATCAGACAAAAGATCCCTAGCAGCTACGCCAGCTTCCACCTCCAAACAAGCCATATCCGCCTCGGACGTACCAGCTGCATACCCACTCCGCACCCTCCGAAGATCGACGCGCGGGTAATGCGACCGGAGTACAGCAAAACCATAAGCAAGCGCCTCCTGCGCCGCCAATGTCGCAAATGAATTAAAACGGTCCAAGAAGCCCCGCGCCCTCGACAGGACGCCAGATATGGCCTCCTCAGACGGAGGAACAGGAATAAAAGCGACATTGTCTACGCAGGCCATCATTGGTCCAACCTCTTTCACCAGGCTCCAAAAATGATCGCGCCAAGGAACGACTCCGGCCTCCAGCTCTACAAACAGACAAAGAAATCAGCCCCACAGCAAGCCAGGGCGACAACTCAAGCAGTTAAAGACGTCAAAACCAACCTTTCCGCACCTTCGCCAGCTGGTCGCGGAGTCCGGAGTTATCACGTTCCTTCTCCAAAAGAGCCCCTTCCAAATCTGACGCTTCCAAATCTGACGCGCGAGCCTCCTCCAAAGACGCTTCCAAGGACAAAATCTGACGCTTGCACTCCCGATTCGTCCTCAACAGCACCTGCAAAACAACGGTTTGTCAATCAGCTCGAGAACCCCTCGGTGCACGATTAACAAAGGAGAAGGAGGTCGGTCACCCACCCTCACGTGATCCAGCACATCTCCAGCGCCATCTGAATCTCCATCATCAACGAAAACACCCTCCCCCGAACACAAACGGTTCGCCAACATCATCGTCAACAACAACCTCCCTTCTCCGCCTCTTCCTAGAACGAGAACCAAATGACAGCGGCACGTCATCTTCATTTTCAGCCACCACTCCAATGCCAGGAGGAATCGCATTTGTAGGAACTCCAGGATCTCCAGAAGCGCCCCGGCCTTCACCAAGTCCAGGGTCATCCACAGCCCAAGGCTCCGACCTCAACGGCTCCGGTTCGCCAACAGTCACCCCCTCCCACGAAACTCTTCACCGACCAGACCCTCATCAACGACACCCGACATAACGCTACACGATGAACCAACCTCATCAAGCGCTACGACGTCAAATAGCGTAAGTCATCAAGAAAACAACACGTTAGGAAAAAGCACTCACCAAGGAGACACCTTTCGCCGGCTGAATCTGGCCGCCCGGGACAACTTTGAGGAATCGGCCACCCCCAACGTAGAGTACGTGCCAAGTGGGACGTCGTCATCCCCTAACAAGGCATTACTCCCTTGAAGCGTCGAAATAGGGGGGAGTTCCCCAGACTGGCCTGGATCACCCGATTCGACAGCATCACCCCCAGTGACGACTGCCGGAGGTGTACAAAACTCTGGCAGCAGATCGGATGCTGGCAACAAGGCAAAATAAGTAGCACGGTCCTCACCACGAATCTACATGACTAAGAACACATATAAAGAGACAAGCGCCACAACATCGAACAACGAGACAAACTGTAGACGTCAAACCTGATGAGGAGGACGCCGAAGAGAGAAATCTTTCCTAAGTTGATCCGGCTCAGAGCACTTCGCAAGATCGAACATGTAATTTAACCGCTTGTCAGCAACAGCTGGTTCGATACTTTCTGACGCCTCTCGAGTACTATCATCTCGACCAACATACTCAAAAGCCAGATGCTCCCTCTCCCTACACGGTTGGCAACGGCTAGCGATGAAACTGCACGCCACCCGCACACCTTCAAGGGTACTACGATCGAGTAGCTTCAATAACAACTTCACCTCCTCCAAACCAGCACCAGAGGGCGACTCCGACCAGCTCGCTAGTGCCGTGGGCACCAGCGCAGGATCACATGGCGCACAGGGCTCCTCCTGGTGAACATAAAACCACCTCGACTTGTGCCTAGCAAATTTGGAGTGCAGCGGCATCGAGATATACTCACTGGTCATACCATCCCTAAGTTGAAGATATACAGAGCTAATAACACCGGATGACCCAGTCCCATTTGGCTTCAGACGGAAGAAGTATTGGAACAAATCAAAATGAGGATAGATCCCAATAAACGCCTCGCACATGTGAATAAAGGTCGCAATATGTACAGCTGAGTTGGGATTTAGGTTGCAGAGCAAAATATCATAATATCGCAGCAAACCACGAAGGAAAGGATGGACAAGAACTCCAAAACCACACCGAAATAATGGCTCGAACACCACAAGCTCACCCATATTTGGCATCAAAAATGACTCGCCGAACGCCGGCCGCCATCCGCCGACCTCCTTGTCCGGGAGTAGACCACCGAACACAAGGGCATTAATATCATATTCCTTCAGAGTGCTCTGCATCCAATGCTTCGCCCAGGTGGACACCACCAACTCTTCAACCCTAACATTTGGGGTCGGCGCCGCAGAAGCTCTCCTAACCGCTGACGACGACCTTCTCGCCACAGCTATCGCCGCGGACGACCTTATGACACTACCCTTCTTTGGCGCCGTCATTGGCAAGCAGAGCAATCAAGCGCAGCGATAGAAAGCCAACCAAAGAAACGTGGCGAAGATTGTGCTAGAAGCTGAAGAGTTTCACCGCACTAGTAGAATGAAGACACCGCCGCCGAACCCCCCTTTATACCGAGCGGCGCGACGCCTCGCCTCCCAGGGTTTTTGGGAAACCGCAACGTGCAAATACAGAGCCGCCATGACGCCCACCTTCCACGCCGCGACTTGGGCCGATAGCCACGCGGCTAATTCGGCCTACTTACTTCCTTTCTCCTCATTTCGTATTTACTTCCAATTAATTTCCCCAATTTATGGTTAATGATTTCCGAAATACCACTAACACCACAGTCCTGGGGAATGGACATGCAACCCTGTTATAATCTCTTTTCTGCAGCTACAGTAACTTGGCTACAGTAAACTGGTCGGCAAGACCCACAAAACTTTAGGTACAGTGATGCTCGAGGACTTCGTCGACCGCAGCCACGACTCAGCCACCTGACCACAAATCCGACTAGGCTCGGGGACTTCGTCCAAACTACATCGAGCAAGGCTCGGGGACTGCAACCACGACACAAGGCAAGGCGACGTGGAACATCAAAACACTCAGGGACAGAAACTCTTGGACTGTGAACAAAACAACATGACCCTGATGCAAGAACCCCCTAGCTTCTTACATCAGGCTCGGGGACTACGGGTATTCGCAATCGTTCCTCACTGAACTTATGTTTCAGTCTTTAATATATGATCCTGATACAAGAACCTCCTAATTTCTTACATCAGGCTTGGGGACTACGGGTATTCATAGTTGTTTTATATAAAACTTATGCTTCAGTCTTTAGTTACAAATTTTATGCATCTTTTTATAAAGCTTGGCACCATGTGCATACTTCACCTGCTACCAAGCTCGGGGACTAAGTGGGTACACTTCACCTAGCGGTGAATGTACTGATTTCCTTCTCGACAACGCTCTACTATTTTTGTTTGTTCTTTGCAAAGCCTAAGTGGGTACACTTCACCAGGAAAGGACTTTTTAAAGTTTTTCTTCTTCAGCACGTCGCATCCTTCCGACAAGCAGCCGCAGCAGCCGACAAGGCGACTTGATCGCGCATCAAGCTACAACACTCTCAACCAGTCGACCTGGTCGGAACTCTGCAACGATGACTTCGCATGATGGCGACCAGCTCAACACCTACAAGGACAATGTTGCGGGCTCACTAGAAGAATACAACGTGCTCGGGGATTTGTTGGGGATATTACCCTGGCATATCCCCAGGAAACTTTTTTGGGCCTACCGACCAGAAGATGGCCTAGCTCACGAGGCCTTGTGGCATGCGACCAGCCCGTCGTGCTCGCCAAGGACTTTGAGGAAGTCTTGCTCGTCAAGGAAGATTCTAGTAGATAGACTCGGATCCCTTGCCTTAAGGGACCGATCGTAATCTGTTAGGATATGGAAATTATAACCCTGCTCCCCGGCTATATAAGGCGAGCAGGGACCCCGTCGAAAACTCTCTCTTAGAACCTCTTAGATCTCATCTATACCTCGTGTAACCTAATACTCACATCAATCCAGCCACCAGAACACAGGACGTAGGGTACTACGATGATTTGCCGGCCTGAACCTGTATAAATCACCGTGTCTACGCTCTCTGTGTAACGCTATGATCGCCGTTGCCGTCGCCCAACCACTGCCATTGTCTTCACCTTGATCTCGCACATCGCCTGATCTCGCACATCGCCTGGTTTGCCCGGCGCGACGTCTTCTTCCTCGCCTCCAGCGAGAGCACCGTCGCTTTGGTTCAGTGTCGTCTCGGCTATCCAGGAGCCGCATTTATCTTTTGTCTGTTGTTTCTTGTTCCTTGTTCATCGTTGATCCTCGTTGGCTCCGCCGTTTATTCTTTGGTGAACCACAACCTCGGGAACGTCGTCGTTGCCGCTCGGCTCCAGTCTCCGCTGGCACGGTCTCCGTCGCCAGCATCTTCCTCTTCATCTCCGGCCGAGTTAGCGAGCGCCTCGCAACTAGAGTGAGCTTCTGATGCTCGTAGGGTAGATGGTTGTAGCCAATTTTGGCCGGTTGGTTGTGTTCGTTTGCTCCAGCGTGTTTTGCGCCACCGCGTCGGTGCTCACCGCCGTGAGAGCTCGGTGACCGATCTTTTCTTCAATTGGTTGTTGCGCTAGCTTCGCCTAGCCTTGCTGTGCGTCGCATGGGGGTTGGTTGTTCGAGCGCATGCGAGTTTTTGCCGGCGCATGTTGCGTAGATCTCCGCCACACGCCATGGTCAACGGCGAGGTCTCTGCAGTAGGTTTTAGCCTCGTTTTCTTTGAGTTTCTTGTTCGCGTGAGCTTCCTGAGTCGTTTGCGATGTTTGGTTAAGCCGTTCGTGGCTTATACTCATCGGTGTGTGTGCAGCCGCGCGTGGGGTGCCGCCATCGTCGCCGGTGAGGTCGTTGCGAGGGATGGTTCGTGTCGTGTCGCACCTCGTTGCGTTCGGGGTGAAGTGCTGAGTCCAGCGCACGTGTTGGTTGAAGCGTTTGGTCGTCTGCGGCGACACGCCGCCATGTTTTGTGGTCGCCGGCGCTGCGGCGTCGTTTGGGTGGCGGCTGACAGGCCGACCCCACCTGTCAGTCTCTGTTAGTTAGGGTTTTTCTTTTTCTTGTTTTGAACTGTAGTGACTTTTGTTATTTTTGAATGTTTAAATCTGTGCATGTTTAAATTCTGCAAAATTTTTTGTATGATCTCTGTGATGTGTAGTATTTAAGAAAAATATAACATATCCATGTTCAGTACATTTTTAATCCTGTAAAAATGCTCAAATTAATTAATAAATGTCTTTTTCATTATTTTTCACGCTCTGTATATTGCTCCAAAAATTTTGGGAATTTTTGTGTAACCTTTATACACTAATACCTTGCTGTACAAAAAGTTTGGAAATTTTTGGATACTCTGTTATACATGGCTATTTGTATAATTAATAATAAAATTATTAGTAACCCTAATTACTTTAGGTTTTGTGTGATTTTGGGTTGATTGATGTTAATGGTCATTAGTCCAGTGACAACCACAAGTTGGACATGTTTGATGAAATTCTGTTTGCTCAGTTCTTTTGGATATAATTATTAACTTAGATAATCAAGTTAATTAGGGTTTAGTTAAAATGCTTTATGATCTAGTTTTACTTTCATTCATGAAGGGAAGTTGTACTCAAGGTGTTTAATATGTTTTAATCATCTCTTAAGTACAAGTTTGTGTGTTGCAAAGCATCATGTCTATCTTTGTAAGCATCATCTAAGCATAGCACTTTATCGTGTAGATATCTCGTTGGTTGGTTTGGATAACCACCCTGGTGAAGGGGTTTCTCTGTGATTGAATCTGAGCCCGACATCGTTTACCCCTCCAGCCAAGGCAAGCCCCGGTGCATTCAAACCTTCCCTTGTATTTAAAAATGTTTGCTTTAAATACACTTATGGTTATACTATTGCATTATGATACCTTATTAAATTCCTACTTGATGCATAGCTTTATCCTTGTATTAATTGTACTCTATAGCTTGACACATGTTTAAAGACGCAAAGTTTTGCTAAAATGCTTAGCTGCTTAGAACTTTTATAGTGGGTGATTTCCTGTCACCTACGCATAGCGGATTGCTTTGGCAAATGGTTATGTTCTTTTGAGAAAGGGATGTTGCTGGAAGTAATAATCGGGACCAGGCGGACACGGTGTTTGGGAGCCACCAGCGGTGACTGGTGAGCGGGTTCTTTCCGCCTGTGTCATTAGGGTCTTGTCATTGTTAAAGTCTGAGGGTTGTGACTTTGGAGTACTTATCACATACTTCGGGAAGCTGGAGTCTGGATAATCCAGTATTAAGAACGGTTAACCCGTACTGGGAGTGGAGAGATGGCGAGAGTAGTGTGTACCCACCAAGTTCGAGGAACTGGATGGAGGCGTACTGTGTTCTCGGGTGGCGGAAGCCCGTTCTCGGATGGAGGATCCAGAGAAAAGTAGTCATATGCGTGCTTTAGTGTTGTATATGTCGTGTGATAGGGAAGTCCCAGCTGGGTTTAACCGGTTCGAATTGTCGTGTTCCTCGGATATGGAAACATAACCCTGTTTTTATCAACGTAGTTAATGAAACTTAAATTGGATACTTGATGGGTTCCTCTAATGGATGGTTTATTACTTTGTTAACGATCATACATCTAGATCAGTAACTGAGTAATCTTATGAACGAAATAAATGAATTTCAATTTTTGTACAAATGCTCATTTATTCAAAATACTTGATTCTTGCAAACTATACCTTGAATCCTATGACTTGCATATTGTTTTGTCCACCAAGTATTTTATTTGTCGGATAAGTCTTGTTGAGTACTCCCGTACTCAGGGTTTGTTAACCCTAGTTGCAGATGAAGGTCAGAATGCGGTGAGTACAGCTCTGTGTTGTATGATCGTAGCTAATGTTGATGATGAAGAATAGAGGTTGTGTGACCCTTGGGCAGGGTACTCGGTTTGTTGTGATATAATCTTTACCACTTCGCTTGATGTAGTAATGACACTTATGTTATATTTCTAAACTAATGTTTTGTAATATGACCCTTATGTATTTCGCTACTTTGATGTAAATCAAATTATTGTATTTCTTCTACAATGATTATAATGAGGATCCTGCTCGGAAAGAGGTGGATGACCCGTTGCAAAACGGCGACACCTGATGAATCTTTTAAGACTTGGATCATTTGTGTTGGATTAAAGTTGGATGGACGATAATCCTTACAAGTGGGCCCTGTTCTTAGGAGATTCTGTCACAACTTGCCTATAACCACATGGCAGGGATCAAAGTCTAGACATGGATGTCACTTCTTGCTAGCATTTGCTCGAACCATGCAGCAAGAGGCCTACCCACGTAAGAGAGAGTCTAGACACCACATCTACATCACACATGCAGAACTAGAGCACTCTACTAATAAAGTAAAGTGGTGCATGAATAAGACAAGTTATATATCTACTAAACCAATGCCAGAATATCAAATACTATAGATAACTCGGGTGAAGTACTTACAGAGAAGAACTTACATCCACTGAGGAACTCTTCGGAGAAGACTCCCAACAGACCCGGGGCTTTCTCCTTCAGACTTTCCTCACCCTCACCCTTCAGGAATAGCACACTGACATAGCTTCGCTAAGCTACTAGTGAGTGGACTACTCTAATGTGTCATGAGTTGAGAGTGAAGGCCTAGGGGGTATTTATAGCTAGAGGTGGAGTTGGGGCTACTCCAGTGCCATGTCAACGATCCACGCCATCTCCATCGTGCTCCATAGGATCAAACCGACCTTGCCACCGCCTTAGATCAACGCACCAGGTGAAGTTGATGCATGGAGGCATGCAGAGAGGCGGTGGGAGCTTCGTGGAAGTCTAGAGGCACATAGGGGGGGGGGGTCAGCCGACCCCCCATTGACATGTGGGACCCTCCAAACCTTCTAGAAGGTGCCCCCACATGTCAAGGAGTGTGATGGTGGGCTCTGGGCACATTGACCAAGTCAGCCGAGCTGGCCTTGACTCCTCCAAGCCCCCTCCTTCGCGTCGAGTATAGTCCACATGTAAGTGACATATTCTGGAAGTGTCACGGTGAATTGACTCCTTGTGGGCCCATGAATCCATGTGCTTTGATCTGGAACCATTGAGAGAAAGCACAGAGTGGATCCAAGGGTGGATCTTTACTCTAAAGGATGTCACATGGATCCTGGGTGCATGGGAGCCCTTAGTGGGCCCTTAGAGGGGTCGGTCGACCCCCTAAGTGGGTCCCATAGGCTCCCATGTCCCCCTTTTGTCACCATCTGCAAAGAAATACTCAAGGGGCATGTGGAACTATTTATTTGATATGATATGTTCATGATTTGTTATTATTCCCTTGACATCGAGCCCGTCGACAGTGTTTTGAGCATGTAAAAGTATGTCATATCTACCATCAACACTGTCGACCACCATCTCCGTGCTCCACACTTGCGCATTGCAAGCTAAGAAAGATGTTGTACAACACAACTCACACCATGGCTAGTGAAAGAACCCAATACAGGAATCACGTTGACAATCACTCATCACACATCAAACCATAAGGGCACATATCAACCTTGTATTCTGCTTTTTACTAAGTACATGTTTAGTGTGATGGCCCTAAAGTTTTGATGTTAGTGTGAGTCTTTTTAGCACTTAGATAAGAACTATGCGTATATCTTTGCATAGGCTAAGATTTTTCATGAGTTAAAATTTTAAAGCTCCAACATATATTGATGAGGACATGACGTTCATGCATACGACCATGCTTTGAGACAAAGGACAAGTAGATAGCAAGAGTGTCCTAACTGAGAAGAAAACCTGAAGCGCATCCTGTTCGAGTCACCAAGCTGGAGACCCAAATCAAGTTCATCAGAATCCAAGAGCAGTCTTGGGGAAAACAGCGCCCAGGGCGCATACAAACTCTATTTTTGATGATCTAGATATGCTTGGAAAGATAATTTTATAAGCTATCCAGTGACTTTAGTTTCACGTCAAAATAATTTCTGAGTCAATGGAATCATCAAAACAAATCAGATCAACATCTAGAATATGCCAGGGTGCTAGGACATCGTCTTTTAGTTCATTGGATTGTATATCATGTTTCGGTCCAATAGGGGGCATGTCCAGCGGGGGTCACCCCCAAAACTCTATAATTAGCATTCATCGTTCTCGTTAGAGTTTGAGTTTTGTTGCATTCTTGTTTTCCAAGTGAAACAGTTATTGTTTGCTACAACTGTATCATCAAGATCGTTTGGTATTAAACCAAAGCCCCTGATCTTGATCTTGTTCGCCTATGATGATTACTCCTTTCAAATTAAAACTTAAACCCCTCTTTAGATTGATAATCTTCATATTTATTTATTTCAAATTTCAGATTGTGTTTATCTGATTTTGCTTGTGTTCTAGATTCGCTTGAGGAAAACCTTCTCGGCGAGGTCAATCACGTTGTTTGTGGTTGATAACCAATAGAGTAGCGGTGTAACGGTTGTGGAAGTCCAAATCAGTCTTAGTTCGAAGTTTAGATTGTGAATATCGAGTCTCCGCAAATCGACACTCTCATACCTTTCGAAAGATCAGTCGTGTCTACATGACATACTTCTTGCTTTCTAAACTTCAAATTGGATCTAAGGCCTTGGTATTAAACTCAAAGTCTCAACATCGTGGGACACCAAACAAATTTACAAATGCAGATATATGGCACATCCGAGTCCCAACTCATCCCCATTCGATCTAACTCATGCGCGGCAGCATTGCAATCTCCACGAAGTAAGAGGACACCCACATAAACAAAATGATCACATAAGAGTTCATGTACGTCCCGGAACAACATAACGCTAGCAGCCAAGTCCATGGAAGGTGAAGAAATAGCTTGCTTTCCCTTCCAACGAGTCAGCCTCAAGCTGTGCATCCGAGAGATCCCCAGATCATTGGCCGAAAGGAGGGCCTTGCTGCATGCCTCTGCTTCAGATATATGAGTGCACTTGGTACAGCTGCAAGTCATCCCACTACCGCTGCAAAAGCTTCACCGAGACGGATCTCTAATTATAAATCCCCATCCTCCACAAATTGACTCCTTAATGAAAGCCCCGTCAGCCTGACGGGGGAAGCATCTGTTTCTCACCACCATATCTCTTCTTGGAACCATTCGATCCTTATAAACACGCTTGATCCTCTTCTTCCTCCCCGCGTCTCCCTGGTTCGTTGCTCGTCTATGCCGCTACCACCATTTGGCTGTTCGCATACTCGATGATTGTCTCAACTCTCAAGTGAAATGGAGCCTCCGCTCGTTTTAAAAAAAGTTAACAATCCCGCATATTAAAAGAAATTTTTTTTTAGCAAGATAATTCTAATATAACTTGTCTTCAAACCAAACATCCGTAGAAATGAGATCGACCACCCGCCTGCTGTTGTCCTTTCAATAGTCCAACCAAATTCACGGTGAGAAATGGACTATAAAGATTAAAGAGTTCGTCTTTTTTTTTAATCGTCCAGTCTCATCAGCAACTACGAGCAACAGCGATTGCATATTTGCACTGTGGTAAGAAGATTCTTGCTGTCGTTTGAGCTTTTTATCCCACCATTCTGTCCTCAGGTTCTCCTTTCATCCTGCTCCACTTTTCTTTTTCCTTTTTTTCCTTTTTAATCTTTTTGGGGGTTAAACAGTACCTTTGGACTTATCTTTGGCATCAATCATTAGGACGGCAGACTGGGGAAGCTGGAAGTGACACATCCAGATTCAGAAGTGAACATTATTCAATCTAACAGGCCGGGGCCATTTTAAATTTGGTTTTGCGTGCATATTTAACCATAATCGCCCGCAAATAAGCAGTAGAACACCTGACAACAGGGCCTTGTTTCCTCTTGGTAACTAGTAGTACCATATCATTGATCCTTTCAGTTAAAATAAAATGAAAAGGCACAATCAACACTTTCAACAGAAAATAAAGACTGGTCGTAGTATAGAGTGAAATACTCAGTACTACTCAGTGTAGGAGTACTATCTACTTGCATATTCAAAATAGACTAGTAAGAAACTGTAAGAATATAATATCAGTATAGTGTTGGCGCGCTTAATTTGATTACCAAATTAAACAGAGGCTAGCTACTAGCTGGATGGCTGGATGTAGATCAGTTTTAGCTAGATTAATAGTAGTAAATGATGATGGATTATTAGGCAAGGCTAACTGTGATCACCGTTATCTGCTGCTGTCTGATCTCCAACTCCAAATGAAGCGCCAACCCAGTCCAAGAAGCTGAAGCTGAAGGGATCCGGACCCAGCAGCAACTGCTTGTCTTCTTCCTCCGGCAGCTTCTCCAAGTTCTGTGCAGTGGCCTGCTGTTGCTGCTTTTTTGGGTGGAAGTCGGAGGCGCACAGGACGTCGAGGGCGCCGTCCATATCCGCAAACATGCCCAAGCAGTCATGGTCAGCTGCAGCATCAGCGTCCTGCGCGGGCTGCTTGCTGGGGTTATCCATATCGACCGCCTCCTGCTTGAGCAGCTGGTGATGGACACTGGCGCTAATGATGGATCCTGGCGTTGCATTGTCGGCGACGGCGACGTTGCTGGCGTGACGGTGGGCCGGTGTCGTATCAGGAACGGCAGCCCCGGAGTGATGGTGATGGTGATGGCTCCTGGCCGACGAGGAGAAGGCCGGCCTGGTGGAGCCGGCGAGCGCGTTGCGCTGCGTAGGCCATGGGTGGTTGTGCTCGGAGGTGTAGGTGATGACGAGCATGGAAGGGTCGGTCCGGCTGCGCTCCACCTGCTTTCTGGCGGAGCAGCCCTTGGAGCTGCTGCAGCGGTAGTACCCCCTCGGGTACGGCGACCCCTTGATCGGCTTCTGCCCGTACTTCCTCCACGCCCACAGGTCCGACGGCACCACCTCACCGCTCGTGCATGGCCTCCCGCCCAACCCCGGTGGTGCCGCCACCGGCGCGGGGATGCACACCACCTTCTTCGTCTGGCTCTTCCTATATATACGTGCAGGCACGCCACACATGCATATTGATCAGTACGTAATGTGCAATGCAATGCAACAAAATAAAAGTGATGCGAACGAACCTTCGCTTGATTGCCGAGGTATGAGGGTGGTGAGGGGCCACCATCGCCATGTCCAGGACGTGCTCCTCCAGCACGGGGCCGTCATTTTCCCTCTCGACGAAGTCGAAGCTGGAACTGGAAGCGCACAGCGTTCCGGACAAGGGCGTCGTCTGAGGAATCAGTCCCTCTGCTGCTGCCTCTGGATGGTGCTGCGGACACAGGACAGCAGCATGATCACAAGCGCAGCCGCCACTGCCGCCGTTGCTGCCCAGCATGAGGCCCATGCTTCCATTGCCATGCACCAGCTGCGAGCGCGCTTCATCGTGATCGTCGCCACCGAAGTTTACTCGGCCTGCTTCTGCTTGCAGCTGCAGCAACCCCTCTTCCTCCGGCAGATGATGGGAGCCCAACGAGTGAACGGTTGGGGCAGCAGGAGTGGTCGCCGGAAGTCGGTGGTGGTGGGGCGCCCGCGGCTGCAGGCTTGCCCTGACGACGTCCGAGAGGTCGTCTGCTTGATCGGCCGGCGACAGCCAGAAGAAGTCGCACATGATATTACTGATATACAGTACATATATTGTGGGTCGATCAAAATCCTAATTCAGGATCTGTGTTGCCGACAGAAATTCAGGGAGGCGAAGGATAGAGTTACCCAGAAGAAGTGGTGGCAGAGATAAGTAAACGAAATTGATCGACAAGCATGGATCGATCGATCTATAACTTGGATGGAAATGGGAGAATTTAGTAACTTGGATCGATCTGTGCTGCTACATATGCGTCCGTGTCAGGCTGAGGCAGCACAGCCCAGTTATATAATGGAGCCAGCGTTATCGAGCACTGTAGTCCGATTGAGCTAGCCCATATGATGATCGGCTAACTAGAGCAAAATGCATGCGTGCACTCGACTGCACGGTCCAAATCAACGATACTGTACTGCCACACACAGGTTCAGCACGTACCATCATCATCGATCCAAGCTACTCCATCTACTATGTGCTATGGCATGCATTGATGCATGTCAATGCAATGACAGACAGACATACGTGGTACATACGATTACGATATGTGATGAATAGTAGCAGCTGCCTATTATATATATATATATATATATATAGCTGGTGTCTTTTCGTCCATCTTTTCTCCTCTTCATTCAACCATATCCACCATTACATCTCGTCATCTCGATCCATCGGACTCGGGCTTGCGCGCTAGCTTTCCCCGTCCACTGTCCACATCGATCATTTGATCCACCGAGATGGAGAATTACTTAGGCCATGTTCGGCTATCTCTGATTGAAGACTCGGAACAAATCCGGCTAAAAATGTATGTGTAATTTGTTTAAGGACTAGAATAATTCCGACCAGAATCGACCCAATCAGGAGAAACCTAATTAACAAGGCCTTACTACTAGAAACTATATTATTCCTGTGTGCTACTTATTTTTTTTACGGGTATTGAAAGACTCACAGAAAAATATCAATTTCCTTGTCGGTACATAGTACTCTCAGAATAATGAAGAATTTTTTATGTGTGCTGATACATTATTCTGTCAGTGTAACCACAGGTTAATTGTTTGGCGCGAAAAATATTCATTTGGCGCGCAGGATTTTCAGTTGGCGTGTATAATACCCGCGTGTACCTCCTCACCCTAAAAAACAAATGAAAAAAAAAACCAAAACCCCATCCTGTAAGTTCCCCAAACGCACTTTCCAGAACTCTGCTCTCCGTCTCCTTGCCTTTTCCTCCAGACGCCGCATATCCTGCATCTTCCGTGAGGCTATTCACCACGCAACTAGCTTGTTCATCCCACTCCAAGATCCATGGGGCTGCAGCACCAGCCAGCACTTCCCCCTTCTGGATCTGGAGGCGCTGCCTCTAGCGCCCGCTACTGAGCTGACGCCGCTGCGGAGGCCCCGGCGGCGGCCGCCGGTGACGCAAAGGCGGCCAGGGGAGGGGAGAACAGCACGACGCTTCATTGCTTGCATATTGTAGTGACCTACTGCTTGCAGGTTCTGTGGTAAGTCTCTATTCCTCCTAACTCTCATCTTGACAAATCCCCTTTCCACAAAAACTAGATCTATGTTGTGGTAGATTTGATTTTTCTACAGGGGAATTTGTTGTATCTTAAAAAAAACTCGATCAATGCTATGATATGAAAAGCCAGGTGCTGACCTATGTATTTTCTTGGATTATTAGTGCCCTGCGTTGAATGAGGGGTGCAGTCACCCTGTAGCAAGCTATGACAGGCACCCTAGCTATGAGCAGTAGCACGGCTTCCTTGTTCTTTTCTTTTCTTTTCTTTTCTTTTATTTTCTTTCATTCATATGTGAAAATAATTCAGGCCCCTTCATTCATACGCCATTTAATAGAATTAATACTAGGAAATTGATTCGCTGTGTTCCTGATTTTTACTTCATTCATTAACTGTTATATGCATATTACGAAAGCACACGTTTCAATTAAATTTATGTGTTCAATTTATTTTCTTTTCAGCCCACTTGATGGTCATATCATTTGTAATGAAAAAATCAGGAAATAATATGGTGTTGTATCAAACTCATGCTCTGCCAGTTCCTTTGAGAATGTTTAGTACTTTATAGTGTTCTAGAAAGCACAAAAAATTGTCGTATGTATCTGTTTTTGGTCTGGTGTTAGATTGCTAGGTTGCTCTGTTTACTGATTCTTACACTTCGTCATTCTCTGAGTTCATTAGTTTTTAAAAACTAGGCAGCAGTAGCCATGTCAAGTATGTGCTGCACTAGCAACACTAATAATTAATGCTTGTAGACTGCTATCTTTACTAATTCCTACACTTCTTCGTTCTTTGAGTTCACTAGTTTTTAAAAACTATGCAGGGGGAACCTATCAGGTATGCGCTACACTAGCAGCACTACTAACTAAGTTAAATATACCAATAGGGACTTTAAAACATTGCTAAATAGTAGTGTTTAACATCTTTAGTTTGTAGCAGCTTGCCAACTAGTGCTGAACATGGCTGATTTCTTGAATAATACTATTTTACCTATATATAGAACAAGTGACAAAACATGACTGATTTCATTGTTCTTGAAATTTTACTAAATAATCTCCTTTGCCTTCTAGGATGAGTATACTAAAATGTCTCAGGCTGCACATCCGGAAGGGCTGGAGCAACAAGAGTTAGATGGTAAAATTTTGTATGATCTGTCTAGCGGCTTGCGCCATGGTCGTGTAGCCATTGGAAATGGTGCTGTCAAAATGGCTGATGTGCGGTATGCTGCCTCTGTTGCCAAGATAAAAAAAATCCCGCATCTTCAAATGCAGCATCTTGTCGACGCATGGCCAAAGATAATCGGAATTTGCGTCATGCAAATAGGTGTTTACATGAGCGCCTTGACCAAATGGGGGATCTTACTAATGACTTGATACTGGTATGGATGCGAATTCATGTCTATTTTCATGATTAAAGAATACACAGTTTTATAATACCTTATTTTGAACTACTATACTTGTGGATGCAAATTGGATCGGGAGGTTCCAGAAAATTTGAAAAGGCGCCTTGCAACTCTACAAGCAAATATAAGTACAATATCCTGGTACTTATACCTATGAAACTAGAATTAATTATGACAAAAAACCAGGTGGTCTACAACCATTTAAGTAGACAACTGATATGTTTTGATGTCAGAATGACAACACGCAGTGCAGCAGTGAGGGAGTGGCCTCATGTTGATGGTTACTGTAGTTTCCAACTTTCCATCTTAGTTTTAACCACATGGTAAGCTGTACAAAACAAGTGTCTTGTGACTGCTTACTTCACCTATCTTGTGCATAAGTATTAGGGCTCTAATATCATCTATATTTAGTTTAAGCATTTGTTTATGCTTCATGTATTGTTCTAGTGTAAAAGTAAATCATGAAGAAGACAAGGAATTTGTATCAGACCTAAAATCCAATGATATTTACATGGTATTATCATTTTGCAGCTGCCCATAAGTTCATCTCATGTTGGCGGGGAAATGAGTGGTGAGGGCATGGATGGAGAGGACTTTGAGGACATGGATGGCAACTACATGGAAGGAGAGGACATGGAGGAGAACATAGATGAAGAGTACATGGCTGAACATGACATGTATGAAGAGGACATGGATGAAGAGGACGAAGAGGACGGGGATGAAGAGGACATCGATGATGACAATGGGGGCAGCAATGCTGGATCAAACATCGATGACTTTTGTGATTTGGGGTACATATGGTAAGGATGCTATTGGCACAAATAGCACATGGGATGTCAAAGTGACTTTTGTCCACTGAACAACATAAGTTATGATGGTTACCTTTTGTCTTTTAGACATGTATGGCCATGCACGATTAACTTGGTAGTAGTTGAATGTTAGATGGACTTTGGCTAAAACTAGAATGGTAGCGGAATGGTAGTGGTAGTGACATGGCTAGGAATGGTAGTGGTAGTGACATGGCTATACATGTATAAGTTAGGAGCAACAAATTCTAGTGTGGTAGAAAGTTGGAACTTGACTTTTAGATGTAATTTGTGAGGGTAGATCCTTTGATATGTTGGTCTGTGTTGAATGCTTTGTAAGCACTTATTATGGAACTTCTAATATATATGCATTATTATCTTGTTATGTATATAAGGTGTTTGGTGCATTTGGAATAGAACATGTAATATTTTGATATTTACCTGGTGGTAATTTGACATAAACATTGTGATTTCTTTGAGGGAAAACCATCAGGAAAATTAAGTTGAACCGACAGAAATTTAGTATTTTTTTTATGGGAAACTGACAGAAAATAGGATCACGTTCGACAGAAATATTCTTATTTCCTTGACGGGTGACTAACAGAAAAAATGATAAAACTCACAAAGAAATTATTACCCTCTCTGACATAATACCTACAGAGAAATCAATTAACCTGACGGTTCCTGATGATGTCCTTAACTTTCCGACCCAATATTTTTTTGTGAGGCAACTGTCAAGAAAATACCGACAGAAAAATATTTATGACGGATAGCTCACAAAACAAACCGATTTCTCTGTCACTCTATCCTTGACGGGATATGCCTGTCGGCTGTCCGACAGAATTGATTTTTCTGACGGTTTTTCCCGTTTCCTTGACGGTTTTTTGGCACACAGGAATAATATAGTTTCCAGTAGTGTTAGTGAGGTCACAACGATGTTGGTTGATTAGATAATTATGGTTTTCATGGCCATATTGATGCATTTCAGTTGTTTTCCAAATGGTATGCATCAAGGTTTATGATCGACTAATTCTAAGTGTTGTTTAGCATTAAGAGACACTTATAGTAGTTTAGGTTTTTTTGCCATACTATAAAGGGGTATGAACAAGTAAACTTGACCTATGTGAGTCTAGTGAGTGAATACGGTGAACACTTGTGAAAACTAGCACTATAGATCTCAGATAAAGCCCAAGAATGGATCGGATGAAACCAGAAGCCAAAGTCAAAGTGTTTGAATCGGAGAAGTTTGGGCAGTTTTTGTATGCATCAAGTTCCTTTGGCGTGGGCACCAGAGAATACCAACACTGCTATGCTAGGGTGCTCTGACAATGACCACGTACATTTCTGGTACATACTAGAGAAAGGAAATAGAGAGGGTGCACAAATGCTTGAGAGGTATTTAAGGCATAGGAATTCTTCAGTGCTCACCGGAGAACAAAATGGGAAAGGGTGCTTTGGCCAACTTTGAGCACACACATTAGATTTATCCACTCCATCATGCGAGAATAAGCTCTAGAGAAATTGTATAGTAACAGTGATATGAACATTTAAGTCTATAAAATGGCACCAAAGTTATTTGGTGTGTGTTTTTTCGGTTGAGTGGAGTTTTAACAACTAGCTAGCTTTAGTTGTTGGCCTATGTATACCCCATTCCTTTGAGCACTTAAAGCTTCCTCGAAGAAAGAATTGTTAGATACATATATTTGGGTTCAAGAGGGTGATTTGAACTACTAGAGTGATTGGAAAATCTTAATTGAAGATTAAGCGGTCCAGCAGTGAATAAAGAGTAGCAAGTGTGTATCCACTCTTCTCATTAGGCTTAGTTTGGTTAGATGAGAGTTTGTGCTTGTTACTCTTGGTGATCAACATCACCTAGATATAGCTTGGTGGTGATGGGTGCTTGGTGATATCTAGGTGATGGTTGTGAGAGTCCCAAGTTGGTGTACATGGTCTTAGTAATCCATTGCCCGGAATAAGAAGGATCAACTTTTAGAGAGTACTTGGTCCTTGCATGGATCAAGGGGAGCTATACATTGCAAGGTGCTCCAATAAAGACTATTGTGAAGTTCCAACTCCTTGATACCTAGGTAAACATCGTTGTGTTCCTTGCCCCCTTTACATTGTGTGTTTACTTTCTTGCAATTTACATTCATAGAATTGTCATGATAGTGTATGGATGGAAATTTGGGTGCAAAATTTTAACCCAAAGACATAGAACACTTTTAGGCACAATGGGTGAAATTGGCTAAGCGATAGGTTTAATTTCACAAAAAATAGATTAGCCTAACCCCACCCTTCTTATGAATCTTGATGCTTTCAGACGCGTTGCAAAGCTATCAATCATTGCAAATTGATGTTCTATAGTCTGAATACAACTTCCAAAACACATGTTGGATTTTATCTCTTTCTTTCCTCGGGCCAAAAGGGGCATGGTGTCTTAGTTCTAGATGTTGGGAATAGTTGGACTTGTTCCCTAACCAACTTCATTAATCATCCATGATCCTAATATGCAATCAACTCTTCTATTGATCCATATAAATACTTCTAAAAAACAAAATATATGTACTTTTATGGTGCAACATCAATTCATCAAATCTATGAAAGGTAAATCTAATATAGAATGGTCACACCTTTGGTTCATATGCATTGAATATGATCATATCTGGACCAGTGATGTCCTCACCAAATATGCTCCATTGAGTCATCTTCATCGGATTTGTATAAATGAAGATCACATAATACTGCACATTCCATTGTGCCATTAGGTGCATTCATATGAACACACATTCTTACATTTGAGTTATTCCCAATGATTTATATTATTGTGTTTAGTTTTGAGGATGAGGGAGGATGTGATTGGACGGTCCTCTTTTCGATGGTGTTTTGTTAGAGAGTGGGAGGCACAGGGTCATCCTCAAGGGGGAATATTCCTATAAATTAGGGACAATGTCATTCCAAAAAAAAGAAGTAAATGAGTTTGTCATGTGTTCACATTGTTACATGTTGTCACCTCTCCACACGCGAGTTGTGGGCAAAACCGGTGTGGGTGAGCTCCTACACAACTACATCTACCTCTTGCATGACCACATCAATGTAACACCCCTGGTGTTTAATTACTAAAAGTATTGTGCCATCATGAGCATCGCATCATCATATGCCTGATTACATGTAATGCATTTACCTAAAATGAGTTTATTTATTTTGAGCATAGAAATGCTAGAGTGCTTTGTTTAAATATGAAAAGTATTTACATTCAATAATGCAAATGTTAAAAAAAACTCTTTTCCAAAAACCCTATTTTAAGGGGGTTAAAATTTGACCTAAATATACATTTTAAAAACTAAAAGGTTTTGGATCACAATTGTTTAAGAAAAGTAGTAGATCTCTTCAATCCAAGCAAAAGTTGTTTTTGAAGATTTTCAAGTGTTATTAAAAAATGGAGTAATTGAAAAGGGGGAAAGTTGATTTTAAACCCTAATTTGAATTCAAATGTGAAATTTAAAAATTAAGCAGATTTTGAAAATGAACCTTTTATGAAAGTTGTAGAGTTTGAAAAATGGAGCAACTTTGTTTTTTTTGGAGTTTTTCAAGTTTAGTTGAAAAATCTAGAGTAATTTTGAAAATAGAGGCAGGGACATTTCTATAAAATGTGAACAATGGCCAGGGGGAGGAACTCACGCCGCTGCCGTGCCTCGCCATCACACTGGCCGCTCCGCGCCTCATCCCGCGACACCGAGGCCTCCAGCGCAATGGCACGGATCCCACGCGTCGGTTGAGCATGCTTTGGAGCCTTGGATATATAGGGCATTGCCCTTATCTCTTCCGCCGCCGACGTCATCCCGAGCTGCTCCGGTGAGCTTGACCGCCCGCTCTGGACGTTCTCATGTTCAACCAGCTACCACAAAAGCTCCGCAATCGTCTTGTGCACCCGCCAAGCTACTCCGTTGACACTCTAACCCACTGGACTGCTCGACGTGTCTTCTTCTTCCTCAGCTCCGGCCACGGAGTTCCGAGATCCGCCGTGAAGTGGGTAGCAACCTTGGAACGTCGTCGAGCAGTGCTTCCAATGTCGGCATCATCCCTGTCATCGCCGACAGCTTCACCCACTGCTTCCCAGCTTTACCTAGCATGCGCATAGGAACCGTGTTTCTGCCGCCACGCCATTGGCATCCATGGTTGTAGCGTTCCAGAGGCTCTCCTGTTCGGTTGTGCTGCATGTTAGGGTCACGGGGAGTCACTGATCGCGTTGGTATGCTCGGTTCGGCCGGAAGGGTGCTGTAGTGGTCGGTCCTTGTTTGGCCGAGCCTTGCTTCCACCATGGCCGCCAGTGAGGCTCACCGGGAGTTACTGGCTTGTCCAAGTAGCTCGAGGAGTTCGGGGTGGAGAGAGCAAGAGGGTGGTGAGGTCGGTTGGGTGTGAGAAGTTGCCACCGGCAAGTTCGCGGCGACTAGAAGGTCGCAGGCGTCTCTTGCGTCACTAACAGGTCGGTCCCCTCCTGTCAGTGGCTCTAGGGTGAGGTTTTCTTGTTTTTTCAATTTGAAACGGTGTCTGTTTTTGTTTATTTTTCTTGAATTTTTCTAGAGCTCTAAAAATTGCCAAATAAATTGAGTCTGCTTTCTAAAATGTGTAGAAAAATAAAAAAAATAGGCATGTTCAATACATTTTTGTTGCTGTAAAAATGCCTAATTTAATTATTAAATGCCTTTTCCATGATTTTTAATGAATTGTATAATGTTCCTAAAATTCTGAAAATTATTTTGCAATATATAAATGCTCTGAGTAGCTTAAATAAAAAGTTTGAGCTTGTTTTGAAGAAGTTCATAAAACACCTTTAATTCCTTGTTTAATTAATAAATATTTTTATTAGAGTAATTAATGTAATTAGTGATAATCTTAGGGTTTGTGTGAACTTTTGGGTTGATTAACGACCTTAGGGCATAATCATGATGTTGTTTGGAAACTAATTCTTTGTTTAAGCTTTATTAATTGTTAATTGTTACTTAAGTTAATAATCAAGGTTTTAATTAAAGTATTAAATGATAAATGTTTTTCCATGAATAAAATATTGTTCCAAAAATCATGAAATTAATTTTGCACTCTATTTGAATGATGTAGATTCTATATAAAAAGTTTGAGCTCATTTGGATAAAGTTGAATTTTAAGATATTAAATAAATTATTAAATAATTGTTTAATGCTTAGAAAAACCATAATTGCTAGGTTTGGAGTGACTTTTAGGGTTGTTTGCTAATCAAGGTCATTAACTTTGATTACTTTGGACTTGCTTGATGAAGATAAATCATGACCTTGCTTAGTGCTTTTGGATGTAATTATTAACTTGATTAGTTTAGTTTAATCAAACTTTAACCCTTAATTAAGTCTTTAGTTTACAACTAGACTGTGAAGGAAAGTTGTACTCAAGGCTTAATTAATCTTTGTTCCACCTTAATCATCTAGTTCCTTTAGTCTTTGTTAAGCATCATATCTATTTCTTCGCATTCATACACGCTTGCATCTCTACATCTCATTAAGGTACACTAGATGCATACGTGATGGTTATGCCAAACCCAAAGACGGGGTTTGATGAAGTGGTTTAGAAGATGGTGATTGATGGTTTTCACCCGAAGACGATATTGATGAGTGGATCTAGAAGATGGATAAATCTTAGAAGATTCAAGGCTGAATCAGAACTTCTCGTCAAACGGATGTCGTCTAACAAGCACTGACCCAGTGTTTCCCAGGCAAGCCCCGGTGCATTTAACCCTCCTTGTTTTACAAAGTTTCTTTAAATGCAATTATGGTTAAGTAATGCATAAAGGCTTTTCATAAAATGATTACCTAATTGATGCATTGCCTACCTTGATTATTCCGTACTTGTCCTTGATACCGTTGAAGTTCAAATTTGCTATAAATTCTTAGCCATGCTTATAATAGGAAAAACCACGTGATTTCCTATCGCCTGTGAATTTTATGAGGATACTCCTTTGGGAATATGAACTTGTTGTTTATGAATGAATGGAATGATGGAAGTAATAAATCGAGACTGGGTGGACACGGTGTTGGTGAGCCATAAGACGTGGATATCTTGTGAGCGGGTTATTTCCGCCTATGTCGATTAGGAACCGTCCGTTGTGGATGTCCAAGAGCCGTGACTTTGGAGTACTAGTCACATACTTCGGGAAGATAGACTTCAGCTATTCCATGATGAGAACGGTTAACCCGCACTGGGAGTGGAGAGATGGCAAGAGTAGTGTGTACCCTCCTGGCCTAGTGATCGCCTAGGGCTGGATGAGAGGTGTATTGTGCTCTTGGGTGGCGGGCCTCCGGTCTTGGGTGGAGGATTCGGAGAAAGGTTGTCACATGTAAGCTTTAGTGCTACATATGTCGTGTGATAAGGAAGCCCCAACTGGGATTAATCGGTTCGAATCATCGTCTTCCTCGAATATGGAAACATGGCTCTGACTACCTCATCATAGTTAATGAAACTTGAACTGGATACTTGATGGTTTTGATAGACGTGGTTGTTACCTCGTGATCGATCAAAACTGTGATCGATACTTGAGTAACTGTTTATCAGAAAACAATCAATTTCAAATGTTTTATACAAAGCTCATTTATGCAAAAATTTGATATTGGCAAAACCATACCTTGAATCATAATATCCTGCATACCTTATATATCCATCATTTTTTCTTTAGCCGGGTAAGTCTTCTTTAGTACTCCCGTACTCAGGGTTTGTTAACCCCTGTTGCAGGTGAAGGTCTTTCCTGCAAAGGTTGATGTAACTAACTACCAGTGGGCACGGTGATTCTTTAGTAACTCCTTATCCTTATGCTTTTGTTGGAGGATGTTAGTTTAAAGCTAGCAATGTATTTCACCTTAAGTTATTATAATCATTTCAATGTAAATTTGTTTTGATAACCAATTTTGAATTGAAACTTGTTTTCTCAATTGTAAACTCAATTGTAAAATTATTTCCACTGCAAACTTTGTGTATTTGATTTGTATTACTTAATCTTGTGATCCTGGTTGTCTCATGATTTTCCGAGGTCTTTCGGGATACTCGGCGGACTTCCGGGTTCATATAGGTGATTGTATATGCTTGTCAACGCATTTAGCAGTGACAACCCTACTTGATCTTATATGAATTAGGGAATTCCATCACAAGAATGTTATCAGAGCAACATTGAGTAAATACTATCATTTACATAGTTTTAAAAACAAATGTTTGGTTTTAAAAGCCTATTTTGACTAAAACTTTTGCTATAAAACAAGTTTGTCAAAACTATTTACAAAACTATGCTAGCGACAATCTTCAGTTATGCCCAACCTAGGACTCTCAGGTGGCTTAGTAAGTACTAACTTGGGGTTGCATCATACTTTTATGTTTTTTATTTATATTATGAGAGAATATAACATAATTCTTGTTATATATACCTATTAATATTGATAATAAAATCATACAAAATGCAAACTATGAAGCACCTTTGAAAGTCTAAGACATAGATTTTGAGGTTTACAAAATCACCCTAGACACTTTGTTGTTAAGGGGTTGTAACCTACCATTGAAAGGATAATGTATTTGATACTAGCATATATATACATTATATATATATATATATATTATATATATATAAAAAGAAAATACAAGCGTCCATGTCAACTCGATGAACTAAACACCATGAGGAACCTAACCAGCTGTGTTTTTACACGTTGGATATTTTTGTTTGGCTTCTTCTATGCATAATTTCTAGCTCCGCCACTAGTGCCCATGTATGCTCTTCGCATGAGAGCTCGTGGCCTGTGGCCACTGATGTCAGGTTCACCTCTAGGCCCCACCCCGACTGATGGATATGTGTTCTGAATTTATTGTTCCATGAGAAAGAATAAGGAGGAAGAAGGTGAACGAGACATATATTCGAAACCCACCCTAACGGTTGCTAATGGATCCAAAAATACCATCAATCCTCTTTGTCTGTCCTTTCGACCAAACATAAATTAGGAATGACTCTATCCCTAAACCAAACAATAAAATGAAATCATCTCATTCCTAGACAATTGGGAGGGAGCGGTTCCATCCCATCTTTCTACAAACCAAATGCAACATAATAGTCTAACTCATATATTAATTTGGGTTGGTATTAAAGCCCCGCTGTCTGACAAAAAAGACATCATAGGATTTGTAGCACAAAATAATGATCAAGCAAAATAATTTAATTATATACCTATATCATAATTACCACTAGATAGAGATAAAAGTACTGAATAGTAACAATATATATAGTGTTAAACAATGACACAATGTTTTTCTTTGTCAGACAAAATTTGAATTGGATGGAGTAATCATGAAAGAAGGAACAAACGTTCAAGTTATTAAGGGTATGTTTAATCCAGGGACTAAAGTTTAGTCCGTGTGGCCGAGTTATATGAGAGTTTCATATGCTAACTAGGACGACTAAATATGAGCTAATTATAAAATTAATTACATGAGAGTAGACTAATTAGTAAGACGAATTTATTAAGTCTGATTAATCTATAATTTAGCATATATTTATTGTAGCACCATATTATAAAATTATGAACTAACTAAACTTAATAGAATCATCTCATAATAAATTGGCTTCAATCTGTGTTATTGATTTTATAATTAATCTATGTTTAACACACCGAGTGTTTAAATATCCTATGTGACTTTAGTCGAAACCAACATCCCCTAAGCATTTGCATATATACAGGAGTGATAAGATGGGTGCGTGGTTTGACAGAACAATGTATAGATCCGAATATGACTGGTAGCAGCAGGTAGGAAGCTAAGTGCGCACGATGGACGACGAACGACGATGATGGTGAGACATGTAATGTAACGGAGAGAGAAGTAATGTAATGCGTGAAATGAGTGAGTTGAAGCCATAAGGATCAACAGGTAGGGTAGTAGCTAGGATGGAAGAGACGATCATGCGCATATATAAAAGTGGTGATAGATTTGATTAGATGGATCGAGGGAAGAAAAGATTGGATGATATCCCCCAGCTAGGCCGGTAGCCGCATATATATGTCCTCTTTCCTGCTTTAGCTTTACCACTCCGCCTGCACTCATACGATCGATCGGAGTATCAGACTGCATGCATGCGCATAATTCATTGCGCTTTGAAACCTGTTGCGCCGGCCAGCCCGGCTTCGCCTGATCATCGGCGGCAGATCGCACTGCTACAGGTCACCATTGTTTACTTTTCATGCCTACTTGCCGGCGGAAGCGAGTTACGCCTTTGCTTCTTTCGTGATTCACGTAGATTGGAATTCACTTTCTTTCTTTAGGGCATGGCATTCAATTCTAACTTTGGGATTCCCTTCTTCCAGAACATTCAAGAAAGAAGGTCAAAGGACTCAGGCTTTAATGCCAAAGTACTGGGCAGAGCGTAATTACCTACTTAGACAAGCAGGACCTGTGAGACCTCGAAGCAACCGTCTACTAGTAATTTATATGACTAGCTCTTATAGTCCTTGAAGCATTATTCCTTTTATCGGTAGGGCTGTTAGCAAGGAGTTTGAAGCTTTAGTACTTTCTGCTCTAGTTCCAGTTTTAGCAAGGAAGGAAGCGAGTACGCTCTGCCCAGTACTTTGGCATTAAAGCCTGAGTCCTTTGACCTTCTTTCTTGAATGTTCTGGAAGAAGGGAATCCCAAAGTTAGAATTGAATGCCATGCCCTAAAGAAAGAAAGTGAATTCCAATCTACGTGAATCACGAAAGAAGCAAAGCCGTAACTCGCTTCCGCCGGCAAGTAGGCATGAAAAGTAAACAATGGTGACCCCTCTTGCATCTCCTCCTTCAAAACCCTACCGCAGCGTTACTCAAAAGACCTCTGTAGCGGACGTTTTTTTAGCCCGCTGCGGTAAATCGTCACGATTTACGGCAACGGACCAAAAAGACTTACCATGACGGCCACCATTGCCCGCTGCGGTAAATCGATTTACCGCAGCGGGCATCTTAAGGTGTCCGCTGCGGTAAATGCTGCAGCCCAAATAGGCCAGGCGAGGCCCAATCCGACCCATTAACACGCTCTACTATATATACGGCGAGTTAGGGTTTGGTACCTCATCCCCCACTTCTTTCTCTCCCTCCCGAACGCCTCCCTCTCTCAGCCTAGCGACGCGCCCCACTTCTGTCTCTCCCTCCTGTGCGGCTCCCTCTCTCAGCCTGGCGGCGCGGGCCGCTCCCCTGCCACAGGGAGCGTCACATCGTGTCCTGTCCCTCGACATGGAACGCGAGAGAAACGGCGGCGGCCGAGGAGAACGGCTTCTTCTACCACGACGATGCGCAGGTGGAGGCCATGCAGCGGCGCGTGGACGCGGCGGCGCCCCTGGCCGACGACCCCTACACCATCTTCGCCTCCCTTCGGCTGTGCGCGAGCGGCACCGCGACCTGTATGAGCCCAAGGTCGTGTCCGTCGGCCCGTACTACCACGGCCGCGCCGGCCTGGGCGCCGCGCAGCAACACAAGTGGTGCCTCCTCCGCGACTTCCTCTCGCGGTCGCGGCGGGAGAAGAAGCAGGCCGCCGCCGGTGGTGGTGGCCTCGACGCGTACGTGCGCGCCGCGCGCGAGGTCGAGGCGGACGCGCGCCGGTGCTACGCCGAGGGGTTCGGGCTCGCGCTGGGCGCGGACGAGTTCGCGGAGCTGCTGGTGCTCGACGGCTGCTTCCTTCTGGAGTTTTTCCTCAAGAAGAGCGCGTCGCAAGATGGCGAACCGGCTGTCGGCGCAGCGGCAGCAGCTGCAGCAGGCCGCCGGCGTCGTCGCGCCCGAGCACACGGTGGATCTGGCGGGTGGGCGGTGGAGCTCCTGGCTGCGGCGGGCCCAGATCCAGCCCGTTGGGTTTTTTTTCTTTTTTTTTGTTTTCGGAAATTCTTTACCGCAGAGGGCGTCTTATGTTGCCCGCTGCGGTAAATATATAAACCGCAGCGGCCACTATTTGCGCTGCGGTTACACCTGGATTTACCGTGGCGTGGCAGCGCAAGCGAACGCTGTTGCCCGCTGCGGTAAATCGTTTTCGCCCGCTGCGGTAAAGGCATGTGATGTACTCCCTCCGTCCCTAAATAAGTGTCGTCGTTGGTGTGCGTGCCACAAGTGTGACTTGATTTTTAGCAAATACGTACAACATTTGTATCTCCAAATAAATTTGTTAAAAAATTAGATTCAAAGATCTTTCCAATGATACTAATTATATACCATAAATATTAATAATTTTTAATATATATTTAATCTAAGTTTTTTCTTGGGAAACGTAAACGACAGTTATTTAGGGACGGAGGGAGTAGTGTCGAGAGTGCGCACACTAATCAATCAATTTTACTTCAGAGTCTGATAGTCTGATGACGATGATGATGCAACCAGCTACTAGAAAGTACACTCTTCGTCAATAGAATGATGCAATTCTTGTTTTTCACAAGTCAACGGAAGTTTAACCAAATTGACCAAAAATATTAACATTTATGATATAGAATAAATATTATCTATTAATTATAAAATATATTTTATAATTAATCTAGTTGATATAAAAATATTGATACTCTCTCCGTATTGTAAAACAAGTCATTTTTTATAAGGTTTTAATCAAACATTGTGAATATAATCATGAATAACTTTTAAGTCGTTGAGAAAATATGAAAATCATATAAATAGATTTGTCTTATGTTTTCATAAAGGTATATATATATATATATATCATTTTTAAATAAATATTTTTATAAAAATATTAAGTTAACGTTATGCTTTAGAGACCGTGTCATTATCCAAAACGACTTCTGTTACAATATGAAGGGAGTATTATTTATCTATACATATTATATTTCTAATGTATATTAAAAGATATGAATTTAAAAATAGTAAGACGTCTTATCATTTGGGAACAGAAGAAGTATAGCTCCTAAAAATATGTATAGGGTAGAGTAGGTGGCTGGATAGACCGATAGACAGCTAGCAATTGCTGCGCAGCTTTTTACTACCTCCATCTCTAAAAGATTATAACTATGAGCACAGTACCGATCAAGATAGTTTATGTTTGTCTAATTTTATATTAAATAGTATTTATATTTATGTCTTTAAAATAATTTTATTATAAAAATATATTAGATACCTAAAGTAATTTTATATTACGAATGTTAGTAGTTTTTTATTTAAATTTAGTTAAAGTTTATGTTTACCTTCTGAGAAACGATAATTGTATTCTTTTCATTCTTCAATGAGTAGCGCCGTCGTTTCCTTTTCTTTCCGCATCGATGGGATGGTGGACACGACCAAAGAGATTCAATTCACACAACGAGTGGGCTCATCGCACCACTCGCGCCATTAGCTACCTAAACTTTCTGCTTTGGCTGCTGGCGGGCTGCGGTTGCACCGACGGTGGACGACGCAGACGAAGAGCGAGACTGACTGACAGATGATGATGAGCTGCTGAGCTGAAACTTGTTTTTAGAAGTTGCTGAGCTGAACTGTTTTTTTAGGGTTTTTTGGATTCATACCATTACAATTTTGCAACTTTGGAGATACGTCATTACAATTCGTCTATTTTGAAAACTACCATTATAATTTCATCTCTTTCTTGTTCATGTCATTTTCTACATCTCTCGGGTACATGGACCCACCGTCAGGCAGGTATACATCCATGGACGCGTATCGACGTTAAGTTTCCATCTCATCCGTTAGAAAAAGGGAGGTGGGCGAGCAGATGAAGATGTTGGTCGTGTCGTGTGCCTCGTCATCGGCCTCCTCACTTCGACCTCGTCCACCCCGTCGGCCGCGCCGCGCACACCTCCAAGAGCGCGACCTTGGCGGCGGCGAAACGGTCGGTGCTCGCATAAGCCTCGCCGCCGACCCGGCGAAGCATGACCTCCGTGGGCGCGGAGCCCAGCACTGCGCCGCCGATGGCCGGATGTAGGCGAGCGTGAGATCATGGGAACACAAGCTGGTGGCGCAGTGGCACATGGTGCGGTGCTGGCGCACTCCCGGTCCGACCACTCGACATCCTCTCCGTCAAGGAGTTCACGGTCCCAGCCACAAGGAGCCACGAGCGCAGGCCGCCGCGGGTGCTCGTCGCGCTCTCCAGCGCCGTGCGCTCGCCATACTCGCCGCTCGTGCGCAGGCCACCACGGGTGCTTGTCGAGCTTGCCGCCGTTTCCTTCGAGCGTGCAGACCACCGCGGGCAGGCGCTGCTATTCGGCCTTGCGCGCTGGCCAGTCCACCGCGGGCGGGCCTGCTTCGACGGAGGCGGCAGGGACTCGACGTTCATACGCATATCCATACGTATTCTTTGCTGATAGTGGGCCTAGTGTATACAAAAGGTGTAGAAAATGGTATGGACGAGGATGGGATAAAATTATAATGGTAGTTCTCCGAATAGACGAATTGTAATGGCATATCTCTAAACTTGTAAAATTGTAATGGTAGGAATAAAAAAAAAACCCTTTTTTTTAAGAGCCTGCTGAGCTGAACTGATGGGACGGTCCGCCGTCCACGTCGATTGATTGATGCGCCCAGCCCAACGTTCGTCCATTGAATGCTCCAGGCTCTAGCAGGCTCGATGAGCCGGCCCACATGAAGAAGAACAAGTGAAGGGCGTCCGAGCCCAGACTTATTTGGAGTTGGAGCCCAGCCCACGTATACTATAGGCAGGCCGCCCGCGACGAGGCGAGCCGAGCCGGACGGACCGAATAGCGAAGGCAGGCAGGAGCCACCAGTTTCCACCGCACCCCTCTTCGCTCCGGTCCGGCGAGCGAGTCGTCGTGCCGCCGGTATCCATGGCGGCGGTGGTGCGCAGCGTCTTGAGGGGCATCAAGGAGAAGGGACTCACCAACTTCATCCGCGACGTCCGCGACGAAGGATACTTGTAATCCCTCAACTCCTGTCAATACCTTGTCCCTGCGCAAATCAGATTGCCCCCATTTCGATTGATCTCGATCCAGATCTCTCCTCTCTTCCCTTGCTTTATATTATAGATAGATAGATAGATACCTCACCGCTAGTAATTTTTTGTTTGTTGCGGATCTGATGGACTAGTTTCAAACTTTAAATTTGTTTTGATTCGGCGATTCTGCGGTGTGCGCTCTAGCCTCTGAGACGGGGAAAATATTACAAGTAGGGTTCCTCTCCACATACCTTGGAATCGCTATTTGGTCCACGATAGTGTCTAGGATAAGTATTAGGTCACACAACACCACAATCACTCATGCTGTATAACACCACAATCCTTATGCTGCATATGCAAGTGTGGATTCATTTTGTCAGGTATACATCAACTAAAATGTCCGTTTGCACGTGTGCAACATACAACATACATTGGTTGCGTGTCACAGCTTGTTAGATTGATCCATTCCACACCCGCTTATATATATCTTTCCTGCATTATGCTACATGTCTCGAATTTTTTTTATATGATGAAGTAAGTCCGAGACTATATATGGTAGAACTAGGCATGCAGCTTTGTATATTGTAGAACAACTTTTTAAGACTGTCGGCAAACCTAGTGTCATGGTTCATACCAATTCCTCCTGGTGTTCATGCATTCTTTTTTCTTGTCTTCTGCTGTATACCTTAGTACCACATACAAGCTCAGTCAGATCAAATTGCTTGGCCAGACATTGCAAATTATGGTATATTAGTAGTGAAAGCAACATAATCTGCTACTCCATGTGCCAACAATTAGTGTAATCAATCTTGACAGGCTATACTCACTTTCAGTGGCGGATCCAGGATGGGATCAAGTGGGGGGCTAAGTAATGGAGATGATGATTGACAATAAAGATTTAGTGGTGATTTAGGGCTAATGCTACAGTAATTCAATGGAGAATTGAGGCTCACGAGCAGTGGCGTAGCCAAGCTTTTAATCTAGGGTGGTCCAATTCAATATAGTTCTTTTAATAATATAGTTTTGTTAACACGTCAGCAAATATCTTTGATTTTTTTGCTACAATGCATAGAGAAGCTAGAACCAATGACACAAAAATATAGTGATTTCGATGACTCCTGATTCATTTAAAAAGAAAAATAGTTGCTTATTCTAGTGTATAAATGAGCTGACACCGAAGTCAAATGAAACTCTATCAAACAAGTCCTAAATATACAATTTAATGAAACATAAGACAAATATATTTTAAAAGTCTTACAAGTATTTTTTTTAAATCTAAATATTTTTGTACTTTACTCAAAATTCCCCTCTATCTAGCTATGCCACCGCTCACGAGGGGGGCTGCAGCCCCCCCAGCCCCCCTCGTGAATCCGCCAATGCTCAGTTTACAACAATGATTACTTACATATTTCCACTTCCATCTGGAGTCTTCAAAATGACGCAGTATGGCCACCAATTTCAATTTTTAACTGTTTACAGTAGCCATGAACGTTTGGCTATCTTGTATATGATCCTTTACTTTTCTGCAATGGAGTCTCAGTGTGTCACCATGTAAATTGTCTGTCACATGTTTCTATTTCCAGTTGTCGTGCCTGATTTGAGTTCTCCGGTTTGGAGACATAGCTTAATTTTACAATGCATATGTAAATGTGTTGTTGCCATATTCTAACATCTTGTTATTTACAGCAAATGCCTTCTGGATGGGAACCTTTTGTAAGTAGCCACCTACCTGTCCTCCATTTTTCAAGGAATGGGTATGGTTATGTATCCCAGCTGTCAACACAGCTAATCTGTTTTTGTTCAGGCAAACGAAAATTCACAATATTGGCGCAACACTTGTAGGAGTTGACAAGTTTGGAAACAAATACTATGAGAAACTACATGACACTCAGTATGGTGAGTAAACTCTGTTCTGCTAGTTGATGTGCCATGGTTTTTTTTATTGTGAAATTATTATGTGATTCGAATTTAGATCATGAAAGCAGTAGATTGTCATTGGCTGCAATTATATTTCACCTCTTTTTTTTTTCTTCTCGAACCTATTAGATAAATACCATAGCTGTTATCACTTTGGGCTTCACTTTACTGATGTGCATGTATTTGTAGGAGCAAAATATCTCGTGCATTGCTGGCCATTCCCCATTGATAGTACACTAGAACGTTAAGCATGGTAAATTTTGCAGGAAGGCATAGGTGGGTAGAATATGCAGAGAAAGGTCGTTACAATGCATCCCAAGTGCCTCCTGAATGGCATGGATGGCTGCACCACATCACAGATAACACTGGGGATATGGTAAGTTTGCCTCCATGTTATTTGCTTTAATTCCTGAATAGTGTTCATCCTTCAGTCTTCTGACGTGCTTGCAATTGTGCTTGATGCCGTTTTTTTTGTCTTGATTATGTGAACTGACTTTACAATTGAGCACCAGAATTGATGATCTGGGATTTTGTATAATATAGATGACTAAAATTTGGTTTCTCTGAAACACTTCGGATGTGGTCATGTGGGTGTCTATTTCATTTGGTACAAGGAGCTTCAAGATGATATCTTAATTAGTATCTGAAAGTCGAAATTGGTTAAGCTGATTTGGTGTCTTTTTTATTTTCCCTGTGTTGCAGCTGCTGAACCAGAAGACTGCTAGGTACCTTGTAGAGCACAAGCAGAACTACTCAGGTGAGGGTGAAGAGCTGATCTACCACTCCAAGGGGCATGCTTTGAATCCGGGGCAAAGGGACTGGACGAGGTATCAGCCCTGGGAGCCAAAGAAAGAGCAAGCCTAGCTCCTGAGTACGTGGGGAAGCTGCTGAAATGTTTGCGTTCTCTTCCATTGTGTTGGGTCAGGTATCACCGAGATGAATAGCCTCTTGGTTATTGCTTGGATTGGGCCCAAATAATGTTGTTCTGAATACGAATAATGTATAATTGAATCATTTTTTGGCATTGAAATATTGTTGTTACTGCTGTAAAAGCAGCTTTGGGGAATATCTCATGCAGTTGTTTGCCTTTGGTTTTCTCTGAAAGTGTACGAGAGATTATCTGTCTTCTTGTTTGGTTGTTGCCTTGCTGGGGGTTAAAATCGGATTGAATTGCCTTTGGTCTTTTAAAGCTTGCTAGGCTGCATGTCAACTCACATCGAGCCTTTGTTTGGATGCATGTATATCTACTTCAATCTACATGTGTTGGAGTAGATTGGAATGTAAATTTTAATCCAATTCATTTCAACGCATGTGGATTGTGATGGATATATGCGCATCTAAACAAGGCCTCGTGATTTGACGGATGTTTGGGTGAATAATAAGTTAGGTCTTGTTTGGTTCCAAATAAGTCACCTATTTATAAGTCCAAAAGTGAAAAAAGTGACTTATTTTGTCAAACACTCCTAGCTTATAAGTCATCCCAACTTATAAACCATAAGTTGCTTCACCCTAACTTAAAACTTATAAGTCACCCCCTTTTCACATGGGATCATACTTTTTTGCTTGGGGACTATACTTCAACCCTATCATGTATGACTTATAAGTCATTGGAAATCAAACATACACTTTTTTGCTTGGGAACTATACTTCAACCTTATCATGCATGACTTATAAGTCATTGGAAATCAAACATACAGGTTTTAAGACACCTGACTTATGGAAGTCAAACGGGACCTTAACTTTTCACACCAATATCTTATTACTCATGTGGATTGATGTGCTGCTAAACAAACTATCACAGTTTGTGTCCCTACTACCTCCACCACAAATCATACCGACTTGATTTTGGGATGGTGTCACCTTGATGCTTCTGTCCCACCCTTAGTAGTCGAAAACAAATATAGCCGCATTCCTCATTCTATGTTGTGTCCCACCTTAGTAGGCGGAAACATGGAACATGGGCCGCTTCTCATTCTGGAAACATTCACGTTCCAGATTCTGGAACATTTATATTCCCACATTATAAATTATCATCTCAAATTTTTGTTTCCATTCCACGTTCACATTTCCTTCTAAAACATGGCTACTAAGGTCCCTCCTACCTATCTCTTCTTTGTTGAGGCCTCAACATGATGCTAAAATTCTTTCCCATCCAACTATCACCATGAAGCTCTCACCTTGCCCATCCAACTATTTGTCTCCTTTTCCATACATCATCGCAACCTTGTCTTGCCACTCTCACTGCCACCATCGCCTCTTTAGCCTTTTATCCTACACACATGCTTTTTACAGCCATTAGAATCCTTGCCCCAGACCCAAAGCCTCAAACCCTAGTCTTGTTAAAGGTGTTGTCAACCTTTATTAAACTCTTATTCACCTTATGGTATCTTTAGAAGGCAAGAAATAATTACAGGTTTAACAGGAAACAATGGTCGACAACCCAAGTTCATCATGTTGCCTCTGCCACATGTCTTCCTATCTGGAAGCTTTCAGTACTCCAACCGGAGCTCACACAGGCACATCCACAAAACTACAAGCTAACTAAGGAGTCAGCCATCATGATGCAAATTCACTTTGCAATATGACTTATTCAATGCCTAATCTTAACATCCAGATGCCTTCTCTTATTCCAGGTGTTAGATGCTACAATGATGCTGCTATCACACCAGACCAAAATTGTCAACTTCCTAGACAAGCTGGTCTTGATATTTTCTTTGTCAATTCTCAGGTATAACCAACACAGACGATCTACTTGCAGGCACAGGCTACAGGAATGACCTCAGTAATTATGACAAAGGCCGCTGCACTTGCGTTGGCTGCAGTTATAAATGACAGATTAAACTTCAGCAACACTATCTTTCTCTCAGACTGTCTCCAGCTGGTCCATTTCCTTAACAAGGAGGACCAAAATCACCCACCGGATTGGAGAATTAAAACTTTCACCCAATCCTTCAGGAATGCAGCGGGTCATAGAGGAGCAAGGATATGCAAAATACATAGGAACCAGAATTCTACTGCTCATGTCTTAGCTAAGTAGGCTTTCTCTGCTACAACTCATACTCAGGCTCAATGTACTCCTTGTTACTCTCTTGCTCATCAACAACCGTGCCCACTTGTTTTGGCACTGTCTCTTGTAAACTGTCAGTCATTTCGACTGATTGCAGCTTCGTGCTGCTAATTAATATATGAGTACTTGTCAAAAAAAAAGGTTGGAAGAGACAACCTTGTGGCTCAAACCAGATATATCAAAGGATGATTGGGCATATATGAAACAAGAGAAATTGATAATGGATGCCACCAAAACACTAGTTGGATTCCTATTTTCTATGATTGCAGTGCAATATTAGTTGGACTACTCTGTGGAGAGAGAGCACGCCTTGTTCGTTTAACTTATCAGTCAGCTTATCAACCACCAAAACAGTGTTTTTCTCTCACAAGAAAACAACCAAAAACAGCCACAACCACCGAATCGACCAAGCGAATAACAATCTAACTTCTTCAAGTCATCAATCCACCCTAAACTAACAGCCTAACTTCTCCGGATCATCAATTCAGCTCCACACTAACCTAGCTTTGCCCGTCAGTAAGTCAAAAAAAAAACAACTTATCTAGGTCATCAATCCACCCAGCACTAACTTAGATTCTCCCACTCTATATGTATATCTATACCTAATAATAAAGAGGCAAAAATTCTAGCCTTTTTTTTTTCGGTTCATCCATTTTTTGATTCGTCTTTCTCTAGCTACCGGATAATGGGAAGTGAGTACGATTCCAAAATCTATTAGGTCGTGTATGAGACCCGGATTCAGAAATAATTGGCTTTCCATACGAATCATATTTCGACGTGGCTAACAACGGAAGATAAATATATTATATTTTTCTAGCAGATTCTTTCCCAGAAAAAATTGTTTTCCAATATGAATCATATTCCAACATCCTCATGGTGGCAGATATAAAACCAAATCGAAACTATCAACGAGATCATGTTCCGATTGGATTCCTTTTGTGTTTTATTTTGGAAACTAAGGTCCCACCACCTATTGTATATGTACTAAACTCATACGTGAACCATGCGTTCACTTTAAAAAATTAAAATGCATGCCATGTTAATTAAAGTTGAGCATGTTCTATTTTTTACGGTTGCAACGTACGAACATATTTGCTACTAACAAATAACAACCCAACTTCTTTGAATCATCAACCTACTACACACTAATCTAATTGTATTCACCTTATTACTTGAATCGGATAGATAAAAAGGTTGATTTGATTTGGACATGAACCGTCGGGTAGGAATATTGAGTTTTTTTATGTCATCAAAATCCGCAATTCTCATTAGGATTCCCCTTTTCTTATGAAAGAGTTGGGACGAAGAATCAATCAAATGTGCTCTCCTCCACCATTTGACTGACGGATTTGCTGCACCACCGATGGCAAAATCCACAGAACACGTGCCTAGCGCCCTACCCTACCAACCAAAGGTGCCCGGCTGCATCACCGATCTCTGTCCCTCGCTCATCCCTTCCGCAGGAGCAGCCGCAGCCCGCAACTACCAACCTACCCACACGCGACTCACGCACGCACACGCAGCCGCTCCCTCCGTCCTCAAACCGCAGGAGGCGGACCCAGACGAGACGTGCCAAGAACCTCCAGCAGGCATTGACCGTGTACGCTCACCGCAACTGAACACGAAGCCTAGCGCTCCTGCTCCAATGGCCTCCCATGCTCCTCCTGCGGAGCCGTCTTCTAACTCCAACAAGGTACGGATGGGATGGGATGGGCCCGGCCTCCCGCCTTGGGCTCCAGTTACCGCTTTCGTTCGGTTTTATCGTCTTCAGCTTTTTTCCATCTTCTTTCTACTGTTTGATTCATGCCCCCGTCGTCCTCGATTGGGCTTGCGCCAGCAGGTGCAGAGCGAGCACGAGGAGATTCACCTCTCCTCCGGCGGCGTTCAGGCTTACACCGACGATGAAGATTGCGAGAGCAGGCGCCCCTTGCTGCTCAGGGCTCCCGCCTCCGCCGAGTGCTACTCCGTCTCCGCCGCCGTCTTCCCGTAAGTCCTTGTACTCTACCTGCTACACTACCTTTCACGATTCCTTCCCTGCGCTCACCACCATTCAACCCGTGCCCCAAATCTTGCTCTCAAAATTGTGCCTCGTCTCTCCATGGAATGGATCACAATTTCCTCTCAAGCCTCTCGCCCAAAAGTCTCTGCTCTAGTGCTCTGCCTTTTTCTGCACAAATTTCGTACAGTTTCAGCTCCTTCTTGGCATGTCACCTAACAGGCTCAATGCCTGACAATAAAATTTGAGCCTTTCAGGCAACCGGAATGGTTGCCGTAGCTTTCATTCCCTTAAAAAAACAAAAAGAACAATTTTGTGCACCGCACACATATACAGTTTACATTACCAAAGTCTTCCCCTGTCTGTTGAATTTGCTGCAGGTTTTTCTTTCCAGCTTTGGGAGGCCTTCTCTATGGCTATGACATTGGGGCAACATCCGGTGCAACCATATCGCTCAAGGTATCACACGAGAGCTAATCTTGTTCCTGCTTGCTTCTCAAAAGTGCTACGTTAGGACTTAGCACATCAGTTCGGTCAATATGACTGTGGTCAAATCTATTTTGCAGTCATCGACATTCAGTGGTACTACTTGGTACAATTTGTCATCTGTGCAAACCGGCCTTGTGGTAATGCTTTACTCTGCATCGAAAACTATTTCAGCAAGGTTGGGTTCACTAACTGTTGTCCTGTTGCTGAATGATGTAATCACCCCTTATGTCTGATGCAGGTCAGTGGCTCACTGTATGGTGCTTTGATCGGCTCTGTCTTGGCATATACAATTGCAGACTTTTTAGGTCTATCACCCCTCTTCTTTTCTACGCTACTGCTGATTTACGGTGCAATTTAGTCTGGTCATCTCATTATTATTTATCCCAACTACCTTGCACAGGACGACGCAAAGAGCTTATCCTTGCTTCTATCTCATATTTGATTGGAGCCCTTCTGACAGCAGTGGCACCCAACTTCGCTATCATGGTGGTTGGCCGCTTTTTATATGGCATAGGAATTGGATTGGTAATGGAATCTCTTGTCATAGTTGACACTGCACATTGCCTAGCATATGACCACGCACATTTCTTTATGAGGCCCTATCTTTTGTTTTGGGGGCAAAACAAAGATATGATGCTTATGCAAGCTGCTTTCATCAGGCTATGCATGCTGCTCCCATGTATATTGCCGAGACTGCACCGAGTCAGATAAGAGGCATGCTCATTTCTCTAAAGGAGTTCTTTATTGTTCTTGGGATGCTTGTAAGTGTATACTATTGTTTTTCTTTATCACCCCTTCAGCAATCTTTCAGTCTTCTTATTTACTTGTATTTTTGCAGCTTGGTTATATAGCAGGAAATCTCTATGTTGAAGTGGTTTCTGGTTGGCGTTACATGTATGCCTCCAGCACACCATTGTGTCTCATAATGGGAGTTGGAATGATCTGGTTACCCTCATCACCTAGGTGGCTCCTGTTATGTGCCATACAAGGGAAGGGAAATCTGCCAGAGACAAAACAAAATGCAACCCAGTGCTTATGTCGATTGAGGGGTCAAGCTTCACCTGATTTGGTCATAGAGCAGATTGACTTGATTCTGGAGGAACTTTCGTATGTTGATCAAGAGAAGCAAGCTAGCTTCGGTGAGATCTTTCAAGGAAAATGTCTCAAAGCAATGATAATTGGATGTGGTTTGGTGTTCTTTCAGCAGGTGATCTCTTATATCTTTAATTTGGAATATATTCCTGTGCTACTATCACAGTGCGTTCTTTTCTTTTCTGAAAAATAAATATTATGGTATTTGATCTGATCCTGGCTTATGTGTATATGTAGGTCACTGGTCAACCTAGCGTGCTATACTATGCTGCTACGATCTTTCAGGTACTTACGTACTGTTCATTTCCTATATGGAGTTATCCAGTTCAAGCATGTTTGGGTATTATAGGAGCCCATTTGTGTTAGAACTTATTATGATGATCTCCGGTATAGGGATTCAGAGCCTCAAAACATTATCAATCTAACTTTCAGGGTGGAAATAATTGTCAAACTTGTCTGGGCAACTTGTGATTAGTACTTTTTAGACCCCACATTATTCTCTTGAGTTACCGTGTAGTCTAGGTTGGGTAACGTGTTGTTACCGTGTGCTGTATTTTGAACTCTCTTCTGCTTAATGAAATACGCGCATAAGCGTGCTCTCAAAAAAAAAACATTATTCTCTTGAGTTTCTGTATCACTCATATCTATCATTTGTTTGCAAGCAGAGTGCTGGATTCTCTGGGGCATCTGATGCCACTCGTGTGTCAATTCTTCTTGGCTTACTGAAGGTACATGTGAATACTTTTGTATATGCTTTATTGAAATTTAACCTGAGCATTTTGCTACTTCAATATGATTTTTAGGGCCCCTGAAAAGACCTTTTGCAATGTAACATATAGCTACATTACAGAATTACATTCAAAGAGGGCATATTGTTTTTAGTCTCTGTCGGAACTGTCTTTCTTTGCAAGGTTCCATGCATTCTTACCCGCTACTCAGTAATGATGTAATGGTTTCCATACTGCAGCTAATCATGACCGGAGTAGCAGTCCTTGTGGTTGACAAACTTGGCAGAAGACCATTACTTATTGGAGGTGTCAGTGGAATTGTAAGTCTGCCTCAAGTTGTTTAGCCTTTTAGCGGAATACAAGTGTCTTGATGGGTTTTCTGTAGTTACTGATTACCTGTTGATTCTACAATGTGCAGACTGTTGCCTTATTTTTGCTGTCCTCCTACTATACTTTACTGAAAGATGCCTCCTATGTGGCTGTAATAGCACTTCTACTATATGTTGGCTGTTATCAGGTACTTGCTTCTCCTTGTGCATTGCATGAATAGCCATCCTACCTTGTTTGAGAACTCCAACAAGGATTATTGTGACTTCTATGAGCTGGAGCAGATTATTTCTGAAATAGTAGTAGAGTGGATTGCCTTGCACCTAAGTTTCAGTAGCTGGCTTGTATTTCATATCTGTGACTTTATATGTAACAATCTATCTGACGGCAAAGAGAACTTTCTCTGCAGCTCTCATTTGGTCCTATTGGCTGGCTTATGATCTCAGAGATTTTCCCACTGAGGCTGCGAGGGCGTGGACTGGGCGTTGCTGTTCTTGTCAATTTTGCGTCCAATGCTCTTGTCACCTTTGCTTTCTCTCCACTGGAGGTACGAGCCTACCCTATCCTTCTGTTTTTTCTCGCCAAAGAGCATTGCTATGTATTCATCTCATGTGCACTATGCCAATATATATTACTATATATGTGCAATCTGCTGCCTGTTGATGATAACTGTATGTATGCATGGTGTCATAGGATTTGATTGGAACGGGGGCGCTCTTCTCTGGATTCGGGGTGATTGCAGTGGCATCTCTTGCATTCATATTCTGGAAAATCCCTGAGACGAAAGGGCTCACCCTGGAAGAGATTGAAGCGAGTCTGTAGTTGACTGATCCAGACGCCAAGTTCTTTCGTCCTATTTTTACTGAACTGAAGGGACTTCTGGTATCCTTTTGTAATCTGCTGCTGTAGTTAGCTTATTCCTATAAATGTTCTACAAGCTGTTAGCAATAATACTTCTTTCTTTCCCGGTATAAACTGAAACGCTGCAAGCCTGCAAGATTAGTCGATGGGCCATTGCATTGGTACTGTAGACTGTAGAACTAGCGCATTCAGCATTCAGCCATCTTGACAGTTATAGAATGGGTTTACGACCTGTTTGTTTAGGCCTTTGCTTTTCAAAAGCTGGGCTTCCGTGGGCTGTTTGTAAAAGCCAGCTTTTGAAAGTTCTAAAAATTTGGCTTTTGAACAAATGAAATGCACAAGTAAAACGACATTCCACAGAATCCAGAAAAAACTCCTCTAGACCTGCTTTTGGCTGGAGCCGGCGAAAAATGTTCGAGGCCCGCAAGTCAGGTTCGGCTTGGCTCGGCCTTTGAAAGGTGCCGAGTAGAGCCTCTTTTGTTTTTTATGATGAGGAGCCGGTTCGTCAACTATTCCTTTGGATATCAAGGGGCTGTTTGAAACTGTTTCGCTTTACGTTTTTTAGCTCTGCTTCATGTTTTTTAGCCAAACGGTTTTAGCTCCACGAACATTATACTAACGGTGGAGTTGTGAGAGCACCTAAAGAGGTACTCTACAAACTCCAGTTTTTTATGGAGCTGCTCCACAGTGGAGTTTGCAGAACAGAGTTTGTGGAGCAGTCCCAAACAAACCCTAAGCTTGATGAATATGACAATACCGATCTGGTAATAACGAGTGAATGTGTGCAAAACTTTTGTGAATAAAATGTATTTTTTCTAAAAATTATGGTATTACTATGATTTTGCTAAAATGATTTGTTCGTTCAATCAATATGTCAAGCTTAGTACTGGTTAAAAAAATAGTGAGATTCGTTGTGGTGGAACCCCCATCCTGCCCATCCGGGCTAAAGTGCTCGACTTAGTATGGGTGTTCGTATTTTCTCGATTTAGTATGGGTGCTCGCATTTTCTTGAATTTATTTCAGTATTTAACAGTTTGTGTTTAGAGGTAGACGATGATTTTTGTTGACAACGAGACGTTTGTGGTGACTTTATCAAGGTGTACTAGTGTAGTCTTTCAGATATGCTTACAGGGTTAGGGTTTGCGTACATATATTCATAAGGGTGAATGTGCGTATGTGTTAAATGTCTACGTCTGTACATGTATTTCGTAAAAAAAAAAGAGTCTTTAAAACATCTATACTCTTCTAATTTATTGGCATATTTTAATGATTTTTTACAATATAAACTTGGTAATAACATGCTTAACATAATGCCATACTCCATCCAGAATCATAAGGTGTGCACCTGTTTCCGAATTCAAGCTTTTATTATCTTTGGTCAACAATTAATCTAAAAAGTTTATACTACAAAAATGGTTACACTGAATTTGCATTTAGAAATATTTTCTAATGATCTGTTTTGGTTATCACAGATTAGATATTATAAGAGAAAATAACTGTTAAAGTGTATTCTTAACTGCACCAAGAAATTAGAAATGTTTAGAAGCACACGTACCAGTGTTATCTGGTCGTCCGACTATTTATTCTTGATTAATCAGATTAATCCCCTTGATCGATCCCGGTACTCGACTAGGCAATTTGACTCAATTAGAGCCATCAGAAATTTTGTTTTCCGATTAATCAACGATTAATCGACTAGCTGTTTTGTCCAAACAATAAACTTATAAGAGGTAGATGGGCTGCATAAGCTCACGGGGCTAGCTATGTTTGGCCCAAGCCTAATAGAGTTTCTCTCTCCGTCACCTCTTCATCTCGTGAGGCATCGGAAGCACGAGCCGCCGTCCACCAGGTTGTTGTGCGCCGGCTACTGGCCGTCGCAGCAACCATTCCTACCGTTTTAGTGCGCGCTGCTATCTCTTGTGAATGGATGACATATGGTTTTTATAGACATTGAGGTATGCCTATGCTCATATTGTCAGCTTCTTTCTAATGAAGAGGAAGACGATCCATATATAGTCTTTCAACTCTTCTATCTTACTAATTTATCATCTTTTTCTTTTCTATGTCAAAAAAAACGCACCCCGCTGAGAATCCTTTCCTTCGCGCATCCAGGTTCGTGTACCCAGACAAATCACATCTTTAAAATGGACTGTATAGATTTATTTTAAATCTACTCATTCAGATTAGATGATCAAGATTGTGTATCATCCTCCTCGTCCTCCCGCAAGCCGCCTCCCGCACGCTCGATCGGCGAGACTCCCGCGCGCAGGCCCGCCCGCACGCACGCACGCCTCCCGATCACTGCACCGCCGTCGCTCCTGCTCGAAGATCACCACAACAGCCGCTCCCGTCCACGAGTCGCCTGCGCCGCTCCCAGCGGGTCGCCGGCTCTGCTGACTCCTCCCTAGAATGTGTCGCACCCGTGAAGCCCGGATCCGTCGAGAGCACGGCTCTGGAGGTCGTGTCAGCTGCGGCGGCGGCCGGGACCTTGATTGGAAGTTGGTAAATCGGGCCCTCGTTTCTTAATTTGTTTGTGCCTACTTGCATTGTCTTTGTGTGGTTTCAGTATCTAATCCCTGCATGCAAGTTCTTACGATGTATCCCTGCACGCCTGTTTCTGCTTCCGATAACTCAACTGGCAAGGCGATGTTCCCATAAGACACGGCTGCTTCAGATTGGTCCTTTTTTGTTTATGAAACTAATGGAGACATATGTTCTTATGTGTTTCAGCTGCTTTCCCGATGCACAATGTTGAGGTTTGTTCATCATCCAACCTCCTTAAGCCCTGCTAGAGGATCAATTGAAAGTGATTAAGTGGTTCCTCAGTTAGATTTTCTTTGCCTCACTATATGTTATGCCTTATTGTTTCAGAAATCTCTGCTCAGGAAAGTGGGTCAAAATTCAAAAATTACAGAGGAAACAAAGCCAGCATCAAATGAGAACGATGCCTCAGCCAGTGGGCAGCAATGTCTTGTTGCCTCTGATGACTCTTCTCATGTGTTTGCACTATGAATATTTTTTGTTTAGGTTGTGGTTGGAAGGCCATGGTGCTACGAAGGAGCAGGATTGCTGGTTCTAGGTTGATCGTGTCAGTTGTTTGATTGTAAATGTTTCCCTTTTACCAATGCAAATGTTAAATTATTAGTAAATATAAATAAAAGATGGTAGTCTGATAGAAAATAGTTAGCATAATAGTTGGCTAAGAAGAAAGAAGGAAGGAGAAGTCTAGCTGTAAAGGAAAGACAAGTAATTTGGAGATGGCATAGTTAGCTATACAATGAGAAATTTTGAACTTTGAACCATATTTGTGAAAAAAATTTGTGATAAGTACTGTAATTTTATATAGACCAGCTGTGTTCCTCAATTTTCTACATAGCATTCGTTGAATGTTTTTTTTTGAATAATTGCATTCGTTGAATGTTAACCGAATACGTGTTGCCTCAGGAGGTACTATAATTTTCATATAGAACTTTTTTGTTAGTCGGATGGTTTAGTTCTTTTTTTAGTTTTATGATTTATTTTAGTTTGGTGATTTTTTTTACTAGAAGTCACCGTAACGTTAGCACGGACAATATATTAGTTACTATAATGGTTGACTCGTAAGCTAGTTTTAAGTATTTTTTATATTTATAAATAGAAAAGAAAGAAAAGCTAACTCTAGAGACTCATACACATATTTCAATAATATGTGAAAGTGTCACGTAAGACTATTAAAGTTATGTATATGTTTATGGGTTATTGCTAAAAGTGAGCACCGTTAAAAAAAGTTAGCTTAGATCTAGTAACTAGACTATACTATTGTGAGTGTCTTAGATTGTCACCGACTGAATATTTATTCCCTCAAGGCTACAAATAGAAGACGTAAAGTACACGTTCTCAAAGTGTTTTAAGTGACAGACGGATTAGGATAGAGCTATGGTTGACGATGAGGACCTACCGGTGACTCTACAAGAGGCCGTTTTTGTTTTTTTTTTCTTGTACAGTTTTTTTTCTTTTTCTATCATCTAATAAAATTTGTAGTGAAGCTTTTATCGTCTTCTAAAAAAAATACTTCATCGAGTGGCAACAGTTCTAGGTAGGAAAAAAGGTTTAGTCCTGATTTCCCAACCGAAACTATTGCTATTTTTTATGTGCTAGTGATTTGTATCACCAACAAAACTAAATAGCTTTTTGAAAGGATGGTAAAAGTTTTGTCGTAAATTTTATTTAGTCTGAGTTAATGCCACCAACCGGTGCTTAAGGTCTTTCGAAGCTTAAGTACAATGTTCACATTAGTCCCACTCTAGCAGGAACTAATATGTTGAACTAAAGGTCTTTTTTTAAGAGTGGGGAACCCTAGTGAGTGTTAGAATATTAAACAATTTCCATGTCATTTTAATTCCATAAATTAACATAATGATGGTGACATATAAAAGATTAAGCATAATTGAGATCATGACATCAAACATATTCATAGCAACATGAAACATGTGGATGTCAAAAACATGTGAACGTGATATATATAACAAAAAATAAAAGCATGACATATATATCATAACAACAACTAGCACTGGACTGCATATGAAACGACGAAATAGAGGTACTGAAACGTATACACAACAGCATATGAAACAACATAACAGTAATTCTAAAACAAATATGTAGAGCACGAAACTAGCAGGAACAGAGAGCAGACATATTACGTAACGACACAACAGAGCATGTGAAACAGACTCGCTACAACTGATGAAACAACATGGATGAACTATTGAAACATATAAAAACTGTACGGCGGAAAACAGAGTCATGACGAGATGAACATACCCTCCCATCCGCGCAACATCCGATGAACCAGAACCTTGACCAACCTCGATGGTCATGACGTAGAGGACGAAGGTGTACAGTCCACCGGGAAGAAAATGACGACGACGACGATCACCGGGAGAAAGACGGCGGCGGCGTCACCTCCGGGAAGAAGACGATCGGCGGCGACGGCGGCTCCGGGAAGAAGACCACGTCGACGTCGGCAGCAAGCTCCTGGAAGGACGTCGGCGGCAGCGGGAGCGTCTCCTCTGGGAAGAAGACGACGGATGGCGACGGTGACAACGAACGACGTTGGGCGGTCGCGTAGACGCTCCCCCAAAACCTAATTCTCGATCTCCCGTGCAAGGTCTCGAACGGCAAGGGCTCCGGAGGCACCTGCCCTCTCGCTTCTCCGTGCGCGCGGAATTACGAGATGAGAATGCAACTAGCAGCGAAACTGTGTCTGGAATTTTTGTTCTGTTCGGAACCGTAACCGGGTAGGAATTTATCTCCCGCGGGGAAGGCCAAGGGGCTGTGAATTTATCTCCCGCGGGGAAGGCCAAGGGGTTGTGTAGACTCCCGCCGCGCGGGAGACAGAAGGACAGACGCACATCTCCCGCGGGGAAGGCCAAAGGTTGTGCAGACTCCCGCCGCGCGGGAGACAGAAGGACAGACGCACCAAGAGGCTTGCATGTGCATGAAGGCATGCGTGTGTAGATTGGGGAGAGTTACATAGGAATAGAAATTGAAACTCCTGTAACTCCCTCCCATTAGTGGTTCTTAAAATTTTGATTACCATGATACACACAGCTCGCTTGCTTGCCTTCTCAACTTCTTAATTAAGATGAATTAAATTCCACCTTTTAAGTTGAGTCATTGTCCCTTGGATTTTTAATCCGGTACAAATAATAATATATATAATTTCATATCATAGAGCTTATTAATTTATTAAATAAATAAATAGGGTTGGTCCATAAATAAATCCAACAGTGAGGACGACGAGAAGGAGAATCATCACCTTGGCTCAAAATCACCTCTCAAGGGTAGGACTCTCAGAAGTCACAACCACTCCACGAGGTCAAAGGATCAGGCACAACTTGGGAATACACACCGTTTCCAATGCACTCCGCTTGACTTGGACCAAATCCTCATATTAGCATAAACTTAGGTTGATTTATCGCAACATGCATAAACTTGGTATCATGATCATCTCAAGTTCAAACCATGACTGTTATTTTAGCAAAATAATAATTGTCCCACAAAGCACATATCCATAGTTGGCGAGATGAAGAAATATTTTATAGGGGATAGGGTGGAGGAAGGGGGCGAGGCACCAATGACATACGAGACCAATATCCCCTCCTAAGCATATGCTCCTTCTAACCCAAAAACCAATGTAATTGTAGATTTTTTTAAAAAATAACTAGGTTTATACAAAATAATATCATATTTATGTCTTAAATATATGTAAGTATTTAGCCTAATAATATTTATTTGGTATAATAAATGTGATACTTATTTAATAGATATGGTTGAATTTTAAATTGTTTAATATCTATTTGGAGGTGAGAAGAATTGCGTTCTTTTTAGGAAAAAAAGGGAGTATTAAACTGTTGCGTGGTGATCAGTGGGAGAGCCAGGATGTTTGTGGAGCCCGTATAAAGATATGGCGTCACACTACTATTAACACACATAATTATGTAATAATTTTAAATTTTAAATTAAAATAATCTTTTAGAACACAAGTTCACGGTGGATCAGAAATTGAAAATTAAAAATAAATTTAAGTGAGCAATAGTAGTAGACCATCTATTCAATTTAACATCTACGAAGTACATACTCCCTCCGGACCTTTTGTAAGGCGTGAACAAGTTTTTTAGATGGGCAGGTATGTTAGGCGCAAGTTTAATTACCAATGTATTTTTATGTCTAGCATTTAAGCCGCATGATGGAAGCCAAAGCATTTTGCATGAGCTGTCGACAAAAGATTACTCGTTTTATGTGCCCATTAATTAATTTCTTTTGCATGCACCACTCGTTTGCATGCATGTGTGAGGGGAGTTAATAAGAGGGTGCAATATTCAACCACGCATGCACGCTAATAAAGTAATAGAGTTGAGAGCCTTGTCTGTCTTGCTATATGGAGCAGAAGCCATTACGCCTTGGAGCAAGTTTTATGGTTTCGTTGGCTGCTAGATAAATGGCAACGTGGACAGTAGTTAATGCAGCAGCAGCAGCGGTGGACGATATTTAATGCAGCACGTGCATCGAACTAGCAGCGAGTGCAGCAATACAACATCCAATGAAGCTGCACGCGGCCGCATACGTCGGGTTTGAGTCGACGTTTAACCAGTCGTCCGCTCCAGTCTCTTTCTTGTGATGTGGTTGTTTTTGTCTGACGTGGAAGTCTTGCAGCCCGGCTAAAAAATACTTATAATACTTGCTCTTAGAAAAGGGTCTGGAGGGAGTATTAGAGAACGAATTTTAAGTGCATTTTGTGGTAAAATGAGAACTCAGATGCTAGAGCGGTGGCGTGGTTGCAACCGGCTGAGATTGTGGTGACGTCCAACAATGGTGGTGTCGCATCGGCCTTTCTCTGCTACTGCTTCCTATGTCTTAGTGTATACGAGTAGTACTGTACAATCTATAGTGTACTTGACCTAAAATAGTGTACTTAGGGAGTCCTCAATGGTTCTCGCAAAACGCTAGTAGGCAGAAGCTAACATGGAGCCTCAAACAGTTAAAAAAGGTAAAGAATTTTGATAGTCAGTGACTTGAAAATTTTTGAGAACCGTGCGAGCTTAGGTTGTCTACACCGGGAACGGTAAAGGAACTGTAGTAGTCGTTTTAGCGAAAAAATGCACGCAGCGCTTACGGTATAGTGATGCTGTATTTTACAGCAAACCTGCGCTTCCCCTACAGCTACCGTGATAGCGGGACTTAGGGTACAAGCCAGCGGCCCCACCACGCGCGGGAGAAGCTAGCATCGCGGAGTGGGTCTGTCACGTATCGGTGAAGGAACAACAACGGCGAACAGAGCAGGATGAATGGGAGTCAAATCAAATTTCTTCTCACACTTAGTCCTTATCCCAAAATCACGTTCAAAACTCGACCTCGAAAGAACCGACTCGTACACGACCTAACAAGTAGGTGGACACCTTAGAAAGACCCCTAAAGGTGCAGCGGAGCGGTCGGAGAAGACGGAGAACGATCGAAGCCACGAACTCGAAACCGATACACCGAGAGAGACACTCTCAACCCCTAGAGAGAAGAGGCAAGAGCACACCCAAAAATACTTATGAGAACTGGTCTCAAAATTACCTAATCATGTTCCTTACGTGAATACGAATCCAACACAACAAACGGAATTTGATTCGGAGTCAGGACGAGAGAGATACAAGCAAAACAGTTCTGCAACTTTCGCGGACTGTCCGGAGAGAAACCGTGGACTGTCCGCCCTTGCTGAAAAATGAACTGTGGTCAGTCCGCAAATTGGTCCCGGGCAGTCCGCCGTTATGCCGAAAAACGCTCAACAGAAAGTCCAGAAACAGTGTTGTTTGGCGGATTTGAACTACAGTCCACGAAAAATCCAAGATAAACCGCCGGTAAAACTCAGAAAATCAGCCCGAGAAGCTCTGGTTCTGCCCCGATCCGCGGACAGTCCGCAAATGAACCGCGGACAGTCCGGGAATGTCTGGATAGAGACGATTTGGGGGCGATTTTGAATCGCCCCTCCCCCAAATTTTCCCAAATTACTACCAAATGTTCACCAATAGCAACCAAACTTTGCAGGCATGATCCTAGTGCTATGGAGGAGCTATCCCGAAGAAATCATCGCTCAATTTGGTGTGAATCAACGGACGTAAAAGGATTTCAGAAAAAACTCCAAAAACGAAGAACACGAAATAGAATTTGCCCGATCTACGTGCTCAAGATGTTTGGGACAAAACCCTTCGTTGCAAATGTTCTATTCGTGATCCCGCACAACTTGGTTCAAACGGAATCGCAAAACTCTCTCTCAATCAAGAGAAAACTACGCATGAACTTAGAGGATTAGAGAGGAGCAAAAACGCGATTAGCGAAGAACACAAACAAAAGAGACACAATCACGAAATCAAAGCCACCATGATTTACGGAGGGTAAGGCCTCCAATTCCCACCAAAAACAAAGTGCAAGTTCTTACAAAGATTGAGAGAAATCAACCTAGGGACCTCATGAACTAGAGAGAGGGTAGAGAGAGAGAGAGGTGGTGCAAATGATTAGGGTTCAAGAGGTGGGATGAGGGATACCCCTTCACCCCCTACTTATCGGGCTTTGACTATTTCCCAAAGACCCCCCTAGATACACTGAGTGAACTACCTAGCCTAAGCATTGCAGTCCAAGCTCCGGAAAATATCTCCTGCATTTTGAATGGACGGCCCCGCTTCCTGCCAGGAGTTGCCGTCGCCTCGACGCAACCTTCAGGATTCCGCCACGTGTCATCCCCGCTTCCTCGGAAGCTCCGCCCGGGTTTTGAGGCCCAAACCCGTGAAACCCGTCACCGGTAGCTTTCGGCTCAACTATCGAACCCCGAGTTTTGAGGCCCAAACTCGGAAACCATCCTCCGATGGTTTTGAGGCCCAAACCACCGAACCGCTCGACTCGAGCCACCTTGTCTTCGCCCGGTCGGACTCCGAGTCCCATGAGCCTCCGCTCGACCCGCTCGTCCGCCGTCTTGACTTGGTCGACTCGGTCTACCTCCATGTCTTGTCGCACTCGCCGGTGCCAAGCACTAGCCACCACAGCTAGTCCGCCGGCGCCCGTGGTCCCTCAGTCCGAGCCCCGCTTCCGCCCTTCACCGCTCTCAGTCCATCGGCACGGCAAGCCTCTACTCGACCTTCTACACGCCATTGACCACTGTCACTAGGCATAACACTTGCACACCACAAGCCGATAGACAGACACATATTTGCTTTCGCAAAGATTAGTGATAATCGCTCAAACTGAAACACCCCAATGTTGATCAATCACTCATCACAAAACTGAATATCATGGGCACATATCAACTATGTGTTCACAATCTCTCCCTTGATGAGTGCATTGTCAACACAAGTGCATTTCAGATTTGAGCCACAAGGTAAAGCTCTCTGAATGACCAAAAAGCTAAGAAAGCCAAAACGAGGCCACTTGATAGAAGCAAATCGCATCCAAAACTTGGTTCCCAAAGACATGGGCAACGGCTCGACGCAACCAAGCAAAATAAAGCTAGCCCTCAAGAAGAGACAGAAACGGGCTCACACCGCTAGCAAGTCCAAGATACCATCACAGCTCTCAAATCTCAAAATACCAATTGAAGGAACAAGAGAAGCTCAAAGATACCAATTTAACCAAATAAGGCTCAAAAAGTCAATCGAAACCTGTCGGAATCATCAAAGCAAGCTAGACCCTCCAGAAGAGGCAAAGGCTCAATACATCTACCAAGAACTCCCCCTGGGCAAAAGCATACTCAATATACCAAAAAAGGATGAAAAGGGCCAAGAAGCAAGGAGATACCAATTGAAAAACTTTAAAATCTCAAAACCACATTTTCTCTCCCTTGGATGAATTTCTCCCCCTTGACTAGTGCAAGTATGAAAATGCAACGTTTTCTCCCCCTTGGTTGAGTATGAATGAAATGCACATTTCTCCCCTTGTTGACACATGTAGCTCATCAAAGTTCAAAACTCAAGAACCGACCACAAATGCCATGATATGCAAAATGAGTGCAACAAGCTTCATACATAGAGCTAAGACAATGAATGGATTCTCTAAGTGATATGATCCTGTGAGAATAGAAAAAGCTCAAAGTGCCCAACTAAAACTCAGGTTGAGCTAAAGATCACTTTAGAAGCCAAAATAGAGAAGATTACATGTGTGAGCAAGGAATGGGTATCACCTCCTAGAGACAACTAAACAAGGCAAGCAAGATAGGATCAACCTCAAAAACTGTCGCATTTATAGCAAGTAAAACTACCCCTAGCAAGTTTCATACAACAAGCCAATGACCCAACTGAATCAAAAAAAAATCACGTTTTAGAGTTTTGCAGCCAAAATTTAGTTTTAAAACTTTTCTAACTTAGCTCTATTGCATATCAAGAGATCAAAGAGAGTCTAAGTTAGGCAACACCATAGACACATAAAGCACCTCAAACAGAGCATAGATTCATTATATCAGCTATAGGTATGAAGCTTAAAATGAACTATATCACAAATGAAAATGAGATGCAAAATGCAATGACACCAATTAAACGCTAAAAAGACACTACAGGAAATAAGGAAAAAGAAAAGACAAATAAGAACCAAAAAGAACTATGATACACAAAGAGCTTCCCTCAACTAAAAAGGGAAGCAAACACCTAACTCGCCCCGAAGGCAAGAAAAGGCAGCTTGATCCAAAGGTTTTGTGAGAATGTCCGCAAGCTGGTTGTGGGTCTTGACATGCCGGAGGTCAATGTCGCCCTTCTCGTAGTGATCTCGCAAGAAGTGAAAGCGAACGTCAATGTGCTTGGTCTTAGAGTGAAGCACGGGATTTTTGGCCACACTAATTGCACTCGTGCTATCGCAAAGCAAAGGCACCTTAGTAAGCACAAGACCAAAATCCTTCAAAGTTGCAATCATCCAAATCAACTGCAAACAATAGCTAGGTGCAGCAACGTACTCAGCTTCGCAAGTCGACTGAGAAACACTAGACTATTTGCGAGAAGACCAAGACACAAGAGAAGACCTGAGAAACTGGCAAGTCCCAGAAGTGGACTTCCGATCAAGACGACAACCGGCGAAATCGGCATCGGAATAACCGCAAAGCACAAGAGAGGAGGAGGCGGAAAACCAAAGACCAAATTCGGGAGTGAAGCGCAAGTACCTCATGATGCGTTTCACCGCCTGCTTGTGCGAAGTGCGCGGAGATGCCTGAAAGCGAGCACACAAGCAGACGGCGAACTGTATGTCCGACCGGGTCGCCGTCAAGTACAAAAGCGACCCGATCATGCTTCGGTACTCCGTCTGATCCATCGCTTCTCCTTCCTCATCCGCATCCAAGGCATTCGTAGTTGACATGGGCATCGAGAGGGGCTTTGCCTCGCCCATGTCAAACTTCTTCAGGATGTCCTTCGTGTACTTGCCTTGGTGCACAAACGTCCCTTCCCGGGTTTGCTTGATTTGCAACCCGAGAAAGAAATTCAACTCACCCATCATGCTCATCTCAAATTCCCTGCTCATAAGATTTGGAGCGTGTGGTACGCTCGTTGATGTCGTCGATCATAGTCTGAGGGGGGTGGCGATGTTGAATGTGCAGCGGCGCCTCACGTGAAGAAGTTGTCTCCCCCTCAACAGCAGCTGGAGCTCCCTCAGGTGCAACGGGCACCAACTAAGGAAGCTGCTCGAACGCGCTCCATGTAGAGGAAGTAGACGGGTCGGGGTCGTGAGCCGAAGTGGACGTCACAGGGTCGACTAGGGAAGCCAGTGGAGTCGGCTCGGGATCACCCCAATCGGAGTCATCCTGCTCCTCCTCCACAAAGATGCTAGTGTTCACCTCATCATCACCTGCAAGCTCAAAAGCGGTGGAAACACAGGGCATAGTCTCATCGAAAGTAATCTCACAAGTCTCCATCACTCGGTTAGTCTCAAGGTTAAGAACACGATAAGCACGAGAGTGAGTAGAATAACCAAGAAAGATACTGTCACAAGACCGAGACTCAAATTTGTCCAACTTACCGCCCTTCTTGAGGATGAAACACTTACACCCAAACACCCGTAGGTGACTTACCTTGGGTGGTGTCCCAAAACGCAACTCATAAGAAGTCTTTTTCTTGAAAGCACGGAGGAAAACGTGATTGGAGACATAGCAAGCAGAACTGAGTGCTTCGGCCCAATACTGCCTAGGAGTCCTATGCTCATCGAGCATCGTTCTGGCCATCTCAATAAGGGTCCGATTCTTGCGCTCAACAACACCGTTCTACTGGGGAGTGTGAGGAGAGGAAAACTGGTGGTCGAGACCCAAAGAAGAGCAAAGAGTTGCAAAGTGAGCATTCTTGAATTCTGTGCCATTGTCACTGCGTATCGCTATCATGGCATGCTTAGGTAGCTCATTCTGCAATCTCAAAATCAGATCTCGAACATGCGAAAAAGCCTCATCCTTACTCTCCAAAAAGAATACCCAAGAGTATCTTGAGTAGTCATCAACGACTACAACAACATACCACTTCCCTCCCTCCAACCTAACCCGAGCTGGACCAACTATGTCCATGTGTAAGAGCTCGTCGGGTTGTTTGGTCATAATCTCTGTCACCGGAGGATGGGAAGCAATAACCATCTTGCCATGCCTGCAAGGATGGCAAACCAAATCCTTCTCAAACTTTAGCTTTGTCAATCCTTAGATAAGGTCCATTGAGCTAAGCCTTGCAAGCAAGTCAAAACTCAAATGTCTCAATCTCCTATGCCACTTCCAAAGATCGGAAGAAGAACCGGCAAGAAGACAACGAGAAGGTCCGAAAGAGATAGAAAAATCCACACGAAAAACCTTTCCGAAGGGCAAAATCTGGCAAACAAGATCACCACGAGAGTCCAAAATCCGAGAAAGATTAGGCTTAAAACTCACTTCAAAACCGTCATCAAGGAGTTGCGAAACCGAGAGAAGGTTAAAATGCAAATTCGCAACCAAAACAACATCCTTGAGAACAAAAGACGAATTGACACGGATGGACCCTCGGGACACAACCTTACCTTTACTCTTGTCCCTAAAAGTGATGTACTCGGTGTGGCGCACGGGGTTGAGGCTGGAGAACCACTTGGCACTTCCGGTCATATGGCGTGAACATCCGGAATCCACAAGCCAAGTCTCCTCCAGTCCTCCTTCCTACATCAATAAAAAAACATAGGGTGAGCAAACGGACCAACACTGGGGTTAGTAAACTGTGAAGGATACCAGTGTTGTCCCACTTGCCCAAAGAATGGGTTAGGAGAAAAACCAAACATCTCCTGTCCCATGGGAGGATAGCGATCACCACGATAAGGAAAACGTGGTCCTCTAGAGAAGGGAGGAGTGAAGTCACCGCCACGAGGCTCGTAGTCATATGAGTCACGACCGGTACCCCACCGGGCATGACGACCACGTGGTCTCGCCTCCTGAGGCCTAGTACCTTGAGGCATTGTACCTCTAGGCCTAGAAGTGCGTCTCTGAACTTCCGGTTCACGCACCCCAACTGGTGGGTGGTACATGTCTCGGTTGTTCAACTCAACCTGCTTCCGATCATCTCTCTTTCTCCTATAGCAAAACTCAGCCAAATGCTCATCCCGCTCACAATACTCACAGTGGTACCTCACCACACTCTTGGTAGGCACTCTCTTGTTGGGTTAAGTGGCTCTCGCTTTCTTAGGAAGGGGATCACTAGAAATGTCGAGCAAGGTGTCAAGTGGGTTCTGAAGATGGTTTGGTTTTGGAATCCACACTTGCTTCTGTGGAGTGGTTTTGGGTGGCTCTTCAAACACACCATCTCTCACAGGTAACTCAGAGGGGTTGGTAGGCTTAGGTGGAGTGAACTTGGTGAACTTGGGAATTGTGGTGGGTTTCTCGCTCTCGCTCAACCCACTACACTCACCAATCTTGCCAAACACGCTATAGTCCCTCCCACCTATAGCAAAGCCTACTCCCGTGTTGCCATCCCTCTTGAATTGGCTGTACAACATCCCCAGCTGCGGCTCTCTGCCAGACACCCAAGTTAAGACAGACCGGAGGTGTGTGTTGTCCTCATCGGTGGGCGCCTTGTCGTGCCGGCACGTCATGATCTCAAGCTCCAAAGCCTCAATGCGATCCGACTCTCTAGTGCTATCTGAGCTAGCCTTCTCTAACACAACGATCCTAGCATCCTTCTGTGCCAGCTCAGAACGCAAGCCTAAGCAAGACTTGCACGCACCAAGTAAGCTAGGCCTAGCCTTCAGCTCACTAACCTCCTCAAGTAGAGTGTCATACTTGTCCTGAAGGGTGATAAGATCAAACATGTGGATGGCGCAAGCATCACACTCTACCTCCTCGGTAACCACCACAGACGACAGCAAAATCTAGCTCATGAAGCGCGCTAAGGTACTTCGCCTTAAAGTCGTTCCTCTCTCTAATCGCACGCTTGAGCACGGAGTCCTGACTCATGTATGTGGCACTCAAAGTCTCAAGCTCGAGGGAGAGGGATTCAATGGTGGGAGTTACCTCGGGTGCATAAGAGTCGGACTCGGAGTCGTCCTTGCGTTTGTCGGCCTTGCTTTCTTCAATCGCCATGGTGCAAAAGCCACTGTGCTTGGCATCGGCATAGAAGCAAAGGTCGTTGAGCTTGTCCTCAACCTTTCCCTTCGACTCATCATCGTCGCTCGAAGAAGAGCCTCCATCGGAGGAGAACTCGATGTCGCTGAGGGAGGCGAGGAAGGCTCGATGATCAGCCTTCACCTTGTCAAGCACCTTCTTCGTGGATCTCCGGTGAAAGCCGCCCTTGGCTTTGTGCTTGCCGTCGAAGTGGTGCTCGCGCTTGTCCTTGCGCTTGGTGAAGTCCCCCGCAACTTTCTTAGGGCAGTTTGCGATGAAGTGATCCTCATCACCGCAACGGTAGCACCCCTTGGTCGTGCCACCACATCGTTGGTTCAAACAGTTGTTGTGAAACCGTGAGAACCTAGTGATGACCAAAGCCAGCTCGTCATCTCCAAGCGCCTCCACTTGTTCCTCTATCACAGAGATCAAAGACAAAGCGAACGAAGAGTGTGAAGGGTTAGAGGAAGAGGAAGACACACCGCCGGGGCCGGAAACCAACGCCATGGATGGGTTCGACGGGTTCTCAAGCTTGGCCCGGGTCTGGTGGTCAATCTCTGAGGACTTGAGCTTGCTTAACATCTCGTCCACGGTCAGGGCATCATAGCCCGGTGACTCCTGAATGACAGCCACCTTCATCTCCCACACCCTCCGATCAAGAGCATGCAAAAGCTTGATAGCCATCTCATGATCATCATAGGGCAAGTTGGCTCTATTAGCATGCATCTTGTTGACGATAGATTGGAAGCGAGTGAACATCCCGTCAACAGATTCGTCGACCAACTGAACAAAGTTCTTGTACTCCCTACGATACGTGTTGAAGGGTCTGGACTTGATCTGAGGGTTGCCCTCATGATATCTCAAGAGTGTTTGCCAGATCTCTCGTGCCGTAGTGAGGTTCGAGACTCGCTCAAACTCTGGAAGAGACAAACTCGAGAAGAGGATACTCCGTGCTCGACTGTTTGCATTGTGTTGAGAAGTTTGGAGTTGGTCAACACGAGCCGCAAGAACACTATATCCCTCATTCTCACAAATCTCTCATATGTTCGAATCAACTCCTTATAGATAGGCGGACATGCGCACCTTCCAGTAGGAGAAGTTCGTTCCATCGAAAAATGGAGGTTTGCCAACATCTCACTCCATGTCGTCTTCACGGATCAAGAACCGTGTAAGGTGGATTGATCCTTAACCGGGCTCTGATACCAATTGAAGGACCGAGAACGGCGACCAGAAGGGGGGGTGAATAGGAGCCAAATCAAATTTCTTCTCACACTTGGCCCTTGTCCCAAAATCACGCCCAAAACTCGACCTCGGAAGAACTGACTCGCACACGACCTAACAAGTAGGTGAACACTCTAGGAAGGCACCTAAAGGTGCAGCGGAGCGGTCGGAGAAGACGGAGAACGATCGAAGCCACGAACTCGAAACCGATACACCGAGAGAGGCACTCTCAACCCCTAGAGAAGAGGCAAGAGCACACCCAAAAATACTTATGAGAACTGGTCTCAAAAGTACCTAATCATGTTCCTTACGTGAATACGAATCCAACACAACAAACGAAACTTGATTCGGAGTCCGGACGAGAGAGATACAAGCAAAACAGTTCTGCAACTTTCGCGGACTGTCAGGGAGAGAACCGTGGACTGTCCGCCCTTGCTGAAAATGAACTGTGGACAGTCCGCAAATTGGTCCCGGACAGTCCACCGTTATGCCAAAAAACGCCCAACAGAAAGTCCAGAAACAGTGTTGTTTGGAGGATTTGAACTGCGGACAGTCCGCGAAAAATCCCAGACAGTCCGCTGGCAAAACTCAGAAAATCAGCCCGAGAAGCTCTGGTTCAGCCCCGATCCACGGACAGTCCGCAAATGAACCGCGAACAGTCCGGGAATGCCTAGACAGAGACGATTTGGGGCAATTTTGAATCGCCTCTCCCCCAAATCTTCCCAAATCACTACTAAATGTTCACCAATAGCAACCAAACTTTGCAGGCATGATCCTAGTGCTATGGAGGAGCTATCCCGAAGAAATCATCGCTCAATTTGGTGTGAATCAACGGACGTAAAAGGATTTCAGGAAAAACTCCAAAAACGAAGAACACGAAATAGAATTTGCCCGATCTACGTGCTCAAGATGTTTGGGACAAAACCCTTCGTTGCAAATGTTCTATTCGTGATCCCGCACAACTTGGTTCAAACGGAATCGCAAAACTCTCTCTCAATCAAGAGAAAACTACGCATGAACTTAGAGGATTAGAGAGGAGCAAAAACGCGATTAGAGAAGAACACAAGCAAAAGAGACACAATCACGAAATCAAAGCCACCATGACTTACGGAGGGTAAGGCCTCCAATTCCCACAAAAAACAAAGTGCAAGTTCTTACAAAGATTGAGAGAAATCAACCTAGGGACCTCATGAACTAGAGAGAGGGTAGAGAGAGAGAGGTGGTGCAAATGATTAGGGTTCAAGAGGTGGGATGAGGGATACCCCTTCACCCCCTACTTATCGGGCTTTGACTATTTCCCAAAGACCCCCCTAGATACACTGAGTGAACTACCTAGCCTAAGCATTGCAGTCCAAGCTCCAGAAAATATCTCCTGCATTTTGAATGGACGGCCCCGCTTCCTGCTAGGAGTTGCCGTCGCCTCGACGCAACCTCCAGGATTCCGCCACGTGTCATCCCCGCTTCCTCGGAAGCTCCGCCCGGGTTTTGAGGCCCAAACCCGCGAAACCCGTCACCGGTAGCTTTCGGCTCAACTATCGAACCCCGAGTTTTGAGGCCCAAACTCGGAAACCATCCTCCGATGGTTTTGAGGCCCAAACCACCGAACCGCTCGACTCGAGCCACCTTGTCTTCGCCCGGTCGGACTCCGAGTCCCATGAGCCTCCGCTCGACCCGCTCGTCCGCCGTCTTGACTTGGTCGACTCGGTCTACCTCCATGTCTTGTCGCACTCGCCGGTGCCAAGCACTAGCCACCACAGCTAGTCCGCCGGCGCCCGTGGTCCCTCAGTCCGAGCCCCGCTTCTGCCCTTCACCGCTCTCAGTCCATCGGCACGGCAAGCCTCTACTCGACCTTCTACACGCCATTGACCACTGTCACTAGGCACAACATCTGCACACCACAAGCCGATAGATAGACACACATTTGCTTTCGCAAAGATTAGTTATAACCGCTCAAACTGAAACACCCCAATGTTGATCAATCACTCATCACAAAACTGAACATCATGGGCACATAACAATCATGTGTTCGCAATCGGGATGCGGGCACAACTTTTTCAACGATCTAAAAAATACTACTCCCTCCGTCCCAAATTATAAGATGTTCCAAGAATCTTGGAGAGTCAAACTATCTCAAGTTTGACCAAGGTTATATGTTAATATAATAACATTTATGATGTCAACTAAGTATTATTAGATTCGTTATCAATTATATTTTCATAACATGTCTATTTAATATCATAAATCTTTATAGTTTTCTCTATAATTTTTGGTCAAACTTGAGATGCTTTGACTCTTCAAGATTCTGGGAACGTCTTATAATTTAAGACGGAGGGAGTATAACTCACAAACCAAACAACCAAATTAAATTCTGATTACACCATTAAATTCGTTTTAATAAATCCTTCAAAACAAGATCACACATGAATATATTTAGATAAATTTTATTTATAAACATATGGACCCCATTGTTGTAGAGTTTGAGATATAGAGGATGATGGATGCGGAAAAAATTTATATAAAGGAAGAAATCTTGATGACCAGTATGAAATATTCCTTTTAGAGGATGAATATAGAGGATACAGAGTGCGGATAGTCTTAGCTCTTGCTTCCTCGCTAGCGCTGACAGATTGTTGTTTCTCTTTCTTCGTGATTGGTCAGATATTCCTCCTAGTTAGCCAGTTTATCACCGTTGGGGACGCCCTTAGCCCTAAGCTCTCAGCACTCAGCAACAAGGAGCCCGGGCAGTCGCCCAAGGTGGCCGGCCCTTGCTCCGCCGCTTGGTGATCCTAAAATCCAGATGGTTTTGAATCTAAAGAAAAAAGGAAATTTTGGTTGACAAGTGGCAATAGGTATGCCTTCTCCTTTAATTTGTCCCATGACCCCCTCACCGTACCCCTGTTCTTATGTTTGCGGTGCCGTCCTAGTGCATTTTGCAGGGGACGTGCGGCCTTGTCTGCGTGGTGTACAGCCGTACATACAGGTATTGAAGACCCTTTCACGCTTGTTGTGTTGACCCTGCCTGCTTCACCGCTGGCGCCGTGTGCTACTACTCCCTTCTAGTACGTGCTTCATTCCTTTCTTCTACACAAGTACGGGTATATTGTAAGCAATTGCGTGATTACCGGGGCCGCTTCTGTGCCCGTGAATGAATGATTATACAGATAACCTCTACTGTCTTGGCAGAGAATTGGACGGGCATGTGACACCGGCGACGCATGTGGTGGAAAGTTCCAAAAGGTTATTAGTATTCCAGTGCCATGTCATGCGTCTACTGCTATTGCAATTCGGTTGTGAGACGCGCAGACGCAGCGCAGGGGGCTAGGTCGGTCGGTGGTCGGGACGGCACGACAAAATTCGCGGCGTCTTTGTCATCATGTTATATATTCAGCACTCGCCACTGAGCAGCGCCTTCTTTCTTCTCTTTGTCACGTTGTCCCTAGGCTGGCGGTGGCGGCACCCTTCGTTCGCTGCGCTGAAGAAGACATCCACGTCCACGGGCCGCACCCGCACCCGCACCCGCACAGCAACGGATAAAACTGGCTCTGGCTGTGTGTGTGACCAACTGGCCAGCACCACGCCACAGCTGGTAGAGTGCTAGACTGCTAGAGAGCCGCGCCGCGTGCTCGGCTCCGCTGCGCGCTGTCTCCCGAGTGCTTGCTGGCCGCGCCGCGTTTCAATTCGGCCCGGCCACCAGCGCGGCCTCTCTGGTTTCCGATTTCCCGGATTCCCTTTCCCTCCCTGCATTTGCAGCACCTTCCTCTCCTTTCCTTTCCTTGCCTTGCCACCGATCGATCCATCTCTTCTTCGTTCGTTCTTCCCTAGCTAGTCCCCTTCCGGTCATCCCTTTCGTCCTCCCTCCTCCCCTCCCGCTCAGTCCAAGGCAAAGAGAGAGACAGAGACAGAGGAGGCAATGGCGACGCTGGAGGACCTGGGCGTCTCCGCCTTCATCAACATCCTCGGCGCCTTCGTCTTCCTTCTCCTCTTCGCCGTCCTCCGCATCCAGCCCGTCAACGACCGCGTCTACTTCCCCAAGCTCTACCTCGCGCACAAGCGGCAGCACGACCACACCGCCCGCTCCGCCGTCCGCCGCTTCGTCAACCTCAACATCTGCACCTACATCACTTTCCTCAGCTGGGTGCCCGGCGCGCTCCGCATGTCCGAGACGGACCTCATCGCACACGCCGGACTAGACTCCGCCGTCTACCTACGAATCTACACGCTCGGGTATGCCGCCGCCCTCGCTGCTCTACTGCTGCTTCCTTCTTTTGCTGAATTCCTGCAAACGGCGCTGTCAAGGGTTTTCCCCAGGAATTAATGACGGTTTCCAGATTTTCATCGCCAGCTTTGCCTGCCTGGCTGGATGCATACGAGGGTTTGCGTCTGAGCACAACTTGCTTCTTTCCATGTTTAATTATGGCACCTTTTGGCCGCACCTTGTTTCATCGTCTCACGCACAGCATACAAAGCCATCATCTTTAGGCACTATGCGGATTGCTTGTTGGAACAATTTTTTTTTTAAAAAAAAAACGGCATTTTTTCCCTTCCAAATAATAATTGATTCGTTACCCTTCCAGAAATAACAGCACGTTTTCCTTCCAACCAGAGTTAGTACAAGATCTTTTCCTTCCAAAAATGTAAATTAATTAGTACTGTACCATTTTATTTCAGAGAAATCTTTGATAATTATCACGGTTGATTCTTTTAATCACATAATCACTTTCACGCAATCTGCATATCCAGTGAGAATCGCTTGCGTTTGATAACAGTGAGATTGGTGATAATGTTGTCCTTGGCACGTTTCGGCTGTAGTGCTTCCTATATTCCGTCGTGGCGTTGAAAATGGTGTCGTCAAATAATCTTTGATTTGATCCGCACGATTCCTGGCTTTCTTTCAGGAGGACGGCACAAACTTCTGTGGTTTCATTATTGATTTCCTAGATAGAGGCTACTGGAGTGCCAAACTTTGTGTTTATCCTATTCTATTCCTGCTAGTGCTCGCCCACTACAGACCAACGCTCTCACGTTCAAGGGCCCGAACATATTTTGTGCCCTTGTCATTGTGATTCTGGCAGCACCAACTGATTGGCATTCTCAACAGAGTGGGGACCGTTCCTTACAACTGGAGATGCTTTTCTTTGTAGTACTAGTTTGGAACTTTGGATGAAAATTCACTCAAAAGGCTTCCCTATTTGGGGTGCAACTTTCTGGCATGATCCAAATTTTCATTTCACTAGGCGTCCTTGCCTTGTCGGCTCTCTACTAGAAGTACAACAACTGCTACTGCTACAGGCTGAAAAGAGAATAATTCAGCCACAGCACTACCACATGGCATTGAATTATTTTACTCTCAGCCTTCTACTTCACGTTTAGCCGCATGCTCAATGCTTTGCATGTACACAAGATGTGTTTGGATAATTTCAACCAAAGTAACAAAGGCTATAATATTGTTGTCTTTGCCTCTTTTCCCCTTGTTTTGCATTGGCAAATAAGGGATTGCCCTGCCAAAAAAAAAAAAAGAACTGGTCTCTATGGCAATTGGCAGTAGGAGATTTATGGGATGTCAAAATTTTGCATTGGCATACGACAGGTTGCCCTCAATGCAGCATGCTAACAGATTTTTTTCCGTCTCCTTGGCAGCCTCAGGATATTTTTGCCCATTACAACTCTCGCCCTTCTGGTTCTTATCCCAGTCAATGTATCTGGCGGCACATTACTTGATCTAAGAAAAGAAGTTGTTTTCAGCGATATCGATAAGCTTTCTATTTCTAATGTTAACCCGGGATCCAACAGGTACGGATCTTAGGAACTCTTGAATTTATTTTTTTTGGCTGTTCCTTTATACTCACACAATGTCCATAACATTTTCCATGCCTGTTATGCTTTCAGTTTTGTTTTTGCATGTTGTGACTACTCAGAGCTATCTGACCATTGTCATTGCAATTCATTTCAGATTCTTTATTCATCTCTTGATGGCATATGTGTTCACATTTTGGGCATGCTTTATGCTGTACAAAGAATACAGCAATGTAGCATTTATGAGATTGCATTTCCTGGCTTCACAGAAGCGCTGTGCTGATCATTTCACTGTAAGTACATTGGCAAAGTATGATGTGATATACTAACATATATATGGACCATGTTCCACTGCATTTGTCATTAATAGCTAGGAAAAGAGTAGTTGAACACAAAACAAATACCCTAGTGTTGATTTGCTGAGTGGAACATGTACCAAATTTGTGCTATAACAGTATAACTTATATATTCACATTTAGAACTGAGATCCTTAAGGTATTTCTGCAGCATTTAATGTTTTTGGCAATTCCAGGTGATTGTCAGAAACATTCCTCGCGTCTCAAGCCATTCAACTTCTGAAACAGTGGACGAGTTCTTCCGAAGAAATCATCCAGACCACTATCTTGGTCAGCAGGTACATGGTCCTCTCCGCTGCTTACATCTCCTTCACCTTGCATTTGGTCTGACATGATTATCTTACATTCTACTCAGTTTTCAACCGATAGAAAATTTCGGTTGTTGCAAATTGTGGTGATTACTGAGTCAACCTTGCTTTCTATGATTAGCCTGTTTACAATGCAAATCGGTACGCTAAACTCGTGAAGCAAAAGGAGAGGCTTCAAAACTGGTTGGATTACTACGAGCTGAAGTTTGAAAGGCATCCTGAGAGAAGACCAACAAGACGGGTAACTTTTCCAACATTGATTCTATTCTCTTTCATTTGCTGGTGTACCGAGTTCTTCAACTGTACCCATTCTGTAGTTTGTTTCCAAAGAAATGGCTCAGCATGTTGTTCTTTTCCTGTGTTTCAGACAGGATGCCTTGGTTTCTGTGGCAGGGAAGTGGATCAAATAGACTACTACCGGGCTAGAATCAGCGTGCTTGAGAAGAGGGTAAGTCTGCAGTTCTTGATCTTATGATTCATTGTCAGTGATACACGCAATTCTTTAAATATGTGATCTGAACTTGTGGGTCTGTTGCATGTCTGTTTTCTTAGCATAAATAAAGCCTTTTATTTCTTCTATGTACAATTTTAACACAGGCTGTTTATTGTCTTGATATTTGCAGATGGCATCAGAGCGCCAGAAAGTTCTCAATGACCCAAAAGCTGTTATGCCAGTTTCCTTTGTGACTTTTGACTCGAGATGGGGTGCTGCTGTGTGTGCACAGACACAACAGTCAAAGAACCCAACCCAATGGCTGACTGATTGGGCCCCTGAACCGCGGGATGTTTATTGGCAAAATCTTGCCATCCCATTTTTCTCTCTCAGTATCCGCAGGTTTCTGATATCTGTTGCGGTCTTTGCTTTAGTGTTTTTCTACATGATCCCCATTGCGTTTGTTCAATCACTTGCCAATCTTGATGGTCTTGAAAAAGTTGCTCCTTTTTTGAAGCCAGTAATTGAAGCGTAAGGTTTCTTTCTCTGTACATTAGTTCTCTCCCTGATGCGAATAACTCTTGACTGCTACTTAGTAGGTCTATTCCCTGCTTTCTCATATGCTTTCTTGTTTGACTGCAGAAAGGTGGTGAAATCTTTCCTTCAGGGATTTCTTCCTGGTCTGGCACTGAAGATTTTCCTCTATGTCCTCCCTACAGTTCTGCTAATCATGTCAAAGGTTGAAGGCTATGTCTCTTTATCATCGCTGGAAAGAAGGACTGCTTCGAAATATTATTACTTCATGCTTGTGAACGTATTCCTTGGAAGCATAATCGCTGGCACAGCATTTGAACAGCTACATTCGTTTCTTCACGAGCCTCCTACACAGTAATTATCTTCAGACTTCATTTTGAACCCCCTGCATATTTATGAATCTAAAATTTCTTTTTGCTTGTTATTCGATTTTAGCAAAACTAGTAAATTGCACTGTAGTTTCTGCTTGTGAACTTTTCAAAGTTGTCTATTACTCCCTCCGCCTCAGAATATAAGGCATGAACGTATTTGAAAATCCAAACTTTGTTATCTTTGATCAATGATTATACTCTAATAATATATAAAAAAGTTATAGTACAATAGTGGTAACATTAGATTTGTCTTTACAAATATTTTCTAATGATTCTTTTGTTGTTGCCATAAATTATATATAATAGTATATTAAAGTATGATTTTGAAGACGGTATCAAGTCAAGTTTATGGGAATGCACAGTCATAACCTGTAAGACGGCATATTCTTTGTGCAGAATACCGAGGACCATCGGGGTAGCTATACCAATGAAGGCCACATTTTTCATGACATATGTAATGGTTGATGGCTGGGCTGGTATTGCTAACGAGATCCTTCGAGTGAAGGCTCTGGTGATATACCATCTGAAGAACATGTTTATTGTGAAAACCGAGAGGGACAGGGAGAGGGCCATGGATCCCGGCAGCATAGGACTTGGAGAAAACCTTCCATCTCTTCAGTTGTATTTCCTCCTCGGCCTCGTATACGCCGTCGTCACCCCCCTTCTCCTGCCATTCATAATTGTCTTCTTTGCCTTTGCTTTCCTCGTCTACAGACACCAGGTTAGTTAATCTAATTGATGATACTTTCACCTACATTCGAGTTTTACTGAACTCCATATTTCTTCCTCTTTGGTTTATTATTGGCTTCAGATCATCAACGTGTACAATCAGGAGTACGAGAGCGCTGCTGCATTCTGGCCTCAGGTGCATTCCCGGATAATAGCTAGCCTGCTCATCTCTCATGTAACTCTTTTTGGGTTGATGAGCACAAAGAAAGCGGCATACTCCACCCCTCTGCTCATCTTTCTCCCACTGCTAACGATCTGGTTCCACAAGTACTGCAAGAGCCGGTTCGAACCAGCTTTCAGGAAGTATCCTCTAGAGGTGAGCCGTGAGCCAGTCTGTGCTATGCCTATCAGACACCTCTGATTTGTCCTGATGTTGGTAGTTGTGTTTTTGCCTTCCCAGGAAGCAATGGCGAAGGATGCCATGGAGCACGCATCGGAGCCTAACCTGAATCTGAAATCCTTCCTGGCTAACGCTTACCTGCACCCCATCTTCCACCTTTTCGAGCAAGCAGAGAAAGATGAGGAGATGGTGGAGGTGAGGGTCGACAAAGCCGAGAAGCAGCGGCATCGCCATGAGGAGGATGAGACTCAGGTAAGGAGCTCATCGCAGTACCAGGAGGAGACTCAGTTCGGGAGCACGCACGAGACGCATTACCACCACGAGGAGAGTCATGTCAGCAGGAACACCCAGTACCATGAGGGGATCCACGTGAGGAGCGACACGGATTCGCCGTCGCCGCCACACTTCGTCTACCACTACGACATCCAGCCCTGATGGTGCTGAAAAGCAGCCGTCTCTAACTTTGTTTTCCTGGGCTTACCTGATGGTGAATGCTTCTCTTGGATGCCCTGACCCCCCGGAGGTTGCTATAATTGCTGATGATTGATGAATTGTTGAGTGTACATGAAGATGTAGTGTGGTAGTGACTGTAACTTTCTGGTGTGACATGGGACCTGAACATTGACTCCAACAGTATTGCGTGGTATATATATATGAGAATGTCTCGCGCTGAATCTCACAGTTAGTTTGAAACCACAAAAAACGAAATGCACAATAGTGTTTGGAGATAAAAAAAAAGGCGTGATAAAAATTTAACAGGCTCAGGAAAATTGGAGAAAGTGTTGGAGGTCTTCCATGTGGAATTCATTGCCTGTATGCAAACACTACAGAGAGCAGCAGATATGGGCATCGGTCCGTCGGACATACATGCATATGCTCCTGGAGACTGATGTCGTCATGGTCAAAGATGCAGCGACAATAGTCAAGCTTTGATCGATGTTCGGGAAGTGGCCTAGCATGGGAAGGAATCAAGGAAACCTGAAAATGATAGCATACAGCATGGGAAGGAATCAAGGAAACCTGCATGTCACAAGAATGTGTACTGCCTAGGTCCCAAAAAAATACAATTCTAGCTTTAAATCTGAACATATCTTTGTCCAGATTCAAAACTAGAGTTACATTTTTTTTGGGATGGAATGAGTAACCAAGTACTTCATGACCTCTGAAAGTATATCCCAAGTTGTATTCTTGCATTGACTTGGTTACAAACGAGTTGTCACCGGCATTGAGTGATGTAATCTTCTTTTTTTAAAAAAAAAATAAAATAAAAATAAATGTATAGACTTGATTTTAACAGTGTCAATCAGCCGTTACCTTTTATAACAAACATGCTCATACATTACAATGACATACAACTTCTTAAGTCTTGAACCAAACTTCTCATGGTTCTACCGACGTTGAACTCTAGGGGTTGTTGAAACCCCTAATCGGCCCATGTTCGAAGCGCGACACCTGCTTAATGCGACACCCTAGGGGAGTCTCTTCTGATGGATCATGTTTTTTAAACTTAAGGCTTGCAAATTTAATCAATGATCACACCACACGTTCCAACTTAACTTAAAGTCAGACATTATATCGTACTAGAATGCAAGTGGCTCTAATTTGATCATGATTTTTTGACTTAAGGCTTGAAAAATTGTTCAATGATCACACCACACGTTCCAACTTATCTTAAAGTCAGACATTATATCGTACTAGAATGCAAGTGGCTCTAATTCGATCATGATTTTTTGACTTAAGGCTTGAAAAATTATTCAATGATCACACCACACATTCCAACTTATCTTAAAGTCAGACATTATATCATGCTAAAATGCAAGTGGCTCTAATTCGATCATGATTTTTTGACTTAAGGCTTGAAAACTTATTCAATGATCACACCACATGTTCCAACTTATCTTATAGTCAGACATTATATCGTACTAGAATGCAAGTGGCTCTAATTCGTACGCCATATGGAGCTTAGAAATTTACCCGATGTGTTATGTCCTTCAATTTGTCTTAGGTTCAGAAAACACAACATGTTGAGCTTGGAAATTTATCAAATGGTCATTTTATGTCTTTAAATTTGTCTGGGTTCAAACAACACAACATGTCTAGCCACGTTGTTCTAACTCGATAGATATAATACTCGGCCCCGCAAGTTACAACTTCTGAACACTAATTAAGCAAAAAAGGCCAGGTTTCCATCTATCCCATCCCACATTTAGGCTTAGCCAACATAGTATCAAATGGTGACGCTATTTATAATCACTTCCATATAGCGTTATTCATTCTTTCATCCTATCTTAAAACTTATATGCCACTTGTTTTTGACATTAGCCAATGAAACAATATCTTGGACATTAAAACCGTAAAAAGATATCTTGTGTTTCTGGATCATGTTGCTACATTACATATAATTGGGCTTGACTGAGTACTTTTAGTAAAAGGTGCTAAAACACATTACACAGACATGAGTCGTGACAGTTGGCACCTCAGTTTCCGTTATGATGCTAGCTCCCTAAATAGTTGTTTGGGCTGATTTTTCATCACAACTCAGACTCCTAGCAAAGAACCACAACATATTCAAGATATCTACCATGACGATACAAAAACAAACGAAGGGGGAGCTAGGGAGAAAGACTCAACACCTCTAGAGTTTCGCTCTTGCCCCCCATAAAGGCCAAACAACATCCACTTATCTAGAGGCCTCTGTTGATATAAATCTACTTATCTGATCATAAAAAGAATGATAAAAAATTATTGTGCACTTGAGGTAAGTAGGTTTGTATAGTTAATTCTAGCAACAATCTTTATTGCTACAATTGGTTAAAAATTAACATAAGCTGAATAGATCCATCAATCTAGTTGAATGTTAAAAACTACTAGAGCATCTTCAAGAGTTTTGAAAACTCTCCCCCAATTTAGTTTTCTTTTTGCAAGTTTAAAAAAAACTGATCTTCAACAACTCCCTACCGCAACTCTAATCTTTTCGCACTTGAGAAAATCCGAACGTATAAGAAAGTGGGAAAGAATAAGAAATAGAATAGGGTCACTGATGTAAATATACAAGAGAGAAATAAAATATAAAAATAATTTGGAAGAAGCCAACAAATATACTCCCAAGTTTTTTTATCACTAAAACTATGCGATTTTTTTAGAAATTATTGGAGATGCTAACCAAACTATTTTAGATGTAAAATTTGGTTATCCTGTGCTTGTATCCCGAGCCAAATTCGTGCATCAACAGACTGCTGACCGAGAGTAGCAGATCAAAGGGAATTATTGTTTTTGCTTTTTTTTTAATAATTGAAAGAGTCTTCACAAAAAAAAATTTGAAAGAGAACGTATGTGGCGTGGGATTATAGAGCGGTCCTTATTCTTCTTCTTGGTGAAAGTGGCGGTAGAAACTGTTTTTGTGATATTCGGACCAACAACACATGACAGAGCAATCTGTTGCATGTATACAACACATGAAGCAGATCCGTCCATCATGTGTTGCTGGCTGCCAACATGACATTACAATTAATCTGTTGCATGAAGCAAACGATTCCTCGCAGTTTTGCTTTCTGAACCTTGACGCCGTCGCCTTCATCCACTGGAGGGTGGCATGGCATCTAGTACTATTTATATACTCGTCCGGCGGGCCAGAGCTAGTGTAGTAAAAGGAAGAGTCCAAGAGTGACTCGAGAAGACCAGGGTCGAAGGGAGCCACAAAATCTGCAGTGACAATGCAGCACGCCGTGGCGGCCCCCGGACCCGCCAATGCTGGCGCTGCCACCTTTTACTGCGCCGCCACCGGCGTGTACGCGAGCAAGCACCCTCCGGTGGCTCTCCCCTCCGACCCTTCCCTCTCCCTCGTCCCGCACATCTTCGCCCGCCCGCCCGCCGCCCGCCCCGACGCCCCGGCCCTCCTGGATGCCGCCACCGCCGAGGCCCTCTCCCGCGCCGACCTCCGCCGCCTCGTCTCCGCCCTCTCGGCGGGCCTCCGCAGCCGCCTGGGCCTCAGCGGGGGCGACGTCGTGCTCCTCGCCCTGCCCAACTCCATCGCTTTCCCCGTCGCGTTCCTCGCCGTCCTCGCCGCCGGCTCCATCGCCACCACCATGAGCCCCTCCAGCGCCCCCGCCGAGATCGCCGCCAGGGTTCGGGACACCAGTCCCGCCCTCGTGTTCGCTACGCCCGACAACGTCGGAAAGCTCCCGCCGCTGCGCGTCCCGGTCGTCCTCGTCCCCGACGCCTTCCACCTCGCGGACGACGACGACGCTGCCGAGTTCGCACCCTTCCGTGAGTTGCTGCTGTTTGATTCCGAGCCACTGCCGTCCCCTCCGGTGGGCCAGGACGACGCGGCCGCCATCCTCTACTCGTCGGGGACGTGCGGCCGGAGCAAGGGCGTCGTGCTCACGCACCGCAACCTCATCGCCACGGTCGAGCTCTTCGTGCGCTTCGAGGCCTCGCAGTACGCCGCACCTGCTTGTGACAATGTCTACCTGGCGGCGCTGCCCATGTTCCACGTCTACGGCCTCTCGCTCTTCGCCGTGGGTCTGCTCTCGCTCGGTTCCACGGTGGTCGTCATGAAGAGGTTCGACGCGGGTGACGCCGTTAAGGCCATCCACAGATTCAAGGTCACGCACTTCCCTGTCGTTCCGCCCATCATGGCGGCGCTGGTGCACGCCGCCAAGCCAGCGGCAATGCCGCCGTTGGAATCCTTGGTGCAGGTGTCCACCGGTGCAGCGCCGTCCAGAGGCAGACTCATCGACGACTTTGTCAAGGCATTCCCCCACGTCGATCTCATTCAGGTGCTGCCCACAGTCACTTCATTCGTTTGTTTCGTTGGTACCTTGCCCAACTTGGTTATGCTTACAGTATGCTTGATGGGGACGACTCTGCTTTGGTACTAGAGTACGGAACGGAGCTGGCAGCTGCACACAAATCTGGGAATCAATTTTTATATAGGACAAATTTTCCAGTCTAATCAAATATATGCCCTGCTCTGAACTATGAATAGTCTTCCAATACGAGATTTTTTTTTTCAGTTTTACCCATTTTCTTAGTAACCATGCAATATTCTAATAGTGTCAGCTAGCTGAAGACAAGTGTCAGCTAGCTGAAGACAAGTGTGCATATTCCGCATGGGTATTACATGCTCATGAGTGCAGGTGTCGCAGTTAGTGGTGCAAGTGTCCGAGCTGTCCGTGTAGGGTGTTTGAGGCTACGTTTTGTTCAGTTTTTAGAAAGTGCCTCTATTAGTGGACCTAGAAACTGCTTTTCTTCTAGAAACAGTTGCTTTCGTGTTGAACAATTTTCTTGTTCAGTTTTTAGAAAGTGCCTCTATTAGTGGACCTAGAAACTACTTTTCTAAAAACAGTTGCTTTCGTGTTGAACAATTTTTCCAGCCTATTTTTTATTTAGCCTTTTGCTTTTCCGAATGAGTGTAAATAGAAAGACATTTTACAACACATAGCTGTTCGAAGGGAGATAAAAAAAGAGGGAAAAAGTCTACTTAACTCCCTCACCTATATAGCGTGGTCAGATATTTTACCCCTTGAACTTTCTAAACCGGTCAAGTTACCCCCACAGACAGGTTTGGACAGTGGTTTTGCTACAGTAACGTGGTTTTGTCTTTTTTTTTAATTTGTTTTCTCTTAATCTTTAAAAAATCATAGTAAATCATAGAAAAAACATAAAATGGAAAATCCAGTTTTGTTGGACTCCACATGAGTAGATCTAGACACTGGACATATAATATGATATGTTTTCATGCAAAGTTTTTGTTGTAGCTTTACATTAATTGAACAATCTAATTTTGTTTGTAATTAATTGAAATAATTCGTAGTTGCAGCTTCTATGGTCCAATTTTAGTTAAATTTTTATGGTGAGATAATTATTGTATGTTTGAACTATAGTAAAATTTTCATACTCATTGGACCATGTATAACTTAGTTATAGAATAATAATAGATTTAACAAGCATGAAATAGATTTTTCTATGTTAAAGTTATGCTTTATCTATGACTAAGTTATACATGGTCTAATGAGTATGAAATTTTTACTATAGTTCAAGCATACAATAATTAGCTCACCATAAAAATTTCACCACAATTGGACCGTAGAAGATGCGGCTATGAATTATTTCAACTAATTACAGACAAAAATAGAATTTTCAATTAATCTATAGCTATAGCAAAAAAATTGTACTAAAACATACCGTATTATATGTCCATTGTGTAGACTACTCATGTGGAGTCCAACAAAATTTGATTTTCCATTTTATGATTTTTTAAAGATTTAGCAAAAAAAAATAAAAAAAACAATAGAAAAACCATTGTTATTGTAGCAATACCACCATCCAAAACCGTCTGAGGGGGTAATTTAACCGGTTTTGCAAAGTTTAGGGGGTAGAATACCTGATTTTACAGTTGAGGGTGTGAAGTAGACCACACTAGATAGTTGAGGGGGTTAAATAGACTTTTTCCTAAAAAAGAGGGGGTATGTTTCATAGTTGTTTTATAATACACAGCTCACAAACAGCCTTTACACAATTGAACTAAGTAGACCCTGACTCAACATGTTCTTTGTGGACAATGTCAAATGCCACTAGGAATCTTACGTGGGTGTAGGTTGTCTAATTCGGCAAAAGAAAAAAAATGGATTCGAATGTCTAGGTAACACTAAGGCCTCGTTTGGTTCTCCTAAAAATTGTGAGAATGAAAATGAGATGCAAACAAGTGGACTTTTTTTGGGCCGGGGAGGGGGGGATCCTTATAATCCAACCACCAAATTACAAGAATCTAACCATCCACCTCGACCCTACTAATAATCTCTGTTTAGAACTCAGGGATTCAAACATATCTCATTTTTTTTCAATCTAGAATCTTAATTCTACAATCACTATTTGCGTAATGTCGTGAGATCGAAACACACTCAAAATGATCATGTGCCTTGTTCAGAATTTTGAAGTTAACGTTCCTATTTGGGCATGCCCGAGGACGTGCTAAAATATGGAAACCAACCTGGGTTGGCGGGTGTAGTGTTTGACTCGCAGGTTCTTTATGCATAATGACAAATGTTACTTGGAATCTAACTCTTGCATATTGTCTAACTTTACTATATGGGTTCTTTATGCATATTGTCTAATTTTACTAATGAACACTCAAAACATGATTCCATGCCTTGTTCAGAATTTTTATGTTGACCTTTTCCTAGTTGAGCATGCCTAAGGCCCATTAGTTCATGGTCAACTAGCGAGTCCATAGCATTTAGGTAAAATGTGTTGACTCATGAACCCTAAAAATTAGCCTTGAGGCACGGGGTCGGGTTGGCTCATTCCCATCCATGAATACACACAAAATATGGGTAACTTGAGCTTCCTAGTTGACCATGGTCATGTGTACCATTGAGTCTATCAATGGGATTTACAAAGATTTTACTCTTTCTACTAGCAAAGGGAAAATGTTTTACTTTTTCCTTGAAGAGAAAACCCAAGAAAACAAAGATTTACAGCAAATTCAAGCATGTGGGGACTCCCTAAATTGCCTACTTCTTGGCTGTTTTTTAGTGAGGAAGTATGATTCTCAATCTTACAACCACTAGGCCTGCAAGCAGTGATGCCAGATTCCGATAGCAGACTTGCTACTTGGTGGTTTCAGAGTAGGAAACAGGTTGATAAGCCGGGGTGCAATGGTAACGATTGGCTTGTGCTCCTAGTGATTTGGTTATTTTGGAAGGAAAGGAGCCAGCAGTTCAGTGTTCAATTATCACTTTGTACTGAAGATCAAGAATGAGGCCAGATTGTGGATTCAAGTAGGATACGATAGGTTGAGGTTGCTTGTTGCTCTAGCTGCTTTCAATGTGTAATCTGGAACCGTAGCCTGTAGTTTTTTTTTTGTTTTCTTAAGTGTATAATAAACATCACTGTACTTCATGCCACTGAGCTGTGGGTGTGGTCACTTTCCTTTCTTTTAATGAAATATGTCTCACGCTCATTCGTGAAAAAAAAAGAAGAAAGAGATTAATTTATAATATTTTACACATTGCTAGTACTTACTGAATTGTACTTTAATGACATAAAAGCTTCAATTCACTAACTGCATCTTAAAATGTCGCTATATTTCAATGGTGCTTATGTTTGAAGAACTGAAATGCAGGCTGGAATCTGTATCTTATTTTCTGTACATACAAAACTATTGGAGTAATTATTCTTTTTCAACTTTGTTGTGGTCCTAGGATATTCTCTTGGCTGTACAGCTTGTGATGCTGCTGAGTCACAGCAGCAATTTTTCTCTTTCTGCAGAACTTCATTAAATGCTTTATAAAGCTTGCTTGTTTTTATTATAAAATAGAGAAACCTCATACTGAAAAAATACTCACTGTCCTGCGATGTAATGTGTTCACAGGGTTATGGCATGACTGAATCTGCTGCTGTAGGAACTCGTGGCTTCAATATTTCAAATCAGAAGAAGTATGCTTCAGTAGGACTCCTGGCTCCAAACATGCATGCAAGAATTGTTCATGTGGAAACTGGTTGCTGTCTGCCTCCAGGCTCTTGTGGGGAGCTCTGGCTCCATGGACCAGCTATAATGAAAGGTACAGTCTCATGAATTTAACTGTGTTACTCCGTCACTTGATTACAAAAGGTAGTACTCCCTCCATTCCAAAATTTAAGTTGTTCTGGCTTTTTTAAAGATATATAACTTTTACTATGTATCTAGACATAATGTATATCTAGAAACATAGCAAAAACTATACACTTAGAAAAGCCAGAGCAACTTATAATTTGGAACGGAGCAAGTACCATTTTGCATGCACTCTATTAAACTGATGTTTAACTGTAGATTACCATTCAGATGGTTAGTAGTTCTTTCAAAGATAATAGTAGGAATATTGCTAATTTGCTATAGAACTTAAACAGGTCTGATTGTGCTTATTTCTGCTGTGAGCTGGTGACTGAAATCCTAATAAGGCTTCACATATGTGTTTGGATTCTGAAGTATGTTTCTTAACAGGTTACTTGAATCATGAGGATTCATGCGCAATAAATGATGGCTGGCTGCAAACTGGTGACCTTGCTTACTTCGATTTCGATGGGTACTTGTACATAGTGGGCCGCTTGAAAGAGGTGATCAAGTACAAAGGATTTCAGGTATGCAGGCTTATTTTAGCAATAGTGGGCCCTGCTAAAGTGCACTATTTTCTCCATTGTTATTATTATAACTTATATATACTGTGTGAGGAAAAAGTTTCGTTCTAGTAACAAACTATTTTTCCAATTTTTTTCTGACCGTCAGATAGCTCCAGCTGACTTGGAAGCAATTTTGATCGAACACCCTGGAATTGTTGATGTGGCTGTGACATCGTGAGTTTTAACGTATCTAGTTCCTGATGTGTAGTTCATAGTTTGCCCTGTGCTTTAGCCTAGTCCTTATAATCTTGTGGTTCGACTGATAGTACGGAGGATGAAGAAGCTGGAGAGATACCAGTAGCCTTCGTGGTGAGGAAATCTGGAAGTGGCCTTTCATGCACGCAAGTGATGGATTATGTGGCCAAGCAGGTAAGGAAAATACTAAACACCCTGTTCTTTCTGCTTCAACTTGCCATGTTGTCACAGTGTACTCCAACGGTTTTGTAAATGGGTTTGGCATTCTTGTTTTTGCAAAAAAGTCTAAAAATCTCCTATCCAACGGTTTGGCAAATGAGTTTGGCATTTTTGTTAACTTGACAAACACCAGGTGATATTTGACATATATGCCAAACTGCAGTTCGCTTGGCAATCGTCCCGCGCGCCACTCTCGCAGGATATTTCCCCCTCACGTGTATAATTTTTAGTTTTGCCAAGTGAATAATAGGAAACCGTTGGAGATTGACTCTTTTTACCTTTGCTATATTTATTTAGAACTTGACAAATTCCTAATTTTACCAAACAAAAAATGCAAAACCGTTGGAGATGCTCTAAGCCTCTAACACGTCCCTTTCCTAGCTATCAAATTTCAGGCAAGCGGTGTAATAAATATAAGTACTTATATACAGATACGTGTTGCTTTCACCCAAAAAGGACTAGTAACTAAAATGTGGCAGGTATATTAGCAAGTTTGAAGATTGAGGTTGGGTGGTTTGTGGTTGCTGTGCATGCTCCCCACATGTACATCAGTGCTGTCTTTGCTCTTTCTAGATACTGCCATGGGCATGCGTCATGATTCATGCATACGCTGCGCTCTCGATCACTCTCAGGGTAGCAGCACTATCTGTAGGGATGGCAACGTGTAACTAACTGGTACCGTGAGTGAGGTCAGAGGATTTTGCGTTCGCACCCCCATATCGTTGTTTCCCTGAGAGAATCGATCCTGGGGTAGCTTTCTTATATTTCAAAGAATTGTGCAATTTTATACGTCGTGTAGTGCTAACAGATCACGCTGGCAAGTGGCATGCACTCCTCCCATTGTTGACTCTCGACCGTTTCCTTCAAGAATACTGTAAGAATGATACTCTGGCTGCGCAAAATTCCGTGGTGGGCGAGAGAGAGTTGCAGAGGAAAACTACCTAGCGTCAAGTAATCTGTTTGTTCCTGACTTTGTCGAGTAAGGTGACCGTGAATGTACTTCCTCCTAGATAAATAAATTTTTAGAGTTTTCTTAAATCAATTTTTTTAAACTCTCGCTGAATTTTTAGAAACAAAATTATTAAGATTTATAGTATTAAATTAGTATCATTAGATTTATTATAAAATATATTTTTATATGATGGTTATTTTAAATTATAAATGTTATTATTTATTTTATAAAGTTAGTCAATAAAAATATTAATTGAGACGGATTATAAGAATTGATTTATTTGGGGGTGGAGGACCTTGTAGGCTGTAGTTGACTGTGTCACATTCAGTCAGATAAATCCTGATACCTAGACTGATGGGATTGGAGTCGAATCACTAGCATGAAGTACGGAGTAGAGTTTTTTTTTGTTTTTTTTTTTGTGGAATTTTGTTTTGTTTTTCTACTCAAGTTCTGATGGTGCAGGTGTCCCCGTATAAGAAGGTACGGAAGGTGGTGTTCGTGGAATCGATCCCCAAGTCGCCGGCTGGAAAGGTTCTCAGGAGGCTTCTCAAGGACTCCCTTGCCGCTAGTCCTGTTGCTGGTTCAACAAGTTATTCCGAGTCCAATTCCATGCGCCATTCGAGACTGTAACGGCAGGGCAGCCAAGCAGGATCTCGGTCAGGCTGCGCCACCGATTTCCAGCTTTATTTTAAGCTGCCGTGGCCTGAATAGGTCTTCTGGATCACGGTTAGGGGGTTAGGGCACCCATATAGATGAACAAATGATCTTTTGGGTTCGTTTGCTTGTTAAGCGAGATTCAAAGCGTGAGGAAGATGTTTTATCTTCTTTTCTCTCTGTTCCTTCCGTTCAAGAATACCAAGCAAAGGTCAAATTTTCCTACAGTCTGAAAAAAAGTAGCCAAATTACAGTTCATATTTCAAAAAACGGTTTCACGCTATATTGGTCCTATATATATGGCTTCATCTTTTTGACATTTCGGGAGCACTACAGTGGTTAAATCGTCCTAATAACTGTAAATATTGCCTTTTGAAAATAAAATCTTCCTTGTGCATACGCCGTCTACGAGGGGAATGGAGTTGTTTCCTGGGTTAATTCGTTGGTGCAAGACACGCATGATCATGATATTCTCGAGGTAGTAGCGTGGAGGCTAGCTTTCTAGAGAGAAGACGCATGCAAGCAATGCAGCCTCAGTGAAAACCTCAAGGAATATGCAGTGGGAATGTGCTCTGCTGCTGCTGGAACTGGAAGGAAGTCGGGCGGGCAGACGCGGCAGGTGTTTGTTGGTCTCTGGCTTTGCTATCTGATCTGATGTATACGTATGCAGTCGTAATTTTATTTGGCGGGCAGGGATGCTGGGCACGCACTAGCCATTAGTAAGATACTCCCTCCATCTCAAATTGTAAGTCATTCCAAAAATCTTGGAGAGCCAAAGCATCTCAAGTTATTTATAACATCAAATAGATATATTATTAAAATATAATTGATAACGAATCTAATGATGTTTATTTAACATCATAAATATATTATTAGATTGTTATATAAATTTGATCAAACTTGAGAAACTTTGACTCACCAAAATTTTTAGAATGACTTACAATTTGAGATAGAGGAAGTACTAAACAGTTAGACAAACCAACCAGCCGACCTGCCCTGCCCTGCCCGTGGGGAAGGAATGAGCAGTAGGAGGAGAAGGCAACTCAACTAACACCTACAACGCGTTTTTATTTCCTCTCACCCTTATTTCTTTATTATTTATATACCAAATTTTAAAAGGTGACACTGCATTAAATTTTGATTTCTTTCGGTTCATGTGGCTTATAAAATGAAAAGTTTCACACAATAATTTAGATATAAACAAAGATATTTGCTAAATTTCAAGTGTCTAGATTTTAGCTTTCTTTCAGATGATGGTTATTACATATATTTTATACTAAAACTATAGTTTAAGTTCGTTGCAACCTCTATAGACACAATCTGTAGTTTTTTTGTTACGGGATAAAAAACTTGTTAGACAAAACCATAAACCTGACAAAATCTTGTATGTGTTAGCACAAAGACAATTTTAACAATTTATAGTTATTTTTATAGTCAGACAAGAATAAAATTTTGAAAATTTGGTATGTTATAATACAAAGAAAAATAACAAATCACAAAATGCAACAATTTTCTTGTAGTAAAGGGTGTTGTCTGAAACCATTTTAAAATTCAGACACCTGAAATATATGAGAAGTGGTAAACAAAAACTTGATCCTGAGAGGTAACACATACCCATGTCGAGGCATTAATATAAAGGTAGAAAATTCTCTTCCGTAAGATCAAGAAAACAGCCATGATACCTAAGGCCACAACACCAACTGGCGAGGATTCCTTCTAGGTCACATATGATATTGCAATTGTTAGTAAAAAAAAACATAATGAGTAGATTTTTTTTCCAGACCTCTATGTTGTATTTGTGCTTTCTTATCACTGCACTAAACGTATGATGTTTTCATAATTTAGTTATAGAAAGTCATCATAGTTGGATTTCCGTGGGTATGCTTGACGCCCATTTTTAAGGGTTTGTTTGGATCTTTATCTCTAAATTTTATAGCATTTTAGTTTGTTTTTAATGTCTGAAGCTCTAATGTGAGTTGAGTTAAAGTTTAGAAGCTAATTTTACATCACCACCAGCATGTTTTATTTCCTGTCACCCTTATTTCTTTATTATTTATATATATGACATTCAAATTTTAAAAGGGATACTGCATAAATTTTGATTTCTTCTAGTTTATGTGGCTTATAAAATGAAAAGTTCCACACAATAATTTAGATATAAACAAAAACTTAATCCTGAGAGGTAAGACGTACCATCCTTGAGGCATTAATATAAAGGTAGAAAATTCTCTTCGGTAGGAGCAAGAAAAAAAGCCACAAACCCTATGGACATATCACGAAGGGCCCTTCTAGGTCACATATAATATTGCAATTGTTAGTGAACTCGGTATTTCATAAAAAAACATAAGGAGTAGAATTTTTTTCCCAAACCTATAGGTTATATTTGTGCTTTCTTATCACTGTGCTAAATGTATGATGTTGTCATAATTTAGTTATAGAAAGTTATTGTAGTTGAGCTAGGATCACCCAATGGATATCCATGGCTATGCTTGATGTCATGTTTAAGGTTTTGTTTGATCTCTACCTCTACATTTTAGAACACTTTAGTTCATTTTTTGATGTTCGAAGCTCTAATGAGTTGAACTAAAATTTAGAGCTTATTTTAAATCGCATGTTTGAAGTTTTGACTCTAAAATTTAGAGAAAAGAATCTAAACATGCTATAACAGTTTGCATATTAATATAAAAAAATAAAAATGATTGAAATGTCCAAGATTTATAGTGAATGAAGTAAACATGGCCTCGATCGACGTGACAATGGGCTAACAAAGAAAATGAATATGAAAGGATGCGCGACCAAAACTCCAATTTTGAGGGCACGTGATCTTTTGTGTGCTTGTGCATGCTCAGCACGACCTGTTTTCTACAACATATGTTTGTTCGTTAACATGTTGAAAAGATAAAAAGAGAATTAACAGCCTAGATCTTCATCTAAGTTTTAGAGTCAAAATTTGTAAATTTAGCTCTAAACTTTAGTCAACATCATTTTAAAACTTTGATCTAAATCTAGGCAAAATATTTTGAAATTTTTGAAGTTCTAAAATTTAGAATAAAGAATCCTAACAGCCTCCGAGTATTGGTGGGTAGTTGAAGTAGGTCTATAATTGAGGTGGGATCATGTTACTCTCTCTCCTTGAGGCTTGAGCGGTGCACGTGCTGACGTGCCGTTGGTGGAGCCAAGGAGAGACATGTTAAACGTTGTGCGATGCTGCCACGCGACGGTAGTAGCAGCCAAGCCAAGCCCAGCCTGGCGCTGCGTGCGTGCGTGCGTGCTACGTGCGCCAGCGGGACCGGCCGGCCGAGATGAACGATGATCCGTACGGTTGGCCCGCCGGACTAGCTAGTACTAGTACGTGTGGACTCGGAGGTCAGCCGCCTTCAGATACGGCGGGCACCGAAACCATCATACGAGCCCGGGATGGCTACATACGACTACGGGATACGACACGACGAGAGGCCCCACCCAAAGTCCCGAGCCCTCCTCGCAATCGGCACACGGACACCGTGGACGTGGAGTGAACACGGCTCCAGCGGTTCCGCCCCTGCTCTCTACTACCCCAGGGCAGGGCCCCACCAGGACTGGACGGATCGGGTCCGCAGCGATCCGCGCGCCTTTTTATTGGCGCGTCTGCACGCGGCCTCGGCCTCCCTTCCCAGCGGCGCTGGGAAGGGGGAAGGGAAGCCGAAACGAGAGCACTGCGATTGGACTTGGACCAGCCATCCATTCCACCCCCCTTGGCCTCCGGAAGTCGTTACCGTCCGTCGCGAGGCAGCGAGAGGGAGAGAGAGAGAGATGGCGCGCGTCTCCAATGCCAAGAAGCGGCAGGGCGCCAAGCCCGCCTCCGCGGGCCTCAGCGGCACAAACACCGGCACCGGCACCGGCACCGGCGCCGCCGTCAAGAGGAAGGCCGAGGACGACCGCCCCGTGCGCGTCTACGCCGACGGCATCTTCGATCTCTTCCACTTCGGCCACGCCCGCGCCCTCGAGCAGGCCAAGTTGCTGTACGGTCCCTTGTCTTCTCCTTCCCTTCCCCCTTTCTTCATTGGCAGATCGCCCCCAATGACACTGCGGCGATCCATATCTACGTAGCGCGTACTGTAGATCCATCCATACCGATGCCTCGGACTCAGATTAGATTAGATTAGATTAGATTAGATCTGGACGCCGCCGCCGCTGCGGTGCCGCTTGCCGCTCCCTTTCTCCTACTGCTCGCCATGCGCCTGCCCGTCAAACCCACGCCGGGAAGCACATCTATGCGTGCCATCCACTCCTACGCGTTTCAATTAATTAATTTCGGTAACGCGCGCCTGCATGTATGTGTGTATTTTCTAGTGCTAATCCCTAATCCTGACGTGTTGTTTTGCGACACCTCGCAGGTTCCCCAACACCTATCTCCTCGTCGGATGCTGCAACGACAAGCTAACCAACCGCTACAAGGGCAAGACCGTCATGACTCAGGAAGAGCGATATGAGTCCCTGCGACACTGCAAGTTAGTAAACATACACTACGCCCTTTTCCAATTACAGTTCTAGCTAATTCAGATTCACAGGAACAAACCATTTCTCATTTCCTCCCTTATTATTAGTACTCATTATTATGATGGATACTCTAGTAGGAGTGTTAACATGTTATCTGCAAACGGGTCATTTCTACCTAGCATGCCCAATTTGTGTGTCGTGATGTTGTCGCGTGCACGTGTATTCATCAAATCGTGCCTGCCTGCTTTGCTGCCAAAATTGTACCAAGATGCATCCTGTTATACTATCCGTATGTCAAGATCTAACAGCACAACAAGTCTAGTTGTATTTTCCCCCTTTTTTGTGCCTGAGGCATTTTTTTTTTCCTTCACGGCTCAGAGGAGATCTCTCCTTTGCAGCCTAGGTTTCTCATTCTTTTCATATCCTCTAAATTGAGGATACTCTATAATTACGTGCTGTGAATCGAGGTTGAGCAAATTATGCTCTCAGCTGGAGCTACCAGATTCTTTTTTATGCTAGCATATACCTTCGCTATTTAGTTATTTCAGCCTCCATTCAGCAGACTGGACTGCCAGAGTATCTGCAGTTCTCATACTTTTTTGCGTTGTTTAGCGTTCACTTACTCTTTTGTAATGACTTATATGTTACCATGAAAAAAAACATTTGCCTTAAAAAAGAGGGGTTTGTATTGGCCATAACAAAAATGAAAACCCGCTTTATGTTACCATGAAAAAACATTTGACCTTAAAAAAGAGGGGCTTGTATTGGCCATAACAAAAACGAAAATCCCACCCAAAGTGCTGTTTTTAAACATTCACATTTTTTGTTTATTAAATTAAATTAAATATAGCTGCTCATATATTTGTCTGTTGTCTTCTGCTTTAGGTGGGTAGACGAGGTCATTCCTGATGCACCGTGGGTTCTCACGCATGAGTTTATTGATAAGCATCAGATTGACTATGTTGCTCATGATGCGCTGCCGTATGTGTGACCTGCACAACACCTATTCAGATATTCCCTTTTCTTCCTAGTCTGCTCAACTAACTACAACATTTTTTTTTGCAACTGCAGTTATGCTGATACTAGCGGAGCAGCAAATGATGTCTATGAATTTGTAAGTCTTCTTTTGTATAGCTAAGGTTAAATTCATCGTCTGTATGCTTTCCACGCTGAAAGTACTGTTGGGCTATATGTTAGGTTAAAAAGATTGGAAAATTCAAGGAGACAAAAAGGACAGACGGGGTTTCTACTTCAGATCTCATAATGAGGATCTTGAAGGACTATAATCAGTATGTCATGAGGAATTTAGCACGGGGCTACTCGAGGAAGGATCTTGGTGTGAGTTATGTCAAGGTTAGACACTTCCCTGATGGCATATACTGAAGAGAGATACATTATTAGTTTTTGTAGAATGACATATCTTCCTCTTATTATTTTATTAGGAGAAACAATTGCAAGTTAATATGAAGATCAATAAACTGAGGGAGACTGTGAAGGCGCATCAGGAAAAGGTAACTGTTGATCTTAGATTCATCACTTGTCGAGGAACTAGACATACTACTTTCTATCGCATGGAAGATTAGAGTAATCAGTTTTACGATATCTAGCTTTGTATGAAATATATTTTGCAGTTGCAAACAGTGGCAAAGACTGCTGGTTTGAATCATGAAGAATGGCTTGCTAATGCGGACCGCTGGGTTGCTGGTTTCCTGGAGAAGTTTGAGCAACACTGCCACAACATGGTATATAAATATATTTTTTACAAGAATGTAATGTTGGGAAGTGTTGGTTAAGTGACAGACGATATCGGAAGTCAATGTCCAATATTCAAGGTCAATCTGATGCCTTGTAATTACTGGTCTCAGGAAACTGCCATCAAGGATCGGATACAAGAGAGGCTGGGGAGACAGTTGAGCAAAGGAATAATTGCTGGTCTTGTGCAGGAACCGGTGACAGCCTAAAACAGGTGAGGCAGTCGGTGAAACGCACGGATGCTTATCAGATCATCCTCCCGTGGTTGTATTGGTGTGATGAAAATGGAATGCGATGCTTGTAAGAGTGCAACGCAGTTGCTGAGGCGTTTTAGTTTTGTGGTGCATGTGAAGTCTTCCCGTATACAAATGTCTATAGGAGAGGCGTTTGGTGTTTTGGGCATCGTCGTGGGCGTGTTTCTTTGTATCTAACGGGTTAGATTAACCTTTTCTTATCGAGATTGATGTTCTTTCGTGGCTATATATCATATTCCATCCATAATAATATGGCAAAGACGTGATAGTTTGATGAAATTCGAGACTTAGCTTAAAGATACTGTATATGTATATACGGACGTATGATATTGTTTGTCAAGCATGCCAAGCACCTAAACGACAATTTGAGAAGCACATGTACCATCCAAATTTTCTAGAACACCGAGCAGATTGAGATACATGATATGGCTGTTGGCCCTGAGATACATGTTACTGTATTAATACTTTTGCAGTCTAGATTTATCGTACTTTTATCCCTACAGTCTAGATTTGGATTAATTTTTATCCAACTACATACCGTAATTTGTCTAAAAAAGATGTCGAATTTATCCAACATACTACTTTATATGTCTTTTTTCTAGGAAGGTAGAAAGATGATATCACAAACTATCAAACAAACAATGGATCCATCTTGTTCTAGTAGTTGTATTTTGACACAAAAAAATGAAGTATTTTACACATCCTAATTACTGAATTATTCTCCTTTTGTCAAAGGTTCTAAACATAATAGACCCTAACCCAAAATGTGGGGTCGTCGCTTCCCCATCTCTCTTTTTTTTTAACTGAATTGCTCATCTTCGGAACATGACTTCTTTTACGCAGGAAACGGCTTCTTTTATCTAAAGATTTAAATCCTAAAATTCGGATCATCATGAGCTGCTCTTAACCAGCTATGAATACCAAGCTTTGCCTCACTGCTGGAACCGAGCAAATCAGACAGCCAAAAATTCCCGTGAGACCATAAGCAATGGCGCAGAAAGGGAGTGCTTCAGGTTCCTTGGCTGACAGTGCTGCTGTCCCCAGTCCATGAGCACTACAACATTAACCAAGCAAGATTACTTTCAGACAGGGCATGATCATGCTCACAAATGAAGAATTACCAAATGATGCAGAACGACATTATATCCATCAAATTACCTGGAAGCTGTCCCTATTCCTCTGGCAATGGGGTCGTTCAGACCAAGTTTATCCATAGCTGCTTGCACAAAATTCGCTCCAATGAGCCCCGTAAGGACAACCACGGCAGCAGTTAGTGTAGAGTTTACACCTGAACCACAAGAAACCATGAACCATCAGTGCCCCTCAGTAAATGAATGCAAAGACACAGCGGGAAGATTTAACACTAAGTATATATTAAGTCAATCACTACATGTTTAGGTCAAGTAATTGACCTATGGTTAACTTGCCAGTGAATACAAGCTAGGGATATCATTACCACCCATCTCCTCATCTCTACTATAGGAACACAATCAAATTCACAGGAGGATGGTCTGCCAAGATTTACCTTCAAAGAAAGATACTATGCTCAAAGCCAGCGCCACAGTTATACACCTTGGCAATATGGATATGGTTAATGATGGCTCTAGCCCAATCAGGCGCCCTATGACAGCAGTTGAGTACAGAGAGAATGTCGATGCAATGGCAATTGATGTGAAAATCTCTGCTGCGTGCCTCTTTACAAGCTGAAATCAGGGCTCAGGAGCATGGACAAGTTGACGATCAGATAAAAGGCACTTGCAGTGGAACAGAGCTTAACCGAAATGATGTCACAAGATAACCATATGCAGTAGTACCTTTCTCTGTTTGAACATTGAGAATGCAAATGATATGATCACAGACCCAAGGAAACCCATTAGTACGTCACCGGCTCCAGGATTAGAGGGTGCCTTTGTGAGGTAATCACCTGGACAACCACTTTTTCTGAGAGCACAGTGATATATATCATGTGTGTGTTACTGTGTTCTATGTAACTCCCGCGCTAATGCTTTAGGGCCTGTTTGAAACGTAGGAATTTCACAGGAATTGCGCAGGAATTTCACAGGAATCAGTTCATTTTCATAGGAAAAAGTACAGGAACAGGAAACAATCCCGCGTTCCAAACATGCCCTTAAAGGCAACTGTTCCGAAACTAAATTTTTTTCTGACAATATATTAGGGTAATAGGGTTTATAGCTTATGAACCTAGCACAGCATCAAGTCCAGACCCGGAGAGGCACCCATACGCTACTGCCGCCAAATCTGCAGAAAGTGCGCAGGAGATGATTGGATGTAACACTTTCTTGACACCAGAAGGTAACCTGAAAATACCCAGATTGTCAGACAAAATTGAATAAACTGTTTGCATACTTTGGATCATATTGATCGAGTTTATATAAGCATATTTACCCAGAACCAACCATGTATCCCAGCACATTAGCAGCAAGCAGGAAAGGAAGGCATGTTCTTGCTGTGGTACCAAGTGCCGTAGGATTCAAATATGCAACACCAAACGATGCAACGAATATAGCAGCCCATGCCCAGATTTCCAATGTAGAAAATGGTGACGGCTTGCTCATGGGCTCTGCATCTGTAATAAGCTGCGTCTTCACAAGTTTTCTCACAGCTAACACTGTATATCCTGCAACCGTGAGGGTAGCAAACCAGCCACCAACTGAAAGAGCGGGCAAAATGAAAACAGTATAAAAGTAGCTGTTCCAATTTAATGTTTTGAAATGAAAAATTGGACTGCAAGGAAAAACTAAATCAACGAGTCCTGTACGAATCTAATGGAATCTAATTCCTTCTGTAGCATTTGTTTCATGTGCAATCATATCTCATAATAAGTACCTAAACATGTTATTAGATAGATAGAAACAAATCAAATTCGCTGTGAAGAGAAAAAATGACAGTAAGAAAAATGTGATCGAGAATAATACTTACAAGTGATTGCAAAAATCTTGAGTCCTGAAGCCGCTGGGACATCCCTGACGGCAAGCGGCAGCACGACTAGTGTCGGGACGTAGAACAAAGGTAGCCACCTCTGGATGAATAGTGTGGCAGGCGCAAAGAAATCCATGAACACCTTCGCTAGAGCAGGCACGAATGTGTCCAAGACGACTAGCACGGAGAAGACACAGAACATGCCGAAGAGGGCGCTTGGGAACTTGATGGACGCGGCGACGAATGCCTGTTTGAGGAATTTGTCGGTGGCGAACACAATGCCCAGCGACACAAGCAGATGTGCCACACCAAGAATCTGTATACACGCATCGGGTTCAATTCTAGAAGAGAGGAAATTAAAAGAGATGAATTTTAATAAGAGCATTATAATATAATAAAGGAAAAGATGAAAAGAAGCGTCTTCTCACGGAGGGCAGCAGGCCTGAGGAAGCACTCGCGTCTCCGGTGCCAGCAGTAGAGCTGGGGATGATCAGGCTGCGGCGAAGGTCGGACGACGACGATCGCTGAAGCGTGGTGGCGCCATTATTGGCTGGACCCATGAAGCTGGTGTTGCTGCAGGGATGCGCTTCAATGCAGCTGTTGGGCGGACCGGACACGGCGCGGCGGAGAGACAGAGGAGGAGGAAGGGGAGCAGCAAGAAAAATGGGGAGTGAGCAGTCTGCATCGGCGGCATCGAGGAGGAAGCGTACAGGAGCGGGCGACCGACGTGGTGCAGGGAAGGGAGGGCAGCGGGTCTTGGCGGCAACGTAAAGTGGCAATCCTACTCCTACTAATCATGGCAGTCGCGGCCATGGAGTTGGGAATCGTTGTTCGCGGAGTGTAGAGCAAAAGGTGGCAGAGTTTGGGCTTCCCTCTTCCGGACTCCGGAGCAGACGGGGGCTAGGCAAGCTGGTGACGGAGATTCGATTCGTCGGGATGGGAGCTACCGAACGAGCGAGCGATGGAATTGTGGCTAGAAATTATCGGCATGGCAGTGAGCGAGGATAAGGTTGGGATTGAGATTGTTGGGTTGCGACTTGCGAGACCCTCACCTCACCTGATCTCGTCTTTCTCTTCGAACGAAAGCGACGGCAGGCCTCTCTTAATTTTTTCTATATTTCAATTGGTAAATCTCGTGTTTTATCAACTCAAGTAAAAGATAATCTCTTTTCAATAATTTGCTATTTTTTACTTGGCAAAATGAAAAAAAAAGACGCAACATTTTTTTTTCTCGAAGAAGTAACGGTGGTGGGAGAAGAGGATATGTCAAGCTGCCTCAAGTTGTCATATTTATCAAGTGGGGAGGAGAGATATGTCAAGTTGTTATTGATGTTAAGTTGTGCTTGCCAAACTGTTGAAGACTGATTTTTCTTGTTTTTTTAATAATAAATGGATGTCAAGTTGAGATAGCAAATTTTTAGAGATGCTCGTTTGAATTGGCGTATTTATCTTCGCAACCGTTTGTTTTACTATGCGTTCGCGGTAAGGTAGGATGTGTTTGTTTCATGAAGACGGGTCGTTGAGGGATCAAATACGTAGGCGTGTGCAACATGGGTACAATCCACCTCAAGACTCAAGACTCGAGACTCAAGACTCAAGACTGTATCTATTTATGTAGCTCATGAGTCACTGCGTGCGCCAATCAAACAAAGTACGTTTTTTTTATTACGGTGTAGCAGGTGGCAGTGGCAATTATTTACATTTACATTATCACTTCCTAAGTAGAATCAAACAGCACCTACCAACCAAGGACTATTGCGATAGCCAGCCACGCCACAACGTTGGCCGCCATCGGCCATCACCGGCTTCCGGTGTGTAGAATCATGGACCCTTGTGTTTAGGCGATTAACGACAATACTAGGTCATTATGACTAACGTGTGTTTTGCAGAGACAAAGTCATTTGTGTTAGGTCATTAGTGATGCAATTTGAATGGGCTTAATGGATATTCATGACCCCAAGATGGAAATTGTTTCGGTTGCAAAGGATGAAGATACACGTCGAAGACTAGGCTAGTTCTTAGTGCCATAAGGTTGAGAAGGGCACTAAGTATAGCTAGGGTTTTGTTTTTCCTTTGACCGTATTATAAAGGGGGTATGAGATTAGTAGCTTGACCTAGGAGAGTTTAGGAAAGTGGGTATATGTACACTTGTCACAACTAGTCCTAGAGACCTTGCTTTCAGCCCTTGGTAAACCCTAGAAATGGTAGGAGCAAAATCCCTTGAGAAACCTCAGCGAAAACAGTTGAAATAGAGGGAGAAAGAGGCTCCGGACCACTCTGCTAAGTGGGCGTCGGACCAAGGAGAGTGGTCCGACGGTCCCTGACTTAGGCAAAATCTCAGCTCGAGGAGCTCCGGACCACCTGTCTGGAAAGCGTCGGACCATAGGAGAGTGGTCCGGTGGCTTGGTTCAGAGACAGAGAAGGCTCCGGACTAGTCCGACGGTTAGTCCGACGGCTAGTCCGACGCCTCAAGACAGGAAGTTGGGTTCATGCAGAGAGCCCCCTGGCTCTGGACCAGAGTGTCGGACCAGGGCACCGGACCAAGGAGAGTGGTCCGGTGGTTCGTATAAGAGAGAAAGTTTTTCACTCAGAGAGCACCGAGGCTCCGGACCAGTGCGTCGGACCAGAGCGTCGGACCAAGCAGAGTTGTCCGACGGTGCCTGAGTTTGAATCCAGAGTGAGCTCCGGACCAGTGTGCATGGTCCGGTGGTATGAGCTCCGGACTAGTCCGGTGGCTTCGCAGAGAGAAGAAAAAGTAAAAAAACGGCTAGTTTTGGAGGTGGGGACTATTTATAGTTGCCCTCTTCGTCCTTAGAGGTGTTTTTGGCCATTGTTTCAGCTGGTGACACCTTGAGAAATCCTTTGGAGAGTCAAGAGGCTAGTGAGGGAGAGATTAGAGAGAGTTCATCTTGTTCTTCCCTCCTAGAGTGATTAGGAGTGACTTGTGTGCATCCATCCACCTTCCTAGCCTTGAGTTGGTCAAGCGAAGGTCTTGTGCTTGTTACTCTTGGTGTTCGACAGCACCTAGACGGTTTGGTGGTGTTCGGAGGAAGTGATCGCCGGAAGATTGTTGGCGGCTCTTCTCCAAGCTTCTGTGATCGGTTGTGGGCGATTCACCGAGCCGGAGTGGCGAAGAATCAGCCCGTAGAGAGCACTCTATCCTTGCGCGGGTAGAGGGGGAGCGATACCTTGCGAGGTGCTCCAACGAGGACTAGGGGGGTGTGTCGACACCTCGATACCTCGGGGGAAAAATCGCTGCGTCACTGAGAATTTCTTTTCCCTAGCTCTTTACATTTCCGCATTACTTTCCGTCCTGTTTTTATATTACCTACTAGAATTGCTTAGGTTACTTTTGATTCTTATGAACTGCTACCGCTTTCTAGCTAGGACACACGGATCGTAGACACTAAGGGGGTGATTGGCATTTGATAGGTTTTCTTATTTGCTTTAGAAATTTAAAACAAGCCCAATTCACCCCCCTCTTAGACATCTTGATCCTTTCACGGTGGTTCTGCCCCCTCCGACAAGGCTGCCCCATCACCCGTCCGACGATTCACCTTTCCTGTTGCGGTTGCGGACCCTGAGCCACAAACTTTCTAAATTAAGCCAGGCCCAACGATGCTCTTCCCTGCGGACCAGACCACTCACACAAACCTATACTATATTGTTAGTTTTAAAAAAGACCACCGAATCAATATAAAAAAACATAAATGCTCTATGCATGACGTCTGGAGGAACCCTCCCGCCCGAATGCACCAACCTCGTTCAAAAAACAGTGGGAATCAGACATCCGTCCTCCAACTCCACCGTATAGATAGGTAATGGACAATTTGACGCTAAAAGTATCTATAGCAACAAATAATCAGTGACATATGCACATGGTGTAAGTGTCGTTGCTAAAAGTTTTTATCGCCGTACATCACTTATATGGACTAATCGTCCGCTGCTCTAAAAATATTTGTACTGACAACCAGTTTGTTATTAAGCTTTAGCAACTGATAACACATTGGCATGCTTTTACTGACTGATGGTAAGAGGATTACATATTTTTACCAACTGTCAATCCACCACAGCTATTTAGGGATCGATAACTTGCTAGTTATCTTTAACCACTAACAAATAGACATTATACATTGCTTTTATCTGATTGTCCAACAAGATGATCTAAATACATAAAAAAATTGGTTAGAAAACATTTAGTACTATTAAGCTAGACTGGAGCTGTTGGGGGATATTACCTCGGCATATCCCCAGGCACCTTATGGGCCTACCGACCAGAAGACGGCCCAGTTCGCTAGGCCCTGCGGCACGCGACCAGCCCGTCATGCTCACCAGGGACTCTGAAGAGCCTTGCTCGCCAAGTAAGATCCTAGTAGATAGGTTCGGATCCCTTACCTTAAGGGACCGATCGTAATATGTTAAGATATGGAAACTGTAACCCTGCTCCCCGGCTATATAAGGCGAGCAGGGATCCCCTCGAAACAATCTCATCTACACCTCGTGTAACCTAATACTCATATCAATCCAGCCACCAAAACACAGGACGTAGGGTATTATGGCGATTTACCGGCCTGAACCTGTATAAATCGTCGTGTCTACGCTCTTTGTATTACGCTTGATCGTTGTCGCCACACATCCGCCTACAATCTACTACCGTAGGGTACGCCCTAGGTAGACTGCGACACATATTTCATCGACAGTTGGCGCGCCAAGTAGGGTGTGTGTGCAACGACTTCATGGCTCGTCAAGCGGTTACTTTCCCCGGATCCATTATCATCCCCGCGAGCGGTGCCACCCTCCAGATCGGATCTATGATCTAGACCATCGATGGCACCGTCTCCATCTCGGAGATCACAGAATCCACTCGCCCCCCCCCCCCCCCCCCCCCCCCCCCCCCCCGCGCCGAACCCTCCTCCGGTTGAGGATTCAACCACCAAGACAGCACAGAACGCTCCAGATTTCATCATCCCTGACGATCTCGTAAAAGCCATCGACCGCGCCAATGAAAACCTCGCCGACTGTGTCAACCTCGTCGATGCTGCTCGACGCCGATTTCGTCCTCATACGTCGACCACGCGCACCTTCAAGAAGACTTCCCCAGAAGCCCCACGATGACGATCAGCCCCCGGCCCCGCTGGTCCCGGCACCGGGCGGAAGCACCCACGTGGCGGCGACCACAAGGAGATCCTCGATGGCCCGTGCCCTCTCCATAGAAGGGAAAACACACCATGCGGGAGTGCATCGCCCTCAAGGAGGGGATCCTCCGAGGGATGAAGTGATGGAGGCACCGACCACCAATTTTACGAAAGCCACGTGCATCTTCCCTATATTCGGTGAGTACCCAAGCAGTGACGGTAGGCGACACCGCCGAGCTACCACCAACGACGACAGCACCGATATCTCTCCTCCAGACTGGACAAGACGCCAGATCGATTTCGCCAGATTGATTTCTCCAGAAACGACCAGTGGACACATCACGACTATCCTGGTCGCTTTCCCCTGCTCGTCAGCGCGGTTGTTGCGACCAGCCTTTTCAAGAAAATGCTCGTCGATGGAGGTAGTTCCCTCAACGTTATCTTCCCCAGTATGCTTCAACGACTCGAATATCGGAAGAACGACCTTGGTCCAGCAAGCTTCTCATTCTGTAGTGTCATCCCAGGCAGGACCTCAAAGCCCTCCAGACAGATCACTCTTACAGTACGGTTCGGCTTCGCTCGCCATATTCGCGAAGAACCCATCAACTTCTTCGTCGCTGACTTCGACACCCGTATGACGCCATCCTCGGCCGACCGGCGCTCTCAAGGCTCATGGCGATTCCACACTACACCTACCTAGTACTCAAGATACCAACGCCACAGGGCATCATCAGCCTCCGTTCCGACCTCCAGATGGCCTACGAGTGTGAGCAGCAGGGGATCCATGATGCGACCAGGCAGGAACATCTACACGGTGCGTAGGTTTGCCTCTCCGATGCGGCCAAGCCCCGCGCGAAGGACTTCGACATCTCGGAACCTCCGACTACGCGTGCCTCGAAGAAATCTAGAGAGACCAAGATGGTGGCTCTGGTCGACGACGATCCCGAGAAGACCACCGTAATCAGTGCCAACCTCAAACCCTAAACAAGAAAGCGCACTTATCAGTTTTTTACGCAGCAACATCGACATCTTCTCCTGGTAGCCAGCAGATATGCCTGGAGTCCCCCGGGACCGTGCCGAGCACTCGTTGAACGTAGTCGAAAGGGCCAAGCCAACCCGCCAGAAACTCAGAAGATTCGCACCGGATCGTAAAGAAGCCATCAAGGTAGAAATAACTCAGCTCCTAGCCGCAGGGTTCATTAGGGAAGTGAATCACCCCGATTGGCTTTCCAATCCGATACTTGTAAGGAAAAAGAACAATGAATGGAGAATGTGTGTCAACTACACGAGTCTCAACAAACATTGCCCTCCTAATCCTTTCCCTCTCCTGCGCATCGACGAAGTTGTTGACTCCACTGCCGGATGCGAGCTACTCTTCTTCCTCGATTGCTATTCCGGCTACCACCAAATCGTGTTAAAAGTAGAAGACCAGATCAAAACCTCATTCATAACCCCTTTCGACGCCTATTGCTACACGACGATGTCCTTCGGGCTCAAGAACGTCGGCGCTACTTATCAGCGTGCCATTCAAGAATGCTTGAAGGACCTTATTCTAGGGAAGGTCGAGGCCTATGTGGACGACATAGTCATCAAAACACACTCCGCAGAGACGCTTCACCGATATTGAGGCAACCTTCAAGGCCCTCAACGGGTTTAGGTGGAAACCAAACCCTAAGAAGTGCATATTCGGGGCGTCGTCGGGAAACTTGCTCGACAACATCGTCAGTCGATCCGGCATCCGAGCTAATCCCGAAAAAACCGCCGCGGTCCTACAAATGAAGCCTCCATCTAACGTCAAGGATGTACAGAAGCTCGCTGGGTGCATGGCCGCTCAGAACGGCTTCATCGCTCACCTCGGCGAGAAAGGCCTCCCGTTCTTTGGATTCTTGAAGGGCGGGCATAAATTTGTATGGAGTGACGAGGCAGACCGTGCATTCGCCGACCTGAAGAAGTACCTCACGGAGCCTCCTGTTCTCACCGCCCCAAAGGATGACGAACCAATGTTGCTCTACATCGCCGCCACCAACCGAGTAGTCAACATCGTCATGGTGGTCGAACGTGAGGAAAGTGGACGCACCTACCTCATCCAGCGACCATGTTACTTTGCAAGCGAGGTTCTCAATGAGTCCAAACCAAGATACCCCCAGGTGCAGAAGCTACTATACGTGGTCCTCGTTACCGCACAAAAGCTCCGACACTATTTTCAACGACCATCAAAAGTGACTGTAGTCATCGAATTTCCGCTGGGCGACATTCTGCGCAACAAGGACGCCACCGGACGAATCACCAAATGGGCGGTCGAGCTAGGGACATTCAACATCGCTTTTGAAAGGTCCTAGATGGCTAGAGGGGGGGGGGTGAATGACCTAATAAAAATTCTACAAACCACTAGAGCAAAGGTTAGTAAAACACTAAAGCGAAGCTTTTGCTCTAGCTCTACTAGGGGTGCAAAGCCACCTATCTAAGCAATTCTAGTTAGTTAAGTGCCTATCAATCAATAGCAAGAACCTAAGGCACCTAACACAAGCTAGCAAGACAACTAACAAAGAGAGCTAACTAAACAAGCTACAAGCTAGCTAACAAGAGAACTAACTAGGCAAGAAAAGAAAGAATGTAAATACAAAGGATAGAGGTGATTGTTATACCGATGTCTTATGAAGAATGGATGTCAATATGAAGAACCAATCACAATGAATACCAAGAGTAGCCGGGAGATAAGTTGACACAAGAATTTTTCTCCCGAGGTTCACTTGGTTGCCACCAAGCTAGTCCCCATTGTGTCGACTACTCAAGTGGTGATTGGGTGGCTAATAGGCAATCACAAGCCTAGCCCACTACTCAAGCGCCACAAGAATCCACTATTGGTATTTCTTATGACTATTGGATAAATCCGCAAACGCATAGATTATACCGCTGTAGCACTTCGCCAAGGAGTATTCCAAGGTATCGTAATTTATATTATCCCAAGGGAAAGCTAGGCTAGAAATGATAATTAGAGAGAGATCTTAGGGAGCACCTTAACTTAGTACCAACTAGTATAGAGGGGTAAACGATATATGTGATAGGAAGGGTTGATGAATGAAGAAGCTACGGTAAAAGATACTTAGAACAGACTAGGTAAGATAGCTAGGTGGGAGGAGAACGAGAAGAGTAAAGGGACTCCTAAGCAAATCACTCTTCTTCAATATACTTAGCTAATTAACTAGTCTAAACACTATAGTTTGTCTCCTCAATACAAGTATGCTAGGCGAGGGGATAGATCAGTAGGAGGACAAAACTCCTACCGGACCGCGCCCTCTTCTTATGGGGGCCTTACCTTTTAAGAACTTGCCTATAAACACGTGGTGGAATACAACGACTAGACAAGGCTGTCACCTCTTGCTAGCTACCACAAACAATCCGTGCAGCAAGCAATAATCAAGGATAAGATGATGTATAAGCACCACGCTTACACACAACTTACTACTTTGACTACGATCAATAATCAAAGCACCCTATGACAGGCAATGATCGCATACAGGAAAGGTCACAAGGATCACAGACTATGGATGTAAAGGCTATTAAAGAGCAAAAGCATATAACAAGACTATATCTAGTATAGTAATGCTCAAAGTAAATACTAAGTAAAGTAGAGAGAAAAGATAATATATTGATAAAGGTAAAGTCTTACAAAGAAAGAAAGATACAAGAGCTATACCAGACTCTCCAGAAGACAACTCCGGAAATCCCGAGCACAGCTCGACTCAACTCTAACTCCCACTCTAGACTAACTCCTAGAACAATCTAAGGAATAGAGCTTGTAGGCTTCTTCACCATGTCTAGAGAAGGGGGTGTGACCCTCTATTTATAGTAGGGGGTGGAGTAGGGGCTACTCCATCGCCACGTCAGCGATCCAGGGCCTTCCATTCTCCACCCTTGGATCAAACCGCCTCTTGAACCGTCATTGGATGGATGGATGGATGGATGTGATTCAGCATGTGGGGAAGAGGTATGGCGGTTGGGGGAGGTCAACCAACCTAGGGGGTGGTCGGCCGACCCCCCCCTATGGCCAGTGGGCCCTCCTCTGACCTCCAAGGTGTGGCTCCACTGGTCAGGGACTGATTGAGGGCCAGGTGGGCCCTATGGATGGTCGTCCAACCCCCCTTGGGGGTCCCTGGCCCACCTCTTGCTCCCTGGTACTGGTCCCACTCGTCATAGGTGTTGGTTGTTGGTTCTGTGGTGTTTGTCACGTTTATCTCCTTGGTGTGGGCCCATAAATCCTTGTGCTTTGCTTGTGAGCCGTTGAGAGAAAGCACAGAGTCATATGGACTAGGTTGTTGATTAATGTGATATAGTCTCGGCTCATGATTCATACCCTTTCTATTTAAAGTTTTGGAGATTAATTTTTGAAAATGTCATAAAACCATAATGTCAATACTCCTCTATAGTGAGAAAAATCCTACCAAAGACATAAATGTTTATGCATGTTCAAAACCTTCCTCATATGCTTCTTGAAATTACTTTGAGTTTGGTCAAACCTTGTGGCCCTTGTTGAGAATTATGTCATAGTTCAAAGATCAAGATCACGTACACGCCACATATTTTCGCTGCTTCTACACTGGAAGTACGCAAAAACATGCCTTTCATTTACATGATCCATGTTCATATAATAAATACTCTTGAAATAAATGTTATGATCTCTCCCTATATTCTTCCAAAAGAGATATGGCTATCATAAATGAAAAATGATGATGAGCAAAGCTCACAAAAAAAATTATCATGACAGCCATGTCTCAAGCAATTCTAAAGTTAGAGAGATCATATACATGGTTAAGGAGTACATGTTAGTCATATACCTTTGTCCACACACATGCACATCTTGATCTAGGATTATGACATTCTTCTCCTTGGATCCTTGTTTTGGCTTTACAATATAAGTAATGCAAGTTGGCTACCTTGTTCTATCCCTACCTAAGCTCCACATAAGCCATTTAGAAATAGGGAGATACAAAGAAGGCAACCTCTTTATGCCTTGGTAAGGAATCATACACCTTGAGTGACTTAGAGTACTATAAGAGGAGTAAGATGACTTATGAGATTTCTTTTGAAAAATTTATCAAAAACTCCAAGTACTAAAATATGAAATGGGAGGATCACTTTGCCTTGAGAAACTATTCCATTTATCAACTTCTTAAGGATATATGTTAGCCAATAACACATATCCCATTGGTATGACAAAATGACTTGAGTGAATCTTTATGCTTGCTTTATACTTTGAATAGCATAGTCTTGTTATCTTTTAACCTTTACTCGAGGAAGAGCAAAGAGGTAAGTATGGGGGATCTTGTTGACGGTAATTAAGAGCTATTTTGTCACCATCAAAATACCATCAACATCCACATATTCAAAGGAAAACAAGCATAACCTGAACATATTGTGCCAAATAACTAGTTCCACATGTCCCATGATTATTTGTTGCAGGTAATGACAAATGGGGACTATTGGGAGCTAATGGGCCCACTTAGGGGGTCGGCCGACCACCCTGTGGGGCCACTAAACTTCCCAAGCCCCCATGATCCAAGAATCACCCTCTAGAACACTATCTACCCCTTGGATCCAAGTGTGCCTCTTACCAACGGTCCAGATTCACATCACAAGGATCCATGGGCCCACATCAATGAAATCATCATGACAAATCAACTCAGAACAAGTATCCAACACATATGACAGCTGGGACCAGCAGCCAAGAGACAAGGTGGGCCAAAGACCCCATAGGGGGGTCGACCGACCTATAGGTGGGCCCCACAGGCCCCTATTTGGTCCCTTACCAGTGGGCCACCACCTAGAAGGGACAGAGGTGGGCCACAGACCACTATATGTGGTCGGCCGACCTCAAGGTGGGACCCACAGGACCTCACTTGGTCCCTGACCAGTGGGCCATCATCCAGAAGGAGCAGGGGGGCCCATAGGCTAGTATGGGTGGTCGGCTGACCACCTATATGGCGGTTTCACCCCCCCCCCCAACTGCCTCACTCACTCCCACATGGTTGAAATCACCACCATCCATCATATGACGGTTCTGAAGTCGGTTGGATCCAACTGTAGCTGATGAAGGTGACGCGGATCGCTGACGTGGCACTAGAGTAGCCCCTACTCCACCTCTAGCTATAAATAGACCCCTAGAGCTCCCTTCTCATTTCATGCCTCATTGGAGAAACACTACTCCTTAGTCTCTTAGCGGAGCTCTCTAGTAGTGCTATGCTGGTTGGAGAAGAGTGAAGGAAGTCTTATGGAGAAAGCCCCGGGCTTGTCGGGAACCTTCTCTGAAGTTCTTCATCAGCGGATGCGAGTCTCTTGTAAGTTAGCACTTGTAAGTGACTTCTTATGAGTTCTTTATAGTATTCAGTATTCTAAATCTGGTTTAGTTGTTATACAACTTTTCATGCTTGATCATCGCTTTGCTCTGAGTGAAGTGCTTTAATCTTAGGCCAAGCTTAAAGTAGTAAGAATAGTGTAGACGTGGTGTCTAAGCTAGATCTTACCTTTGTAAACCGCTTGTCGCGCGGATTGTTTGTGGTAGCTAGTGGAAGGTGACATCTCTATCTAGTCGTTGTATCCCACCCTGCGTGTTAGACAAGTTCTTAAAAGGTAGGGCTTCAATACAACTTGACGGCGTGGTCCGGTTAGAGTTTTGCCCTCTTTCTGATCTATCCCATCGCCCCCTCCAAGAGAAGGGTTGATAAAGCCAGTATAACCAGTTGTACCATGTTAGATATCTTAGCTATATCGAACCTCTTTACCCAGTTATCATAGTCTCCCTTGATCCATCATAGGACATACTCATATTCCTAGTTAACTCACTTCTCGTTGCCTGTGGAAAATACGATACCTGGAATACTCCCGGTGAAAGCTACACTTGACAACCATACGCTTGCGGTCCTTTTCCGTTTGCCACCTTTGGTGTCAACACTTGCCTTGACTCACAAAGGTGTCATGCTTCAATTGCTTGATTTGAAGTCCAAGGAAGTAACTAAGTTCACCAATCATCGACATTTCAAACTCATTAGCCATCATCTTGCCAAACTCTTCACAAAAGTCTTGATTGGTTGAACCAAATATGATGTCATCAACATAGATTTGTAGCACACCTAGATCCTTGCCAAGCTTCTTGGTGAAGAGAGTAGTATCAACCTTTCCATGATGAACCCTTTGGATAAGAGGAAATCCCTCAATCTTTCATACCATGCTCTAGGTGCTTGCTTCAACCATATAAATCCTTTCTCAACTTGTACACATGGTTAGGCTTCTTGTCATCTTCAAAATCATGAGGTTACTCAACATATACTAACTCATTGATATATCCATTCAAGAAAGCACTCTTCACATCCATTTGGTATAGCTTGATGTTGTGTACACATGCATAGGCCAATAGAATTCTAATTGCCTCTAGTCTTGCAACCGGTGCATAAGTTTCTCCAAAGTCAAGACCCTCCACTTGAGTGTATCCTTGAGCTACCAATCTTGCTTTGTTTCTCACAACTATACCATCTTGATCTTGTTTGTTTCTAAATACCCATCTTGTGCCAATCACATTGTAGTTCTTGGGTCTTTCAACTAGCTCCCAAACTTGATTTCTTGTGAAATTGTTGAGCTCTTCATGCATTGCATTGACCCAATCAACATCTTGTAAGACCTCTTCAATCTTTGTTGGCTCTATGGATGATACAAATGAATAGTGCTCATAAAAGGATGTCAATCTTGTTCTTATTTGAACACCACTTGTAATGTCACCAACTATTTGATCAATGGGGTGATCTCTTGCAATGTTGGTTAGTTGAAGGATAGGAACTTGATTGCTTGAGCTTGGTTGAGATGAACTAGAAACTTGTTGATCTTGCATTTGAGAACCACTATCTTGCACATTTGGTGAGTTGAGCACTTGATCTTTGTCATCTTCAATGTCAATCACTTGTCTTGGCCTAATATCACCAATATCCATGTTCTTCATAGCCTTTGACAATTGAGGTCCACTCACATCTTCTAGATTCTCATTTTCAACTTGTGAGCCATTGGTTTCATCAAATTCAACATTATGAACCTCCTCAAGCACACCACTAGCCGAATTCCACACTTTATAGGCTTTGCTTGTGGTTGAGTAACCAAGTAAGAACCCTTCATCACATTTCTTGTTAAACTTCCCAAGTCTTGTGCCTTTCTTCAAGATATAGCATTTGCAACCAAACACTCTAAAGTATGTAATGTTGGGCTTTCTTCCATTCAATAGCTCATATGGTGTCTTTTCCATCAATGTGTGACAATATAACCGGTTGCTAGAGTAGAAAGCGGTGTTGATAGCTTCGGCCCAAAAGGAGTGACTCACATTATACTCACTAAGCATAGATCTTGCCATATCAATCAATGTTCTAATATTCCTCTCAACAAGGCTATTTGATTGTGAAGTGTACTTGGCCGAGAATTGATGCTTGATTCCAAGCTCATCACATAGTTCTTCAACACTTGTATTCTTGAATTCACTACTATTGTCACTTCTCACTTTTCTTGATGGTGGTCTCAAACTCATTGTGATATCTTTTGACAAAAGATTTGAATGTGGCAAGTGTATCATTCTTGTCATTGAGAAAGAATACCCAAGTGTATCTTGTAAGATCATCCACTATCACAAATCCATACTTATTGCCTCCAATGCTAGTGTATATTGTTGGTTCAAATAAGTCCATGTGCAACAACTTAAAAGCTCTACTAATGCTCATCATGCTCTTCTTGAAATGAGTGTTACCAACTTGTTTGCTGGCTTGACAAGAGCTACAAAGTTTGTCCTTCTCAAACACATCTTTCAAGCCTCTGACTAAGTCATGCTTAATCAATCTATTCAATTGTTTCATTCCAACATGACCAAGTCTTCTATGTCATAACCAACCCATACTTGATTTAGTGTGCAAGCAAGTTGACAATTGAGACTCACTAGCATTGAAATCAACTAGATAAAGGTTATCATATCTAAAGCCCTTCAAGATCAAGTTTGAACCATCTACACTAATGATCTCAACATCATCTACCCCAAATATGCATTTGAATCCAAGATCACACAATTGAGCTACCAATAGCAAATTGAAGTTCAAGCTCTCAACTAGCAAGACATTTGATATGCTTAAGTCATTGGATATTGCAATCTTACCAAGCCCTTTGACCTTGCCCTTGCCATTATCACCAAAAGTAATATTATCAATGCCATCATTGGTGTTAGAGTTGATTGATTTAAACATTCTAGAATCCCTGGTCATGTGTTGAGTGCACCCACTATAAAGGACCCAATGTCTTCCTCTGGCTTTGTAATTGACCTACAAAACAAATTAGTTCTTCTTAGGTACCCACACTTGTTGGGGTCCTCCAAAGTTAGTGACCAAGGATTTTGGCACCCAAATTGCCTTCTTCTTTAGGCCAACAATGGGTGTGCCAACATACTTAGCCATTACACCATTTCTCCCTTTGGTAAGCATATAACATGAATCAAATTGCATGGAGGTGGCTTTAGCAAACTTGGGTTGGCTCATGTTAAGTTTGCAATATTGGTCAACATGCCCCACTTGCTTGCAACTATTACAATACTTACCATTGCTTCTCACAAAACTAGGCTTTGGAGTCACAAAGGCCGACTTGCCCTTCTTAGGGGTATAGCCCAATCCCTCTTTGCAAATGGATAATCTTTGGCTACCCATGCACCTTAGCAAGCGGGCATCTCCACCATATGTCTTACTCAAAGCATGAGTGAGTTCATTAACATCATTTTTTTAAAAATTTTCATTTTCACATGTTCACGAATTTTTTTTTTTCATTTTCACTCACTAGTGTAGCATCAACCTTTGAGCTATCACTAGTGGATGTGCAAGTGGAGGTTCTAGTGTCGGTTGGTGCAACAATGATAGGAGTGAAGAATGATTCATCTAGAATATCACATGTAACTCCAATATCATATGATGCAACAACCTTATCCTTGTTTTGATCAAGGAGGGAGGAGGGAGATTTTTCAAGCTTCTTGTGAGTCCTCTCAAGCTTCTCATGGGCTTCCATTAGCCTTTTATGAGAGCCATTGAGCTCATCAAAGGATTGTTCGAGAGCCTTAAGCTTCTTGTTCAATTCTTTGCACTCCTTCCTCTTTGTCTCAAAACAAGCATAAGTTTGCTTCATCATATCCATGAGTTCCTCCTTGAAGTACTCCTCATCATCACTACTATCATCATCACTCTCACTATCATCATGAAATTGTACCTTAGATGGCTTAGCCATGAAGAATGATGGAGTGTCGAAGATAGATGGCTTGTTGTTGATAGCAATGCTAGCCAATGCCTTCTTCTTGGACTTCTTCCTTTGATCATCACTAGAATCATCGGAGGAGGAATCACTACTATCCCAAGTCACCATATATGATTCACCTTTCTTCTTCTTGGTGAATGATAGCTTCTTCTCCTTCTTGTCATGCTTGCTCTTATTCTTCTCATCATCATCACTATGATTGGGACAATCCGCAATCATGTGACCAGTTCTCTTGCACTTGTAGCATCTCTTCTCATATTCCTTTGCTCTTGAAGTTATCCCTTCTCTTTCTAGCACCATAGTCCTTCTTCTTCATGAACTTGCCAAACTTGCGCACAAAGAGGGCCATCATCTCATCATCAATATCACTTGCATCTTCATCATCACTTGATTCTTGCTTCTTTGCTTTGCCCTTGCTCTTGGATGATGAATCCTTGAAAGCTAAGCTCTTCTTCTTCTCTTCTTCCTTGAACTCTTCTTCATCACTTTCTTCATTGTATTGCTCTTTGGTCATGATCTCTCCAAGTACTTCATTGGGAGTGATCTTGGTCAAACCATCTCTCCTAATTATTTGCCTCAAGGTTTTGTACTTCTTGGGCAAACAACTAAGAAACCAGTTTGAGAAGTCTTCATCCTTCACCTTCTCACCCAAGCTCTTGAGGTCATTGATGATCACTTGGAGTCTATGAAACATCTCTGGGATAGACTCATCATCCTTCATCTTGAAGTGAGATAGCTTGTCCTTGAGCATGTACAACTTGACATTCTTTACGGTTGAGGTGCCCTCTTCCACACTTCACTTGCCTTCTCAAGATCTTTGATTTGCTCAAACACATTGAGGTCAATGCCATTGTATATCACATTGAGAGCCATAGTGTTGCATTGCCGGTTCTCTTGCTCTCTAGGTGTAGAACTAGCTTCATCAAGAATGACAAAGTCCTTTTCGGTCACATCCCACACTTTCTCATGAATTGAGCCTAGATGCATCTTCAACTTTCTCTTCCAATAATCAAAGGATGTTCCATCAAACATTGGTGGTTTGCTCCCAACATGGTTGAATGTTATTAGAGCCATCACTAACACCAAAGGTTGTTAAGCCTTGATAATAGAGGTGACCACAGCTCCGATACCACTTGAAAGGTCCTAGATGGATAGAGGGGGGTGAATAGCCTAATAAAAATTCTACAACCACTAGAGCAAAGGTTAGTAAAACACTAAAGCGAAGCTTTTTGCTCTATCTCTACTAGGGGTGCAAAGCCACCTATCCAAGCAACTCTAGTTAGTTAAGTGTCTATCAATCAATAGCAAGAACCTAAGGCACCTAACACAAGCTAGCAAGACAACTAACAAAGAGAGCTAACTAAACAAGCTACAAGCTAGCTAACAAGAGAACTAACTAGGCAAGAAAAGAAAGAATGTAAATACAAAGGATAGAGGTGATTGTTATACCAATGTCTTGTGAAGAATGGATGTCAATATGAAGAACCAATCACAATGAATACCAAGAGTAGCCGGGAGACAAGTTGACACAAGAATTTTTCTCCCGAGGTTCACTTGGTTGCCACGAAGCTAGTCCCCGTTGTGTCGACTACTCAAGTGGTGATTCGGTGGCTAATAGGCAATCACAAGCCTAGCCCACTACTCGAGCGCCACAAGAATCCACCCAAATGAGAGTAACTTAATGACACGAGCAATCCACTAGAGTTACCCTTTGGTGCTCCGCAGAGGTGGGTACAAGCCCTCTCACAATCGCCGAAGTCGGCCGCGAACAATCACCAACACGCGCCGAAGCTTTCTCAATCGCCCAAGCCGTCTAGGTGTTGGCAAACACCAAGAATAACAAGAAATCCCATGGCGATGACGATGACCAAGTGCCACTAAGATGCAATGCAATGATTAATGCACTTGGTTCACTCAAACTCTCACAAGAATGCAATTGAAGCAAAGAGAGATGAGTTGGGGGCCTTCTCAAGCAAGCACAAAGAGTTAGAATGAGAGAGATGTGCAAGAGGGATACCTACGAGCCAGCCAAATCACTTATATAGCCTTCCAAACCAAGCTAGCCGTTGCTCCCCTTTTCTCAGTCTTATGCGCTGGTCCGGACGCTGTCTGCAGGGGGTCCGGACCATTTGCCACGCGTCCGGACCCTCTGTCGTTTGAATCTTGTCGTTGGCGCCTTCACCAGAGCCTTCCACGTGGCTCCGGACGCTCTGCACAGTGTAGGTCCGGACCATTAATGCCTGCGTCTGGACCTTACACAGAAATGGTCCAGAGAGCTCCCCGAGTTCGGACGCTTGTCCGGAGTTCGACGTCCGGACAACACTTAGTGTCCGGACTCCATGCAGAGCGAGTCTAGAGAGCTGGTCTCCTTTTCATATCGCCGTCCGGAGACAAACTCTGCTACGTCTTACGACTACTATTCCCGGCATCCAACAACGTCGCCGAATACGAGGCAGCGCTCCATGGGCTCCGCATCGCCAGCGAACTCGGCGTAAAATGCATAATCTTTAACGGCGACTCCGCTCTGGTGATCAATCAGCTCAACAAAGAATGGAATTTCTCCAATGAGAAGATGGACGCATACTGCGCTGCTATCCGAAAGCTAGAAAGAAAAATTTTCGGGATTGAATATGACCACATCCTCCGCGACCGGAATCAGGCGGCCGATGAACTGTCGAAGCTCGGATCATCACGATCCCCCGTCCTGGCAGGAGTCTTCATCCAAGACCTACTTGAACCATGAGTCGTCGATAAGCATGAAGCCCCATCCGACGATGGCCCTCCCGCAAGCTACCATGCTGGTCGGCACGGTTCCCACCCGACCAGTCGACTGGCGTGACGACTTCATTCAATACCTCTCCAACAACATTGTGCCATCAGATGAAACGAAAGCTGAGCGCTTGGTCCGCCGAGCTCACAACTATGTCCTCGTCGACGGAGTGCTAATGAGGAAGAACTCCAAGTTTGAGGCGCTGCAAAAATGCATCTCCAAGGAGGATGGGGCCACAATTCTACAGGACATTCACACTGGCACGTGCGGGAACCACGCCATAGCAAAAACACTGGTGCGAAAAGCTTTCTGAGCAGGTTTTTATTGGCCCACGGCAGTCGCCGACGTGGAGCAAATGGTGTGCACCTGCAAGGGATGCTAGTTCTTCGCCAAGCAAACTCACCTCCTAGCTCAGGAACTTCAAGCAATACCAGCTTCCTAGCCTTTCGCCTGCTGGGGTCTCGACATGCTCGGCCCCTTCCGACTAGTGCCTACGAACTTCAAATGGATCTATGTCGCTGTCGACAAGTTTCCAAATGGATCGAGGTTAAGCAAATCACCAAAGCCTCCGCAGGAAATGTAATCGCCTTCATCGATGAAATCATACACCGATTCGCCATGCCAAATTCCATCATCACCGACCTAGGATCAAATTTCACCAGCAACATCTTCTGGGAGTTTTGCGAGGAAAATGGAATACTGGTCAAATACGTCTCTGTCGCCTACCCCAGAGCAAACGAACAGGCCGAACGCGCCAACGGAATGATATTAGACGCACTAAAAAGCGCTCATACCAGGAGGAAGAGAAGAACCCAGGTCGCTGGCTAAGCAAACTCCCCGCGGTATTATGGGGACTACGCACTCATCCCAGCCGCAACACTAGCATTTCTCCGTACTTCATGGTCTTCGGTTCCGAGGCTGTAATCCCAACCGACATCGCCTTCGGCTCCCCACGAGTCGAACACTATGATGAGGAGACATCTGATCAAGCACGGATCGACGACCTAGACCGCCTCAAAGAATAGTGACTAGCCTCATGCATACAGACGGCTAAATACCTTGAAGGTGTTCGCCGCTACTACAACCGCAATGTCCAGTTGTTGACACCGTTTTTCAGCACGTGTCAAATGAGTTAAGACCTGCATTGATCGGTAGCCGTTTTCTATCGGCATCGGAAAGTCATCGGTCAAATTTACCGATGAGAGTGAATGCTGCAAGAAGGATAAGTTTGTTGCCGATGGAAGCTGGACGATTCTTACCGATAAGGGTTAATTGGTGAAGACAAGTTACCAGAACTGTAAGGTTGCCGATTGGGAAAGTGTTGCCGATGGGAGTAAAAAGTTGCCGATCGGAAGGTATTGCCGATAAGGAGATGATGCCGATGGGCGCAGGGTGAAGTGGTGGTCGATGACAGCAGGAGATTGCCGATGGCAATGAAAGGAAGTTGCGGATTGAAGAGTCTGCCGATGAAAAGTTTCATCGAAGAAAAGATATAAGGAAACTGGTGATCTTATGCCAGTATAGAAGTCTGAGTTTGACTCTTGCACGAGTCGTTTGTTTCTTTAATAATAGAGGTGTCTGTTTAGGAAAATAATATTGTTATTTGAGTTCGACTCCTGCGCGAGTCAGTTATTTCCTTTAAAGTAGGAGTTTGTTTTGGGAAGGTACGAGTCATGTATGTTTACAACTCCTATTGCTGGAGTATAAATATGTACCTAGGGGTCATGAGAAAATGAATCAATCTATCAAACAAATCAATTACTTTTTATCTACTTTACTGCAGTTTACCCTTTTATCGCATTAGTCTTAGTTTATCTACGAGTTCTTCAAGCTTCGACGGGCTGCATCTCCTTGATCTCCGTCAAACACTTGCAAGTTCCGCGTGGGAGTAATCTGAGCTTTGACATCCGGGCGCATCACTGTTGCCTCATTCAGCTCTGCTCTAGTTATCTTGATCAAGTCTGAATCTTGACATCTGGGCGTATCGCCGTTGTCTTGTTCAAATCTTGTTCTAGTTATCGTCCTTGTCGATTAACTTGTCAAATCGACTGGCACAACTTTGGATATCGAATTCGGGTAATAGCCCGAGGTGTTTGCAGATCCTGACGCTTTTTATGTCAACACCGGTACAGGTCTTTCACCACAGGAGAACTCGTGCTCAAAAGGAAGCTTGAGCCTGACGGCACGCACAAGCTCTCTTCACACTGGGAAGGCCCCTACATCGTGAAGGAAGTAACCCGACCAGAATCGTACCGGCTTGTAGACCAAGAAGGAGTCGACGTCCCCAATTCTTGGAGCATAGAGCACCTTAGGCGATTCTACGCCTAAAAAAACTTGTACTATGTAACCACCCATTAATAAATAAAGGTTTAGCGTTTTTCTCCATACCTCTGTTTCGTTCATTCGACCCCTACAAAACGCTCACGGCGTTCGGCGACCTCTACAAAACGCTTACGGCGTTCAGCGACCTCTAAAAACGCTCACGGCGTTTGGCGACCTCTCCAAAACACTCTCACAGTGTTCGATGACCTCTCCAAAACGCGATAGGTCGTTCTCGTCAAACAGCCTGGCCATAACCAGAAAACCTCCGAAGCTGGCCTACCGATTAACCATAGCACATAGAAGTAGCTACCCTATACGCTATGACTACATCGACAAGTCTCCTAAGTGGTACTCCCCAACAACGGTTGGAGGCCATGAGGTTATGTGCCCAGACTCTGTACATGACCACGGTACAGTCAATGACTCTACAAGCAGCATGGCTATTCGCCCAGCGTCTGTAATAACGGTCTCCACAGGCCCTGGTCACGTCAGGATCGAGCCTCTTGGAAAAGGGCCCTGTCCCTGACATCTCCCTAAGCATGCAAGAGCTGCTCGCCCTCTGCGCCGTGGGTTGTCAGCAGCGTGCCTCCTTGGGAGTCCCTATGGCTCCTACGCGTGCAGTGGCGCTAGCCCTACGATGCAGACCATAGGAGACCCAGGGCCGAACGATTCATCGCTACGACTCACGACTCATCTGGCACGAGAGGACATACAAGTGAAATAAAAGCTCACCACCTCGATAAACAAAAGCTTTGATACATTTCACTTACAGGTCCACACACATCTTGTATTCCATATACAAATGACAGCTATCCCGTAGCAAAAAATAACTCCATATTAGACAGAAGATCTCCAACAGCCACGCCTGCCTCCGCTTCCAAGCGACCCATATCCGCCGCAGAGGTACCAGCAGCATAACCACCTCGCACCCTCTGCATATCAACTCGTGGATAATTCGACCGCAGTATGACAAGCCCATGGACAAGCACCTCCTGCGCCGCTGACGACGCGAAAGATTTAAAACGATCTAAGAAGCCTTTCGCCCTCGACAACACATCATCAATCGCTGCCTCCGACGGAGGAACAGGGACGAAAGTGACGTTATCTACACAAGCCATCACCGGACCAACCTCCTGAACCAAGCTCCAGAAACGATCGCGCCCAGCGACGACCTCGGCCTCCAGATATACAACAGGCAGGCAACTTAGCACCAAAACAAGCTAGAGGCGGTAACGCCTGGGGACTTCGTCGACCACAACTATGACTCAGGTACCTGGTTGTCACTTCCCGACCAGACTCGGGGACTGCGACCATGGCACGCGTAAGACGGCATACAACGGCAAGTACTCGGGGACTGAAACTCGGGACTGCGAACAATACAGAATAACATGACCATAATACAAGAACCTTTGTTCTCCTTACATCAGGCTCGGGGACTACGGGGTATTCACAGTCGTTTTCTAATAAACACTTATGTTTCAGTCTTTTATGCATTCTATACCTTTTATGAAGCTTGGCACCACGTGCATACTTCACATACTACCAAGCTCGGGGACTAAGTGGGTACACTTCACCTTGCGATGAATGTACTGATTTTCTTCTCGACAAACTCTGCTATTTCCATGTTGTTTTTGCAGAATCTAAGTGGGTACACTTCACCAGGAAATGACTTTTAAAATTTTCTTCTTCAGCACGTCACATTCTTCCGATAAGCAGCCGCAACCTCCGACGAGGCGACTTGTTCGCAGATCACGCTACGACGTTCTCGACCAGTAGGCTTCTCCGGGCAGTGCCTCGACCAGGCAACCTGGTCGGGACTCTACAACGACGTCACATACGAAGGCGACCAGCCGAGCGTCTCCGAGGATGATGCTGCGGGCTCGCCAGAAGAATGCAACATGCTCGTGGACTTGTTGGGGATATTACCTCGGCATATCCCCAGTGACCTTATGGGCCTACCGACCAGAAGATGGCCCAATTCGCGAGGCCCTGCGGCACACGACCAGCCCGTCGTGCTCGCTAGGGACTCTGAAGAGCTTTGGTCGTCAAGGAAGATCCTAGTAGATAGGTTCGGATCCCTTACCTTAAGGGACCGATCGTAATCTGTTAGGATATGGAAACTGTAACCCTATTCCCCGGCTATATAAGGCGAGCAGGGACCCTCTCGAAACAATCTCATCTACACCTTGTGTAACCTAATACTCATGTCAATCCAGCCACCAAAACACAGGACGAGGGTATCACGGCGATTTGCCGGCCTGAACCTGTATAAATCACCGTGTCTACGCTCTTTGTGTTACGCTTGATCGTCGTCGCCACACCTCCGCCTACAATCTACTGCCGTAGGGTACCCCATAGGTAGACTGCGACGCATATTTCGTCGACATGAGCCAAACATAATATCCAGCATAGCACATTGAGGTAAATAGACACAAATATATCATATAAAAGTGCATACATATTACATCCAAATTGTCTTTTACACTATAGGTTTGTGTACATAGTCACTCATCTAGGAAAGTCAAGATCCAAAAGAAACACATGTATGCATATAATAGTAGGAATACCGGTAGCTTGCGTGTCACACCCTATGATTTGTGTGCACACAATCGTGTCTAAGAAACAAAAACCAAAAGGAGTAGCCAATACTAGAGCGCATCCATCAGGCCATGGGCAGAATCACATTCCTGGTACTCTATTAGTGCTCACCATTATCTAAATAATAACCACATCCAAATTTAGTAGCTTTCTATCCTACATCATTCGTTCTCTACTTTAGATAGACTACTATCTCACTAATCATCGAGTCTCTTGATTTTACATAGTCTATTGGAGTACTCTAGAATTATCTATTTTAGAGAGAGTAGCTAAATAAAAAATTGGCTAATCTCTTATAGATGCTCGTACATCCTGAGGTAGCTTGTGTATGGTGTGAAAATATTGGCGTAAAATATCTCTCAACTAACGTCGTGCTCATGCACCATCAAAACACATTGAGATTGATTATCATTTTGTGAGAGAATAAGTTGCAGCAAAGCGCCTTTGTATTAGGTTTATCAGTACGACAAACTAGGTCGTCGATGGCTTTACTAAAGCACTCCCCGATAAGCAAATTGTGATGTTTAGAAGCAATCCAACTTATTAGATGCATTGTGAATGACAGGGGGTGTTAGATATATGGTGTTGGGTATTGGAATTTTTGGCCTATGGTGTACATGTGTGGTGGTCATGGATTGCTTTTCAAGGTAGTTGGTTGTGGCTCCATAGCATATCCTCTAGGTTGCAATATCCTTACTGGGATAGAAATATGATGGATGAATTTATTGTACGAGAGAGGTAAAGGCCATCGTAGTGGCTTTTCCTAGCTATATTAACCGAGTCTTGAGCCTGAGAAGGCACCCCGTTACAACCACTTTCACAGCTGTGTCCATCGGCTGGGAGCTCAGGGTGGTGGGCGCGGAGGAGGACGAGGAGTTCATCCTCCCCGGCGGCGACGGTGGACTCCGTGGAGCGTAAGGTGCTGCAGGACCCTGGGTAGCACGACCGATGTCGCCGCCCACGCATGGCAGCCGGCGACGTCCACGAAGTTCGAGCGCGGAGCAGGAGGACGACGAGCACGCGCTCCGTCCGTGATGTGGTTCTGTCCGTTTCCGGCGACGTCCGCTGTGGCTCTGTCCGTTTCCGGCTTTCCGCCCCGAGTTGTGGACAGCCACAAACCCGACCCCGGCCGTCGCTTTCGTTTGAAGAAGAGGATGGAGATTCAATTGATCGATCACTCGTAGCCCAACGTTCTCAATCCCAACCCCAATCCCAACCCCATCCGATCCTCGCTCACTGCCATGCCGATAATTTGTAGCCACACTTCCATCTCTCGCTCTGGTTCAGTAGCTCACATTGCATCCCGACGAATGGAGTCTCCGTCATCACCTTGCCTAGCCTCCCCTCCGTCTGCTCAGGAGGAACCCAAACTCTGCCGCCTCTTCCTCCTCTGCTGCACCCCCACGAACTCCACTCCATGGCCGCGACCGCCATGATTGGGATTACCAATTTACGCTGCCGCCACGACCCTCTCTCCTCCCTTCCCCGCGCCACCACCACGTCGGCCGCCCGCTCCTGTACGCTTCCTCCTCGATGCCGCCGAGGCAGACTGCTCACTCCCCGTTCCTCTTCTTGCTGCTCCCCTTCCTCCTCTGTCTCTCCACGCCGTGTCCCCGTCCGGGCCCGGGTCCGACCAACAGCAGCACTGAAGCGCGTCCATGCCGGCGACACCAGCTTCGTGGGTCCAGCCAACAATGACGCCACCACGCTTAACAGATCATCATCGTCCGACCTTCGCCGCGGCCTGATCGTCCCCAACTCCACCGCTAGCACCGGACACGCCACTGCTTCCTCAGGAGTGCTGCCCGCCGTGAGAATTTTCATGTTTTGCTTTATATTAATTATTAAAATTCAGATCCTTTCGTCTCTAGCTTCTACTAGAATTGAACTCGATGCGTGTATGCAGATTCTTGGGGTGGCACATCTGTTTGTGTCGCTGGGCATTATGCTCGCCGCCGACAAGTTCCTCAAAAAGGCATTCGTCGCCGCGTCCATCAAGTTTCCAAGCGCCCTCTTCGGCATGTTCTGTGTCTTCTCCGTGCTAATGGTCTTCGACACAATCGCGCCTCCTCTCGCCAAGGCGTTCATGGGCTTCTTTGAGCCTGCTACAATGTTCATCAAGAGGTGGCTACCCGTGTTCTACGTCCCGACGCTGGTCGTGTTTCCGCTCGCCGTCAGGGAAATCCCAGCGGCTTCAGCACTCAAGATTTTTGCAATCACTTGTACGTATTATTCTCGACCACATTTTTCTTACTGTCATTGTTTAGTTTTTCCTTGCAGTCGAATTTTTCATTTCGAAACATTAATTAATTTGGAACGGCTACTTTTATAATTTTGCCCGCCTTTTTCAGTTGGTGGCTGGTTTGCTACCCTCACGGTTGCAGGATATACAGTGTTAGCTGTGAGAAACCTTGTGAAGACAGAGCTTATTCCAGATACAGAGCCTGTGAGCAAGCCGGCGCCATTTTCTACATCGGAAATCTGGTCATGGGCTGCTGTATTCGTTGCATCATTTGGTGTTGCATATTTCAATCCCACGGCACTCGGTACCACAGCAAGAACATGCCTTCCTTTCCTGCTTGCTGCTAATGTGCTGGGATACATGGTTGGTTCTGGGTAAATATGCTTATATAAACTCGATCAATATGATCCAAAGTATGCAAACTGTTTATTCAACTTTGTCTGACAATTTGGGTATTATATTTCCAGGTTACCAGCTGGTGTTAAGAAAGTGTTGCATCCAGTGATCTCCTGCGCACTTTCTGCAAATTTTGCGGCAGCAGCATATGGGTACCTCTCCGGATCTGGACTTGATGCTGTGCTAGGTTTATAATCTATAAACCCTAATATATTTTAGTTTCAGAAGAGTTGCCTCACTTGAAAGCATTAGCGCTGGAGTAACATAGAACATATACACATGATATTATATCACTGTACATGCTCTCAGAAAAAGTGGTTGTCCAGGTGATTACCTCACGAAGGCGGCCTCTAATCCTGGAGCAGGTGACATACTAATGGGTTTCCTTGGGTCTGTCATCATATCATTTGCATTCTCGATATTCAAACAGAGAAAGGTACTACTACTGCACATGGTTATCTTGTGACATCGTCTCGGTTAAGCTCTGTTCCGCTGCAATTGCCTTTTATCTGATCGTCAACTTATCCATGCTCCTGAGCCCTGATTTCAGCTTGTAAAGAGGCACGCAGCAGAGATTTTCACATCAGTTGCCGTTGCAGCGACATTCTCTCTGTACTCAACTGCTGTCATAGGGCGCCTGGTTGGGCTAGAGCCGTCGTTGACCATATCCATGTTGCCAAGGTGTATTACTCTGGCGCTGGCTTTGAGCATAGTATCTTTCTTTGAAGGTAAATCTTGGTAGTCCATTCTCCTGTGAATTTGTTTGGGTTATCAATCATGATAAGTTCCTAGCTTGTATTGTATTCACAGGCAATTTAACCATAGGTTGATTACTTGACCTAATAAACATGTAGTGTTAAATCTTCCAGCTATGCGTCTTAATTTGCGGTAATTTGCTGAGGGGCACTGATGGCTCATGGTTTCTTGTGGTTCAGGAGTAAACTCTTCAGTAACTGCTGTCGTGGTTGTCCTTACCGGGCTCCTCGGTGCGAATTTTGTGCTAGCAGCTCTGGATAAACTTGGTCTGAACGACCCCATCTCCAGAGGAATAGGGACAGCTGCCAGGTAATTTGCTCGCAGGATATATATGTCGGTTTGCGTCATTCAGTCACTCTTCATTTGTGAGCCTGATTAGGCCCTGACTGAATGTAATCTTGCTTGGCTAATGGTGTAGCGCTCAAGGACTAGGAACAGCAGCACTGTCAGCCAAGGAACCTGAAGCACTCCCTTTCTGCGCCATCTCTTATAGTTTCACGGGAATTTTTGGCTCGCTGATTTGCTCGGTTCCTGCAGTCAGGCAAAGCTTGTTGTTCATAGCTGGTTAAGAGCGCTCATGATGATCTGAATTTTAGGATTTGATTCTTTAGACAAAAGAAGCCGCTTTCTCCGTGTAAAACTTGTAGTTACGTTCAGAAGCAACGCCCCACAGTTGGGTCAGGATCTATTATGTATAGGGGCTTGAAAAAAGGTGAATGATTCCATAATCAGGATGTAACTAAAATACCACTGTACATTTTTTGTGACAAAATACTACTACTAGAGCAAGATGAATCCATTATTTGTTCGATAGTTTGTGATATCATCTTTCTCCCTTCCTATCTAAAAACAAAAGATATAAAGTAGTACTCCATCCATCTAGAAAAAAACATATAAATATATATAGGTCGTGTGTCAGAAAAAGTAATTCACGATAAGAGGGTGTTTAGTTCTATAGACTAAATTTTAATCCCTATCGCATCGAATATTTGATATTAACTCCTAGTATTAAATAATGATTAATTATAAAACTAATTGCATAAATAGAGATTAATTTACGAGAAAAATCTATTAAATGATTTAACAATATGGTGTTATAGTAAATATGTACTAATGATGAAATAATTAAGCTTAGTAAATTTATCTCATGAATTATTCATGACTTCTATAATTAGTTTTAAATTATTTCATGTTTAGTCTTTCTAATTACCATATGAATATTTGGTGTGACACGGACTAAACTTTAACCTCTAGATCTAAACATTCCCTAAACAAGTTTCTAGTGAATAATTATATTTATGGTTTATGAAAATATATTTTATAATTAATTTAATAATATTTACTTGATACTCCCATAATATTTATGGCTCCAAATCAATTTATTCATTTCCCATAATATAAGATGTGCTCTCTAAACGCACATACATCATCGTGAGAGAGAATTAAATATATTTTTAATCTTTGAATCAGACGTGGTTACGCCTTATATACTAGGGTGGAGGGATTACTCTTTTTCTCAATAATTATTTAAATTTAAAATACTAAAACTGACACTGTGTTAGAATTGCATGTTTAATACTGTATGTATTAAATCAAGATTCATCTAGATCTAGATGTGAAGCAAGTGCACTTAGCTAGTGGACGGATGACTCGGTGAATGATGAGGTTGACACTGGACAGTTACATGGGCCATCGCTTTGTGTAGCAAGAGCATTTTAAGAGTTTGTCAAACCTATTTACTATTCTTCATTTTTTTTTGGTAAAATTAGAAGGAAAAAAATCACTCATTTTTGACATCTAACTTGGTAAATTTTAGCAACTTGGCAAATGAGCGCGCATCGCGGGCATACGTAGAGGTAGAAGGACAAAAAAAACTAATTTTGTTTCACTCTCAGGGTTCCTGATGTAAGTTTGCCAGAGGTGGAAGTGCATAAAACTAATTTTATTTCACTTTTAGGATTCCTAATGCAAGTTTGCCAAACAATTATGCCAAACTGTTGGAGAAAGTCTATTTTTTCACTTGCTATATATTTTAGTCAATTGTCAAATCACGATATTTGACAAGTGGATTTTTGTAAACTATTAGAGATACTCTAAGTAGTATAGTTATTAACAAATCCAGCAGATATGGCTCAAGTATTAAATGGCCAACACTAGAGTGACGTCGTCTCAGCTCATTGTAGTAGCAATCTACTAGCCCTAGATTCCGCCGACATTCTCCAAGCCAATCATGGCAGCAAGTCCTATTTGCTTGGCTTATCAGCCCGACTTATCAATCATAGTACAATGTTTTTCTCTCACAACAAAACAGTCAAAGTTAATATAAGCCGGCTTATCAGTCACAGAAACTATCTACCGAACAGGCTAGTTTCTCTGTACCACCCCTCCCTACGCACAACATCATGTCGCTGCTCCTTCTCCAGCAGCACTGGGACAACGACAACGCCATTCGCGCAGGTGTATCATAGCCAAACCACCTCTACTCGGCATCCCCTCCCCACTGCCTCTCGTGGCGGAGTTCGTTCTCTACTCCCGCCTCGCCCCTGTCGCTTGCGCCTGGTCCACGAACCCAAACCTCCTCAGTGCTACATGCCCTACATGCTCTTCACGGCTTGCGCCAATGACACCCTCTTCCTCGCCAAGCCCTTCTCCTCCATGTATGCCATCCACTCTCACGCGCTAGGTGCTTTTCCCCCACCGCATCCGCATCCAAAGTGCTGCCCCCGATCCTTTCCCCACTTCCCGATGTTGTCGTCTGATGCCCCAAGGAAGGGAAGTGCAAATTGTTCCCATGTATGCCACCGTCTCTAGGCTTTGACATGGGGTGCATGGTTCCTCCACACACGAGGGCCCTTTGACCTATGGCTATGTTCAGTTGGTACAAAGCCGGTTGATTTTGACTAATTGAATAGTGTTATGTGAGAGAGAATAAGCCGAAACAAGTTTGAAGACACCATAGTTGTTGCAGCTGGTGAAAGCCCAAGTTTGGTTTTGGTTAATTGATAAAACCTATGGACTAACCCTATTGCTAAGTGTATGATCAAGATAGGGTGATCCAATTTGACAAATGGAGCTAGATTGAAGGATCATGATGGATCAAGTGCTCCATGACTAAGTAAAAGAAGAAAGAGAAAAACAAAAAATGGGCTCAAGGCAAAGGTATATCATAGGAGTCATTTTTGGTTTAGTGATCAAGACACTATAGACAGTGTGATCATATTTAGGATATATAGTCGTACTATCAAGAAGGGAAAACTCGTTTCGATTGCGGTTATCATGTGCCACTAGGTTTGCATTGCATACATCTAAAACAAACCTAAGTGACTAAAATTATGAAACAAATCAAAGATAATTCTTTGCAAAGGCTAACACAGGAGAACAAGTGATGGATCACATGGTGTTAGCCCATGGAAGCTTGGACAAGAAGAAGGAACTCAGTTTGGCACGAGGCAGAGCTCTGGACAGAGGTCCGGACACAAGGTACGCAGGGTCCGGACAATCGTCTAGCGTCCGGTGGCATACCCTAGCCCTGGCCCTTCTCTGGACAGAAGGTCCGAACGTTGTTTGAGGTCCGGAGCTTGGGAGCTCTCTGGACCGGCTCTGCATAGAGTCCGTATGCAAGCGCCGATGGTCTGGAGCGTCACTATGCGGTGCGTCCGGAGGCGACGTGGCAGGCGCTGGTGAAGGCACCAACAGACAAATTCAAATTGCAAGGGGTCCGGACTTGTGGCCAATGGTCCGGACCCCCCCATGGAGTAGCGTCCGGAGCTACGCAGGAAAGCAAAGTTGAGGGACAAAACGGCTAGCTCGGTTTGGAGGGCTATATATTTGTTGTGGTCGGCTCCTAGGGCAATCTCTTGCACCTCCCATTCATTCACACACATTGTGTTTGCTTGAGAAGCCCCCCAACTCATCTCTCTTTGCTTTGCTTGCCAATTCATGAGAGTTTGACTGAACCAAGTGTTTTGATCATTGCATTGCATCTTAGTGGTACTTGGTCATCGTCATCTTAGTGCCACCAAGTGTTTTCATTGTGATTGATTCTTCATATTGACATCCTTTGATCATAAGGCATCGGTATAACAATCACCTCTATCCTTGTATTTACATTCTTTCTTATCTTGCAAGCTCTATTGTTAGTTGTTCTTGCTAGCTTGTGTTAAGTGCCTTAGGTTCTTGCTATTGTTTGTTAGACACTTAACTACCTAGAATTGCTTGGTTGGGTGGCTTTGCACCGCTAGTAGAGTTAGAGCAAAAAGCTTCGCTTAATTATTAATCTAACTTTTGCTCTAGTGGTTTGTAGAATTTTTATTAGGCTAGACCTTTCAACGGGCCTCGTCAAGCTAGGCGGGACCTATTCGGCTCAAGTCAACATCGACGTCGGCACAAGCATGCTGGCAACACGACTCAAGAAGCTTGCCAACGCCATGGTGCTAAGGACCACCTGGAACCTATGTGTGCCCTACTTAGAAGCAGTGGCAACGTGGGGGTTGGTGTCAATTCCAGGTAGTAGAGAGGACCATGGAAGTGGTGCAGCGGGGGGCATGCCTTGAACCATCTAGGGAAAATGGCACCGGAATTCATCCATCAATAGATAATCAGCTTGTGCTATCCTTAAAGACTCAATATCCTTTTGTTGACACAAAAAGCGTCAGATCCGTGAACACCTCGGGCTATTACCCAAAGCTCGATGTCGAGGGCGTGCCAGTCAATTTGACCAATCAATCGACAAGGATGATAACTAGAACAAACTGAACGAGACGACAGCGATGCGCTCGGACGTCAAGGCTCAGATTGATCAAGGATAACTAGAGCAGAGTTGAACGAGGAAAACAACGATGCGCCCGGATTGCCAAAGCTCAGAGGTACTCCCACACGGAACTAACAAGGATTTGACGGAGATCAGGGTGATGCAGCCTGTCGAAAGCTTGAAGAACTCGTTGAAAACTACAGCTAATGCAGTAAAAGGGTAAATTGCGATAAAAAGTAGAATACGATAAAATTGGTTTGTTTTGAATTGGATTGATTGTTTATTCCATAGCCCTCGGGCACATATTTATACCCTTGCATGGAGAGTTGTACAAAGACACGACACATATCCTTCCTAAAACAAACTCCTACTTTAAAGGAAACTGACTTGCGCAGGAGCCGGATAACAATATTTATTTCCTAAACAAACACACCTATTTTAAGGGAAAATAAGCGACCCATGCAAGAGTCGGACTCAAACTACTATAATAATACTGGCACAAAACACCAGTTTCCTTATACTTCTTCTCGATGGAAACTTTCCATCGGCAGATCCCTTTAATCCGCGCCTTCCTTCTTTTGACCATCAGTAATCTTCGGCTATCACCAAACGCTAAGTCACGCCCATTGGCATCGGCAACATTTCGATTAACGACCTTGTGCTGGTAACTCACCAATCATCCCCAATCGGCAATCGGCAATAACCCCTCATCGGCAATCGGCAATGACCCTTCATCGGCAGTTGGTAACGACCCCTCATCGGCAATCGGCAAGGACTCTTCATCGGCAATCAGTTTCAACAAGACTTTACCGATCTTGTCAGCAAAGCTCATCAGCTTCCATCGGTAAAACACTTAGTCTTCCCGCAGCACTCTTTCATCGGCACTATTGACTCCCGATACCGATGAAGAACGGTCGCTGACCAGTCAAGCCTCAGCCCATTTGACACGTGTCGAAAAACGGTGTCAACACCTTTCTAAATGGTAGGAATAGAGATTTTAGTGAAAAATTATCCTCTAATAGCCTATCTAAATGGCCACCTAGTCATCTTCTATTCCAGATTTTTCGCTAGCCAAAAATAGGTAACGAGAATGACTCTTTAGAGTGTGCACGAGATATAAAAAAAGCTGTTGGAAAGTGAAGAAATATACAAAATAATTTTTATGAAAATGACTCTCTAAATAGCAATTTAGAGAGTGAAATTTAAAAAGACCCGTGGACTAGCCAAATTGTTTTTCAAAGATAAATTTGGCTATTATTAAAGGAAATCTGTCTCCAACAGACTCTATAAATGACTCTCTAAATTTAGTAGCTCTTTATCCCACCTCATTGGCTCTCTACTTTTGACTAGTTTATCTCACTAGTCATCCGACCTCTTTATTTTACTTTCTGTTGAAGTATTATAGTATTATATATCTATTTTTAGAGAATAAGTAAATCACTAAATTTATCTAGTTTTTTTTTGCTAATATCTGAGAGATGCTCTTATTCTTCAATAGAGTGAATTTTGCAGGACTCGCCATAGGGTAGTTTTTTGTATTCATTGAATTTTTGCTAGATTTTTCTTTTTTGCAAAAATTGATTTTTGCAAGATGATTGCAACAAATCAACGCCCTAATCCATACGGCAGGCCGGTCATACATACAACAGCGTAGCGGACATGGATGGGCCGAGTTTGGTCTTGTAGTTGGATGGGCCGCCGCCGCACGCACGTATCCTATTATTAGCATTGGGCAATCCGCAGGAGGGCGTCGTCTCCGACTCGTCTCCCCGTCGCAGCCGTCGGGCTTCTCAACCTTGCACTTGCAGACTTGAGTCGAGTCCAGACCTGCGGAGATAGATAGTAGATCTACTAATCGACCGATCCGGATCCTTCCCTTCCGTCTCACGGCAAGTATCCCCTCTCCCCTCCTCTCCTGCCGCACCTCCGCCAGCGTTAGGGTTTTATTTTGTCATTGCTGTTGCTGGTGGTTGTTACCCTCCTCTCTCTCTCGCTCAGTCGTCTCCCTCGCAGCCGCAGTCGCCGTAGCAGATCTTCGCTCAAACCCTACCGACCAAATAGCTGCTTGCTCGGAACGGGAACCGGAGTTGGCGTTGCGATGGCGCTGCAGTACGTGGAGGCGCAGCGGCAGGCGCGCCCGGACCTCGCCGACTGGTACTCCTCCCTCGCCGACCTCTACCAGCGGAAGCTATGGCACCAGCTCACCCTCAAGCTCGACCAATTCCTACAGCTCCAGGCCGCACAGGTTCGCTTCCTTTTCCTCCTCCTCTCTGCCCCGCCGTCTTCCTCATCTTAGGGTTAGTTAAGGTTTGACAGATGGATTACAGATGCTTTCGTTCATAAGGCGGATCTCGCCGCAAACCCACCCCGCCTCCTAGACTTCCCATGCTTTAGTAAGATTTAAGAGTTGTGACTGGATAATTGTTGCCAGCCTAATCATTTTTGATTTACTTATGTGTGGAAATTGCATACAAGTACCCAGTATTTGGTCAATTCTTTGTTGCTCATGGTTCTCAGTTCAATTTCAATATACTGTGAGCTTCACCAGCTTGCATGTGTTTGAGTATCCTTCTGCAGCTCCAGTTTGCTTTAGTAACATAATTGAATTGGATAAAAAAAAATATCTGGGAGTTGTTCTGGTTATCCGCATTTGAATGCTGCAATTGATATCTATCACACATATCACATGAATTTCCAATGAACTAAACTTAGATGCTGGATGTATGTGCAATTGCTGAAGAACAATGATGTCGAAGGAAGACCAGAGCAGGCTGAGTTTCTTTCAATTGTTCATTGCCTTGTTTAATAAAATACCTAACCTCATCTCATGTACCTCAATACCTATTTGTTTTATCAAGAGTTTCTTTGCCCTCTAGTGGGTATGCTGATCATTCTGATTATTTATACATATTACTTATTCTGATCAAGAGTTTGCCAAATTTATATTGTTCCACGCCATTTCACCTGCTGCGATTTTTGTACCCTTTTGTCTTTTATGATTTTAATAATGCCACCTTTTCTTCTACAGACCGGAGACACTATCATTCAGCTCTACAACAATTTCATTACCGACTTTGAGACCAAGATTAATCTGCTCAAGATTGCCCATTTTGCGGTGATAGCTTCTCGCCAGTACCCTGATAAGGATGCTGCAATTAGTTTCTTAGAGGGGGTGATCACAAAGCTGCGTGAGACAAGAGAGTCGCGGATTAATGAACCAATTCTCTATGTGAAGATGCAAATTGCAGCTATTAATCTTGAGAAAGGAAACCAAAAGGAGTGCAAGAATTTGTTGGAGGATGGGAAAACGACTCTGGATAGTATGACTGACGTCGATCCCACAGTGCATGCTAGCTTTTACTGGATATCATCTCAATACCACAAGGCCCGCCAAGAATTTGCAGAGTTTTATAAGAACGCTCTTCTCTATCTGGCCTACACAACTGTGGAGTCTCTATCTGAGTCATTCAAGCTAGTATGTTTCATCATCAATAACATTTGAACTATAAAACAAAAGTTCAGTTTAAATGTTATCTGATTTATTGACTATTTTCTATCTTGTCAGGACTTGGCTTTTGATCTTTCTCTAGCAGCCTTGCTGGGTGATAACATTTACAACTTTGGGGAGTTGTTAGCCCACCCGATTGTAAGTAATTCTTTGGTTGTGCATGACTTGTTCTGTTATCATCCTTAATTTTTGTGTATTATAGTTTTCTTTTGATTGTATGATTGTATCCATTCCACTTGCCAACTTCTTTAGCTCTTTTGTGGCTTTTATTATATAATTATAATTATATTGTACTCAAATATCAGTGGCATATATAATTATTAAATTATCAGTGTCAGGTGTGCATAAGTTTATGTTTATATGCATGGTTATTGGTTGGACAATAAATTCAAGCTTGAAATGTGTAATATTGATGGACTTACTATAGCCGCTTGTAATGTATTTGTCATCAGAGTAATTTAGTAGTTGCATTTCTTTGGTTGACATTGAGGATGGTACAGTAAATCGTCTAGACAAAATTAATTTGGATAGTCTATCCTGTTTGAGTGTTAGACAAGCCTTTTAATTAAATCATAACTAGAGTATTATTTGTGATTTGATACTTCTTTTATCTAAAAGTTAGTTTTATATCTGTACCCTTAGATCAATAGTCTTATTGGAACCAAGGTGGAGTGGGTTTATCATATGTTACAAGCATTCAACACCGGCAACCTTGCTCTCTACCAAGAACTATGCAGGGTTCACAATTCTGCTCTTACTGCACAACCAGCTTTGGTGCAGAATGAGCGGAAGCTGCTTGAGAAAATCAATATTCTTTGTCTGATGGAGATAATTTTTAGGTAAGATCTGTGGGATCCTCCTTTTCTAATGTCAGCTCCATTTTCTTTTCCTTTGACATGTTATTTGTCTTCATTTTCAGTCGGCCATCTGAAGATAGGACTATTCCATTAAGTGTTATTGCTGAGCGGACTAAGCTTTCAATCAGTGACGTCGAATATCTTCTTATGAAGAGCCTCTCGGTAACTTGATTAACATTCTTTTTATAACACAAGATGTTATTGGCATGATCTCCCTTTTCACTTGTGCTGTTTCTTGTTTGTCATCATATTTTCAATGTAAACTTCATTATTTGAATTATCTCATTTCTTCGGAGATCGACTAGTCTTGTAGCCGGCACATTTTACTCCAAATTTATGAATGTTTTATTGGGATGTTTATCTATCTCTGCAGACATGTTTGCTGCCTTGTTTTACTACTGTAGGGCTTGTTTGGTTGTCTCCCCAGCCAGACTTGCCTTCCCAGGCAGTCAGGCACGATTCTCAGGCGTTGGATTTCAGTTGCCTGGGGCTGAGATTCTTGCCTGGCCAACTAGCTGCCTGAAAGGGCACAGTATTTGTGTCCATTGCAATTATTCCTTCGAGCCATCAACCGTAGTAATATTTGTTTGATAGTTCCCGTCTTCTTAGCCTAATGTAAGATAAGAATTTATTAGTGTCATGACTTTGTAAGATAAGCTGTTTTTAGTCTCACTGCTATCAGCTCGTTCTTGCACAGATGGAGCTTGTTGTCTTTTTCTTTAGTTGTTGATGAAGTATCACTGGAGTCTTGGGTTTTTACGTGTTTGTGTTTCCATTGTTTCATTTGACTGCCTTACGTCTGGCGATCCATTTGTAACATTTCTGCTTTGTTTTCAAATGCAGGTTCATCTTATTGAGGGCATAATTGATGAAGTGGACCATACAGTTCACGTCTCGTGGGTCCAGCCCAGAGTCCTTGGAATTCCACAGGTTAAGGCTTTGCGCGACCGCCTGGATGCCTGGGTTGGAAAGGTGCATACCACATTGCTTTCAGTTGAGGCGGAAACCCCTGATCTTGTTGCTGCATAATTTGGCAGCTGTTACACTTCCGCGAGAGGCTTGGTCAGCAAGGTCTCGTTGCAAAATGAGAGATGCTTTGTGTGACACTTTGTCATTTTCTGGATAATGAAACCTGCTGCCCTGAGCGTTTGTCTGCCTGCGTCCTACTGATCGGGGCCTGTAATTTCGTTTTTGATGTCCTCTGGACATGGATGGTTAGAACTTCACGCAGTGTCACGAAGACGGGACCAATGGATTGAAAATTTCATACTAGTAGGGTGTTACTGTAGTTTTCCCAGTTGAATTTAATTTGTAACCGAGTTTATACTCTGTTGGACATGGATGCAGGAGAATCTTGCTGGAACTTGAGTTGAGCATGATGTTTGCATGTAAGCATGTTGCATTGCGATAAGACGTGGATCATCGTTAACTTATTCTTAATCTCTACCGTCGCATTGTGGGCTCGGTTTGGATATTGGGGCGTTTGTATGTTGCATTATCTGCCATCGATAAAACCATCCTATAGTGTCAACCCATACCCGTATCCGCTAGCTACAAATCTAATCTGTCAAGAATAACATATAATGTTATGATTTAGTATATTAGGTTTGATCAATTATAGATAAAAAAATATGAATAATTATAATATTAAATAAAGACCATTAGATTAATTACAAAATGTCATATATGTGAATATTATTTACTAAAATTTGGTCATGAAACACTTTAATTTTTTTTTAAGACAATGGTAGTACATGCTAAAATATCAGTACCACACAGGGCAAAAAAATTTACTAATATAACCGTATCCGACGGTAAAAATAACTAATAGCATACCAGCAGCATCTCCAACGGTTTTGCAAATGGGTTTGATATTCTTATTTTTACAAAAAATCTAAAAATGTCCTATCCAACAGTTTGGCAAATAAGCTTGGTATTTTTGTTAACTTGATAAACATCAGGTGATATTTGACATATATGTCAAGCTGCATTTCACTTGGTAATCGCCCCGCGCACTACTCTTGCGTGATATTTTTCCCTCGCGCGTATAATTTTTAGTTTTGCCAAGTGAATAATGGAAAACCGTTGGAGATTGACTTTTTTTTTTTACCTTTGCCATATTCATTTAGGACTTGGCAAATTCTTAATTTTACCAAACAAAAAATGCAAAACCGTTGGAGATGCTCTAAGTGATGCCACATCAGTAACAAAGAAGGTAAATACACTTTTGCGGTAAATCAGGGAGGTCAATTAGATTTTATAAAAAATATTAAAATATTCTTCAGAAAAGTATCCCAATACCTTTCTATAATAAATATGTGTTTTTATAAAATACTTAAGTCTAATTTAATAGTAGAAAATCATCTAAAATATGAGGTCAGTTTAATAATTTTCTAAAATTATGCTCCACCTTTTGACGGGCTTAGAGCATCTCTAAGAGATTAGCTAAATTATTTTCTAAATGTAAATTTAGCTATTATGAAAGGAAAAAACGTTTCCAACAGACTTTGTAAATGACTCTTCAAATTTAGTAGCTCTCTATTCTATCTTATATCTTTGGATAGCCTACCTCACTAGTCATCTAGACTCTTTATTTTACAGAGTTTGTTGGAGTAATTTAGTATTATCTATTTTAGAGAGTAACTAAATCACTAAATTTGGCTGGTATTTTTAACTAATCTCTTGGAGATGCTCACGTGTTCTCTAAAATCATGCTCTATAGAGTTTGGTGCCTAACTTGGAAAGACATAGAACATGATTTTAGGGAAAAAAATGAAACTGGTTTAATATTCTTCCAATTTAAAACAAGTTTTCTAATATTAAATCTGAATTTTAGTATTTTAAACCCCATATTTATTCTATATTAAATCTTTAGATAAATTTTGAAAATATCAAATTTAAATTAGATTTAACTATTTTAAATATGTATTTATTTTAGAAAAATACCCAAATATCTTCGCAAAAAAAAGAAAAAATATTCAAATAATTTTTTCAATAAAAAATCAATATTTTTTATGCAGTCTAATTGACCTCCCGGAGCTATCCTAGGAGTCCAATCTATCTCATTGCGTCATGTAGGATGGTTCATATGATGCCACTTTTAAAATCGTTTATAGGAGGCAAATCAAAAGAGTTTAAGGGTCTGTTTGGATGTAGATATTAGGGGAGGTAGAATTGAATTGGATTCAATACCAAAGCAGTCATGGTATTGAAATAGCCACAATTCAAATATAATTGTTTGGATGACCATTGAATTGGCTTTTGGAATCCTAGCAACAACTCAAATTCGTTTCATGTTTGGATGCAAAATCATGGAATTGAAATGCTGGAGGAGGTCAGCAGCGGCCACCACCGCAGCCCACGGCAGGAGGAGCTCCACCTCGGCCATGGCAGGAGGAGCCATGGCGGGCAGATCTCGACAGCCACGACCATGGGGGAGCTTGACTGATAAATGGAGAAGAAGGGTCCCCGATGGGGAAGAAGGAGGCACCGATGGGGGAGGTCGACCGGCGTTGGGAAGAAGGGGTCGTCGATGGGGTCTCGGTTGTTGGCCGCCTGCCCGCCCGCGGGCCTCAAGCGAGCTCATGCCGCCACTCGCCATCATGCCGCTGGCGAGGGGGCGGAGGGGCTGGTACGCGAGGGGATTAAGGTCTCCGGCGAGGGAGTGGAGGGGCTGGTGCGCGGGGAGAAGGGCATCTCTACCAGCGTGGGGTGGAGGTGCTGGCACACGAGGCGAGCGACGACTCCTTTCGCGTGGGGGAAGAAGAGTCGGATTCCCGTGAATACGAAGGGGGAGGCCTCCGTATTGGGGTATTGAATCTCGTTTCCACGTGTGAATACCAAAACCATCCAAACAACAGAATTGAGGGTATGCAATGTCAATGCCAATATCTGGGCCTCAATATCAACATCCAAACATGCTTTAAGAGTTGAAAGAGTCCAAAGGGCATATTGAAATCACATTTAAAAATTTTACACTCTATCACATCAAATGTTTAGGCATATGCATGAAACATTAAATATAATTAAAAAATAACTAATTGTATAGTTTATATGTATTTTGCAAGACATATGATTAGACACTAATTGCTACATTAACACATGTGGTAATGATGGATTAATTGAACTTAATAAATTCGTCTCGTGGTTTACAGACGAATTCTGTAATTTATTTTTATTAGTATCCGAATATCTAATATGACATCCCATGTAACATCCGATGTGACACCCAAAAACTTTAGACATTTTGTGGTTTAAAATTTTTAGGTGTCGCATCGAATGTTGTATGGGGTATGAGATACTAAAAAATAAATTAAAGAATCCGTCTATAAACTGCGAGACAAATTTATTAAGTCTAATTTATCCATTATTAGTACATGTGTTATTGTAGTAATTAGTGTGGACTATTTAGTCTTAAAGATTCGTTTCGCAAAATAAATACAAACCGTATAATTATATATTTGTCCAATATTTGATGTGATAGTCTGTAAAGTTTTGGGTGGAATCCTAAACTCGTGAGATAATTGAGGGCACATAACTTTTTTACATTTTGTGTATAAGAGAAGACGTGGACGTCGGCTCAGGCTGGGCCGCACGTTCATGGGCTACCGCACCTAAAGCCCAGCTCCATTCAGCGAGCCGACACGCCGCCGTCGTGCGACAGACAACCGGCGGCGTTTGAGCGCCGCGCCGTCGCTTGTCTTCCCTACTTCCCTCCGGCGTGTCGTCTGCGCTTGCAATGCTAGCGACGACGCCTCCATACCCGCTCACTTGCTTCCATGCTCCACGGCGTGCGCAGGAGGACGGCGCCGCTCCCTGCCGCGCTCGCAGCCGCCTTCTTCGCTTCCAAGTCCCAGCCTCAGCCTCTGCCGCAGCTGCCAACGCCGCAGATCGTCGAAGCCGCCGTCGCTCGCTGCCCCTCAGACGGCCTCGCGCTCTCCTTCTTCCTTTGGTGTGCCCGCTGCCCGGCTATTTCCACCCGCCCTCCTCCTTCGACCGCCTCCTCCCCGCCGCCTCCCGCCTCGCCTCCCGCCTCGGCACTGCCAACGAGCTTATCCGCGAGCTCCAGGCCCTCGGCGTTCCCGTCAAGCCCCAGACTTTCCTGCTCCTGCTCAGGCTCTACTGGCGCGGAGGCCTCTACCCTATCGTGCTCGATCTGTTCGATCAAATGCGACTCTGGGGATTCCAACCCAATGCCTTCGCCTGGAATGTCGTCCTCGACGTCCTGCTCAGGACAGGCCATCTCGACGCAGCGCGACACACGTTGCAGTATTACCCAGCACCCAATTACCTCACCTACGCCATTGTGCTCACTCATCTCTGCAGGGCTGGGAGCTGGTCAGGCGCCCGGAGTTGTTTTATTGAAATGCTACAGCTGGGGTTTCTCCCAAGTGCAGCTTCTCTCACTGCGGTTTTTGCCTGTTGCAGTAAGGCTGGAACTATGTCTGAGCTTCTGCAGCTACTGTCTTTCGCGCTTGTCTCGGGTTGCAAGCTCACCTCAGCCATGTGGACATGTTTGATTGCTCGTCTGTGCCGTGAGGGGCGACTAGAGGAGGCTTGTAATATGCTGGCAAAGATGGCGGATTCTGGTTCTTCTCCTTCGGTGGTCACCTACACTCCACTTGTCAGAGGATTCTTGCGAGCTGGCAGGCATGAAAAGGCCAGCGAGGTTTTGGGATCAATGATGTCCTCCAGCTGCAGGCCAGACATTGTTTTGTATAATGTTCTGATGGACGGCATGGCAAAGGAGAGAAGATACAATGAGGCCCTGGATATTTACATGCATATTCATGGCAGTCAGATAAAGCCAGATGCATATACTTTATCGACTTTAGCTCGGGTATTACAGTTTTCACAGAATATGGGCCTTCTTCACAGGTTGATTCTATGCTCCGATATCTCTCTTGATCTTGTGGCCTGCAATTCTGTGTTGAGTGCTCTGTGCAAGTCAGGTTTTCCATCTGAAGCCATCCAGTTCTACATTGATAGAATTGATACGTGTACCAGCCCAGACAGCTACACTCATGTCGGGTTACTGGATAGTTTGTGCCAGTTAGGAAGGGTAAACCATGCAATCGATGTCTACCACAATATCATTGCGAGTGCTCCTGAATCGAATGCCTATGTTCATGCAGCAATCCTGTGTGGCCTTGTTAGACAAGGCCAGAGCCTTGCGGCCTTAAGGATTTTAAGAGAGGCTGTACGGAAAAATTATGCTGTTGATTCTGTGTGCTACACTGTGGTTTTACATGGTCTTTTCTGTGTGCATCTGGTGGAAGAGGCTTTCAGGTTGTTTGACCAGATGAAAAAATCAGGATTAGCACCCAACACTTGTACATACAATGTGATGCTTCGTGGACTTTGTAGGACCAGGGATCTGCATGCTGTGAAGCAGTTGTTAACAGAAATGGAATGTGCGGATGTTAAAATGGACAGTATATCATTCAACACAGTAGCTGTGTTCCTAATCAAGTCACAGCACATCGACTTAGCTGTTGAATTGATCAGATACATGCGAAATTTAGGCATAAAGCCTAGTACCAAAACTTCTTCATTACTTTCTCAGTCCACTGTCTATAAATCTGTTTTGGTGGATAATAGCACTCCCACTGTTGAAAGCGATGGGTCAGACTCGTCCAGTGATCTCCTTGTATGCTCAGCTTCATAGGCCATATTATGTCAATTGAACAAACATATTATCTCTCCAACTACAGTTGATCATGCACAGCTGCATAAACTTAAAATATGCAGTTCTAAGGGGTGATGAGTCCTCAATGACTTTGTGCATTCAGTAGGTGCTATACTGCCCAAAAAAAAAGGTGCTGCACCTCTTTTCTTGTGTTATCCAACAGTAGCTCTCGTAATTCTTAAACAGTTTACCTCAGAGATTTGAGTTTCTTAAGTGTTCTGCTGTTTTGATACCTGTCTCCTTTTTCTCTTAAACTTATAGTATCAAGTATTTAATTTAATGTTTATATACAGAATCTGCTTAACTTCAAGCAGCATATGCGGAACAAAACCTTAGGCATGGTAGTGTGGCACATGGTAAATATCCAACAATGACAATACTTTACACTACACAAGAAATAGCTCTAGCTTCGTATCTATATAGAATCATAAGGTGGATTCATGCTATTGTCATAAATGTAGCTGTTCTTGGAAACTAAAAACAGGAACGAAAACATATACACTCGGTAGTTGATTATGCTATCCATTCTTTTTCTGCTATTTTCCCTCCGTCCTGGAATACAAGGTATTGAAGGTTCAAAATTTGTCCCAAATTATAAAGTTTCTGGATTGCTCAATCTCATCCATGCATGCCTGCCTTTTAAACCACATCCATGCATGCCTTTTAAGCACCATCTTGCGCAAAATGACTCCTGTGATTGGTATGACATGCATGCATGCATTTTTAAAATATTTGTTACTAGAAAATTTAGCAAGCTGACAACCAAATTAACTAATTATCGATTTGCAAGTTAGTCTTGTGCCAGACTTCTTATTTGGTCCTAAAATTGCTTAGATGCCTTGTATTTCAGGACAGGGTGAGTACTTGCCAAGCCCTTGAAGTAAACATACAACTAAATCCTGATTTTGCTTTGTATTAATTACTTGGTTGTTGTGACTGGTTCTCAATTTAATTTGATCATCCAAGGTATACCGTCCATTACTATTGTTTCAGTGCTTCAGGAGAAAATGACTCAGTAAACCTACTTTGCACTATTATTATATAGAAGGAATCCATTAATTAATTATTTGGGAAGGGAAGTCAAATACCATCTTAGTTTAGGCTGCCAGCCTAGTCTAGGTGGTGTATATTAAATTTCAGTTCTTGAGTTGGTTGATTCTACCAACAATGTTTTAGAATTCAGCTTAGTTCAGGTTAATTCTTGCTTAAATACTTGACTCTGTTATAACGAAGTGAGCCTGTGTTCTCTTATCTTTGCCAGAGCATTTCATCTCTAGTTTATTGGTTCATGATTCAAATGGTAATTTGGATGTAGCTGTTGCTGATTCTTTTGTTTCACTATGATTCAGGTTGGTGGACACACTGCAGTGAAAAAGATCCATATGGACAATATTACCTTGTGCAGGAAATAAAGTGGTCTGGTACTATTAATTAATATTGGATCTTTCAGTGGACTTGCAGTCTAGATTAAGGGGTTCATACACTTGAAATGATTTTGCAACATGGCCTTTCACTTGATCTGAGAGAATGTGCAGGTATGCTTTAGATATCTCACGGCTTTCACTGAAGAACTGTAACCTTGAAATAGTTTGCTATTAATGTTTTCTTGAGAAGTGGCAAAACCTTTGCCTCAGTAGAGAACAAAGATCAACATTGTATGTGACTGCTACTAGTTAATTGTTAGTTATGCACTCTAAATCACACTAGTTTAAAAGCACAGATAGTGAGCTCCAACTGGGAAAACCTTTAGAAGTAGCATTATTAACAGGCTAACAACATATTACACCTTTTTTAAGGCACATGATTCAAATGAGTGCGAGCTCTAAAGAAATAAAAAAAAAGAAAGAATCAAAACAGTCGTTCCACCTTTAAATGTGCTTGCTACAATAGGTATATCCTATGTCCTCCACTTTGTAATGAAACTGAGCTGCACAGTAACCTGTTGTCTAAACCACAGGGCATTCTTTTGGTATGCTGCAAAACCTGAATTTCTTGTTGCTTCCTGTAATTTTCTGATCCATCCAGTAAGACCTATAGGTTTGAACATACTGGATCAAGGGAAAGAAAATGACCCACCGAACTGCGAGTTGGCAGCTTGTGATGGAGGCTTGATTGCAATCCAGAGCAATGAGATGGTAATGGAGACGAGTCCAGACCAGACATACACAATAGTGGGTGTCCTTCCTCTTCTTCCCATGAGCCCCTTCGCAAATGGATACAAATGAGCAAGCACCCAGAAGCTGAAAAACACTCCCCCAAGCAGCTTGCTCCATTGTGGGATTGTGCTGTAAATCGTCCGGCTGAAGCCAACAGCAATGGCAACAAGGTTGATCATGATGATGGTGAGCGGTGGTATCATTAATGATGTCCATTTCACTATGTACAGTTCTGCAAATTCATCCTCTACATCATCACCCACTTGTTTTGAAGTGAGTGTAAATGAGATCTCAATCCCTGCAATTACTTTTAGAAGACCCTGCAGCACAGCAGCCAGGTGGGCACTAGTTCCACCAATGAGCCAGAATTGTTCATTTCGCCACCACTCCTCAAGAGCAATGCCAGACCACTTGATCTCCAACATGGCCAAGAGGCAAAGAGTGATAGTGATGATAAGTAGGTATGTCAGGAAGGTAACATTGAGCGTTTGCACAATGAACTGTCCTGAGAATAGGGAGAGTGCTGGAAGGAAACAGTAGACAATGAGGAAGATGGATGTGAAGGGATAGATACCAACATTAAGGTATGCAATCCTTTGGAGCACCTGTCCACATATAGAAAATTTGTCATTCTTTCGGATGAAAAATCTGCATTACATTAATCAGGGATAACAATACTTGAGAGGCAAATAGTGCAAACCTTCATCTTGGAGCTGGCAAACAATGCATTGTTGCGGGAGAAGAAGATTTCAACCGAACCAGTGGCCCATCGAAGCACCTGGTGAAGCCGGTCGGTAAGGTTGATAGGAGCAGTGCCACGGAAGGCATCACGCTGTGTGACACAGTATACCGACTTCCATCCACGATTGTGCATGCGATACCCTGTCACAACATCCTCAGTGACAGACCCATAGATCCACCCCACCCGTATACCCCATTCTGTCTTCTCCTCATACCAACATGAGATCACACTGATTGCTTCTGCTACGATGGATGCATCTAGCATATCACGAGGTATTGTTAGAGCTCCAGGTGGACGCCCATTCTTCACAGATGGATGGTCAGCCAAGGGTCTACCCTGGAACTCTGCTACTGGAATGGAGTCAATCAGAAAGCTTGAGTTTCCAAACTTCTTTGGGAATGTTGCAAGGTTCATGCTGTCTCCATCAAAATCACCCATGCGAAGAGCCATTGTCTCCTCAGGGTTAGCATTGGAAGCGGATGCCTTACGGCGGCGTGGGAGACAACAACTACAGAATCCTGGGCTGTGATCCTTGGAACGAGGTGGGTCAAAGCCATAAAGGGCAATTCGACGGAAGAGGCATCCAGTACCAACGTACACTGGTCCTTGAAGACCATCAAGTGCACGCATGTTGACATCGAAGAAAACTGTATTGTGATTGGCATAACGATCAGAAGGGTCGATACCTTCAAATCGCTGTGGGAACTGCACATAGCAGAGGCGGTCACCTCCACGGTCCATCATGAAACACATGCCCTCCCTTAAGGCCTTTGAGTTGTAGATATAGTGATCACAGTCCAGATTAAGAATGAATGGACCATTGGACATGATTGCTGATGCACGGACTAATGCATTCATAGCACCTGCTTTCTTATTGTGATCATATCCTGGGCGCTTCTCTCTTGACACATACACCAGCATTGGAAGCCGTGTATCCACTCCTGCAAAGTCAAGAGGTGTCTTTTCATTGATGTTCCCATACATCGGCATGTCACTTGGTGGTTTCAGCATAACCTGAGGCACAGAAGAATGCATATGTTAGTACGGTCCGAGAGCAGATACATGATTGAAATAGATGGTGGTGAATGGTGATACATGATTGAGATAGAAGTGGCACCTGTATGATTCCTGCGTGATCACCTCGAGCATGATCCTGTGAAGGTTGGAGCCAGGTACCGGGCCAGTGAGTGCCATCAGCCATCCATGTTGCCTTGGGAATCTTCACTGGCTCAAACGGTTCGTCACTGCCACCCTTCATTTTTTCCCTCTGAAGATTCATTGCCTGGATTTCTTCACGAGCATGGTATGCATCCGAGCGGCGGCGGATGGCATCTGGCAAGCCATTAACACGGACCTTGAACTCATCATATTCACGCTTAATGCGCCTTCTGTCCTTGACAAAGTCTGGCTTTACCTTGTTCTTGAAGGGGTCTCTCTTGAGGTTGAAGTAGCTGTCAGGGTTCCTGGGTTCAATGTCATGCTTCCTGCAGAATGGCACCCAAAGATTGGCAAAGCTCGCTGCTTCAGCCATTGCTTCGAAGGTGAGCAGTGCCCCTCCATCATCTGATAGATAACATGCAAGCTTCTCAACAGGGTAGTCAGCCGCGAGAATGGAGAGAATTGTGTTTGCAGTAACCAGGACTGGTTCCTTCTCTGGATCAGCAGTTGACACAAAGATGTCAATTCCAGGGAGATCAGATTTCCCTGTCGGATTATTAGTTGTGGTCATCTCAAACTTCTCCTTGAGCACAGAGAGGTCTGTTGCACGGTTGATGGGGCACAGCTTCGGAAGCTGGTCCAGTACCCATGAGAAAGCAAACCAAAGCTCGCAGACAATTGACATTCCCAAAGCCAGATGGCGTCCTCATTTTGGTGCTTGATACGCCACATGAGGAAGAAGGCCAATGCGACCAATCGGATCAGGACGAGGAGCCTGGATTGGAGGAATAAAATGTGAACAGCAAGACGAAAAAGAAGACGCATGAAAGTGGCAATGCAGCAGCACAAACCGCTATTTTTCTCCAGTTGTTATTATTATTTTAGTATAACCGTAGGTGCATAGTATTAAAGTAGAAATAACTACTACTCCTAGTTTATTTTCATCGTGATGTGGGTGCAAAAGGTTTCATGCTAAATGGCTCAGCTGTTGCTTTCATGGTTGATTTGCATACTGCAGCACTTGCACTGTTCTACATTTTCTTAGTTGAGATAAAAATTCATTGGTAATCATGTATGTCTATTTATGTACGATGCATTGTTTCTGGTAAATAAAACAGTTCATTTGGCCTTTTGCGAGTAAGATAAGGTAAGAATGCACCAGTGATTGATGAAGTTGCGGGGGTCAGAACCTGTAAGGACTGATGACGGCAGCTGGAATCCTGAGCTTGCGGGTCAGAGGGCGCCACGGTTTGGTCAAGAGCTCCTTGGGGTGCCCAGGTCCAGCTGGTGCGCCGCCATCGGTGTCGTCGTCTGTGCCATCCTGGGGCCAGATGGCGTTGCCATAGCCATAGGTGCCCTTGGTCTCGAAGAGCCAGCGGTTATGATCGAACTCGCCGGACTGGTTGACGGTGGTCTGCTTGACCAGCGACAGGCGCCTCTCCATCTTGTGGCCGTTGACGCCCGCAGGCCCGCGAGGCAGCGAGAGCGCCCGCGTGGCCTCGGCCGCGCCGGCGGTGGCAAGGTCCTCCCACTCGGTGTTCTTGTAAGGCTCCTTGCAGCCCGGGCAGGTACTGCCACCGGCCTTGACGGCGTCGGTGAAGCAGTCGACGCAGATCCTGAAGTCGCACTCGCAGGGGAGGACGTCGTCGCCGCGGACGTCGCGCATGGCCCTGGCGTCGCACCCCTCGACCATGCACGCGCTGGGTCCCTTGCGGCGCCCGGCGGCGGCGGCTGCGTCGTCGGGCTTGTCCATGACGTGCGCACGGGTGACGCTGTTGAAGCCGCCGGTGAAGAGCGAGCCGGAGACGTAGCGCTCCTCGGCCCTGGCCGTGCCGCCACCACCGCCGACGTCGTCGTCGTCGTCCATGGGCTGGTTGTCGGGCGTCATGGGGATGTGGACGTGGTAGTCTTGGAAGTCGACGCTGCTGATCTCCGAGTCGAGGTCGTCGCGCGAGTAGCTGATGAAGCGGCCAGAGTCGGTCCGGCGGCCGAAGACGACCGTGGGCGCCGACGTGGGCGCGGTGGGCGGCTTGCCGGCGCCCTGTGGCGGCATGCGGCTGGAGCCGCTGTTCTTGAGGATCCCCTTGGACGCCATGGCGGCGTCCGTACTCGTTTAAATTGCCCTGGTCCTGCTGGTCTTGTTTTCAAAGTTCAAAATGGTTGTGCTCTGGCTGCTATTACGGCGATCTGCAGTGTCCGGTTTTTCCCAAGCAAAGGGACGAAAACTTTTGGCGTGAGTAAAAGCCGTTGCAAAGGGGAAATAGGCATGCTATAAATCAAATGATGTAATTTTTACATGGAATAGGAAAGTGGCGAAGAATACGGATAGGATGCCAAGGTTTTTTTTTTTTTGGGAATGATAGGATGCCAGGTTGGTATGCATGCTGATTGCTGTGAGATGGAACGCATGAATGCAGCAGCAGCATCAAGTCGAAATGGCAACTAGGATAGTCGATATAGTGGCTTGTATTTCTGAATCTGCTTTGTGTGCCTAAATACATACACAAGTTACCCAAAAAAAGAGAGAGAGTGAAATGGTGAGTGACATGATCGATCACCTTTTGTTCATCATCTGACTGACTTGGGCGAGGGAAGACGGCTTCTTCACTCCAGACGACGAGAGAGGCCAAGTCCAAGTCCAAGTCGAAGAGGAGGATGAAAACGGACGGAAGCAAAATGGACCTGGGATGGCGCCCATGGAAACGCCAGTTGCCCTGGCATGGTTATTTGAATGCTTGGAGCTGGAATCGAAGGGGTTGATTGGCCTGGGACTGGCAGGGGGAGTCCAGCCGGGGGAAGGAAGGAAGGAAAGGGGAGAAGAGGAAGCGAGGTGGGGGCGCACGAACGCGCGCCAAAGCAACGACCCACGTCGGTGCTCTGCTGCCTGCCATGTGGGGTCCTACCTAACCGATTCAATTCCAGTCTGAATGTGTTGTTTAGCTCGAGTTCGGACTTCAAACTCCTCCATCTATGGGATTGGGGATTTGGGATGGCGGCAACTAGCATTCTTTAATCATTATTTATTATTATATTATATGCACTACTACTACTACTACTATTTATATTTATATTATTATAGGATTATTTCAGCGGTTTTTGGTTTAACCATTTTCAAACTCCATCGGTTGGACCGCATGTTGTATCAAACTCCAGCGGTGCATGTTTCATCTGACACATGGACCGCATGCCTTGCCTTGTTTGAAGGCTTCTGGATCCTTTTTTTTTAAAAAAAAATGATGTGTTTTTAGCCCCTGGTTTTTATTTTATATACCTGACTGAGCAGTTGTGTTGTGCCGTGCATGATGAAACCAATGGTACAAAGTCAGACGCTAGCTCGCTCGGCTGTTTCCCATGGCAAGAGAAGAAGCAGCAGCTAAAACGCTGAGACATAGTACTCAGCAGTGAGGTCAGATCGACCAAGACAGCAGCTAGATCGTGCTTGCAACTCCTCTCAAATCTCGCCTCGCCTCACAATTCACCAGCCATGGCGCCGATGGCCCCTGAGCGTCTCCTGCCAGCACAGGACACCACACCACGATGCAACACGATCACGTCTTGTACGTACTGTATATCTTCATACAAAAAAAAAATGCTACTTTTCCCATCAGTCCTTTTTGCTTTCGTTGAATGCGTCAGTAAGGACCGGGACGGCGTGATGGGCATCTCTCACAAAAACCTTAAATTTTGGCACTATACAAAAAGAAAATTTCTCGTCACATCAAACTTATGGTATATGCATAGAATACTAAATGTAGACGAAATCAAAAACTAATTACACAGTTTGCTTTAACTTTACGAGACGAATCTTTTAAGCCTAATTAGCCCATAATTGTACACTAATTGCTAAATACAAACGAAAAGTACTACAAGATTTTTTTCAACAACTTTTCAGCATCTAAACACAGCACTAGTTGCAGTTGCAGAGGTCAACAATACCCAATGCAATTTTTCAGTCGTCCGCACAAAAAAAAAGGATCATCATCATGTATCCATCATGCATGGCATCACTCCACATGTCTCGTCTGAGTTGCACACACGATCAGTAAATCCCTTTGATTCTGCTCCCAACTCACGCTTGTCATTGGTTTATTTTATAGGATCAGGCTGATGAACTCTAGGTGCCTTTGGCTAACTCAGAAAGCTGGCCACTGCACCCGAAATATGAACAGCACAGGCAAGAGGCAACCATGATAGCCACAGGGATACGTAGCGCAGAATGCACACGTACTGACGTACTCCCTCTGTTTCCGTTTTCAAATCAAATGTACTTTGCATGACATTTGGAACATGCGAATTACTTCAGAATATATATCTGAAAAATGAAAATGATGGAGGGCAGGACAGGGGTGCTACTCATCGAGAATGTAGCTCAGCTTCTTTCCCTTCCACCTCTTCTAATCGCATACGTATATGGAGTCATGCACGCACACTGCAGATAGCTTGCACGCACGTTGCTTCAGTTTGTTCTTCTCATGAGCAGAGGCACGCTTCTGTCAGGACCACAATACTCAGCATCAATGGAAGTCGACACTGTTTGATCAAAAAGGGAGTTCACTTGTTCTTAATGCAGCAGCTCCAAATCTAACGTACGGCAGCAATGCCATGGGAGTGGCTTCAGCATACAGATCATGTACAAAGCATATATCTAAGATACATGTCTAATGCATAGCTTCTGAATCCAGTAGGGAAACTCATGCCATATCTGCCAATCAGTTACATTACACAAACCGCTACGTCCATTTATGTACAGAAAGCAACTCATGTCCAAGTCACCAACCCCCAAAAAATCTGATAAAGACGCACACGCCACACATCTGAAACAACTAACAGATGAAAAGGCTGAACCTCACAACTGGTTACAGGTTTATTATATATCTAGCAGTTAGAAGCTGATGAAATCATCCTTGTTATCCTTTCTGGGAGTTGTGTCCTGATGAGACGAGGTAGCACCTTTCTTACCAAATATCATGTCATCTAGATCCTGGAGCAGGTCATCCCGACCCGACTGATCTCCAGAACCTCCTGTTTTCCTTACATGGGCGTCTTCTTTGTTCATAGTGCGGGGGGATTCCTCAGGCTCCACGGTAACTGGAATCATCGCTGGCTCGGGCTCTAGCTCAACACAAACAGGTTCCTTGAGCTTTTCATACTTGGACAGGACCTTCTGTAGTTCCTCGTGAATGCTCAATGCCTCAAAGAGCTTAGCCTCATCATCACCAGCCGTCTCAATGATCCTCTGGATCGTGTATTGACATTGTTGGCATTGTTGAACGAGAGTGGTTGCCAATTCATCCTGCATAACATATGTGGTACGGTCAGATATCTATAAGATATAAACAAATAGAAAATGATGGGGAAGTCCCTAGTCAATTAATTTCAGATATTGCTATGCAGCTGCAGTAATCAGAAAATAAAGAAAAACAATCTTCATGTGTAATCCAAGATAAATTTTGTTGATCAAGGGAACATCAACAACGTGCTTTGGACGAAACGTGCGCTACAGACATTAACGAAGTCATCTAAGCCACAATCAACAGGGACTAATAACAAACTAACCTGTAAAACCTCTTTTTGCGGAGAGGAAGATAACACTGTGGAAAGAAGCTCGACACTATTACGAGCCACCTCAAAAGCCTCATTTACTTGCACAGCAGGGGCTGCGCGAGCTGGAGCAAAACTCTCGTCTGGAATTTCCTGATATCCTTCTTGTGCTACCTCAGAATATGGTTCAGCTGCAGGTACTGAACGGGGAGGAGTAAATATTGGTGCTAGGCTCTCATCATCACGCCCAGGAAAGCGAATTCCCCTAGATCTTAAGCTCTGCAAAGAAAACAAAAGGGCAATAACTGCATGAGTTCAAGTAAGCGAAATCCACAAGCCTGACAATATGGGTACTGATTATGCAAGGCACAATACTGTTATGAATGCATAGTAAGAGCATCTCCAACGGTTTTGCATTTCTTGTTTGGCAAAATTAGGAATATGCCAAGTCCCAAATGAATATGGCAAAGGTAAAAAGAGTCAATCTCCAACGGTTTCCCATTATTCACTTGGCAAAACTAAAAATTGTACGCACGAGGGGAAAATATCCCGCGAGAGTAGTGCGCGGGGCGATTGCCAAGCGAACTGCAGTTTGACATATATGCCAAATATGACCTGGTATTTGCCAAGTTAACAAAAATGCCAAGCCTATTTGCCAAACCGTTAGATAGGAGATTTTTAGACTTTTTTGCAAAAACAAGAATGCCAAGCTTATTTGCAAAACCATTGGAGATGCTCTAAACCATTAATCAATAAGGTAGTGTTAATAAGAATTTTCATGTCAATTGTTCATGTACATAACAGGAATAAGCAATTCCAGGTCAATAACCTATTTGACATTCTGAGTTTCTGACATCATTCATAACCATAATAATTTGATCTGCTGCTTTTCAGATCAGTTGCAAGACACTGTTTCAGCTTAAATTGCATTAAGCTTATTAAACAGCAGAGCATTAATTTGTATTTACCTTATACGTTTCTTCATACACTGGAAGGTAGCGGAGGTCATCTCCAGATTCTCCCCATGCTTCAATAAGCATAAGAGCCTTGTTTCTGTTGTTAACTATAGTCTGTGGGTCATCAATCAGTTTGACCATCTCATCAAGCACCCGCTCAGCAGCTATCTCAGAGAAAGCCTTGTCGCAGTTCTTAACAATGGTCTCAAGTAGGACAAGAGATAGATACTGCACTCGTGGATTCTTCAACATAATTCTTCTCTTGACAGCCCGGATGACTTCAACACTGTTGACCCTGTCAGTGTTCACCATGTCGCATATCTCAAGGTTGGTAGCCCAATCGGGGGCGTCCATGGTCTCCAGTGTGGCTTCGTCAACAATCTTGTCTGCCATGTTCTGGCCCTGGAAAAAACTCCTTCATCTTGAAACTCATGTTGCTGACGCCTACTGACATCTTCCGGCTAGCTTCTGCACCGCTTATCTTGAGCCGCTCACCAAGGGCATTGACTTTATCCATCAGATTGTCGCTCATCTTGTCAGAGTGCTTTATCAGTCCAGATTACTCTAATTCTGAAGGCAAGTAAAGCGTGATGTTAGGAACTTAAAATGGGAGAACAAAGAGACTGACTGTTATTAATGAATTGTAACTACAATAAGCAGTAATCAAGCACATAGAGAAGGCAGTATACCTATATCAACCAAAGGTTTTAGTATTTTTATTATGCAGTTAGGAGGATGTTAGAACCAGGATTGCTCCTTTGTTATATAGCTAGAGATGTTTTCTGCTATACTGCGACGCTGAATTATGGCCCAAAGTTTAGGAAAACGAAACCCTAGGTATGGTGATTCGACCAATAAGTCGGAAGGCCAGAGCACTTGGATTGGTTAACTCAGCAGTACTACATAGGAAATGCTCCAGTAATAATTACGATCGAATCCAGGAGTATTACCCTGGCACAATCCCCTCCCTTTGACCCTACACCCTAACCCTTAGATCACAGAAGCCGCGGCAGCAGAAGCCATCTAAACTTTCTCCTGTTGCCGCGCCAGGCTTGGGGAAGAAATCATCATGACCTCTCTAATCGCAGCGAGTGAGAGATGACGGGACGAGGAGGAGTGGATCGCACCTGAGTACCTCAAGGCCGCCGCGCAGGATTGCTTCCTCCTCCACCACCGGCGCCGGCAAGACCGCCTCCCTTCCTCTTCACTTTCCCTTCGTCTGGTCTCTGACCACTCTAATCAAAGGGTACCCGGCGTCGCTTTAATCAAAGGGTACGGAATAGTTCCGCCTCCGCGTCGGGTTCGAGTTTGATTTTTGTGTCCGCCTGCATCATCGTGTGCGCCTGCAGGTTTTTTCTTCAAGATTCGCGCGGCACCGGCACCGGCACCGGCTCAACACACATTCCGCTCGTGCCCATAAAAAAATTGACAATTACACGAAGTCATTAAAAAAATGAGTTTTTTCTTCGTGGCTCTAATAATGTTAAACTGCCGATGTTAAAAATCAAAAATATCCTTACGTAAGTATATAATTAATTTTTTGGCATCTTATAATAAACTCAAATAAAAAAACTATAAAAGTTGTAGATTTGGACAATATCTACAATTTTTCTATAAAAAATATCTTTATTAATTTAATTTCTTACAAAAAGATATTATTTGATATAATTAATATGTCTAGAAAAATCATATTTTTTTAATCAAATGAAGATAATTTTTTATATAAATATTGTAGATCTGGATGAGATCTATGACTTTATAATTTTGAGTTTTTTTATTTGATATCGTTAAGACGTTTTAAAAAATTAGTTACATATTTAGACTTGCGGGTATTTTTATTTTTACACCCATAATTTGACATCGTTAGACAATTTTGATAAAAATGACGTGGAGTACAAAAGTTTAGAGCAGTGACAATTATAAGAGTTCATCTTTTAAAATAACTTGTGTGTAATTGTTAACTTTTTAATGGCACATGGATAAAAGCCTCCTCTTATTAGGACAATCCATACTTGCTCTATCATGTCCATTCAGGTGTTTCACCCCCACTCCACGTTTGTTTTTTTTTTGGCACTCTTTATCTTCTACTTCCTCCATCCTAAATTATAAGACATGAATCTTGGAGAGTCAAAGTATCTCAAGTTTGACCAAATTTATACGACAATATAATAACATTTATGATGTCAAATAAGTATCATTAGATTCGTTATCGATTATACTTTCATAGTATATCTATTTTATGTCATAATTTTTTTATAGTTTTCTCTATAATTGTTGGTCAAACTTGAGATATTTTGACTCTCTAAAATTCTTATAATGTCATATAATTTGGAATGGAGTGGGTACTTCCAGACACATGTGGCCCTTGGTATTGTTCATTCTTCTTTGTTGACACAAATCACAAATCATAAGAAACGTTTTTTTTATGAATGGATAAGGACAAAGTTTAGGAAAAGGCTCACTAGAACTACAGCCACCGTCACTGTCTTCTTCATCTTCGGTCACACATATCCAGGAAGAGGAGGAAGCCACATACATTGTCGGCGCCTGTGCTATCAGAATCTGCCGCCACCATTGGAGGGGAGGGAGGGAGGGAGGATACACCTAAAGGCGCGGGCACAGGTGTTGCGAATCGAACGACCTCCACCCTAGTCCCTCGCGCAACGGACGTCCAAAAAATCACGTGATGAGGAAGGCTAAAACACTAGGAACGAGCACTGTTGTGGTGGCCCATGATTTGCTTGGCGTTGCCGCCACTAGTAACCCTTAGCACCACTGAGTCGAAAGAGGTGAGGGCGACCAAGCGAGAGCCCCATAGTTCTCGTGCTTTTTTCAAGACCCCTTCCATGATTAGTTTTTTCCACCGATTTTTTTATCAAAATCGATATAAGGCAACGCTTGATTGATTGGGAGTCAAGGTGGGATGAGATGGTTGAAAGACCTAGTTTGGTTTTGGTTAATTGATGAAACCTATTGAACTAATGTGTTTGTCAAGTGTCTTTGATTAGATAGGATGGTCCAATTCAAGTAATGGAGCTAGATGATGGTCATGGTAAAGGTGATGGCCAAAAAAGATGATCAAGTGCTCTACCTTGGGAAGAAATAGAAAAACAAAAATCATGGTGATCAAGGCAAATACATCAAATAAGTTTTTGCTTTGACACTCAGAACACCATATAGGGTGTGAGTGTATTTAGGATTGATAGTCGTACTATTAAAAGGAGATAATCTCGATTAAAATAGTTATCAAGTGTCACTAGGACAATTCATACATGTATATGTATTAGGATCTAGTGTGCTATCCAACACCTTTGAAAAACTTTATAAAGATGCCAACACACATACACAAAAGCGATACACATTGTGTTTGGCACATGGAAGCAAGGATGAAGAAGTTGGAGAAGGTTTAGGGTTAATCGAGGACCAAATAGCCAAATGACAAGGACATGCGATCAAATAAAAAAGAAAAAAACTAAGATGCATACCATATATTGAGGAGAGAGATAGACACAATATTTATGGAAGTCATGTGCAAGCTAAGCGATTTACTCGTTGCTAGCTAGTTCAGTTCTCGTGTTCTCTCTCCTCTAATAATAAGTATTAAAAATTGCTATGCTAGCTATTTGGACAACCCATTGGAGCCGCCCTCAATTAATATAACCAATCGTTTTTAACAGAAAATACAGCAGGGGAGACCCCCACTGTAAACTTTTATTAAACAGAAAGAAACCCACAACCTATACAAGAAGTAGCATGCCCGAGGAGGGCAGGAGAGCTAAACTAGGGCAGTTGTGCAAGAAAGGAAAATAGAGCGCTTAATAGAGTTGAATCTATGGGCCTGTAATCTAACTTCTTCATAGAAGGAGCTTTTCCAAGAATCAAATGATGGCCGGCCTCTGTCAAATATGAAGTTGTTTCTCTGCTTCCAAATCTGCCAGGTGGCAATGATGAAGGTCTCCATAAAAAAGGGATTGTTATGTTGGACCTTGGCTTGCTGCATCATCTGGAAGAAATTCATTGTGAAGTCCCAATTTATACCAAGGTGTTGCCAACAGGCTTGGCTAAAGGAGCAGTTAAAGAACAAATGAAATGTAGTTTCTTCAGTGTTGTCGCTACAGAGAATACAATTGTAATTGTTTCCTTGAATCTTGTGTTTTTTCCTTCTCAGAATGTTTCTTGTGTTCAATCTTTCCATCAAGAGGAGCCACGAAAAGACTCTAAGTTTGTTACAGCATTTGGAGCTCCAAATCCAGAGGGGATGGGGGCTGTATATTCTTGTAAGGGAAGTTGTAGCACTTTGATGAGGAGTATTTTTTGCTTCCCCAAATGTATTCCCAAGAGTCCTTTGAATTATGTTCGAAATGCAGATCTTGAATTAAGTCTTGGAGACTTTGGAGTTCTTGGAAGGCCTGTTCAGACAAGGGTAAGTCAAATTGGGCCTCTAGGGTGTTATTAGACAAAAACCTAGCCACTGAGATGTTCTTATTCCTAGCAAAGGAATAGAGCCTTGGGAATTTGGATTCCAGGATGTTGTCATTCCAAAGGTCAGACTAGAAAAACACATTTGAACCATCTCCAACAGTACACTTTGCAATTCCTCTGAACATGTCACATAATTTTAAAACATCCTTCCACCAAAAGGATCCCCTATCTGTCGAAGCGTGTGGCACCTAACCCTGGGAATAATGGGCATTCCAGATCAGCTTCACCCATGGGATATCCTTCCTATTATAAAATTTGTCCAAATGCTTCAAAAGAAGGGTCTTGTTTTGGCTCCTAAGACTGATAATGCCCATTCCTCCTTTTATTTTAGGCTTTGAACATTTAGTCCAAGCCACTAGTGGCTTCATTTTTGCATTGTAATTTGAACCTCTCCAAAGGCAGTGACGTCTCGCTCTATCAATATACTCAATGACTGCGACCGGTACCTCCAAGGTGCACATGGCGTAAGTGGGCAGCGAAGAGAGGACAGAATTAACAAGCTGCAGTCTTCCTGCGTGAGTCAAGAAGGTAGAAGTTGCCGTGAGCCGTCTCTCAACTTTAGTCATGATGGGAGCGTAGTGTTCAACTCGAGGTTTTGTTGTGCCCAATGGCAGTCCAAGGTAGGTAAAAGGAAGAGATTCCAAATTACAGCCAAAGACACCAGCAAGGAGCTTAGCTCTTTCAAGAGAAAGATTTAGGGGAACAAGGCAAGACTTCTTATAGTTGACTCTCATCCCTATTGATTGCGAGAAGGATTCCAAAAGGCCTTTCAGGATGAATAACTCTCTTTGAGAGGCTTTCATGACTAGAATAGTGTTGTCAGCATATTGAACAATGGGGTATTGGTCCAACTCAAAAGAAGGAATAGGCAGCTCAAACAGTCCTTGCTGATAAGCTTTGTTGACAATGCACTGAAGAAGATCGGCAGCAAGGACAAAGAGAAGTGGTGACAAGGGGTCACGTTGCCTAACCCCTCGGCGACAATGGAAGTGGTTGCCTGGCACACCGTTTAGAAGAATTGAGGAAGAGCCAGAGGTCAGAATCCTTTCGATCCAGTTAATCCAAATATCAGGGAACCCTAGGCTCTTCATCATTAGCAAGATTGTGTTATGTTCGATTGTATCAAAAGCTTTTGTAAAGTCCAATTTCAGGATAATAAGCTCCTTTTTAGAGTGCTGACACTGATATATGTATTCATAAGCCCAGGCCAAACAATCTTGTATTGTTCTGTTTTTTATAAAACCGTATTGATTGGTATGAATCAGTGGTATTATTTTTGCTTGCAGCCTATTAGCCAGGAGCTTTGTGATGATTTTGATGACCCCACTTAGAAGAGAAATGGGCCTGAAATCATTAACACTTGTAGGATTGTGCACTTTAGGAATAAGTGTGATGAATGAACTGTTGATGGCTTCTACACTCAGATTGCCATTGAAGAAATCAAAGCACAAGGTGTATATATCTTCTTTTATAATGTTCCAACATTTTTTCAGAAAGAGACCATTGAATCCATCGGGGCCTGGGGCTTTGTTAGAAGGCATGTGTTTGACTATCTCATCAATGTCAAGGGTGGAGAAAGACCTAGAGAAAGATTCCAAGTCATTTCTTGGTTGCACCAATTGTTCCAGGTTAAAGAGCATTATAGGGTTAGAAGAGCATCCCATCCTTTTTTTGAAATCCTCTAGTAGCAAAGCTGCTTTTTCACTATGTTCAGTAACCGTCCTTCCATCCTCAGCAATAAGGTTGGTGATGGTGTTAATCCAATACCTTTCAGTGGCTGCAGCATGAAAAAATTTTGTTCCTTCATCTCCCATCATGGTCCATCTTATAGTATACCTTTTCTTCCAATACTCTTTTTTACAGCCATGTAATCTCAGGATGTGAGCCTTAAGAATATTTCTAAAGTTGTGTTCTTGAATAAAAAGGGATCTCTGCTCTTCCAGGGAGTCAAGAACCTCAAGCTTGCTGCTGCAAATTCTAATTAACCTAGAAAGGTTGGATAGTATTTTACTCCATTTTTTAAGTGCGGCTCTCAGGACTTTGAATTTGGTGCTGATTCTTGTGGCACTATTTGAGGCTCTGACATTAGTAGACCAGACAGATTTAACCAATTCCATGAACTCAGGATGGTCAACCCAATAATTTTCAAATCTGAATACTTGAGCCTTGGGAATATTGGTGCCAATTTGAATTTTACATGGGATATGATCTGAAGTTGGTCTTGCCAGTGGTAGAAGAAGAGTAGCAAGGTAGGCCGAGATCCAATTAGCAGAGGTGAAGACCCAATCAATTTGCTCCAGGAGGGGGTCATCTTGCATATTGGTCCAAGTGTATTTTCTCCCTTTGAGGGGGATTTCTAGGAGCCCCAGGTTGCTTATAATTTCATTGAAAATCATAATGTCATTCATATTGCCTCCACTTTTGTTTCTGTCACTGAGGGGTCTATAGAAATTGAAGTCACCCAGGATCATCCAGTTGACAGTATCATCAATTTGAAGGCTGTTAAGCTAGAGAACAAAATCATCCCTATCAGGACCTTGACAGGGTCCATAAACAGTGGTAAGAAACCAGCAATGACCATTCAACAAGGAAGAGAACTTGACTGTGATGGAGAATTTGTTAGTCTCAATGATATCTCCATTGAAGAGGGAGCTATTCCACCCCATAAGAATGCCTCCAGAATTTCCAACAGAGGGAGAGAAAGCAAACTTGTTGAAACGCTTCGGGGGCAACTTTTTGATAAAAGTATGGTCGAAATGATCTCTCTTAGTCTCCTGAATATAGTAAATTGCACAAGCACTTTAATTTATTTTTTCTTTTACAACACTACACTTGTCTTCAGAGTTGATCCCTCTGATGTTCCAATTGAGAATGTTCCATCTCCTATTCAGATTATCATTTATTGTGTTATCCATTAAAACAAGTGTAAGTGAAGCAGGCATCTCTTATCCCAAAGGGAAAATGAGGAGAGAGAGAGAGCAGTAAAATGACTGAAACTGAGCACTGAAGATTCTCTGTGTTGTGGACCACAAGTACATCAAAAGGTAGTAAATCAGGGAACCAATCCCAGAAATCAGCACGTATATCGAAAATAAACCAAGCCAAAGCTGCCAACATAAAGGTGCATGATTCACAAAAGGCTCCGAAGAAACATATCCAACCAGACTGAGACCAACTTAACAGGTTCAGATAGAATTCAGTACAACATTCAAAGACAGGGCATTCGCTGACCGAGGAAAAACTAAAAGGCCAACCCTTCATTGGTACACTTCATCATGCTGCAAATCTGCTCCTCCATCCTCTTGAGTCCTGGAAGCAAGGAGCAGTTCGGCTGACACTTCCGAAGGAGCGATGCCACAGGACTCAATGGCCAACTTCTGTATCTCCACAATGGGTATTTGGGGGAAGACAATACCCATATTAGTAAATTTAGCAATGGTCGATAAGTCGGGGAAATCAGAGGCTTGGCAAGTTGGTGAGAGCAGAATGCTACCCAGAAGATCAGAGTGAGGCTTTATCTTTTTGTTCTTGTTCTTATTTCTGGTGGGAGACTTCTTCTGGGGGATACTATCAGGTTTGTGTCCATCTAGCTTCTTTATGAGTCTTAGACTCCTTCTAAGCTTCATAGTGGTGGTGGGAGTATTACATTTCCTCTTTCTTGTTGCAGATACGCTTCATTTGCTTTTATCAGAGCTACTTAACTGAGACAAAGTAACAAAATCCTCCTGAAAATTTCCAAAAGTGTTGGCAGTGATCTCTGGGCTTATTGTCATCACAGTTTGCTTATCATATCCTATACTCTTGTTTTTGAATCTTCTTCTGTAGTAGACCTTAGTGATTGGAGTACCTTTGCTTGGAGAATAACCATAAGGAGCTAGCCAGTTTGGGTGGATCTGAGCGCCACCAAGGTCCATTAACATCCACTGAGGGCTTATGGGGGTTAGCCTGGGGGATTGCAGTGGGCGCTGGGCTATTAATAGCAATACTAAGAGATTTAATTCCAAGTGCAGCCAAATCAATGTGAATTAGAGAGTTTGGAATACTGAGATTGCCCGTTATCTTGGAAGAGGCATCAATGCTTTGAGTGCCAATCAACTCCTTAAGCCCATCTGCTAGAAATTTTGAGATAGCTTCCTTCTGCTCAATGTCTTTCTGTGTCTCTGAAGGAACAAAGACCTGCAGTTGTTTGGTTTGTAGCTGCTCTTGATTAGTTTCATCTTGATCATCCCCCTGAGAGTTTGGGCCCCTTCCTTGGGCTTGAATGGATATTTCTTTGTTTGCCCTTGCGCAGCATGCAAAGTGGGGATAGAGAAATATGAGGTAGCCTCACCAATGACAGCAGAGTTTTGATCTTCTTCGATGGCCCCTTGATTTTGATGTGCTTTGATCAGCTGATCCATAACCTGATCTGCCACCTGAACTATGGTGTTGATTTCCTCAGGGACTACTGGCCCCTCAAAAGGATGAGGATTACCATTGTGAGCAAGTGGGTCTTCGTCATCAATGGGATGAACCTTTGTGAATTCTGAATTAAAGATGTACACAGGATCAGTCCAAGACTAACCTGCACCATTAAGCTCCTTACCATGCTTGATCACTAGACTACGAGGGACCTCCAGAGGGTTATCAATCATCACTTTAACCAGAACACGCGCTAGAGAACTGTCACCAGCATTCCAAAACAGGAGCTGCCCAAAGACACTACAAACTTGCTTCAGGATCAAATGATCCTTAAGATCTAGAGGATAGCCCAGCAACAATAACCAGCTCTTTCTAGTATAGGGGGAGTTGCGCACATTCATTGCAGTCTCGTCATGCCTAACGAAATGAACTTCATACCCACCTATCCAATGCGGACTTGTAACTACAAGCGTATCGCGCTGGCAAGGATCACCAAGCTGAAAGATTCCAACACCGTACGGATGTGGCGCAAAGTAGAGGGCATTCTTTCGTACCTCCATTTCTATGCAGTCCCTGGTGAGACGCATGAACTGGAGCTGTTGTGCCGGGGTGAGCTGGGCTTCAGTGATCATAATGGTACAATCTTCATGTCTCTTGACAATTTCCCTAGAGACGCAGACGGTGCGCCTGGCACACCTGTGATGTCCACCATCTTCAAGGATCATCGCACTTGGAGAGGAGCACCTTGGATCGATGGTAAAGTTAGCCATGACTTGATCGCTGTTTGGGGAGGCGAGGGGAAGTGGAGGCTCAGGTTGTTCTGGTTGCTCTGTGTTTGCCTTCCCCGGGGTTGGGATGTGAAGAGTGACCTTCTGTGAGCAGCAGGAAGGCAAAATAGCACTCTGGGCATTAACAGCCTTGGGTCCTAGGGACCAGTGAATAGGGGGTGGTTGAATGTTTTCATCTTTACTGCACACAGTGCTTGATGATTGCAAGCTGGGCTTAGCAGCCCACTTGAGCTTAAGGCGGGCTCTTCTTCTAAAGCAATTCCGAGCCCGATGACCATAATCAAAACAGTAAATGCACCTAATATCACTTCGGCACTCCAATCGTGATTCATGTATCCGGTGGGAAATTGGATGTTGATGCATGCGAGTTAAACAAGCCAATCAGTTGTCTTGGTATTCAGGACTTCATCTCTAGCGCTAATAAGATCAATTTTAATAGGAGTTTTATTTGAGTTTTATTTTATATTAAATATGTTGTCACATATACATTTTTTATCTAAATAAAACTGTCTTGTCACGAATATCAACTCTTTATAAATCATAAAAATAAATATTTATGAAACTATAGAATCAAATCCTCTATCAAAAGTAAGTGTTTCATTAAAGTTTTATCATTTTTTATGACATGAAAGTTTTGAAAATAATAGAGACTGAACTAATAAAATATAAAATCTATACTATAAAAGAGCGAAGGAATTGTAAAATAACTGTCACCTAAAAAGTTTCTACCCACCTAAGGTATCCACCCTTAGATGTGTTTTGATTTATCATCTAACGCTCGATAACAATTTGACAAATGGGTTCAGCGTAAATACCACATACATACACGTGTGTTTCTCCCTCACGTCCTCTCGGTTGCCCTTCTCGTCTTTTTTTTTTCTCACCCAAAAATATACCCGTCCGTACAATCTCAGAACGTTTTAGATTTATTCTATTCTTTCCCCACCGGCCTACTCATACGTAGCCCATCTAATATAATCCCTCCGTCCCCATCCCGTGCTCTCGGTGTTTTTCGCAAAAAACCATGGTTGCCCTAGCTTCGTTCATTGTATATACGAGCACCGCTCGGAGCGCATTGTATATGCAGTCACGAGGGACGGCTGGCTGCAGCAGATGGATGCACCCAAACAACGGGTCCTTGGAGCGGTGGCGCTTTCCTCGACGGCATGGGATGGGCCTGCTTCGGGTCGTGCCGTCCGCCGACGGCACAATGACCGTGGACGACATGGACAAGGTAAGGTATCACCACCGATCCGGGTACAAGCAGGAGATCCACGGCTACACGGACTACAGACCTCTGGGTTTCGGCAGGAGCACATGGTGTCTAGCGAGAAGGCCGGCGGAGGACGAGCATGATGAGGAGGCGCTGCCTTTTGCCTGCTTCATTTGGAGGGAGCCATTCGTTGATCCAGTGGTCACCAAATGCAAGCACTACTTTTGTGAACGTTGCGCTTTGAAGGTAATCAGTTTGGTTTGGTTTTGTTATATGCAAGTTGAAACTGGAATCAGTTTGGTTTGGTTTGTTATATGCAAGTTGAAACTGATCTTCAGGGGGCTCTATCAGTATGCTCGGAACAAGCTAGGAGGTCAAAAGATTGATCTTTTGCTTGCTATATACTGCCAGAGATTAAAGACAACTTTTATAGTAATATTTCTTATAGCAAACTTCATTGATTATCACATACATGTCATGCCTTACTACTCTGAACATTAGTTAATTGCGAAAGGATCTGTGAGAAATCTTGTCATTACCATTGGTGGTTCATCTTTCTATTAATTATTTTCTTTGAACAATCAATCTTTCTATTAATTATGAGTTGCATCAATTTACACCGCCATATTATGCCGTGGTGCTAATTTCTGTATTTTAACTTGTCACACGTGAACATTCAAAAAGGTGCATCCTCAGCTCTAATACTATCTGAGATGCGCTGTTCTATATGTTAGCATGTTTGATGAACAGTTATGGTGGAGTTTGTCAACCGAAAAGGATATCACCTTAGCTACGACCAATGCTTATCTGAGAATGCACTGTTCTTCTGTGTGCAACCTGTCAGCCACCTTAGCTACGACCAATGCTTCTGTCGTATTTTACTCACTTTAAATTCTCCCCAAAACAAGATTTATATGGTTATGATACGCATCTCTCTTTTTTGGAACTCAAGTTTTGAGAGGTAAGACTACAAAAATATTCTGCGAACCTACAACAATCATCTTGTTTTTCATACTTCCTTGGAAGTGCTGATTATTTCTTTATTTTCTAATGAAAAAATCATTGTTCACTATATTATCTAATTTTCCGCTTTGTTGCCTTGTCCCGGACTCAATCAGCTAAGCATGCAAATAGGGACTGATTTTATCGTTATCGCTGATCTTATTTTAAATTGATTGTCAGATTAGAGCATTTTGTTTCAATCTAGAAAATATAAGACGTTTAAATTTGTCCTTTCAGTTTAATGTTTGACATATTTTCTTTTGCTCCTCGTGATACAATTAAAGAACTGTGGTACCTTCAGTATCTCGTGTTTCATTAACTATGTATAACTTCTTTTCTTTTCCGCATCTGCAGCTTTTACTGGATCTAGGAATAATGAACTTATTTTTTCGACCCAATAAATATGCAGAGGTACGTATAATTCAACATCTCTCTGCAATATTATTATGGCGTCGTCCCTAATTAAGACTTATTTGGATGTAGCCGTATTCACCTCAATCCATATGGGTGAGAGTGGATTGCTGACATGCTAAGAAAAATTCCTACATATGAAGTGTACGTGTAGGATATTATTGGGTATAGAGTTAATCTTGCCCTTGTGTATGCTTGATTTCAGATAAGAGGCAGGCTTCACATGGCCTGTAGTTCTTGTTGTATTAGTTGCTCAAAGTGCTAGATTCTTGTGCCCATTCTCTTTCTCTTACTTAAGGTGGTTGTGTACACACACTTGTCTATTAATCTTAATGCGATATGTTCACTGTTAGGCAAAGTATGTATTTTTTAGTGAGGTATGGTAACTTCCAAGCTGAGATTTTTTTTTCTGCAAATCCAAACTTTAGCATTCTTTCTTTTGACATATTTAATTATTTTATGGGGATACAATCTTTATTTTTATCCATATTTTAGGAAGATATTTAAAGTGTTGTGTGAGGTTGCGAGGAGAAGTAATAGGAGTAAAATGAGGAAATGGTGAGATTATACTATAGATTGATGATCATAAAAGGGTAAGGCTACACATAAGCTCCGCAAGCGGTTTAATGGGGGAGATAGAGATATTAGCTCGTAAATCATAAATATTTATGTACTTAGGAGTTGTTTAGTTCGTGCCTGCTAGATAGCTCCTGGCCTATGCATGCATCCTAGACGCCTAGAGACAGCTGCTTGGCCGCGCCACCCAAGCGAGGGCAGCAACCAAACAATCCATCAATACCTAAGGAGTTCGTAACGTAGCCTCATGTAGTAATAGGATTTTTCTACTTAAAACCCTAGAATTCTAATGTTACTGTAATTCCTACTTTATGAATTTACATTTGGCTCTGTGTGCTTGAACTACTTTTAGCTTGTTTTAACTTATTATCTCTTACAGAACACTATTAAATTAGCCGAAATCAACCGGCTTTTGAACCAGCCAAATACGTGTCGCACGTGCATGTTCACTAGTATAATGAAAGGAGTATAATTTATGTGGAACGAGATCCTCGATGGTAGGGTGCAGTCGGAGACAGATGGCCGTCCAACGAGGATCGTACGCCCATGCTTCGACTCACGCTAAGATTCTCGAAACTGCTTCCCAGCCCGGCCATACATACGGGAAAAAAAAACACCCGGGTGACCCACTAGCCACTGGATGATAAATGTTGCGTACCTTTACGCTACGTGACATTGGAAATATGAAATGTATATGTGAATTGTCCGTATTTGTATTCGTTTGAATTATATATAATCAGTATTTATATGTGATTTAAAATGAAGCTAAAATGGATGTATCCAAATTCGTTTTCCACGATGTACTCTCATCGTCCTAAATTATAATTCATCATATTTTTTCGACCCCAAGTTTGACCACTCATCTTTTTTTTAAAAAAATATCACTTTTTTACTATGTCTTGCTTATTTAATAGATGATCTACAAGAATGATTTAAATTTGACTATGTTTTCATAAATTTTTTGAATAAAACAAGTGGTTAAAGTTAAAGCCAAAAGAGTCAAACGAATTATATGGAGTACTTAGTAGTAAAATTTTATTCATGTATGCTAAATTTAACGATATAATTTTTTTAGTTGATTTAAGCAAATATCTGAATCGGAGACATCCATTTTGTATTTGTAAGGGTCTGTTTGATATAACTCACAACAAGATGTTGTGAGCTGTTTTTTTTTGCCAACCGTCTTTTTCAAAATAGCTTCACCTATGAAGCTGTTTTTCTTCCCCTCTCACAAAAATATAAAGCGAGATGAAGTTGAAAATAGTAGCTTATCACAACTCTCTCCCCTTTCTCTCTCATATCCATGCATAAAGTTGTTAGTGAAGCTGTTTTGCCAAACATTTTTTTAAAATAGCTCAGCTTCACCTAGTGAGTTGCTCATGGCTTCACTAGTGAAGCAGAACTGTACCAAACAGACCTTAAATATCCGAATTAGTATTTGTATTCAAATTAAAATGTAGTAAAAGGTAGGGATGAAAACAGACCGAATACGAATGGATATCACTGATATTATATTTGTTTTTATATTTATGTTCGGATTCGAATTTGAATACAGATAACATCAACCATGCTAGATAGGATAGCATTTGATATCAACATCATAAATATGCGATTTGATTATTTTGGTATGGATACGGTTTGAATATCCGGACGTGAATACAGATTGATCTAAATCCCTTTAAATGGATTTGATGTCGAATAAGGTCGAAAAATATCCGTACCATTTTCGCCTAAAAGGTGACATCCGGATCCATGTGTAGGGCCGACTTGATTATAATTTATTAATTATCTTTGTGTTATAATACATTAATTTTTGTCTAACTATAGAAAAATTATGACTTGTTAATTGTCTTTGTGTCAATATATATTAATTTTTTATTCTTGGATGACTATAAAAAAATTTATAACTTATTAATAATCTTTGGTATCAATATTATAGAAAAAATATGACATATATATATATATATATAGTTTTTTATGTAACTATAAAAATAAATTGTGACTTATTAATCGTCTTTGGGTTGATGTGTACTCCTTCCATCTTAAATTATTAGACATTCCGAGAAATTTGAAAAGTCAAAGCATATCAAGTTTAACTAAATTTATATAATAACATTAATTAATAATATTTATGATCCTAACTAAATATTATTAGATTTTTCATCAATTATATTTTCATAGTATACCTATTTGACGTAATAAATCTTTATTTATTTCTATAATTTTGATTAATCTGAGATGCTTTGTCACTCTAATATTTTTTAGAATTTTTTATAATTTAAAATGGAGGAGTATTAGATTTTGTCGGGAAGTGGAGCGGGCTCATTATTGGTGCAGTGTGTGTGGCCGGAGTAAGTGATGCCAAGAGCTAAGTATAAACCGTGCGATCATCAGTGGACGTCGATCCGTGTTCGACTGCACTCTACCATCACACAAGATGATGGTAGAGGATCTCGTTCCAGAATTTATAGACCATTTTCTCTCTGTCGGGGCGTTGATTTCATTACTCGTGACGCAGAGGCCACACGCACGTGGACGTTGACCTGCTACGTCCAAGGAGTGGGGGCTCAACCTCACGACATTGTTAGTACGAAAGGAAAAGAAAAAGAAAAGTCACCACATCACGGCCCGAGGGGAAAGAGCCAAAATGGAGAAAGGGATGGAAAGATCTCTCCTCTCCGTACTCCGTACTACTTAAGGCTTGCTCGGCTCGTTTAGGCTCGGCTCATTTTGACTCGTTAGGATAATGAGCCGGCCAGAAAGCCAGCTCGGCTCGGCTCGTTAAAAGCTCGAGCTGACTCGTTAAGCTCGCGAGCCAGGTAAAAAAAATTATAAAATGTAATATTTACAATTCTCTAAAGCTTAATAATAGTAAAAATACAAAAATAAAATATGCAACCATCTTAAATTGTAAAAAAATTAATATGTGGTAACATATGTACTATATAGTATATTTATATACAAAAATTAATATAAGTTATACTATTTTTTCTTAAAAGTGTGGCTTGTTTGGCTCACGAGCGGTTCGCGAGGTAGCTCGAGTTGGCTCGTTATAGCTACCTAGTAGTGGGGAGAAACCTTAATCAATAATAATGAGATGAGAGCACTTGGCCACTTGCTCCCCAAAACCCACCGTGGAATGGAAATACGGAGAGAATGCCAAGCCGAGCCCGATCGAGGCCCAAACCCGTTGGATTCGATTCCTCTGCTCTGCTCTGCTCCGCTCCTCCTCTCCCCAATTCCCCATGCTCCACATTCGCCCCGCCGGCCAAACCAAATTCTGAAATCTGAACAAAGCTTTTCTGCTGCCGACCCCGAGGAGCATTCCATCAGTCCCATGGCCTCGCCTTCCTAATCGCGGGATTAGCAAGCCTCGCCTCGCCTCGCTGGTTCATCTCTCACTCCCCGTTCATTTCGGTTCCCCACCCGGGTTTCTCCGCCGCCTGGGTCTCAACCTCGATTGGATCGTAGGGTTAGCGGTCTGGATTCGTGGGGTTGTTGCTCTCGATCCTGCTTGCGTAGGTTCCACTTGGTCTTCTCGCGCGCGCTAGTGATTTTGACCCGTGTCGGCTCGCGAGAACAAGACGTAGGCATTGCCCTGTTTTATAGATCTTTCAGAATTTGTCAGTTAAAGCGATGCATTTTTAGGTGATCTCCCCAGAGGCGCTAGAAGCCTATAAATTGGTTCTTAACGCAGTGTTTAATTCATAGGTTACAGCCAGGAATAAGCATGATCAAATCTATAAACTACCGTTTCGCAAAAATATATAAAAAAAGCTATAAGCTACCAGTGTTTTGTTGTCCATTCAAATATTTTTTCTTTAGCCATGCGAGTTTCTGTTCAAGGAGTGCATGAAACCTGTAATTCTTGAATCCTCCTGTCTGAAAATGCTGTAATCCGATTCATTATTCTGGTCCTTCAGTTGGACCCAACATTTTTTTTTCCTGAAACATACTTTGCATTTTGGTTAATACTAAAGATGAAGATATCCCTTTCGGTTATTGAGTTTTCCATTGAACTATTACACACTTTTTCATATCTGTAGTCCACCAGACCACCACTCTTTGATTTGATCCAATTTGAAACCTGCCTCAAAAGTAAAGATTAAAGCTCCAACCTGACCCTCAAGCAAGAGCAACCTTTAAAGATCAGCAGTCAGCATGCCACCCTTGATGTTGTTTTCCTCCACTACTTAAATCCACCTTCTGTCTTCTCAACTAATACTCAATAGCATGCAGTAACATGGTGCCAACTTACAAGTATTCTCCTTGCCACAAGGTCCTTATATTCGTGTTATCAAACCAATTGACACTGTGTGCTATGTGATGTTTTCTACTGTCTTGTGCAGCAAATTGAATAGGATCTTTGCAATGCTAGACTGCTAGGAGCCCAGATCACTCAAGTTGTATCCTTGTAATTTAACCAAGTGAAATGTTTTTTCTTTATTTCTTTTTCATGAATGCAAATTTTTTGATTATATCCTCTTTATGTTTGTTTTGCAGCTTTTAGTTTAAAGCTGGCATTTGGTATTTTGGTCTGAAGGTTCTGGCAGGAATCCAAGATGGGTGTAATCAGCACTGTTCTTGGTTTCTCTGGATTTGGCTTTGGGTTCTCGGCTGGCATTGTTATTGGGTACTTCCTCTTCATCTATGTCCAGCCAGCTGATGTCAAGGTGGGGACCTTCCTTTTGTTCTTTCATTTTCATTCTTACTGTATATAAATTTCAAATTTCCCCTGGCTGCTGTATAATGTGTAATGGGATTATTGATAACAGTTTTGCCAATATGTTTCCGAACGATTTGGTGACAATATGAGATCTTGCAGTTACTGAAACAAAGATGACTCAGTCATTGTTGAATTGCTTTACTTTTTCCTGTACATCCCATCATTATTCAGTTCCTTCTGATCAGCATTGCTGATGTAAGGAACGAGTATTATGTACTTGTGAATTGTGATGAATGTTATCGAACTCTCTATAGATGTAATCTGCAACGTTGCTTTCATGTCTTTTATACTTGTAGATAGGGATGAAACCGGATCGGATACAAACAGATACCAATGATCCTGCATTCTACCCATATTTTTTCTCGGGTCTCAGAACCGGATATGGATACGTCGGATATTGATATGTATCCCATATACATATCAGAAATCGGATTTAGTATTCAGATTCGGATATGGTATGGATATTGAATGTGTGGATTCAGATAGGGATTATCCATATAGGGTTTTTACCCTTTCGGGACAGACGAATATCAGTAAATATCCCTCCCTACTTAGGGCACCCGCAATGGTATAAGTCAGTTACTCACTTTAAGCCAACCTCTCCAATAGTGCTAGCTTTTAGCAATGTATCATAGTATGATTAGGCCCACATGACACTCTCACATGATCTTGGAATGTGTGTATGAGTGTAGCTCTTGATCAAGAGCTGGTTTTTCTCTCTGCTCTATAAAATATGAAAAAAAAGCTTAGGGCTTGCTTACGAGTCATCCACTGCGAGTGCCCTTATTGAGCTCTTTTTTTTGTGGTGGTGGTGGGGGGGGGGGGGGGGGGGGGGGGGGGGGTGTTCCTCTGGAAACTCAAACCCTCTCTTGGGATTCCAAACTTTACCTAGGGTGAGCGATCCATGGGGATGTGATTTAAATAAGTCATTTAGTTCTCTATGGGGGGACATTCCATCCCTGGGTTTGTGTCCCCTTGCTTTCAAATTAGGCCTAATGTGTTGCCTAGTGATGGCACATGTTGCACGCACCTAGGAAAGGGCCATTTCATGAAGGAAAATGGCGGCCTAGAGAAATCATATGATGCAATGTTTGTCCTTTACTTCTTTAGTTCTTTTCTCAGTGTTCAGTTTAGAGATTATGCATTATTATGTGGCACGGTCTGTTTTGAGTACTTGTGAGGATATCAGTAAGTCTTTAATCTGCTGAACTTTGTCATACACCATCTGTTTCTTTTTTACTTGTTCTGCTTGTAACAGATCTTCTATGTCTGAAGTCAAACTCAATAATATATGGGGTCATGGAGATGATTTTCTTTCTCCCTACTTTGTTTGTTAGGATGTCAAAGTTCGCCCACTTGTGGAATATGATACAAAATCTTTGGAGGGCATCCTTCCTGAAATTCCTTTGTGGGTCAAGAATCCTGACTACGATAGAGTATGCTCCTTCAATAAACTAGCAAGAAACTATATTGATCCTAGTTGTACTCTAAGATTCTCATTTTCTTCCTTGTCTCCAGATTGATTGGCTGAACAGGTTTTTGGAATTGATGTGGCCTTACCTTGACAAGGTACCTGCCTTTTCATTTGTTATGAGTCAGAACGAGATCATTAGCTTTAGTTGACATTGAATTTGCTATGCTTTGTGTTTTTTTTATCTTGTAGGCTATCTGCAGAACTGCACAGGATATCGCAAAACCAATTATTGCTGAGAATACTGCGAAGTATAAGATAGACTCTGTTGAGTTTGATACACTTACTTTGGGTAGTCTACCACCCACCTTTCAAGGTCAGCAGCGTTGCATCCTTATGTTTCCCTTACATTTATGCATATGTATTTAACATAGTTTACTTTGAATTAGAATGCTTGTTAAATACAGGATATTGTGCATGACTTGTGTCCTTTATGTTGATCCTTTATTTTCAGTAGTCAATTTAACCCTATTCGTAAAATAGTAGTGGCTCGATTTTCTATTACTGATGTATGATGTGGTCACACGGAGACACTGTTACAATTGTGTTCCAGATGAGCTCTATATATTGAGTTTACAATTGAAAATTTCATTCCTTGGTGATATGTCATTATCAGTATGTCTTCTGCTTGGTTAGTTACAACTGGTGAAGTGTATACTTCAATTCCCCATGTACATTATATATGTGAGAGAACAGACCCTGTTCGTACACAAGCTTATATCAGATTTGCCTATATGTGATTCTTATTCTTACAACTGGTGTTGCAAAGATGTATTTTAAACCAATCCATGTGTTTTCCTTCCAGGGATGAAAGTCTATGTCACAGAGGAGCAAGAGCTGATAATGGAACCATGTCTTAAATGGGCTGCAAATCCAAATGTCACTGTTGTTATAAAAGCTTATGGTTTGAAAGCTACTGTGCAGGTATGAATTGTTCTTTCATAAGCTGGGTTCGTAAATTGATTTTCAGTTAATGTATGCTGAATCAAGCCAAGTGGAATATTCTTTTTTTTGGATATTTCAGATTGTTGATCTACAAGTCTTTGCATTACCTCGTATTACTCTGAAGCCACTAGTGCCTACATTTCCTTGCTTTGCAAAAATCCTTGTCTCGCTCATGGAGAAGGTATGGCGACTGGTTGCAGGTGTTTGAATTATCCTGGTGCACCACTTCTATGCTAACGTGATTATTTTTGCAGCCACATGTTGACTTTGGGCTAAAAGTTCTTGGAGCTGATGTAATGGCTATTCCTGGTCTTTACAGATTTGTTCAGGTATTCCTGACTACTGTTCCTAACATTCTCATGTGAAAGTTTGTCCATTTGTCGCACTTGTTGTGAACTAAATGTTTTCATTAAAGTTTCGGAACATAGTAAGAGCTTATGTTGCACTTCCACTTTCATGAATGTTTTCTTCTGAAAAGAAATTATAGATGGGTTATTACAAACATTTTAACATTCACATCAAACTATTAATATAATTATTTGGCATGTTGTTATTTGCCTGCATATATTTAAACGCATGTGCATCTGTGTGCCAAAAGCAGCATTGCTATGATTTGATGGCTGGTCACCTGGATTTAGACTTCAGTGTTATCCATCTGCAGAGTCTAGCCTGCTCTTTACTGTGGAAGTGCTGTGTTGGTATCCAATTGACTTCTTTCAGTCCAGTTAGCTCCTTTTGTAATGCTATCTTTCCTTATTTGCAGGAGACCATCAAGAAGCAAGTGGCAATCATGTATTTGTGGCCAAAGACGCTAGAAGTACCTATAATGGACCCCTCAAAGTAATTTTTAGCACTTTTTCAATTTTGGTTTGTGTACATCAAAACCTAGATCTGATGACAGAGGAGTATTGCTAATGGTTTTCAAATTCCCAGAGCATCAAAAAAGCCTGTTGGAATTCTACTTGTGAAGGTCGTAAGAGCCCAAAATTTGCGAAAGAAGGATCTGCTGGGTAAATCAGACCCATATGTGAAACTTAAAATGTCAGATGATAAGCTTCCATCCAAGAAGACTACTGTAAAGCGCAGCAATCTCAATCCAGAGTGGAACGAGGATTTTAAGTTTGTTGTGACTGATCCAGAAAACCAGGCTCTTGAAGTTAATGTCTTTGACTGGGAACAGGCATGGCTTTCTTCACCCTATTTAAAGCTTCTGTAGTTTTCTTCTGACATATTAGCAAAGGATATGCAGTTATTTTTGCTCTTACTTATAGGTTGGGAAACATGAAAAGATGGGAATGAACATGGTCCTACTAAAAGACCTCCCACCTGAAGAGACTACAGTTACTACCCTCAACTTGCTTAAGACCATGGATCCAAATGATGTACAAAATGAGAAGTCTCGTGGCCAGCTTACTCTAGAGCTCACATACAAACCTTTCAAGGAAGAAGATGGGGAGACAGAAGATACAGAGGGTGCCAATGTGATTGAAAAAGCTCCAGATGGTACTCCAGCTGGTGGTGGGTTGCTTTATGTTATTGTTCATGAAGCCAAGGATCTTGAGGGGAAGCACCATACAAACCCCTATGCAAAAATAATTTTCAAAGGCGAAGAGAAGAAAACAAAGGTATTATGTAAACCAGTTATGCTTTATAGTTTCATGGAATGATTGCGATTGAGTTATCTCTTTATTTACCCTTCACCCCCTGTGCTAGGTCATCAAGAAGAATAGGGATCCACGATGGGAGGATGAATTCGAATTTGTCTGTGAGGAGCCTCCTATGAATGATAAACTACATATTGAAGTCATAAGTAAAGCCCCGAAGAAAGGGCTGATATATGGCAAGGTAGAATGGAATTCCTGTCGTTCATTTAATCACAAATCTACTGCACCTGGTGACTGTTAGCTATAAGATTAGTAATTTGCTTTTTTTTTTTTTTGGAACTGCTGCCCTGTAGTATGTAGAGAGAATTCTAACGGTGGATCATTTGAAGGCATAAATATCAAATATCTCTTATCCTGATGCCTGCATTTTCTTGATCCAGGAAACTTTGGGCTACATTGATGTCAGCCTTGCAGACGTGATCAGTAACAAGAGAATTAATGAGAAGTACCATCTCATAGACTCAAAAAATGGTCAGATCCAGATTGAGTTGCAGTGGAGAACTTCCTAGACAGGAAGAGCAAGAATGTCTGGATGTGGTACACATACGAATGTTCGTGTACTGAGTTTGCGGATACCTGTAATTGAGCTCATGTAGATATTCCATTTTTCAGACATCTGTTGTTAAGATTTTTTCCCTTTTAATTGCTCAGATTTACTAGAAATACTATGTAGGCACGTTACCCTGGGAACAAAACTGAGCGTTTGAGCTCATTATGTGAGTAATGAGCATAGATTGGTGCTCCATTTGAAAAAGAAAAGATACAAGATAAAACAAATGACAACCAAATTAGGTTTGGAGATTAAGAAAACAAATGTTCTCGAGCAACACACCATAAATGATTGTTGGTATTTATTAACGTATGTAGGAAAAATTCATAAGTGTGGATATATCGTTGTAGCACTTTACATGGTGGTATTAAGGGTATCGAATTTCTTAGGGAATGAAAGCTAATGAACCTCTTTCGCTAGTCTCCTGACAAAAAGGAGAAAGATAGCAAGGCTACTTAAGGATTAGATTCCTATACAGAGATAGCTTTGATACTATAGACTTACTTCGGGCACTACGCTCTACATTGAACCTGAACATGGAGGAATGCAAAGGACGAATAGGGTTATCACCACTTAATGTCTACCCTTCAACCGTGGGGAATGCCGTAAACAAATGTAACTTCTAGCTTAGATACCTTGTCTTTGCTATGGGTTACTATTCTAACGGTGGCCAGAAACTTTCATCTTTATCAAGAGTCCTCTTACTAGAATAACTCATTGGGATGAACAATGATCCCATAAGTAAATAATGAACAAAGATAGCTTGATTAAGAACTGAATACCAAAAGATAACACAAACTTCTTACTCCAATTATCAAGACAAATGTAGAGGTACAAGCGTAGAGGAGTCCGAGGGCTTCGACAATCCTTCCTCTAGTTAGAATAAAGATATGAATGAGTCTCTACTTCTCTTGTGTATTGAATGTAGGATTGAATGAATTTGATGGAGCTTCTCCCTTGTTTAAATAGCCCCTCAAGGTTACTGGATTAGAGGATATTCCCCATGGTACCTACAGAACTGACCTTAGGAACCGCCATACAACTGATTGGAGAAAGGTGGGCTCCAAAGGCGGCAATCTAGGTGCGGCCACACCCTAGGTGTGCCCACACCCTGGGTGGCACCTTCCTGCACCGACTTTGCTTGGTCGATTGCTGGATGGGCCTTGGCCTCAATGTGATGAGTTTCTCTCCCAGAATACAAAGTCTCGTAGCTTTTCTCTTGCTTTGCTCAAATACGCTTCATGGATGGGGTACTTTTAGACATTTTCATGACTATGTACTGCAAAAATAAGTAAACACCAAAACTTGTGGAAATAGTGAGATTAAGCACCTATCTCTAAGTTTTTGCATCTTATTTGTGTATTTTATATTGATAAATTGATGGTAATTTTTACGAGTTAAGGACTGTCAACAATACATTATGAAAGCATCTAGGCCACTAGAGTTTCAATGATTAACGACAATGCAAGATTATTATGACTAACATGTGTTTTGCAGGGGTGAATAGTCCTTTCTAAAACTTAATCACAAAGAGTAACTAGAATAAATGAGGAATTAAAACTATTGGTGTAGCCAAGATTACACCCTATTTTCTATAACTCTAGCACCTAGTAGATTATGATAATTAGGCTCACTAAGAGCATCTCCAAGAGAGTAGCCAAATCGTTTTCTAAATGCAAATTTGGCTATTATGAAAGAAAAAGATGTTTTCAACAGACTCTGTAAATGACTCTCCAAATTTAGTAGCTCTCCATTCCACCTCATTCGCTCTCTATCTTTGGATAGCCTATCTCACTAGCCATCTACACTCTTTATTTTACAGAGTCTGTTGGAGTAATCTAGTGTTATCTATTTTAGAGAGTAACTAAATTACTAAATTTGGCTAGTAAGTTTACAGAGTCTCTTGGAGATGCTCTAAGGTGCCGGGCTAGGAAGCTCACCTAAACAAGTCTAGGTTGCAAGATCACACAAACCTAAGCAACTAGACTCTAAGGAAACTGGGAGCTCCTACATATACTAGTGATGCAAAGTGCACGAAACCTAAGCTCTCTAGCAATGCTTAATAGCAAGGCAACATAATGCCAAACTAAAGAGCTCAACTTACTTGGCTACACAAACTAAGCAATGTGACTAACAAAGCTATACAAGCTAATTAGTCACTCAAAAACAACAAATAAATACTAGCACAAGTATGAATAAGTAAATACAAGCTAGTGATTTGAAGAATGCAAATCACCGAGAAGATTGACATGGTTGACATAGTGATTTTTCTTCCGAGGTTCACTTGGTCGCCACCAAGCTAGTCCCCGTTGTGTAGACTCACTCACTTGGAGGTTCATGTGCTAATAGGAATTCACAAGCCTAGCCCAACAGTTGGGCGCCGCACAACCAACACAAGATGAGGGCACTCAATGACACGCTCAACTAGAGTTGCTCTTTGCGATCTCCCGCGGGACGAGCACAATACCCCTCACAAAACTCTTCTCCGGAGCCATGCACAATCTTCTTACGTGCTTCGATGGAGCCACAATCACCAAGCCATCTAGGAGGTGGCAACCTCCAAGAGTAACAAGAACCACCGACTGCAACACGATCACCTAGTGCCACTTGATGCAAACTCGCAATGCAACGCACTAGAAATTGCTCACTCACACAATCGTATGAACACTATCAATCATATGTGAGTTAGAGGGATCCCAAGCACACCTACACAAACCACCAAGGCTCAAGGGTGCTCAGCCACAAGCCAAGGGCCGACCAACACCTATTTATAAGCTCCCAAGAAGCAGCTAGCCGTTACCCCCTTTTTCTGCGCATCCGGATGCACCTCCGGACTGGAACAATAGAATGTCTGGACTAATTCACACGGGTCCGGAGCCATCAGCGAAGAAACCGCTGCGTGACACGTGTCCACAGTTCAAACATATCCTTTGGCGCGCACTGCATAGTATGTCCGGACTCAACTTCGGACCAAAACCCACTGCGTCTGGACCTTATGCAGAGAGCATCCATAGAGGGCTAAACCCTCCAGACAGAATTTGGACCAGGCGTCCGAACCAATGTCCATGCGTCCAAAGCTACTGTCATAGAACATAGTCAACTAGGGTTAGCGTCCGGACGCATCACAATCGGTCCGGACCACTAACACCCTAGCATCCGGAGCTCGCTAACTCAACCTGACCTAGGGTTTGGTTCCAGACCCAAATGAATTCGTCCGGACACCAAAGACCCTAGCGTTCGGAGGTGTTGACACCGTTTTTGACGTGTCAATGTGATCTGAGGATTGTGCTGATCGGCAAAAGGCTAGTTGCCGTTCCTTATCGGCATCGGAATATTACCGGTCAGATTCCCGATAAAAGCAAAAGTTGCTGATGCAGACAGGGACTTGTTACTGATTGAGGCAGGAAGACACTGTTGATGAAGGCAAGGGGATGTTGCCTATAGAGACATGAATGTTGCCGACAGAAAGAACATTGCCGATAAGAACCAAAGCTCATTACCGATGTGATGAAAACATCAATGTTGCTGATGGAGGCAAGATGTTGCCGATGAGGGCAAGGAAACGTTGCCGATGAGAGCCAAATCTTGTTGCTGATAGAGAATATTGCCAATGAAGACGGAAAGCTACCGATGAATGGTAGATACTGCCGATGGAAGCAGGATGACATGGCTAACGTGAGCATACAGTTGCCGATGGCGATAAAAGGAAGTTGCGGATCGGAAGGGTATGTCGATGGAAAGTTTCATCGGAGAAAAGGCATAAGGAAACTGGTGATCTTATACCAGTATTGTTATAGAAGTTTGAGTCCGACTCTTGCACGAGTCGTTTGTTTCCTTAAAAATAGAGGTGTTTGTTTAGGAAAATATTATTGTTATTTGGGTCCGACTCCTACACGAGTCAGTTATTTCCTTTAAAATAGAAGTTTGTTTTGTTTAGGAAAGGTACGAGTCGTGTCTGTCTACAACTCCTATTGCCGGAGTATAAATATGTACCTAGGGGTCGTGACAATCATATATCTGTTGACACAAAAAGCGTCAGATCTGTGAACACCTCGGGCTATTACCCAAAGCTCGATGTCGAGGGCGTGCCAATCGATTTGACCAATCAATCGACAAGGATGATAACTAGAACAAACTGAACGAGACGACTGCGATGCGCCCGGACGTCAAGGCTCAGATTGATCAGGGGTAACTAGAGCAGAGCTAGACGAGGCAAACATCGATGCGCCTGGATTGCCAAAGCCTAGAGGTACTCCCACGCGGAACTAGCAAGGATTTTGACGGAGATCAAGGTGATGCAGCCCGTCGAAAGCTTGAAGAACTCGGTTGATAACTACAGCTAATGCAGTGAAGGATAAATTGGTGGAAAGGTAAATAAGATAAAAAGTAATTGATTTGATTGATATGCTTGGATATATCCTTTCACGTACACCCTGGGTACCTATTTATACTCCGGCAGAGGGAGTTGCAGATAGATACGACTCGTACCTTTCCTAAACAAACATTCCTAACTTTAAGGAAATAATTGACTCACGCAGGAGTCGGACCCAAACAGAAGCAATCTTTTCCTAAACAGATTCTACTATTATTAAGGGAATAAAATGACTCATGCAAGAGTCGGACTCAAACTACTATAATAACACTGGTATAAAATCACCAGTTTCCTTATGTCTCTCCTTCGATGGAAACTTTCCATCGGCAGATTCCTCCAATCCGCGACTTCCTTCTTTGGCCACCGGTAGTCTCCTGCTAACATCAAGCGCTAAGTCAACCTGTACTCATCGGCATCGGCATCGGACGTACTCCTTGATCGGCAATCGACAACCTCTTCTCATTGGCAATCGGTACATCCCCTCATCGGTAATCGGCAATAGCAACTTTGCAGCCCAGGTGACTTGACTTCACCAATCAACCTTATCAGCAATCGGCATCGGCAACATCTGAAACCTCCAGCTTCCATCGGTACTGGCTTCTCATCGGCAAGCTGACCTTTGCCTTCATCAAGTCTTCCCACCTCCATCGGCAACAAGTCTCTTCATCAGCAACATTCTCGCCCCTATCGGCAGTCTGACCGATAATATGCCGATGTCGATAAGGAACAACAACCAGCCTCTTGCCGATCGGCACCATCCTTAGATTATATTGACACGCGCCAAAAAACGGTGTCAACACATGCCCCCCAGTTTCAGAGTGTAAGATGCCTTATGCGCCGAAATTCTTTCTGCTGCTATCTCTTCTTCCAAGACGCCTGCCGATAAACTCATCGGCAACTGCTGCCAGTGCACAAACTCTTCATGCTAAGTTTGCCGATGCCCCCCAAGTGTGACGGTCGAGACACCAGGGCTCACCAAGTACCGCCCCCAGATCAAAACGTCCGAGGCCATCAACACTAGTTATGCCATCGGCAACATATTGATATTTACCGATGGATTCCCACCTTTGCGCTTTGGCCTTTATCGCCTGCTTGAAGATTTCCCTAGTGAAGGATTATCATCGTGACACAAATCTTCTCGGCGTTCGCGCTGAATCCTCCTCTTCTGAGTCTTCGTCAGACCCTTGGGGCACCATCGAGGGAGCCTAGTCTTCCAGACAGGTTGATACTGCTTCTCACTGCTCGTATCTGCACTACCTCCTGTGTCTGGATCACTGGAGAAAATTTCCTCTGCCGTCTCTTCAAGCTCTTTTTGACAAATACGTCTGCCAAGCCTGTCGTGTGCACTGAGCTTGCCCCCCAGCCGATCATGCGCTGATTTCTTCCCTTTGATCGGCGTGCAACAGTCTGATCCCCGATCGTCAAAACGAGGCTTCTTTTCTAACCGATCGGCAGAGTAGTGCCCGTTGCATTCAGGGAAATCATCGGCAGTGGGTAGCTTGATGCCTTCTTCCCAACAGTGAATAAAGAAAGGGCACCTCCAATGATCTTGATGCCGATGCCACTCTTGGCACCTTTCATCCTCTTGCAACCGATCTTGCTCCTCCCGTGACTGCCGATACTCTTGCCTTGGTCGTCTACGCGTGATTACAACGCCACATGGTGCGCGCCGACGAGGTTTCTTGCTACTGCTTCCATCGGCAACCCTCCTGCCCTTTCTGTCATCGGCAAACCTCTTCACAACACGTTCAACTATTTGATGGTCAAGATCCACCGATGCATTCTTCCTGGCAGCTTCCGATGTTAGCACTTTAATTTTTCCACTAGTTTCCACCATATTATTGGGAAACGGGTGCTGATTGATCTTCATCGGCTTCTGGGCTCTGGAATTTTCAACCTTAATCCACCCAGATTCAATTCCTGACTGCAACTACTGCCTAAAGACTTTGCAGTCATTGGTATTGTATGAAGGTGCATTGTGCCACTTACAATACCTGATCTTCTTGAGCTCTTTGGCCGATGGAATTATCTGGTTAGGTGCCAGCTTAATCTTCCCTTCCTGGAGCAATAGGTCAAACATCCTATCGGCCTTGGCGATGTCGAAAGTGCATCTCTTAGCTTCTGTTTGATCGAACAGACAAGATATCGGCTTTTCGTTCTCCACTGATTCAACTAAACCGATACTTGCTTCTTCACCCGAATCTGTCTTAGTTGAAGACACCTCATCCCAATTTTCTCCAGGCTCGAACACTTCGGTGTCTCGATCGGCAACCCTTTGTACAAGATGGCTCAAGCTTTCGAACTCTTGAGATGCATATTTGTCCCTGAGGTGCGGCAGTAATCCCTGGAGAGCCAAATCCGCCAATTGCCGATCATCAAGTACCAAGCTATAACACTTGTTCTTCACATCTCGCAGTCTCTGCACAAAGCTTTCTACCGATTCATCATTGCGCTACTTCAATTTGATCAAATCGGTAACCTTCTTTTCGTGTACACCAGTGAAGAAGTACTTGTGAAATTGTTCTTCCAGATCGGCCCATGTGATTATAGAGTTCGGAGGCAATAAAATAAACCACGTGAATGCCGATCCAGACAATGATGATGAGAACAATCTTATCCTCAACTCATCCCTGTTGGCTGCTTCCCTACATTGGATAACGAATCGGTTAACATGCTCCATCGTAGACATATCATCTTGACCAGAAAACTTGGTGAAATCTGGCACCCTGTACCGATTCGGGAAAGGGATTAAATCATAAGCTGGAGGGTATGGAGCCCGATAAGAACATGTATCAACTTTGGGCTTGATACCGAAGTGCTCCTTCGCTACTTCGGCAATCTTATCGGCTAAGTATACATCTTGATCCTGCACATGCACTGGCTGAACACTGACTGGTTGAGCAGATCGATGCATCTCTTCATATTTTTGTGGTAAACAGACTGGGACAATTGGCATATTTGCAGCATCAGTCTGTTGAATATGATGCATCGGCTGATTAGCCGATGGGCGACTTTGAACATCCACCGGTTGAGTAGATTGATGTACCTCAAGTCCTGACGTCGAAGTGCTTGTAGTGATTGGCTCATGCGCAGTATCAGTCATCTGAGTACTATGCATCGGCTGAGTTGCCGATGGGCAATTTTGCACACCCACTGGCTTCTGCTGTGGCATTATATTCATCGGTTTTTGTACCGATGTTCCATTGTGCGCATTCACTTGCGAGCATTGCGGTGTAGTACTTATCGGCTGATGTACCGATATTTCATTCTAAAGACTCGCCGGATGACATTGCGGAGCTCTCGCCACTTGGTGTTCAGGCTGCACAACTTGCTGCTGAATCGGTAATTGTCCGATCCAACTTACATTAGGTGGCATCGGCACATGACTTACCGATGGCTGATAACCACCTGACTCTTGTAGTCATTGTACCCTTGGATGATAGCCTTGATTTGTGGGTACCATAGGTTGAGCAGCCATTGCCGATACAGGTTGATTGACAATCGGCATGCCTTGTTGCATCGGCCAAGAATTTGCCGATGGCTGATAACCAGCCGATGCTTGTCGTCCTTGTGGCGCCAGGTAATTCATTGCCACCGCGGGTTGATTTGCGACTGCTGGGCCTTGTTGCATCGGCAAGTGGTTTGCCGATGGTTGAGCGTAAGGCACTCTGGGTATTGCCATTTGAAGATTCCCCATCGGCAGCTGCATCGTTGGGGAGGACGTAGCATAATGCATCACTGGAACCATCGACTGTGCAGGTGTTACCGATGCCCTGGGAATCGTCCACCCTGCATGGTTACCTTGGACCAATCTGGAATCAGTAGATGGACTCGGAGACATACCATATCCCCACCAGTTGGCAGAAGTTGACTGATTCTGGATGACAGGTCCAGACGTCGCTGATGCCACCAGATTCGTATTCTGAGTGAAGCTTGTTGGGCTCGATCTTGGTGGCACAATCTCATCGGCAGATCGGTTCATAACTGGTGAAGACACCCTTGGAACCGCCGATGGGATTGTAACAGATGTCGATCCGAGTTGACGATGCTCCAGACCAACATAATATGGTGCCTGTCCCTTGAAAGTTTGCTTGATAGCATTGCATACAGCATCGGACAGCACATTGGATTGGCTAGTTAATACATTATCAAATGCAAAATTAACCATATCTTGTATTCTACTAGGATCGGCGTCGAAAGTGATCTGCCGTGGCGACGGCGGATCTTGCTTCTGGACTGCTTCGCCGATTCTGTTTAGGCTGAAGGATTTGAGATATAACCGCTTGTACTCCTCCATAGCCTGCTCCATAGCCTGCTTCTGATCATCTCTCAGATTGGCTTCAGAAACTTCCATGACATTCCTCTGGTTGACATCGGCGTGATCAGTCATGCCGAATATGTAGATCTGTATAATCGGGTCTCACCGAGCGTGCCAAAAGAGGTGTTGACACAAAAAGCGTCAGATCTGTGAACACCTCGGGCTATTACCCAAAGCTCGATGTCGAGGGCGTGCCAGTCGATTTGACCAATCAATCGACAAGGATGATAACTAGAACAAACTGAACAAGACGACAGCGATGCGCCCAGACGTCAAGGCTCAGATTGATCAGGGTAACTAGAGCAGAGCTAGACGAGGCAAACATCGATGCGCCCGGATTGCCAAAGCCTAGAGGTACTCCCACGCGGAACTAGCAAGGATTTTGACGAAGATCAAGGTGATGCAGCCCGTCGAAAGCTTGAAGAACTCGTTGATAACTACAGCTAATGCAGTGAAGGATAAATTGGTGGAAAGGTAAATAAGATAAAAAGTAATTGATTTGATTGATATGCTTGGATATATCCTTTCACGTACACCCTGGGTACCTATTTATACTCCGGCAGAGGGAGTTGCAGATAGATACGACTCATACCTTTCCTAAACAAACATTCCTAACTTTAAGGAAATAATTGACTCGCGCAGGAGTCGGACCCAAACAGAAGCAATCTTTTCCTAAACAGATTCTACTATTATTAAGGGAATAAAATGACTCATGCAAGAGTCGGACTCAAACTACTATAATAACACTGGTATAAAATCACCAGTTTCCTTATGTCTCTCCTTCGATAGAAACTTTCCATCGGTAGATCCCTCCAATCCGCGACTTCCTTCTTTGGCCACCGGTAGTCTCCTGCTAACGTCAAGCGCTAAGTCAACCTGTACTCATCGGCATCGGCATCGGCAGTACTCCTTGATCAGCAATCGGCAACCTCTTCTCATCGGCAATCGGTACATCCCCTCATCGGTAATCGGCAATAGCAACTTTGCAGCCCAGGTGACTTGACTTCACCAATCAACCTTATCGGCAATCGGCATCGGCAACATCTGAAACCTCGAGCTTCCATCGGTACTGGCTTCTCATCGGCAAGCTGACCTTTGCCTTCATCAAGTCTTCCCGCCTCCATCGGCAACAAGTCTCTTCATCAGCAACATTCTTGCCCCTATCGGTAGTCTGACCAATAATATGCCGATGTCGATAAGGAACAACAACCAGCCTCTTGCCGATCGGCACCATCCTTAGATTATATTGACACGCGCCAAAAAATGGTGTCAACAATATCCAAGCATATCAAAAATCAATTACTTTTTATCTTATTTACCTTTCCAGCAATTTACCTTTACCGCATTAGATGTAGATTATCTACGAGTTCTTCAAGTTTCAACGGGCTGTATCTCATCAACCTCCGTCAACCCTTGCAAGTTCCGTGTTTTGAGCAATCAGAGATTTGATGTCCGGGCGCATTGCTGTCGTCTCGTTCTGCTATTGTTCTAGTTATCCTGATCAGGTTTGAGCCTTGACATCTGGGCGCATCGCCGTTGTCTCGTTCAGATCTTGTTCTATTTATCGTCCTTGTCGATTAACTGGTCAAATTGACTGGCACGCCCTCGGATATCGAATTCGGGTATAAGCCCGAGGTGTTTGCAGATCCTGACGCTTTTTGTGTCAACAGGAGGCAACTTCTCAATAGAAACTCCTTCACACTTCTTCCTTTGCTTTTCATGTGCTAACACAAAAGTGTCCACCACCATGTAAAGATGGCAGCGGGTCGGGTTCGGGGCAGGTGCAGCATCCGCAGACCCGCCCCGAAGTCCGCCAAAAAAACCCACACCCGCACCCGACCCCGATTCGGGTGAAAATCCACCCCCGCCCCGAACCCGACGGGGACCCGAAACCCGACTGGGGACCTAAAACCCAAGTTTTAGCAACACAATAACATGACAAAGTTAATATATTAATTGTATAAATACATTCAACCATTCAAATAGCAACCTAAATACAAAATCAATATTTAATAACCTATATTTAATTTTAATACTTAGCCACAATAAGGTTGATGCAATATTTTTTACATAAGTTTTTATATTTTGGGTCCCTGCAGAAAACCCGCAGGTCTAATACCAAACCCGCCCCCGCCCCGCCACAGTTCGGGTCCCCGAACCCGCAGACCCGCGGGAGAAAAAGTAAACCCGCACCCGCACCCGTCGGGTCCAAAACCCACGGGGACCCGCCCCAAACCCGACCCGCTGCCATCTTTGCCACCATGTGCATGTGTGTTAGCATTTCACAAACATTTTTCAAAGAATTTTCACTTGCTTTCACCACACCACTCGATCCTAATGCATCACAATGTTAGATCGCTCATTTGGCACTAGATAACCGATATGGCAGAGCTTCGCTAAAGCTACTAGAGAGTGGTTTCCTCCGATGTGTCATGACTCAAAAGTGAAGGCCTAGGGGGTATTTATAGCTAGGTGGAGTAGGGGCTACTCCAGTGCCACATAAGCGATCTGCGTCACTTCCATCGTGCTCTGTAGGATCAAACTGACCTTGCCACTGCCTTAGATCAATGGCCTAGATGATGTTGATGCATGGAGGCATGCAAAGAGGTGGTGGGAGCTTTGAGGAACCTTGGAAGGTACATAGGGGGGTCGATCGACGCCCTATGATATGTGGGCCCTGCTATTCCTTCTAGAAGGAATCCCCACTGGTCAAGGAGAGAGCTGGAGGGTTGTAGCCCTCATAAGGGGGCGACCGACCCCCCTATGGCACCCTGGAGCTACCTCAGCCTTTTAGAAGGCTAGCCCACGTGTCATAGTGGTTGTTGGTCACTTCTATCACTTTTATTTGCTGGTGTGGGCCCATGGATCCATGTGCTAAGGTTCTAGAGCATTGATCTTGATCACCACTTGATCCAAGGGTTGGAAATGTCTTAGAATTCTCTCACTTGGATTGTGCTGACTTGGCAGGCCAGGAAGTCTCCAAACCCAGGTCGACCGACCTGTGTTTGGGAGGTTTGGGTGTGGGACCTCCTTGATAGATGTGGAGTGTATTGGTGCAGGAGTCGTGGCTAAAGGGCCCATAAGTAGGTCGCCCGACCTGCATATGGAGCCAGATTGGATCATCTTCTGCAGGTAGACTCTGGAGCATGCTAGATGACTATCAATCTAGGAGGTGGTCCGATGTAGGGGTCGATCGACCCCTATATGGAGGCTCCAACTCTCCATTTCTCTTGTTTTGAATACCTACAAGCAAATAATGACATGTACATGTGGAACCATGTTATTTGCACAAAAGTTACTCTACATTTGCTTGTTAGCTCTAGGAAAGATGTTTTGTTGACGGTTTTGATGGTGTAAAAACATGGTAAAATTACCGTCAACAGTGTCACATTCAATGCCTAGCCCAGTAGTTGCCATCCATTTACTCTTGGGATGTTTAATCCCACTCAAATAAGAGATTATGGCTTTGATACCACTTGTATGATTGAGATGGCCGACTAGAGGGGGTGCATAGTCGTTTCTAAAAATTATTCGCAAGAGCTAGCTAAATTGAATGTGGAAGAGAAACAATAGTGTAACCACAACTACACCCCTTTATCTAAAATTTGCTAGCACCCTTAAAAGATTGAGCTAGAGAGCAACTAAGGGTACCTAGCTAATGAGAGCTCTCCTAAACAATTCTAGCTGGCAAGTAAGTAAGATTGTATTAAGTTAATTAAAATGCAATGTAGAGAGTGACACATGATGTTTTTCTATGGTTTGGTGACTTTCTAGCCACTTAGTCCATGTTGGGTGAATTCCAGGATTACCCTTCCTCTTGTTAGCTCCAAGCCTGCAAGATTTGGACTACCTCACTTGGTAGGCTCCACGTGAGCACAAATCCTTGAGCTAGATGTAACAACCCGTGTTTTCTAACACCCAAAAATACGAGCTTTCAAAAACTTTTCGTGTAATGTGTGATGCATGTGTAACTAGGTCAAATCGAGCTAGACTTAGGGGAGTTACCAATGAATCATGGCATGCATATAGAATTTGGTTGTAGGTGTTTGCCCCATGTTCTTGAGTTGTCTTTGGGTCTTGAGTTTTTGTCCAAGTTGGGAGTGCACAAATCCATGGCAAACCCTTGTCTAATCTCTCTTGAACCTCTCTAACTCCTCGAGTCAAGATCCCACCCTACAATCCAATTCAGTTCGTAGCAAATCCTCTCCTTGAATTTCCTACCAGATATCCTTGAACATCTGTAAACTCCTTAACTAAATATTCTTGTTGGATTCTCCAAAAACTTCTTGGATCATGAAAGGATTCCTCCAATTCCTTTTATTAGTTGGTCAATCGTCAAACCTCGCTTCGACTTAATCTTGGTACTTGTTTGTTAATCTCTTTCATTTCCACTTTTATCAATCAAGCATAATGTGGGAAGCCTCCGTGACAATATCTAACCTTAAGAGACCCCTTCTAAACCCTCACAAATATCTGATGACCTAAGTAGTATATATATACACAATATATATACAAATACATGTAAGCCATACGAAATGATATGGATATAGCAAAAGACAAGGAATAAGGAGAAGAGGAAACATCTCCTTGCCCCTGCAAACCAACTGGTCTCCTCCACCCCTCTGGCCCAGACTAGCCGGTCCATCCGCACCCCGTGGCCCAGCCAACCGGCGGCCCACTTGTGTCTGGCCTCCCTTCCCAACTTGCCCGCACGGCCCACCCGAACCCCCTGCTCCTAGAACCCTAACAGGGCGACACGCCTATCTCCCAGCCGCCGCCACCATGCGACTCGCGGAGACGCGCGTATGCACGCGCCTCCACTCGACCCCGCCTCCGCTTCCGCGACCGCGCGCGCCACCCCCGACACCCGCACCGTGTTCCGCGACTCACTGCGGAGCGCCGCGCCGCGCACGCACCCCACGCGCACCCGTACCCGCGCGAGGCCCCTCTGCTCGACCGCACATGCGCCCTATTGCCTCGGCGTCCGTACTCCCCACGGGATCCGTCGCCGCGTGTCCCTCCCCTTGGCACGGACGACGAGGATGGATGGCGCCCGCCAAAACCTAGCCGACCCCGACTATTTAAGCCCTAGCAGCTGCACACCTCCTCTTCTTCATCCCTCCCGTCGCCGGCCTTCCTCACAGGACGTGTGGGCGCACCTCGCAAGCCGCTGTCTGCTGCCTAGCCTCGCAGCGCCGCTCGCTGCCCTCTCGCCGCGACTAGCAAGGAGCCCCGCCGGTCGTGGCCACACCATGGCTGCCCGGACACCGCGACTGCTCCTCATCGTCGGCCTCGGCACCCCTCGACCGTCCACGCCGGTGACCCAGGGACGACGACCGCGAGCTGCTGCTGCCTTGCCGGAAGCCGACCGCGACAGTGACGAAGCAAGCCGTAACCAGCCACACCCGTGCTCAGCCGGGTCAAGCTAGGACCTCGCTTCTGCTCCACCTTGGCCGAGCCATGCCAACGCCCGACCGGGCCACGATCTACTGCTGCCCCGACGCTACCTGCCGAGTCCACGTCATGCCATGACTATGCGCACCGCCTCTACTCCCGCCCCGATCCAGGAGGTCGCGCCGGCTCACCATGGCCGTGACTGGTCTGGTGTGTCGCAGCTGGTCGACAAGAACCACAGCCGGCTACTGGAAGTCACCGACCTCCCCCTCCTCGCTGTGGTAGCTCTGAGCCACCACCACCGCCATGGACTGCGTCAATCTGAGCTGCGCCAACCCTTCTGCACATACGTCCTTTGCCGGTGAGCCTCGACTACCACAGGCTTCGCCTTCATCCTCTTTGTCTATGTATGCGCCTGAGACCGGCCTTCGTGCCACATTTTTCACCATCGCAGGAAGGCCGTGAACCTGCTGCACTAGATGGTGAAGCTCCGACATCCCCCACCCACCTGTTGTTCTGTCCGGCCGTTGTGCCACGATCTTTTCTGTTGCAGGAAAGGTGTGCCCTTGCTGCCCTTGTTGTGCCATCTGTCGGAGCTCCGGCACCCCTAGGCCAGCCGCTGCACTGCCCGGCCAGCCACAGCCAGCCCGTGGCCACCTACAGCACGCCACGGCCGGTCCGTAGTGGCTGCATTCAGCCATGGCCGGCTACTAGAAGCCACAACTACCCTGTGCCTATCCCGGACGCTCCGTCGACCCAACGCAGCAACCCGGCGCCTTCCTCGTCACTCCAAGGTTGAGTCTTTGAAACCGCAGACGCCATCCTTGACGTTGGCAAAACTCTTATTCATTTCATACTTGTTAATACATGTCCACACTCGTCTTTTGCACGTGATATCCATGTCTATACTTGATATCTATCTATGCCTGTGCCATGCCTTCGTGTCAGTCTATCTATCCTTGTCGCTATGGGCGTGTGCTACTCTAGTTCTGTTCGTATGTTGTTGTGTTTTGTTTGCCTGTGAACCGAGCCTTCGAGCCGGTTGTGAGAGTGACATGTCTGTGTGTGGCGATCGCAAGCTTGTCTTGCCGTGATCATGATGCCTGGCATGATCCCATCTCTTGTGTTTAGTTTTCCCCGTTGGTTCACGATTGTTAGCTCCTATCCCTGTCCCTAGGATTTGGCCATGTTGGGCTAGGTGTCGATGTCGTTATCGACGTGGTAATTATCCACATGTTACGAGCCCTCTATGACCTAGTCTAGCGGATTCAAGTTAGGGGACAACCTTCATGAGATCAACGGATGCTAATTCTCGTAGGTGAAGCTCATGGCCATGAGTTCCCTCGCCATGACCATTGGGCTCTACCTCCTTTGCTTCTCTTTTTCCTACCCACCTCGTATTCTTGTACCACCTAGACCATAGAATCTCTTCGGTTCTTGTAGTGACAACCGCACTGCTAAGAACCTGAGGGATTGCCTTGCGCTGTTCTAGTTGCACGGAGGTCGTGGTTCCCTGCGAGTTGGTGTAGTTCGAGGAATTGCAAGCTTGTGTCTCTATTCCTTCAACCTCCGTCCATTACCATGGCGTGTGGTTGAGAGAATGCGGGGACTGTTCCTCTTTTATCGATCCTCGTCTATCCAGTAAGACGTGGATTGAGCGCTCTTGTTCCAACTTTGATGCATGTCCTTTGCCATGACGTGATGATCGAAGTGTTGAGGAACCAATCTCTTTTCGCTTGGTTGTTTCCGTTTGGTGTTTGTTTATCGACCCTCTTGTTCCATTCCTTTGATTACCGTCAAATTCTATGGTGCGTGGATAAAAGGGAGGTGCCTCCTTTTCTCTCCCCTTCTCTCTCTTGGCTCTTTCGTGCTCAAGTTCCTTGTATGCTTGTACCTATTTTAGACCGTGGCGCTTCTTAGGTCCTTGCGGTGAATACCACACCGCTAAGGCTCTAGGAGTGTTTAGGTTCCATTTAGTGCACGTAGGTCGTGGTACCCTACAAGCGGATTTAGGTGTTGTGTGTTGCTCCTTTCCGATGCCTCGCCTTTGCCATGGTGTGTGGATTGGGAGAAGTAGACCACTTTTCCTTTTCTTTATTGCCCCGTTCCAACCTCTCTTCTGGTTAGCGAAGCAATGGCCTATGTCATATCCTTGGAACCATACGAGTCAATCCGATCGACCGTCAGAAAACTATCTTCACCAAGGACGTGATATGGACAGCCTAGCCAACCCTTTCCCTGTTTCTCGTGTCCCATTCCCTTTTGCTTGTGCCAATTTCCATGGCGTGCAAGTCGAAGTCTGTGGGATCAAGTTACAACTCTTGCATCTTCCGTTGTTGTTCGTTCTTTCTTGTTCGTGCTTAGTTGTGACTTGTGGGGTATAGGGCTACAAGGGCCGACCCCTGTTGTGATTGTCTTCTCTCCGCTTGTAATCTTTTCGGTTCTTGTCAATTTCCATGACACCCGGATCGAAAGACCGCAAGCTGGGAAGTGTGTCTAAGTTAAGTTAGAGTCTAAGCCCCTTTCTCTTGAAGCCATACAGGTTGACACCATCAACCCGGGAAGTGTGGCTATTTCGGGGTCGTGACTCGAGCTTATGCTTAACAGACAACCACTCGTGTTTTATTCTGAGCCTGAGGAAAGTGGACAACCACCGTGAGGGCTAAGTCTTTTTGTGTCTTTTGTTGTTAGCTGCTCTTTTTGTGTCGTTGCCTTTGATTTGGATCTTGGTTAGAGATTGATTGTTTTCTTCCTTGTTTGTCGCTTTATCAAGGTAGTTGCATCGAGGGCGATGTTGATCGGACCGGTGATCCGCTGGAGGCAGGAGGCATGAGCAGCAACAGGATGTGGATGATTATGGATTTAAATGAACAAGTGCCACATCCCACCCAACCTCTTAGAATCCTATTAGACATGCATAACATAGATGCTAGTGCTTTACTTTCTGCAATTAAACTGATAGGTTGCATGGTAGATTGCTTGGAAAGCCTATACCTTGTCGCAAGCTTACACCTGCACACCCACTGATAGGATAGACACCCGCTTTACTTACTTGCTCGCTGCTTACTTCTACTTCGCATTATGTCATTGATGTGATGCTGAGTGGAGGATTGTTTGTGAGTGGCTAGGCACTGTGTGCCATTATAATGATAACAACATGGGGAGATCTTGGCGTGTGTTTTGGATGTGTGGTGAGTGTTGAGTCGATCGGATAGGTCCTACGACGAGTCCGTGGGACGAGTCTTGCCGGGGGTGCGACCTGGGCATCCCCATGTGAGGTACCTGTGGCGGGTACATGTGTTTTGAGGAGATCCCGGGGTGAGCCCCGGGATAGAGGTGCTATGATGGCACGGGGAGGACCCCGATTGAGGAGATGACCTGTCTGATCCCACCTAGGACCTGTTTATCGAGTGGACCGGAACCTTGGGAACTTTTGTACACACCACTCGTCCCTGAATGGGAGGGGTACGGATGTAGATCGGTTTGGGCGATGCCATTACTGCCAGGTTGTTAGGTGATAAGGGTGGGTGGTGCCGGTGTTGAGACCCGTACCATCCTAGATGCGCAGTACCACAGTGGCCAGGTGCTGCGTCTCCCAGTCTCAGTTTTCCGGTGCGCCGGGGAGCCCCAGGGCTGAGTGGTAGGATGGTATCGTTCCGGATCGGGAGATAGCCCGTTATCGGCCTAGGCATTGTACAACGTCGATAATGGCGATCTTGTGGGTACATGTGTACACACTCTGTAGAGTTGATTGATCTATATGTATAGCCGTGTCCCCGGATATGGACATTCCCTTGACCTACGCTTCTCTTGAGTAGTGAGATGAGTCCTTTCTTCTCTCCCCCTGGGTTTTGAAGGATCCGGCTGTGAGCCGCTAAGACAAGGACGAGAGGGAGTTGTCCTTGTCGCCTAGAGAGTGAGAGTGTGGTGAGATGTGTGTGGTTGGGATGAGTGTGTGGGAAATGTGTTAAAACTTGATATACAACTTACTACTATATTATTATTAGTTAATAATGAACTTGCATAGGCAAACAACAGCCATAAATAGGTTGTTTGCTATATCCTTGCATTCCACTTACCACAAAGCGAACGCAAAAGCATAGGGTGGGAAACAGTGGCCAGTACAAAATCGTACTGAAAGTTATTTGTCAGGTTTGGATGCCATCTTCGATGACAACAACAAGGATCCGGAGGATTAGGTGGTCTTGTCCTACGCTCAAGGTTGCCCGTGAAGGAGGAGCCTTCACCCGCTGGCGCGTTGCTTCTTCTCTAATATCGTTTCGCGTGCGTCTTCCGCTAGTAGAGTGTTGTAGTAGGGTGTGAATCTTTAAGTTGTGATTCCTGTAAACTTGTAATTTACAATGTATGACTGTGGTATTAGCTGTATAATAATAATGTGATAGCTTGGTATTCCTGAGACTATCACATTATGTGGATTTCCCTTCGAGGAAATTGTGGATCGTTACACTAGATGAATCAAACTAGACACTCACACAAGCCTCAATTTTACTAGAGAACCTCTTCACCTTCCTCCAATGGAGATAAGCTCAATTGCCCCTCATAAGCCAACTCTAGAGCATCGCAATCTTCTTGCATGCTTTGATGGAGACACAATCACCAAGCCATCTAAGAACCGACAAGCTCCAAGAGTAACAAGCAACCACACTCACACAACAACCACCTAATGCCACAAGTAATATCTCATGTAAAAGATCCAACTAGTGGAGCACACTTACTCTCCAAATGTTGCTCTCAAGCAAGGAGTATGATAGGAGCTGCTAGAGAAGAGCTCTCTCAAAGGGTATGATGTTCAAATGCCCAAGAGAACCCCCCTCCAATTGGACAACCCACTATATAGAGGAGCACCTCAAAACTAGTTGTTACTACTCTGAAACAACACTCTTATAGTCCACCTTAGGAGGCTCGGACTATCTACCATAGTCAGGAACTAGTTGTTAGGTTCAAACCATAGATCGGCAGATTGTCCACCTTAGATTATAGATTGTACGCCATTCAACCATCAATGCTTGATAGGATGCTTGATAGATAAATTGACCAGCGGTCTGTCCACCATTCAACTTCAAATTCCTGGACTGAATGTCTAGAACCTCTACTCACCGGGATTAATGGCCAGCAGAATGTCCACCACCAGGGCATGGACTATCCGCCGCTAGGGCACGGATAGAATGCCACTGTCTTGCCTACCTAGAATATAATGTTCTCTCAATTGATAGGTTTCCATGATTTAGCCAATGGACTGTTCCCCCCAATGGCAGATAGTCCATGACTTCTAGAAAATCTCTTCCCAAGCGCAACACCTCCTATGTTTTGGTAAACCGTTCCAGACCACAATGAGGACTTCCAAAGCATGTCAAAGTTAGTACTTGAACTCTCGAAACCTTTTTCAAAGATAGCTAACACCAAGAGATGATCTCACACAAGAAGAGCATTGCCACCGGTTAGTTTTTAACAAACTTTTCATAAAGTTTTTAACTTTACCACCACTCACCACTAAAAGTATCTCAATCGTTAGAGGTCACAAGTGGTACTAGATAACCATAATGAAAAGCATGTTTTCTCCACTTAATAGTATGACTATCTATCATAAACCCGGCTATTTTTATCTTCTCTACACACTTCATAGCCGGTATAATGAAACATCCTATGTTTGTTACCTTTTTCTTGTGCTTTTTCCAAAATCCACACATTTGATGCCTAAAAGGAATATGTCTGACATATTCACCAAGCCACTTGATATGATCAATATAACTTCGGATTGATCATTTATAGATGATGTAGATTACTCAACCCATCAGATAGACTTCAAGTCCATTAACATTAGCCTCACTTTCTTCTTCATCGTTGCTTCAGTCCTTTAGCGCCAAGCCACACTAGCTTGCCCTTCACCATCACCTTGGTCCATCAGCACCAAGTCCACTAGCTTTCCCTTCACCATTGCGATGCACATGGTCCATTGTAGCTAAGCCTAGCTTTGGTCTTCACTTGCTTGCTATGCTTTATTTGAGCATTCCAACACACTATTATTCAAATCAATGCCAATTTTGGATTGAAGCCATTGCAATGATTAAATTTTGGAGATTTTCCATTACAATTCAAGTATTTGGAGATTTGCCATTATATTTCCTAAAGCTCTAGAAACTTGCCATTCTCAACATATCTAGCGTCTTGGGTGCACCTATAGGTGTCATACCTATACTGTATTTGCGTATTGGACATATTTACCCATGTGGATAGCTCAAGGTCTAGCCCAATTCAGCGGCATTGTTCAGACTAAAACTCTAAAAGGTAGAACAGTTCTGCAGTTTGACCTTGAATTCCAAGGCATGTGCGGCTGCGCCTGCCGCACAAGACAATGAAGAATGGGCTATTGGACGGTTGTGGCAGGAACATTGACGACTGCTGCCGGACACATCACAACTGGACCTCTGCCGTCTCCGGTGCTTCCCTGCATGTAGGACACGACTAACGGGCTTCCCTGCATGCAGCCGCCAGTGCTCGTTGAGCACCCCTTCTACGCGCGCAGCACCCGCCTGCATACACTGCCAGCCACCACAGCACCCGCCTGGGCTGCAACGACCGCCCGTGCTTGCGCCGTAGTGTACAATGCCGCCGATGGCGAGGCTAGTCAAGCTCGTCGACGATGCGAATTGAACGTATGGCAAAGTCCATACGCAAATACAGTACAGATACAGTTCTGTAGGTGGGCCCAAGACACTAGATACGCCCATAATGGCAAGTATCAAGCACTTCAGGAATTATAATGGTAAATCTCCAAATACCTGAATTGTAATGGCAAATCTTTGAAACCTGAAAATTGCAATGGCTTCAATCCAAATAACCGTAGCCCCATGTGTTTGGTTTTGAGTAATTGATGAAACCTAACTAAGTACTAACCTTGGATCTCTAAGTGTGAATCATGAGATAGGTTGGTACATGCCATGTGATGGAGCTAATGGATCAAGGTGTGGATTGCAAAGGCTCTAGCATGGTGGAGGTGAAGTGCAAAGGAAAATGGTGTGAAGGCAAAGGTGAAACTAGGAACCATTTTTGGTTTGGTGATCAAGACACCATAGAGGGTGTGATCACATTTAGGATAGATAGTCGTACTATCAAGGAGGGAGCTCTTGTGTTTGATTACGGTTATCATGTACCACTAGGTTCATTGCATTGCATATAAAATCAATTGAACTAGTGAAACAACCAACTAATTCCAAGATAAATGTGATTTAAAAGCTAACACACGTGCACAAGTGTTGAGATCACTTAGTGTTGGCACTTGGAAGCTTGGAAGAAAATTGGAGGCAGTTTGGACTCGGTTTGGAGATCCGGACGCTAGGGTTTTGGTGTGTCCGGACCATTGGGTGCGTCCGGACACACACCCTAAGTTGGCTGATCAGAGACTGGGGTCCGGACGCTGTTCGGACTGCCTGGTGCTCTCTGTTGGTTTCTGGAAGAAGGACCGGACGCTGTTTGTGGTCCGGACGATGAACTCCGGACGCGCGTCCGGAGAAAAATGCTCTCTGGAACCTCTCTGCTAGGGACCGGACGGTGCGCGCGTTGGTCTGGAGTGACCACAGTTGGTCACGTCCGGAGCCACATGGCGAGCAGCTGTGCACGCGGGAACAGAGCCGTTTGAATCTGCAGACGACTGGACGCGTGGCCGTTGGTCCAAACGGCGCGTTGCGCGCGTCCGGAGTGTCAAACAGAGGAGCTGTCTGCTCGGTTGAGGGGTGTCCGGACGCTGTTGTTGGTCTGGACCGCCCACTGTTGCTAGCGTCCGGAGGGCGCGTAGGATGTGTTTTGAGGGGCAAAACGGCTAGTTTGTGAGTGTGGGCTATATATTGTTGTATGGCCGGCCCAAGGGGCAAGCTCTTGCACATTTTCATCACTCACACACTAGTGCTCATTTGTGAGAGCCTCCACCACTCATCTCATTGACACACATGATAATTTCATGAGAGATTGAGTGAACCAAGTGCATTGCTTGATTGATTGCATACTAGTGGCACTTGTTGATCGTCATCTTCGCGGAAGCTCTAGTTATTCTTGGAGGTTGCCACCTCCTAGACGGCTTGGAGCGATGAGGATCGTTGAGCGGAGGAAGGTGATTGTCTCCGGCTCCAATCGGTGGATTGTGAGGGGTTCTTGAACCTTTCCCGCGGGAGTTTGCAAAAGGTATCTCTAGTGGATTGCTCGTAGCTTGTGGATCCCTATCTTGTGTTGGTTTTGTGGCACCCGGTGACAGATTTGGCGTGTGATGCCAATTAGCGCGTGAACCTCCAAGTGGGTGTATCGCTACAACGGGAACTAGCTTGTTGGCAGACAAGTGAACCTCGGAGAAAATCTTGTGTCTCATTGTCTCTCTCCGAGGATTTCTATTGTGATTGATTGGCTATTCATTGATCTCCTCTTCACGTCGGTATAACCCTCCTAACTCTAGCTTTGCACTTACATTCTTACATTCTTGCAAAGTAGAGATTCTAGATTAGATTGTGTAGCTTAGTCTTGTAGCACTAGTTATCTAGCTTTTGTGTGTGACATATGATATCTCTTGCTAGTAACTAGACTTGAAATAGGTGGCTTGCTGACCCTAGTAGTGCTAGTGCAAACTTGCTTACGCTGTGTGTTTTTCTAACAAGTTTGCTTAAGTGTTGTTGTAGAAAATTTAAATAGGCTATTCACCCCCCTCTAGCCATATCTAGACCTTTCAAGTGGTATCGGAGCCGGTACACCGTTCTTACAAGGCTTAACATCCCACGACGTTAAAATGGCTCAAATCAACAACACCAAGAGGCCACCCAAGTTTGATGGCACCAATTATAGCTATTGGAAGGCTTTGATGATCACACATATCAAATCAATCAACTGGAAGATATGGTTGGTGGTCAACAAAAAGTTTGAGGTAGCAAATGAAGCGGCACCCACCCCGGCCAAGGAGGAGAAGCTCCAAAACAATGACATTGCTTTGAGTGCCATCCATGAGGCAATCTCAAGAGATGTATTTGAGCAAATCAAGAACATTGAGAGTGCTCATGATGCATGGAAGAAGCTTGAAGAGTCCTATGAGGGAACTCAATCCATGAAGGGGGCCAAGGCATACATCTTGAAGGAGAAGTTTGCAAGCTTCAAGATGAAGGAAGATGAGAATGTACCAAAGATGTTCAATAGGCTTAAGGTGCTTGTCAATGACCTCAAGTCACTTGGAGAGAATGTGGAGAACAAGGACTTCTCATTCAAATTTTTGAGGAGCCTTCCCTCAAGATTTGAGATGCTAGTCACTCTATTGGTGATAAGTGGATTGGACACAATGACACCAAACCAAGTTCTTGGTGAGGTGATAACCGATGACACCTTTAGAGAAGACAAGGACAAGATAAGAGAGAACAAGGATAAGAAGGATGACAAGAAGAAGAGATTGACATTCAAGGCCACATCTTCATCAAAGGGCAAAGAAAAGATCAAGTGTGATGAATCAAACAATGATGAAAGCTCAAGCAATAGTGATGATGAAGAAGAAGAGATGGCTCTATTTATCAAGAAATTTGGAAAGTTCATGAAGAAGAAGGGCTATAGAGAAAGAAGGAAGAAGAGCTCACACAAGTTCAATGAGAAGGATAGAAGATGCTTCAAGTGCAATAGCAAGGACCATCTCATTGCGGATTGCCCTCATCATAGTGACAATGAAGATGAGAAGAAGGGCAAGAAGAAAGAGAAGAAAGAAAAGAAAGAGAACAAGATGTTCCTCAAGAAGAACAAGAAGGGAGGTTCATATGTTGTCACTTGGGATAGTGACTCCTCAAGTGATGATGACTCAAGTGATGATGAGAAGAGATCAAGCAAGAAGAAGGCTCTTGCAAGCATTGCTATGAAGAACAAGATCTCTCTCTTTGACACTCCATCGACATGCTTCATGGCTCAGTCCACTAAGGTACAATCCGATGAGGAGTGTGATTCTAGTGATGATGATGATGATGAACCCACTAAAGATGAACTAATTGAAATGTTTGAAGATGCTAAGACTCACTTTGACATCAAGAGAAAGGAGTGAAAAGCATTGCGAAAAGAGCTCCAAGCTCTCAAGCAATCCTTTGATGAGCTCAATCTTTCTCATGAGAGGCTAGAGGATACCCATGAGAAGCTTGACAAAGCTCACTCTAAGCTTAAAGAAGCTCACTCATCTCTTGTTGAACAAAAGGAGAAAGAGCATGTTTCAACAAGTAACATGGGAACAACTTGTGACATAATCAATGAATCTTTCTATGAACCCATCATCATCACCCATCTAACCCTTCTTGTAGTACTTCTAACTCTACCTCTTCTACTAGTGACGGTTTCACTTGTGATGCTTCACTAATGGTTGAGAATGAGACCCTTAAGAAGGAGGTTGGTAAGCTCACTCTAGCCTTAGGCAATGCCTATGGTGGAGACGCCCGCTTGCTTAAGTGCTTGGGTAGCCAAAGGTTTTCCCTTTGCAAAGAGGGACTTGGTTATACCCCAAGAAAGGCAAGGCGGCCTTTGCAACTCCAAAGCCTCGCTTTGTGAAGAGCAATGGTCGGTTTTGCAATAGTTGCAAGCAAGTAGGGCATGATGAGCAATATTGCAAACTAAATCTAAGCAAGATAAAATTTACAAGTGCATCTATTCACTTTGATTCTAGTTATGTGCTTACCAAGGGTAAGAAAGGTGTGATAGCTAAGTACATGGGTACACCCAATGAGAGCTCAAAGAAGAAAGATATTTGGGTACCTAAGTCCTTAGTCACTAACTTTGGAGGACCCAAGCAAGTATGGGTACCTAAGAAGAATTGAATTGTTTTGTAGGTCAATTATAAAGTCGGAGGGAGACATTGGGTGCTTGATAGTGGGTGTACTCAACATATGACCGGTGATTCAAGAATGTTCAACTCTATCAAGACAAATGATTGCAATGGGGGTTGATTCTATCACATTTGGCGACAATGGCAAAGGCAAGGTCAAAGGGCTTGGTAAGATTGCAATATCCAATGACATAAGCATATCCAATGTGTTGCTAGTAGAGGCTTGAACTTCAACTTGCTATCCGTAGCTCAACTTTGTGATCTTGGTTTCAAATGCATCTTTGGAGTTGACGATGTAGAGATCATAAGTGTAGATGGCTCTAATTTGATATTCAAAGGTTTTAGATATGAGAATCTATACTTGGTTGATTTCAATGCTAGTGAAACTCAATTGTCAACTTGCTTGCTATCCAAATCTAGCATGGGTTGGTTATGTCATAGAAGGCTTGGTCATGTTGGTATGAGGCAATTGAACAAACTTGTCAAGCATGATCTAGTTAAAGGCTTGAAAGATGTGATCTTTGAAAAGGATAAGCTATGTAGCTCTTGTCAAGCCGGCAAACAAGTTGGAAACACTCACCCTAGCAAGAGTATGATGAGTACATGCAAACCATTTGAGCTCTTGCACATGGGCTTGTTTGTACCAACCGCCTATACAAGTATTGGAGGAAACAAATATGGCTTTGTGATAGTTGATGACTTCACTAGATATACATGGGTATTCTTCTTGAGTGACAAGAGTGACACATTTAATACATTCAAGATCTTTATCAAGAGATGCCAAAATGAATTTGAAACAACTATCAATAAAGTGAGAAGTGACAATGGTAGTGAGTTCAAGAATACAAGAGTTGATGAACTATGTGATGAATATGGAATCAAACATCAATTCTCGGCCAAGTATACACCTCAATCAAATGGGCTTGTTGAGAGGAAGAATATGACACTCATTGATATGGCAAGATCTATGCTCAGTGAACACAATGTGAGTGATTCTTTTTGGGCCGAAGCTATCAACACGGCTTGCTATTATAGCAACCGACTCTATTGTCACAAGATGCTTGAGAAGACACCTTATGAGCTATTGAATGGAAGAAAGCCAAATATTGCATACTTTAGAGTGTTTGTTTGCAAGTGCTATATCTTGAAGAAAGGTGCAAGATTGAGCAAATTTGAGAATAAATGTGATGAAGGCTTCCTACTTGGTTACTCAACTACAAGCAAAGCATATAGAGTATGGAACCTTACTCATGGCATAGTTGAGGAGGTACATGATGTGAAGTTTGATGAAACTAATGGCTCTCAAGATGAAATTGACAATCATGATGATGTGAGAGGTGAACCATTGACCAATGCAATGAAGAATATGGATATTAGGGACATTAGGCCGAGGCAAGTGGATGAAGAGCAAGATAATGACTATCTAGTGCATGCTCCATCCAATGAGCAAATCAATGAAAATCAAGCTAGTTCATCCTCTCCAACTCAAGATCAACAAGAGGCTAGTTCATCATCTCAATCCAATAACCAACCAAGTACAAGCAATCAACTTCCAACACTCCAACCTACATCTATTGCAAGAGATCATCCATTGGATCACATTATTGGAGATATCACAAGAGGTGTGCAAACAAGATCAAGATTGGCTTCATTTTGTGAACACTACTCATTTGTATCATCTATTGAGCCAACCAAGATTGAAGAAGATTTGCAAGATATTGATTGGGTGAATGCTATGCATGAAGAGCTCAACAACTTCACTAGAAATCAAGTTTGGGAGCTAGTTTAGAGACCAAAGAAAATGGTGTGAAGGCAAAGGTGAAACTAGGAACCATTTTCGGTTTGGTGATCAAGACACCATAGAGGGTGTGATCACATTTAGGATAGATAGCCGTACTATCAAGGAGGGAGCTCTTGTATTTGATTATGGTTATCATGTGCCACTAGGTTCATAATTGAACTAGTGAAACAACCAACTAATTCCAAGATAAATATGTGATTTAAAAGCTAACACACGTACACAAGTGTTGAGATCACTTAGTGTTGGCTCTTGGAAGCTTGGAAGAAAGTTGGAGGCAGTTTGGACTCGGTTTGGAGGTCCGGATGCTAGGGTTTTGGTGTGTCCGGACCATTGGGTGTGTCCGGACACACACCCTAAGTTGGCTGATCAGAGACAGGGGTCCGGACGCTGGTTGAGGTCCGGACGCGAGGGTCTGGACACGAGGGTCCGGACGCTGTCCGGACTGCCTGGTGCTCTCTGTTGGTTTCTAGAAGAAGGACCGGACGCTGTTTGTGGTCCGGACGGTGAACTCCGGACGCGCGTCCGGAGAAAAAATGCTCTCTGGAACCTCTCTGCTGGGGACCGGACGGTGTGCGCGTTGGTCCGGAGTGACCACTGTTGGTCGCGTCCGGAGCCACGTGGCGAGCAGCTGTGCGTGCGGGAACAGAACCGTTTGAATCGGCAGGCGACCGGGCGCGTGGTCGTTGGTCCGAACGGCGCGTTGCGCGCGTCCGGAGGTCGCGTCCGGAGTGTCAAACAGAGGAGCTGTCTGCTCGGTTGAGGGGTGTCCGGACGCTGTTGTTGGTCCGGACCGCCCACTGTTGCTAGCATCCGAAGGGCGCGCAGGATGTGTTTTGAGGGGGCGAAGCAGCTAGTTTGTGAGTGTGGGCTATATTGTTGTATGGCTGGCCCAAGGGGCAAGCTCTTGCACATTTTCATCACTCACACACTAGTGCTCATTTGTGAGAGCCTCCACCACTCATCTCATTGATACACTTGATAATTTCATGAGAGATTGAGTGAACCAAGTGCATTTCTTGATTGATTGCATACTAGTGGCACTTGGTGATCGTCGTCTTCGTGGAAGCTCTTGTTATTCTTGGAGGTTGCCACCTCCTAGATGGCTTGGAGCGATGAGGATCGTTGAGCGGAGGAAGGTGATTGTCTCCGGCTCCGATCGGTGGATTGTGAGGGGTTCTTAAACCTTCCCCACGGGAGTTCACAAAAGGTATCTCTAGTGGATTGCTCGTAGCTTGTGTATCCCTATCTTGTGTTGGTTTTGCAGCACCCGGTGACGGGTTTGGCGTGTGATGCCAATTAGCGCGTGAACCTCCAAGTGGGTGTATCGCTACAACGGGGACTAGCTTGTTGGCAAACAAGTGAACCTCAGAGAAAAATCTTGTGTCTCATTGTCTCTCTCCGAGGATTTATATTGTGATTGATTGTCTATTCATTGATCTCCTCTTCACGTCGGTATAACCCTCCTAACTCTAGCTTTGCACTTACATTCTTGCAAAGTAGAGATTCTAGATTAGATTGTGTAGCTTAGTCTTGTAGAACTAGTTATCTAGCTCTTTTGTGTGACATAGGATATCTCTTGCTAGTAACTAGACTTGAAATAGGTGGCTTGCCGACCCTAGTAGTGCTAGTGCAAACTTTCTTACGCCGTGTGTTTTTCTAACAAGTTTGTTTAAGTGTTGTTGTAGAAAATTTTAATAGGCTATTCACCCCCTCTAGCCATATCTAGATCTTTCACCCATCACCAATATCTATCTCATCTTTTGAAATAACCAACTTTCCTTCACACATTCACAAATTAAAAATTAGTCCACAAGTGTTGTCATTAATTACCAAAACCCAAACAAGGGCCTAGATCTTTTAGGTAGGGCGGGCAAAGGCAATGGAACCTTCACCATTAGGAGGAGCTTGAACGGTGAGGACCAATCACCACCGCTAGCAGGCTTGTGCGGCTTTGTCGTGGCCACCTCTTCCTGCAACAGAGCGATACGACTAGCAATATCAAAATTAGGTAGGCATTGCACAAGCACAATGGCATGGATATCATGGTGAAGCTCGTCAATGAAAATGTAGTGAAGAATAGTGGGTCAGAATTCAGAGAATAGGTGGTCAGTTGATCCACTAATTCAGAGAACATGGTGACATACACGAAAATAGAGGATTGTTGGCACACATTGAACATCTGGCACAATAGAGACTCATGTTGATCCCGATCAAAACAAACATGGAGCAATTGGCAAAAGTACTCCCAAGTTGCCGTAGTACCAACAGGCCATAGGACATTCCACATAGTGCTCAATAAGACTAATGCAGAGAGAGGGATCTACTTCATACATGTGAAAATATTTCTCATTGCAAGAGCTGACGTCTAGGATTGTCATAGTCAAACTTGGGAAACGGGAGTTTGGGAAGACGAACTATAGTAGAGTGGTGGATAGCGTGATTTGGTGGACGCGAAGGCATAGATGGGTGGAAGGGTAGGGGTGGAACATGGCAGTTCAAGTGGGCGAGGAATATGGTGAGTAAGAGGAGCATACGATGGAACACGAGCTTCGATAGAGCATGGAAACTAAAAACCAGGGACAACTAGAGGAGTATTTGGTGACTTACCCTTAGCTGGGATAGGGATCCAAGTTGTGATGACTCTGAATCCCAGATCCCATGTAGTTGATGCAACATGGTGCCCAACAACGAGCCGATTGGCAAGGAACCGACAGATGAGCATGCGACCGCCTGTGTTAGAGTCGAAGGAGAGAGGTATGAGGCAGTATTTTGTTGAACACTGGTTGAGCCTACAACTTCTCCAGCTTCCACATCACCAACTGGACGTTGTTGAGGACTCCATCGACTGTAACCTCCATGAAGTAAGGTCAGCCATCGTCTCCTCAAGCATCACCATGTGGTCGTCGCGCTCATCCTTGATGTGGGTAGTGTGGAGAGCTTCCAACTCAGATAGGCGCTGCATGAACTCGGCGCCATGGTCGATGTAGGAGGCCTCTAAGGTCGCGACGCGTTGCTCCACGCTACTGACCTATGGATCTGCTAGGGCAAACTCTAGGTCGGCGATGCACTGTGAAAGCTTCTTAGCAGAGGTGGTGTGTGCCATCTCTAGGGAGCCGAGGCGGGATTCGATGTTGGTGGAGTGGTCGGTGATGGTGTGCTCTAGATCGACGAAGCAACAAGTCAAGCGATCATCATGGTCATCGAAACGGTGGTTGAGTTGGCCGATTTCATCGAGAATGAGCTTGAGATTGGGTTCCATGGCGCCACAAGTCCATTTGAACCGAGTATAGTGGGGATGGAAAGTAGATTTGGGGGTCTAGGATTGGAACCTGGAATATGATACTAATTTGTTAGCAGCAGTAGCAGCGGGGAAGAAGGAAAGATTGGGGAAGGGGAAGAATAAGCAGGAGATGAATCTTATGCCCTGTTTGGATCCTTAGAATTGAATTCATTTTGAAAATCATAATTTAGACACATATTAATTAAGCTAATATGATTGTATATAGATTATATTTGCATATTAGTGTTCATTATATGAGAGTATTCGTTGCATTTCTATAGTTGGAGAGGGAGTTTGAAGAACATGTTATAGGTTGCAAAATAGAAACATGGAATGGTGCTATGAATTTAAGATAGGCTTAGATGTGAAGGTTGGAAAGTGAGGGAATGTCAAATTCCAAGCCAAACAACTTAAATTATTAAAGTAGATTTCAATTTCTTCAAATAAAAGGATCAACGGCCCCTTATAGTAATTAAAAGTAGGGTTCACAAATTTCTCTTCCCCCCTCTCTCTTCCTCACCGCGCAGCCTAAATACATCAGCTAACGCAGCCACACTAGGCCAGAGGTCTTGGAATTCGTCTTGGGCTGGCGCTTGGGCCGGTACTATGCATGGTCAACTTTAATGTCGGCCTAGCCCAATCTCTTGCTCTTTGACGTAGCTGTGGCTTCGCTGACAGAATGATTCTTCCCAAGGTGCAGAGAAAACACGAGTGCGAAGCCTGGTTGCAGTTCCAGTTAAACCACCTACTCTGAGACAGAGTCAAGTCCACAGTCAACTCTTGCTGTGTTCTACTTCTACAATTCTGCTGTATTGCAGTTTATGCGGTCCGCGTGCTCTCGACGGCGATGGCGACGGCCACAGTTACGTTTATTTGACTTCACCTGCACCAGCGAGGCACCAGCTTCAGTCGCGCAGGAATCCCATTCCCACGCAAACGCACGCTACATATCAAAGTCGTAATGTTTTCCCCCTGATATTTCTTTTTTAAAAATCGCAATGCTTAATTATCCATCCATCCATCTCACCAGCTAGAGCTTGTTTTTTTTTCCGCTGATCCTGTCACCTTCGCCCTCCTTGGCAATCTACACTTTCGTCACAATGCCTGGAGGACCTCCAAGGCTACAACCCAATGAAAGAAATCTCTACAGATATATTTTTTTACGCTCCAGCTCCAGCTAGACAGGAGCCGCGTACTCGAAACACAGGATATTATTTGCCTTGACTTTCAGTGAGTATATATGAGAAAGAGACAGATTACATCCAAAGGTTTCAACAAAGAGTGCCGACTGAGGACATGTCATAACTCCTGCCGCTTTTATATCTCCAAAAAAATGTGGAGCAAAAAAAGACTCGAGCCTATATACATGATGACGAGACAAGATAAAAACGTTTACCACTTCGACTAAACAAATCGACGTCTAGGCAAAAAGGAAGCAACCTGATGGATTCCAACCAGCACATTGCTGAACAACCTGAGGCAGCAGTAATTTGCGGATGACAACATGCAACAGTTACGAGGATCCCTATCTGCAGAATAACCAACCAACAGTTGCAGACTTCTTAGCGCTACAAAAACACAGCACACAAGCATTTGATACGGTTCAGTCAGTGCATTCGCAAAGGGAGCAAAACAGGTTTCCCCAAGACTTAGAGACCTTACAGGATCTGCATGACAGTAACAGGCTCCACCATGATTGATAAAGTCCAGTGATATCAAAAAGATTAAAGTTCAAGAGTTTCTCCCAGCAAAATTGCACAATGGCAGTTCACCTGCTCTTCTGAAAGGGTAACTTCAGTAACGAATCTGGACCTGAATACAGTAGCAAAATTGGTCTGTTAGGACACCCATCTAATGAGTTATTGTCGATGAACAAAAATAACATACACAGATTAACATACACTAGCAAAATTAATTACTGTATAAATGAATCAATTAACATAAACATAACCTCATGGAATGTGCATACACTAGTCTAGCTGGGATTACATGCTACTATGCTAGGCGTAACTGTCAGATGCGAAGAGTGGATCAGTATAAACAAAGTACCAAAATTACACAAACACCAGGCAACAACTAAACAAGGGCAATCTTTGAAATGATTCAAAATTCCATGTCATACTTAATGGACCCTACCATACTGTATCCGTCAAGCAAATAGTAGGACAATGAAATGAAGTTCAGACCAGGGTTGACCCAAACTGAGAAAGCTTACATTCATCGCCATGGTTGTGACAGTGAGATGACATTGTTTGATACAGCTGCTCCACGATCTCTAAAGATAGCAGATTTGAGCACATTGTACTGATTAACAACTGAGTTGTACAAAATATTTGTGAATAGCTCCCTTCCCTGGATGAAAAAGAAAAGAGAAGCAGAGTCATAGTCAGCAACAAATTTCCAAGGAATATATAACAACATTAAACGAACAAAGACAAGCTCAGTAAGCAACAAGCTAAAAAAAATTCAAAAAGTACTAGGCTCTATGTTAAAATAGAGACTTCCTACTAATAAGAAACCCTTTTGTCTCAAAGGACAAGGGATTAAATATTAAGAGCAATGGGAAACTTACATTGCACAGGACCATTCAACCAGCTCCAAGTACGAATCAGTAGGGTTTATTAATAACATAAAAAGTCCAAAGAGAAACAAGCGTGAAAATATAATCAATATTGCACACTGATGCAAGAGCTTGAATTCTATCTATAAACAAAAATAAGAATGTACCATTTTCTTATGATCTTTTCATGGCATGGAGAAAAGAGAGATGAACCAGTGTTGATCCATTCTAAGTCATACATGAAAGGAGCCAAATTACTAGGCCTATCTACTATCAACTTTCCTAATAGCATAGATATCCAGACATTTCCACCATTTTTAATCAATTAATGTATAAGACATTTGGCAATATTGGTTGCCTTCCGTAAGAGAACAATCAGAGCTGTAGAAGCTTATTTGCTTGTAATAACACTCAAAATCTATTATCAACCTGACTGCCTGAAATGGAGCTCCATCACCTAACTCCAATGTAAAAGGTACAGGTAAATCAGCTTATCGTGTAGCAAAATTTCACAAGGCAGCTATTTACAGGCACAGTAAGATTGATGAATGTTGGCTCTTGCCAACGAATAGCCAATTACCACACAGAAATAGAAGCAGGAGCATAGGCACTATCAAGAAGCATGATAATGTACATAAATATCGTTGAGAACAAACCTCATCAGCATTCTTGATATGAGCAGCAATATCCCCATATTTTATTTCTTCAGTTACTGACAAGCCTACTCCATGGAAGGATATCACCCTCTGCTCACCAATCTCTTTCTCAACCTATTCAACTCCAGAGAAAGGAAAATATCGAAGAGGTACCAGAGCAAGAATACTTAAACAGGTGCCATGAGCACTAATGAAGTACAGTACCTGTTGTGGTGGAGGCATAATCTCATAGCACAGCAATGATAGTGGATATATGTGCCCAGGAACACCAGCATGCTCCAGAAGCCTCCTCATATTGTCCACTGCAGATGAATCGAATGGCGCCTGCCCTTGTTTTTGCATGTAGCAGATAAAGTAAACATAAGGGAACATATACTTACAAAAGCAGCGGACTTTACAAGCATTGTCTTGGGTAAAAAGAAAGATAATTCTTGTCAGCAACCTCTACAACTGTCACTGTACCATAGTACCATACTATCATCTCATTTCATTTTCTTGTCAGCAATGCAGTTACTTTGAAAGAAAAAGATGTACGATGATGCATAGAAAAGTTAAAATGGAAGAATAAGACCATCAGGCAAGAGAATATACCGGGTACCATTCTCCTGTTGAAGGATTTGGGCGGTCTCTACCACCACTCGGTGCAATCCAAATTAACTGTGAACCACCACTGCGTAATGTTGAATAAAGATATATGAGATCAAGAACAAAAACTAAAGACAATTACATATACAATAATCCAGAACCAGAAGATATTTTGCCTCACAAGAACAAGAACCAACTTAGCTAATGAGTAATGGTGCACAAAAAAACTTTAAAAACTCCATAGTCATCAACTCATCATATCAAATCTAAGTAATCATCACTGAAGAAGCATCAGAGTTTGATTGGTCATTGAAATATCATTTGTGAACTTTTGTGCAAGTGTATAGTTCTTTACTCTTTTACTTGATATAAATTTGTGCCATTAGGCACCAGCTTTTGGTATAAATCATCAAGGTAAGACATCTCAGTCAAAGAGACTTAATATTCATCAGAAAAAAAGGATTATAAACTAACATGTTATTATAAGGGAAGATACCGTAAAAGCAAGGCCATTTCCTTTAGACTTCGGGTATTTGATCTCCTCTTCATCTCAATTAGCTCAGGAAAATCATTCATATGCTTTTTCGAGTACACGCAAATGAGATTTCTGATGGGAGAAAATGCTTAAGTGTCAAATTGATATGAGTGAAAAAAAAAGTATAGATGACATTGTCACACGTCAAAAAAGATCTGGGTGAAGAGAAAGACCTTCCCATACTAAATGGCTTGCAAAGTGGATCAGTAATAACCCTATCTCCAGCAACATAAACCTACATCAGGTGGAAACTTTAAACTGGTTTGATTGGATCAAATAGTTCACTGATAACTTAACAGTGTATTATCAAAGAACAGCCTCACTATGTTTTCACTAATCCATGGATTGGTTTTTTCAAGAAGCAAGGAGATAATTGCTGGATCTGCTTCTGTCTGATGGTTAGACATCAAAACAACATTGTGGCCCTGCAATGACATATTTCAGTACTATTTTGCATAAGAACTTTAGGAACTATTTATTGTACATAAGTGTATCAAGAAAAGTACTGCAACAACCTCAATTCCAACGTAAGATGTTTACTAATATGAGAATTGTGGGCCATGATGTCATTATAAATTATAACAAAAGCAGTATTTACAATTTGAATGTTCCAACAGATATTAAAGAATGTTGATATGATGCCATTGGGCTTCAATATGGAATGCACAATGATGGCTTACATAGTCTTCTTCTTCTAAAAAGACCTAGATGGTTTGAATTCACAGTACCAGTGTAAGATGTAGTGCTGAAAAGTAAACTAGTGACAATTACTGAATGTAATGTGAACTATAGTAGTGACAAGATGAATTGACCTGGTGAAGCTTCTCTTCCATGTCATGGAAAACGGAAATGTTGCCAACATAGGAGTTCCTGATTAGATGAAATGAGGTTATTAGAAGATAAGGGGACTATTAAGTCTCCTGGCATGCTTTGCTAGTAAATAAATCAAAATAGGTTAGTAAATAGCCCTATAAGCACTTGAAAAAAAGTTGTGCAAGGAGGGAAAAAAGAGGAAACAGCCTATGAATTTTGGTGGGTTGCGGATTACACATGAGCAGTTTCACCCGTAACAATTCACATGCCGGTTTCTCTTTTTTTATTTCTCCTTGTGATTTTTTTTGTTCAAGCTCGAATTTTGCATGCACATAGATGAATTGTATGCTCTATTCATCCATATTGTTGTTAAAATTTTCCATACACTATTAGAGATCCATTTTTTTCCTTGGAGCACCTAAGATGTTTTTTGTTAATCGTAAATTCCTCTCACTAAACTAATAATTAAATAAGTGAACAAGCAACTGAAGCAAGACGATGTTGATAAATGGGGCATGGCTTCCAGAAATGGAAAAGAAGGTTACACTATAAATTAAGCATATATTATCACCTTCATCTATGTTAGACTCAGGCAAAATGTAAACCTCAACAGTAAACAACATGCTGGAAATATCTGAACAAATCATTTGTTATATTTGGGAATTACCATTCTGTCTCTGTCATAGTGCTACAAACTACAATAAGTTTCAATATCATGAAAACAAAAGAGCCTCCAGACTCTAATGCTCTAGAGAATTAATCCATGGCAAATGAAAACAACAATGGTGAGTTAAGCTGGTAAGGCATGCTATCCACCCCAGTAAAAGGGAATAACTCCCAGAAGAAGTACATCAAACTTTGTGTGAATTATTTGAAATTAAAATGTTATGAGGTCAGATTTTGTATTACCTAAAATCTACCAGAGGCCTAATATAGTTCTGACCAAATATGTAATAGTCAAACGGTTCCCGCAGAGCTTTGTGATAAGGTGGTAAGGTAAATGGATTCTGCAAAAGGATGGAGCATCATATTAAAGACCATCTTGGAAAATAAATAAAATTGTAGGAGCAAATTGTGATGGAAATCGGAGTTAGATGGTGAAACCTGTACATCCAGTAAAACACGATCAAACAAAGCCATCATATTTGAAAGCATGATCTCATATGCATTAGGATCTCCATTTTGCAGGACCTAATAAAGCAACACATTCGCAAGACATGAATCATAACAAGCTGATTATAGCACATAAAAAATACCGCAAAGATCAGCCCAGCAGTTCTTACAGCATTCCTGTAATTATAGTACAGCTCCTCCAGATTACTGGCAACATCTGCAGGAAGTTTTCCATTATCCAGTTCCTTTCTGATGTGTGAAATGAGCTCTGCACAACGCGTGAATAGGGGGAAAAAAAGAAGCCGTCAGTTTCTCTGCATACCTCATGATTCTATATTAATGTGGCACGTCAGCATGAGAAATTCCTAGGTCCATTCCATGCGACTACGCAAGCAGTTTGGCATAAGCCTACTTCAGCTGGGCAGTTGTGCCTTCATCACTAGAGTAAAGACCAGTAGTGACAGTGGATAGTGACGCAAATGCAGTTATTAGTGCGAAACAATCAAATAGATATATGGGCCTATACGCGCAAGGCGGACTGCATTTGGAAGCAGCAGCAGCAGCAAACCAAACCTTCCTCGTCGAGCAGCGACGAGGGTCCCACCACCTCCTCGGCGCCCATATAGGAGGCGAGCACAGCGCCCTTGGCCGGGACCCGCGGGCCCCGTCCCCCTCCGGCAGCCCTCCACGCGGCCTTGGCTTCCAGCCGAAGTGCCCCGCGGCGGGACCGTAGGAGCCTCGCCGGCGCAGCGAGGATGGCGACCCGCGGCGAGGCCAGCCAGGGCGACGGCGAGTAGGCGGCAGTGGCGGGGCAGGCGCCCCCTGCGAACGCGACCAGCGGCGGCGCGTGCATGGGGAGAAGGCGATGGGAGGTTCTAGAAACCTAATCCGAAAACCCTAGTGGGACTGGCGGCCTGGGGAATAGCGCACGAGTCCAGCTGCGGAGGAGGCGGAAGATGGACGGAGAGGGCGAAGAAGGCGTCGACAGTCGACACGAGATGAAGCCTCGGCCCTCATCCCCTGCTAGCAGCACATTTTCCTCGATTTTTCAGTTTAGTTTTTTCTCCTCAGAAAATTAAAATAGAAGGAAAGAAATTATTTATATATATATACACACACAGAAAGGAAAAATGGGTGATATTTTTTAGGACCTTGTGTGTGGGTAGGATTTGTCGAGGGAACCTATTGGATGGCACCGCACCTTTCTCTTTCCTTGATTTTGGCACACGCGTCCTTGTCTTATGCCCATTCTCTATCTCTTGGCCTAAAAAAACCAGCTACATTGCTACATATCAACCCTTTTATTTAAAGGGCATCTCATACAATATCAGGTAGACAAGACTTTTTAGACAAACGAAGAGAGGAAGGTGATTGAAATAGGTGGTTGTTTAATGATGTAACTGGCTCACGAACAAATATCTATGACTAGAGAAAACTTCACCATTATAAAATTTAATACTACCATATGACACAAACATTTCTTTGTTGATTGCATATATTAAGAATAATTAAATTGTTATAAGAAAACTTCAAAAAAAATCATTATATGTATTGGTTGTTCAATCAATCTCATGATAAACAGTGTTTGGTCCACAGTAATTACAGTCTATGATATCATCTATAAGATAATATATCAATGTAGTTGCATCTAAGAAATTTTTTTGCTAAACAGTGTTTGATCCATAGTAGCAGCCGAGTCATGACCCTAAGGAGTACTCCCTCCGTATCCTAATTAGATGACGTTTTGGACAGCGACACGGTCTCCTAAACACAATTTTGACCTCTTGTTTTTATAAAAATATTTATGGAATAATAATATATGTATACTTTTATGAAAGTATTTTTCAAGACAAATCTATTCATATAATTTTCACATTTGGAATCTCAACAACTTAAAAGTTATTGATGATTTATATTCTGAATGTTTGACTCAAAGTTTGTCCAAAACGTCATCTAATTATGATATGGAGGGAGTATATCATGTAGATGTGGGACAACCCCATCCTTCCAAAAAATTGTGAACATGTTTGTCATTCCATCATGATGTGCGCTCTATTTTCTCTACTCATTCTTTTGTGCTGGTGTTGTACTTCATTCTCTATACATATAATACCATGGTAGCCAAAGCGAAACCAGCCAGGGCAATGCGAATGGGTGAGGGTAGCGGGGGTTAGACAAGGGCACCGTGGATAGGTAGGGTGCAAATGAGTAAAGGTTAGGCAGGTGTGCTTCTGTTTATTGTTGCATAGGCGGAGTAGAGTAACCATGCGGGGCTGCAGGGGTCGTGGTGGCAATGGTGGGTCGAGCTGAGCAAGGGAAACAACGACCATGGCAGATCGAGCCAAGTAGGGCCACAACGGAGCAAGCCATGGCGAGCTCACATTAGGGGTATCAACAAGGACTTTTCTATCAAGGGATAGCTTCCCATTTCCCATCCTTATTGGGAGAAAGATCCCCCATCCCTACCCACGTCCTCACGAACATTCATGGGGAGCTTTTCCTATGGAATTAATCGTGATTCTGTAGAATACCCATCCCCACTCCAAAATGCAATATCTAAAGAGCAAAAGCAAATTTATGGTGTCAAATCAATATAAATTGAGCAAACAAGATTTCATATTACAAGATATATCTATTCTATGGTTTAGTTTGCTATTTATAATATGTTATGTGTTGAGCTTTTGTAATATTTTAACATGACAAAGAACTAATTTAGAGTAAGAGCGAGTTCATGGGACGAGTACACAATGAACAAGGACAAGCTTAGTTCCCTATCCTTGTCCCTCTCAACCCGACGAGGACTAAATTTTCTCTGTTACAATCTATGTGGGGATTAAATCCCCATTCCCATCCCCTAATAGGGTAATTCCCCACAGGGAATTGAGGCACGGATCCCCATTGCCATCTCTAGCTTAGAACAATGGCTCAAATAACGCCGAGAGGTTCAAACAAACAACAACCATGGGAGGTGTGTCCACCTCTCCCCCTCTTCCCTCTTCCCTCTTCCCTCTTCCCTCTAGTGAGAGTGTGGTGCAAGCAGCTCTAATGGTGGCACCCTATGAGCCCTATGCGCTATCCTCGCCTAGTCATGACACTATTCACTGGTCTGCAACTACTGTGTAAGGAAGGAATAAATAAAAATGAGGAAGAAGCTAATAGCATAGGTATTAGGATCTAGATGACTAAAGAAAGATGAATAGCTTATAAATTTTTCTTCTACGAAGGACAATTCACTAAGGCAAAGTGGTTAGTACAATATGTGACCTAATAGCAACTTCAAGCACTAGCTCTTGTTCATTTCAAGATAGCCCCCCTACACAATTCTAATAGCGGTTGATTTCCAGCAGAAGCACTTCACCACATAGAGCTACTAGCTACTAAGCTCCACTAGAGAGCTAACCAAAAGAGGAACTAGTTACTACAAACAAGAACAACTAGCTACTTGTTGGTATTTAATAGTGTAAATAAGAAAATAAGAATTATGCAAGCGCCTACTCCAATGTTGGAGTAAACCATTTTTAGGTGGATCTAAATAAAAGACAACTTTTTACACCTACTCCAGTGTAAAGTAGTGAATATTTGGGTGGTGTGTACATAATCTTAATTAATGCATGATAAGTTTCTCGTAAGGGTCACAAAAGTTTAGCAAAACTCAACATAATGACAAACAACATATATGTGAAAGATTTTCCTAGTCTAGACATACATGGTTGTAATAGTAATTTAATCTCATCATATAGGAACTCATCATGTATATTTAAATTTTTCAAAAGAAAAACTATGGAGCAATAGTTTCACTTGAAACAAAATAAACTGTAACTCAGACCATCTCATATCATATTTATCAATTACCTAGACTTAGATCAACCTTATGCTACCCATAAGTTTCAAATTTAGAGTAAGTCCTTATATTAAATCAAATTTATTTAAAACTTGATAAAATTTTAAAATAAAAACTAAGTACTTAAAAAGAATTATAACAGAGTAACTATTCATCATTCCCATTACGAGAGCAAATGATAAGATTAAGCTTCTTTTTTAATTATTTTAAGCAAATTAATATACATATTATTTAACTAAGTTATTTTTTATTTTGCTAGAAATGATTAAAAGTAAAATAAGGTAAAAGCATACGTACCAGGATAACAGAGATGTATCTCTCCCAAGATAGCTCTTGACTAGTATGGTTTAGCAAAACTAGGACGATGGGTGCGTTTTGCTGCGCCTATTTCTGTCTCGCATGCTGATGAGTCGTGGACTGCATATTTGGTTTGAACAATGCATCATTGGTATGTCATCGTTCTTGTGTCGTCGTGCTAATGATGTAAGCAATTGGCGAGAAGAAAGCAAGTATAATCTGAAATTGAGCTGCTACACCTACACAACAGGTGGCATAGACTCCCAGAAAAGATATGAAAAGCAACGGTTGCTCGTATATTTACATAAAAGGTCTCATGTAGACACTTTACAGAATGAATTGTTATAGTCATATTAAGCGGGCTTAGTTCATAGACCCCAGAAACCACGAATCTTACCTAATTTAGGTACATGTGCTAAACCCTATGTTTAGCATATGTTCATACAAATTGAGAACACGTAGATAATGAAGAAAACCTAAGGTTGATTCCATAATAATTTTACATAAATATAGTGGTGTTGGATGTCTTGAGATGGTGCCCCTGCAAAATCAGCATGGTGATTTGTATGTCGAGACTTGGCATCACTAAGGTTGGATGAGGGGTAAAGAGTCTTCATCCTCAAAAGTGAGCCACATAACCTACCTTTATAACCTACCTTTAGGTTGACTGTGAAGGTATGAGGCAATATTCATTTACCTAGGTCACTGCAAACCTGAACAGAAGGTATACAATAATAAAATTAGACTGTAAAATGTTTAGTTTAATAGAAAAGGCAAATTTCTGAAGGTGATTGTCGATGTTTTACCACCGATAGCCTGCCACGTGGTTACCCGAGACAGTAGTTCGTGCCTCGGCAAATAGTGAAACCTTGATGGTTGGACACGCAGGGACACACGGTTTATACTGTTTCAGGCCCTCGACACATTCGAGTAATAACCCTACGTCCAGTTGAGTCGCTTGTTATTGCTCTGATCTCGTAATACAAGGCGTTGTGTGTCGCTCTACGTATCGGGTGTTGTGTAATATGTTCAGATGATCTTCTGGGTGGTACCCTCACCAGCCCTCTATAGTACAGGATCTGGCTGAGGATTATTCTAGTCCCACTCGGTTACAAACTCAGAGTCCTAAGCTACACTTCGGTCTTGTCGTTTTTACCGAGTAGAATTCGGTTTTGTTCGCTTGCCTTCCTTCGTGGGCCGGGTGATGGAGGCCCAAAGCTCCAGTAAGCCGGTCTCATGGGTACCCTATAGGATATTCCATCGACAAGCCCCCGGGCGTCTCATGATTTTTCTTCAAAGTTTCAGGTTGTTTTGAAAGTTAAGCCGAGTTCTTTTTTGAAGCAAAATCATGGGATGATCTTTTGTGTCTTTGTCTTGTAGTCTTCTTACGCCTTTTGTTTTTGGACAAAAGGTGCACTCATTGAGTGTAGCCCCGAGCCTCTGATTACTTGGTACAAGCATTCGGAGGATCCGAGAAAAAACTTTGTGTGGTATGTATTTCCAGCCCCCGAGGCTCTCCGAGTTCTTTTTTAGCGAAAAAGAACTCGGCAGAAGGGTCTGAAATACTCTACTTTTGTCTGATTTTGTTCACGGGTGGGTACTGTACTTTCACAGATATGTGGAATCTTGCTTTCACTGTTTGCTTTGGTCAGCTTTTGTTGTTTTCTTGCTTTTCTTTCTCGTGACTTTTGGCTTTTGGTAGTCCTTCCTTGCTATATATTGTGTTGTGCTTGCACTGGTAGTTTGATCTCTAGAGTTCTCCTCTTTCTTTTTAATGATCATGCTGCTAAGTGAAACTGAGCAGCCCCCGGGCTTATGTCCGTCTTCTGTTATTTGAGTGGGTAGAAAAATTCTTGTGAAAGGAGTTGGAGGTAGACTAATTCCTCGGTTAGATTTTCCTGGGAAGTTTGGTGTAGCATGTAGAAAAAGTCTTGTGATGTGGTTTCCATACCTTCTCTATCTGTCTGCTGAACTCCGGGTTGTAACCATTACCGCTCCTGAGTTGGTTGAAGTTGTACGCTCCATCTTCCTGGCCATGCATGCTTGCACCGAACTCTTGCTGGAAAGGCTAGAGCTGGAGTGTTCAATCTCATTTGCTAGGAGTGGTTTTCTGCCTAAGATCCAGCACTTCTTCACGCTGTGTGGAGGTTCTGGGTTGTCTTGACTTATAAGGTTTCTATCCAGGTATTAGGCCTTCTTTGGTGGTAGACCTGATATAACCCTGGCTGTAGCCTTTATATTTTGTCATTTGTGGTCTTTTGTTGTTGATGAGACTTATATTGGCTTTGTATTGGTAGCTTCTGGTTTGTTGTATCTGTAAGATTAATGACCGAATTGTTTTCGATATCCAATGAGTGTTACTGGTTGTATGATTGTCCTTGGAATATTCTTTTGGATATTCTATCTAGTACCCTGATGTACTGCTTTTATTGTAGCCGTTTGCATCTTATCAATGTAGTCCTTGTAGAATCTTTTGCCTTTACTGCTCCCTTTATGTATTATTGTTGTTGTTGTCTTTTTTTCATGGACCTGGTGTATGTGCACCCATTGTTCTTCTATAAATAGTTGTAGTATAGTTTCCTTGTCACATATCTTCTGTTTTCCTTTGTAAGAGGTCCTTGTTGTATCATGGATATTGTAGTGGGCGAGCTTGACGAGCCCCCGGGCTTCTTTCTTCCCTTTCTTGGTTGTAATCTGGTGAATGGTGTAGATTTTGCGATAGAGACTAGTTGCAGGCTAGTTCTAAGGTGGTAGAATTCTATGGAAGGAGCCAAAGCAAATGGTGTAGGGCTTGTGATGGTATTGGTGTGTACTATCATGGACCCTTTAGTCGTTTGTTTATGCTTCCTTCCAGGTTGTTCTAGATTCACTGTCTTTGATGACGCCCGTCTTGGACGACTTCTTGGTTCTACTTTCTTCAGTTAACAAGGATGCGCTTCCTCTCGTCTGAAATCAAGCGCTTCCGAGCTGCTTTTTCCCGCACGACAATTATCGGTTCCGGTTTGTGTAATTTTTACTTTTGATTCTACTACTCCCCGCTTGTCAGGGTACTTCTGTATCTGTTGAGGCACTGTATTCTGATGTGAAACCTGCTATGTGCTGATACTTCTCAATAAAGGGATCTCACTAATCTGTTTATCTTACGTTCTGCCGAGTTGTTTTCATCTCTGGCTAATCGCTTCCTTGTCATGCTATATTCTGCAGGGTGTAAAAGTTTTATGGTACTCGATTGTGGTTTGCCTGATCTGACCGTTGTTTTTTTTCTTTTCCGATGCGTAGTTTTAGGAAGAGACGGTTTTTGGTAACCGTTCTGCTATTTTCCCGTAATTGCTGCTTCTGGGTAACGGCTATTTATGGGAACCAATCTCTTTGTTTTATCTTTATATAAATTCCTTCGCCCTTTGTTACTGCGTTTTTCTCCAACTAATAGGAAATTTCCGTCCTTCGTTTTGGCTTAACCTTCTTCTATCGTTCTTCCTAGAGTAATTTTGCAACGAAGGGTAAAGAGATTCTGAAATCTTCCGTTCAGCAAAGTGATCTTGATCACTTAATTGCACAAGGTCTTTTTTCAAGATCGGTTATCTGTGAGTTGCCTGGTGATCAATCGTCCTCAAACCCATCTCCTGATCAATCTCTTCTTTTTGTTTCTTACGTCAGATCTGGACTTTGTTTTCCACCATCTGACTTCTTAATTCAGTTCTTTGATTTCTATGGCCTCCAACTTCACCATCTTGTTCCTAATGCTATCCTCTTCCTTTCCTGCTTCGTGCATCTTTGTGAGGCTTTCATAGGAATCCCTCCTTGTCTCTTGTTCTTCCACTACTTCTTTCGGGTTCGTTTTACTGGTAGGTCGAAAGTTCCTAGTTGTGGCTGCTGCCTGATTCAATTTAGGCAGGGTCACAAAAATGCCTTTCCTTCTTTGTCCCTATCTAATTCTGTCCGTGATTGGGCTGAAAGGTGGTTTTATGTTTCTCAGCCATCTTTTCCTAAGCCTTTTAATTTATCTTCTCTCCCAGTTTCCCTTCCTTGTTGGTCTGATAAAATTTCCTCTTCTGAAAAGCAAGCCCTTAAGCCTTTGATTAATCGTCTTAGTTTCTTGAAGCAATCCAGTTTGATAGGCAATGGTATTGTTGCTAGCTTCTTGCGTCGCCGAGTTCAGCCTTTGATGAAAAGGGATCATCTAGGTTTTGAATATAGTGGTCCTTCTGATTCGTCTTGCCTTATCCTCGAGACTGAACTTTCAGATGATGCTGTTCTCGAGATGATGAATAGAGTATTAGGTAGTATTGTTATTCTTCCTGTCATGATTTAGGAGTATAGTGCTACCAATCCTTCACCTGATGTAAGCTTTTTGCATCCTTGATCTGTTTTCTTTGTTTTGTTATTTTTGATCTGATGTACTTTTACTTTGTAGGGTTATGGTCATGATTTTGCTCTCGATGTGCCTGCTACTAATGATGGTGGAAATTTGGATGATGAAGATGATGATACTGATGCTGCTACTGGTTCTCGTGTTGCCTCTCCAAAGCGAGGACATTTGGATGCAGCCATTAAACCTCCTCGACCGAAAAGGCGGCGGTCTGCTCGTTAGGGTTCTTTGTCAGGTTATTTTTATGCTGAGTTCTTTTGTTTCTCTTGTTTGTCTTTGTATTCGGCTCTTTCGACTGAAGATGAATCGGGTGACTCTTTGAGCCCTTCTAGGTAAGTCTTTTCCTTCTTTTTTCCTTTTATGTGCTTTTATTTTTATGATGCTTGCTGATGCTTGGTCCTCTAATGTAGTCGGGTGTCTGCTAATGTTCCTTATGCTTCTGTTGTACCCTCTTCTTCTGTCTTACCTGAAAGTGCAATCAAGCCTTAAGTAGGTTTTGGTGACATGACAACGTAATTAGAGAACTAATGAGACTTTACAAGTATGACAAACAGGTTAAACTTAAGGAGGTTGATGAACAGGTTGGCGGACCCCTCCAATTATAAAAGTGCATGACAACAAGCTCAAAGGAGTTTAAATTCTTTTATACTTTGAAATTGAGTTAGGTATGTCGTACTATTAAGAGGGATTCAACACGCATGCCAACAAGTAAACCAAATGCAATGTCTATCCAAATACATCACACCTCCACATACATAGTGGGCAAATCAGCCAGCTACTTGAAGATCTATACCTTGTTGTTCTACCCAGGCTGGCAGTGCCGGCCTAGCCCGGCACTGCCGCCACTTGTTCAGCCTGTTGGCAGTGAGGGGTATTTAAACACCTCCTCACTCCCCAATGGCTAGTTCTGCCATTCTCACTCTCACACTTCGCAAAAATCAGAAAGAGGAGCTCTCTTCTCGCTCTCCATTCCCCCTTGGTACTCATCCACTCTCCCCCATTGATTTCCGATCATCCTTTGAGAGATTGAGCCTCCAAGCTTGAGAAGAAGCTTCTCCCTCGGATCTTCAACTTCCTCAAGCATTTGGTTCGCATGGTGGCCGACGGTTTGAGTTTGTTACTCTTGGAGCTTTGCTCCTAGCCGGCTAGGCGTCGCCATTGAGCTTGCCAACTTGTGTGGCAGCCAAGGGGGGTTTGTAACACCACCAATTTGCTAATACATTGCCCCTCATCTCAAGAGTTCATTCTCTTGACTTGAGACCGAGGAAAGAGCTAGCCTTTGTGGTGAGCTTGAGCCTAGTGTGGCGCACCTCAACAACGTGGACGTAGACAAGCCTTTGTGGCGAGTTAAACCACGGGTCAAATCTCGTGTCACCATGTGCTTGTTACTTTACTTTGATATATCTTGTGTGCAAGGTGATTTCTAGGGTTTGGACCCGATCTACTTCGTGGGTGTGTTGCTACCACTTTCAAGTGGTGCTAGAGGTTCCTTATACCTCTAGGAAGGTTTCTATTCAAACACAATTTACATTCAGTCTTTACTTTTTGAATTGCGTTGATATCTGTTCTGGTGACCAGCACTGCTCCTCTTAGGCCAGCAGTGTCGGCCACCCCGGCAGTGCCGGTCTCAAGCCTGGCTGTGCCAGCATGTTGCTGACAACAAGTTGCTAAGTGATTTTAAACAGGCCTATTCACCCCCCCCTCTAGGCTAATTAGGTCCTTACATTACCATCTTTTGATGACGGTTTTAATTTTGCTATTCTCAAATCAAGAAGTCTTCTAGGTACATTTCCTTTCTTTTGCTTATTTCTTTGATGTTTATTGAGTTCTTTGTAAAGACTTGCGGTATTTTTGATTGCAGCGTTCCTTTAGGTGGCTCCTCTTCTTCCAAAGCTATCGTAGACTTGAAATTGTCTTCTCAAGGTAGATTTACTTTCTGTCCTCTTTGGTTTTTCATATATCTCTGTGTTGACTTCTTTGTTGTAGGTGATCTGACAGCTTCCTATGGTACCGATATGACTGAGGTGTCTCTTGGGAAGTCTTTCTTGACTTCGCATCCTGTTACCCAAATTTTTTCCGCGGTTGATGATTTTGTTCCTTTGTCTGCTCGGTCTGAGCGGATTGGTAGGTTGCTCTCAACCTGGGAATCTTTTTCTTCAGAATATGGCGCGGAGCTCAAGGTGCTTTTGATAATCTTTATTTCGTATTTCTGTTTTTCTCGTTACTTTTTCCTTATCTTTATTTTTGTCGGCAGACTTTCCATCAGGATCAAGATGTTATATTTGGTCCTCAAGAAGAGAGGTCGGCTAACCTTATTCAGGGTAGCCTTGGTAAAGCTAAGGCCGACCTGTCTCGTGTAAAGGTGAATTGGTTCGAGTAAGAGAGATGCAGGAGTCTGCCGCTACCCGAGCTTCAAATGAAATTGCTGATCTGAAGTCCCGACTTGCTGGTATTATTTGTTTTGTATTTTTTGCCTTTGATTTTGTCATATTCCCCTATTTATTTGTTTTGACTCTTGTCAGATGCTGAACGCCAATGTGAGGTATGGAGAAAAGATCGGGAGGTAATGACTGAGACTCTTCGGTCTTCTAAGAATAAGGCTGAGCATGTAAGTGAATCTGCTAATTATACTTTAAAAAAGGCTCAAAATTTGCTAGCTGAAGCTCAATTGATCCGAGCTAGTGCTGATCATAACCTTGTCCAGGCTTTACAATCGGTTCAGACTTTGCAAGGGAAGTTGAATTCTGCCCGAGCACAACTTAGGTCTCTGCTTGAGGCTGTTAAGCCCATTATTGTTGTTGTTTGCCATCCTAGAGATGATAGCGCTGGTGTGGATAGTATAATCCCGGTGTTGTCTTCACGATTCCGTGAGTTTCTACAGAGTGGGTTTGTACGATGTATTAACAATGTTGCTTCCTTTGTTCGGGCTCTTGCTCCTGAGGTTCCTTTGAACCGAATTCTTGAAGATCCTATGGAGACCGATCTCTTGACTAAGTGGGAGCAGTCGAAACCTGAGGTTGCAGATCTTTGTAATGAGATACTCAGTTAGATGAAAGTGTTGCCCACTTCTCCTTGATAAACACCTTTACTTATCCTTTAGTGGTGGTCTTGTAATATACTTTGAATGATATTTTTGCTTAATATATTGTCGGGCTTCGTCCTGATATTGTGATGCCTTTGTCTTGTTTTGTCTGTAAGTTGCCTTTTGGTTGATTTGCTTGTTGTTCTGATGGGTACTTTATTTTCCAGATCTTGTGAGCTATTGTCGAGTTCTTCTGTTTGTTGTTTGTAGTATTATGCCTTTATATTAGGCTTTGTAGATTCTTCCGTATTCCTTGAGTTCTTTCTGATAGGTATCATCAGTCTTCGTGTCTTAACATTTATATTGAAAATGTTGTTGCTTATATCATACCTTGTGCTTCTGAGTTAGGCTTTGTATTCTCCGAGTTCGTTTTGAGTAGTATTGTCGACCTTCGTATCTTGATGACTATACTAAAAGGTATTGCTCATAGAATGCCTTATGCTTCTGAGTTTAAGCTTCGTAGATCTTACTCTTTTAATGACCTCCGAGTTGTTTCGGGGTAATAGTGTTGTCTTTGTCGAGTAGTTTCCAATGTTTGGAATAACAAATGCCACTTCTTGTAAAAGTACTCGGCTTGCAGTCTTTGTTGCGCCAAGTTAGTGCTGCTTTTCCAGTAGTTAATGTATTGTCACTTTGTACAAGTGATTGACTTGGATATCATCGAGGTAGGCTGATCGTCTTTGTTGCGCCGAGTTGTTTGCTATTTGTTATGTCGCCTCACGAAACGGTTGATTTGTAGATATATGAATCAGACTGTGCAGCTCATGGTGCAAAGCAGTCTGTTTGTCAAGTTGCCTCACAAAACAACTGACTTAAAATGCTAGATAGTGGCGCTCTTGGTGCAAAGCTGTCAGTTTGTCATGCCGCCTCACGAAATGGTAGACTTATATATATGAACCAGACTGTGCCGCTCATGGTTCAAAGCAGTCGGTTTGTCAAGTTGCCTCACGAAACAACTGACTTAAAATACTAGACAGTGCCGTTCTTGGTGCAAAGCTGTCAGCTTGTCATGTCGCCTCACGAAATGGTAGACTTATATATATGAATCAGACTGTGCCGCTCATGGTGCAAAGCAGTCGGTTTGTCAAGTTGCCTCACGAAACAACTGACTTAAAATGTCAGACAGTGCCGCTCTTGGTGCAAAGCTGTCAGCTTGTCATGCCGCCTCACGAAACGGTAGACTTATATATATGAACCAAACTGTGTCGCTCTTGGTGCAAAGCAGTCAGTTTGTCGAGTTGCCTCACGAAACAACTAACTTAAAATGCTAGACAGTGCCGCTCATGGTGCAAAGCTGTCAGCTTGTCATGCCGCCTCACGAAACGGTTAGACTTGTAGATTGTTTGTTCTTGAAGTCTTGTATCTTGTGTTTTTTAATTGTAAAATTTCTTGAGTTGGCTGATATGCCAAGTGTTGCTTAGCTGAATTCCATCTTCTGTTATCAGCTCGTAAGTTCCGGGTTGTATTACTGTTTTGATGATAAAAGGACCCTTCCAAGGGCTAAGTAGCTTGTGTCTTCCTTCCTTATTTTGGATTAGCCTTAGTATTAGATCTCTTGGCTTTAGTGTTCTTTGATGTATGTTTCTGTTGTAATGTCTTCGTAAACCTTGTAAGTATCTTGCATTTTGTATTACCGAGTTATTTCTTATTTCTTCGATCATGTCAATTTCTAACCGTCTTGTTTCTTCTGCTTCTCCTTCATCGTATTGCTTAATTCTTAGTGATTGTCATATTAAATCAACCGGTAATATAGCTTCTGATCTGTATACCAAAAAGAAAGATAAATATCCTATTGATCTGCTGATTTGAGTTCTTAATCCCCATACTACATTTGGTAGTTCTTCTATCCATTTACCTCCATAGTCTTTTAAGTCTTCATATAGTCTTGGTTTTAGTCCTTGCAATAATAGCCCATTGGCTCTTTCAACTTGTCCATTTGCTTGGGGGTGAGCTACGGATGCATAGTTTATCTCTATTCTGCAGTCTCTTGCCCAATATTGAAATTCCTTTGCTGTGAATGGTGACCCAAGATCTATGATTATTCTGTTGGACATCCCAAATCTGTGCATGATGTCTTGTATGAACTCTGTTGCTTTTTCCGCACTGTATTTGACTAGTGGTTTGTATTCGATCCATTTAGTGAATTTCTCTACTGCCACGAATATGTATTCAAATCCTCCTTTTGCTTTCTTGAGGGGTCCAACTTGATCTAACCCCCAGCATGAGAAAGGTCAGGCTAGCGGTATGCAGATTAGATTGTGTGATGGAACGTGTAATTGTCTTGTAAATATTTGACAACTTTTGCATGTCTTGACTAATTGTTCTGCATCCTTAAGTGCTGTTGGCCAATAGAATCCGCTTCTGAATGCTTTACCGATTAATGTTCGAGATGTTGCATGATTTCCACAGCATCCCGAGTGGATTTCTTCCAATATCTCTTTCCCCTCTTGTGCAGATACGCATTTCAATAATACTCCAGAGGATGCTGCTCTCTTGTATAGTTTGTCTTTTATGAGGACGTATGCTTTGCTCTTCCTTATAACCATTGTTGCTTCCATTTGTCTCCGAGTAGTTTATTTTCGCTTTTATAATCGATGTATAGTTGCCTCCAATCGCTCTCTATGGTGAGGATCTATCTTGAGGCGTCGGGTTCTTTTATCTTGTCTATGTTCATCGGGTCTTCTTTTTGTTTACTGATTTCTTGGATTGATGGTTTTGCCAATTCTTCTACGAATATTCTAGGTGGTACCTTTGTTCTGTCTGACCCCAATTTAGACAAAACATTTGCTGCTATATTTGAATCTCTTAAGACGTGATGGATTTCTAGTCCTTCAAAAAATTTCTCAAGTTTCCTTACTTCTGCATAGTATGCGTCCATGTTGTTTTTTGTGCAATCCCACTTCTTGTTTACTTGATTGATTACTGTTGAATCTCCATAAGCGAGAACTAGACGTCTGTTAGGATATGAGAATTGTAACCCTGCTCCCCGGCTATATAAGACGAGCAGGGACCCCCCTAAAAAGCTCTCACAACCTCTCTCAGATCATCTACAGATCTTGTAAACTAACACGCAAGATCAATCCAGCCACCAAAACACAGGACGTAGGGTATAACGGCGATTTGTCGGCCCGAACCTGTATAAATCGCCGTGTCTACGCTCTCTGTGTTACGTTTGATCGCCGTCGCCACACCTCCGCCTACAATCTACTACCGTAGGGTACCCCCTAGATAGATTGCGACGCATATTTTGTTGACAGTTGGCGCGCCAGGTAGGCGGTGTGTGCATCGACTCCATGGCTTCTCAAGCGGTCACCTTCCCGGATTCGATGGTCCTTCCAGCGCCTGGCACCGTGCTCCAGATCGGATCTGTATCTTGGACCGTCGGATCCGCGCCATGCGTGGCAAACGCACTGCCACCTCCACGTCGTTTTGCCATGCCAAAGTACCACTCGCGTAAGGACATCAGCATCGACGACCTGGTCGATGCCATCGATCGCAACAACACCGACATCATCGACTGCATCGACCTCGTCCAAGCGGCGCGATGCCGACAGCCCGACCACCATGGTCGCCGACCGTGCCATAACCGGGCCCCAGCAAAAGCGACGACCGCGACCAGGCCTCGCGGATATGGCGACCTGGCATCCCGATCCGTCCCTGATCAGATCCCTGCGGCACCCATCATGAACACTATCATCATCTCCCCGATCTCCAGTGACTCCGACCAGGCAGTGTCCCTCGATGGCACGATCTCGTCAGGCTCAGTCGCCACCACGAGGCCCGTGACACCTGATTCCTCCGTATCGACCGGGATGATTTTTCAAGTCTCCACCGATAGCGCCCCCCCCCCCGCGACAACGAGACGAAGGTCGATCGTATCGCAAGAGAACAGCGCAACACTGAGCGCGCACAACGGCGCGAACGAGAGTGCATTGAGCAAGAGAAGCGAGACGAGGAGCGCCACGAACGCGAATGGCTTACACGTGAGCAGCGCGAGCGGGACCAGAGAAACGGAGGTCGCATGCCAGGACGCAATCTCCAGCACAAGTTTGACCAGATAGGCAACGTTCTGGTATACCCAACACCAAGCGTCAACGTGGTCGCAGCAACCTGCGAACTGTCCAAACTTCCACCCACGCCAGAGGTCAAGAAGATAGAAGCCCATCTCATGGCAACAGTAGTCCAGGTAAATAAAGCAGCTCGCCCAACCGAATTTTCTGACCAGTCCCACAGCAGAAACCACTCCAGAAGCCCTCCTTGGGAGCACAAACGAAGATCTCCACCATGCGACGCCGACGCCCGCGACAACCTTTGGCGCGAGCGAACACCGGAGCAGGCACGCCGAAGCCCTCCTCGGGAGTACAGACGAAGATCCCCACCACACGACGGCAACGCCCGCGACAACCTTCGGCGCGAGCGAACACCGGAGCCGGCGCGACGAACCCCTCCGAGGGAGTACCGACGCAGATCTCCACAGTATGACGATAATCGGCGACGCGACCTGATGCCACCACCTGTTGGGAACTTGCGCCCTCTCTTCCCTCGCCTGTGTGCTGTTCGGTGGCCCCAGAACTTCAGAGTAACGTCCGTGGACAAGTACGACGATAAGGTAAACCCAGAGCAATGGGCGTCCACCTACGAGATCGCCGTATATGCTTCGGAAAGAAATCAAGACGTCATGGCCAACTACCTTCCGGTGATGTTGTCGACATCAACCAACAGTTGGCTCCAAAAGATCCCCGAAGGCACAATCGATAGTTGAGAACAACTCAAGGAAATCTTCATCAAGACGTACAAAGCCACGTGTGTCTAGCCGGGGACATGCTACGACTTGGAAAGCGTCCACCAGAGAAGTAACGAGAGTCTCCGCGAGTACATCAGGCGCTTCTCTGATAAACGCTTAAGCATCACAGAGATCTCCGACCCAGAGGCCATCGCCATCTTCACCAACGGTCTGCGGGTCGACGAACTCAGAAACAAGTTGGCACGGAAGAACGTGACAACCATAGAGGAAATCATGACGATTGTGAATCCTTACGCCAACCAAGATGACGCAACACAAAGCAGGGAGAACAGGCGACGCTACTCCCGCTCCCCGGAGCGCGAAAGGGACAGGGACCGCCGATCAGACTAACGTAATGATGGAAGGGTCGGTGACTACCGAGACTACCGGTCGGGCAACTTCGTGCGTTACCCGCAGAGGTACGATCACAGGAGAGACAACCGCTACGTCGCCAACACGAACGGCAGACCAAAGAAGAACTACGACGCCAACTACGAGAAGATCCTCGACGGCCCCTGCCCCATACACAAGAAATCCAAGCATTCCATGCATGATCGCGACCTTCTTGAATCGGTAGTAAAGGGAAGAAGCGACAAGAGAGCAAGAAAGGACGACCCCGACAAGGGAAGAGACCAAGAACCACCAGCACCGGAGTTTCGTCCACCATCAATGACCTACTCCATTTTTGGAGGAGTCATGGTCATTGAAGCAGAAAGGAGACGTCGTCAGGTACGCAAGGATGTCTACTCAGTAGCAGCAACAGGTGAAGATTCGAACAACACGCGCCATTTAGACTGGTCAGAGCAACCCATCAGCTTCTTCGGGGAAGACGAGTGGATAGATTACAGATACCTTGGTTGTTTCCCGCTTATCATTGATCCAACCATCACCACGTGTCGCTTCAGAAAGGTGTTGGTCGATGGCGGTGGTGCCCTCAACATTATATTCGCCGACGCCTTCTGCCAACTCGAATACTCCAAGAAGGACCTCATGCCTACGAACTTCTCCTTCTGGGGCATCATCCCAAATAAGGCGTCAACACCAGTAGGCCAGATCACCCTCCCTGTACAGTTCGGCAATCAAGATCACTTCAGGGTAGAACACATCACCTTCATTGTCGCCGACTTCGAAACGGCCTACCACGCCATACTGGGCCGACCATCACTCGCGAAGCTTATGGCGGTTCCGCACTACACCTACATGGTGCTTAAGATCCCGACGCAGCAAGGCATCCTCAGCCTCCGTACCAACCTCAAGATTGCATACGAATGCGAACAGCAGACGATAAACGCCGTCGAGAAACCCTGTCCCCCGGACACGTACAACTCCGAAGACGGTGATAGCCCGACCGCGAAAAAAGAGAAGGAAGCAGAGCAGCCAACGACCACTCCCAACCCCGCCAGCACACAAACTTAGAGGCCGCCACCTCCGAGTGACGCAAGAGGGTGTCCCAATATAAGCATAGTTCAATAAAGATTGTACTCTTTCCTCTCCAAGCAATGAATAAAGGTGCTTTGTTTTCCTTGTCTCATCTAACCAAACCTGCTATATGAACAAAATGCTCTCGGTGTATGACAATCTTCGCAACACGCTCACGACAGAGCGGCCGCTCCAAAAAACACCCACGCTATATCACCATCATCATAAAAACATCAATAACGTTCGGCGACCACGTCAGTGCGACTACTAATGATCGACGACCTCTCCAAAACACTCCCACAGTGTTCGACGAACTCTACAAACGTATCACGCCGTTCTCCAAACAGCCTGGCCATAACTAGAAAGCTCTCGAAGCTGGTCTGTCAATGAGTCATAGCGAATAGAAGTAGCTACCCTAATCGTTACGACCACGTTGACAGACCTCCCAAGTGATATATCCCCAACAACCGGGCAATATCATTTGGGTCGGGAGTCATGAGGCTATGCGCCCAGAATCTATACACGACCACGGTACGGTCGACGACTCTACAAGCAGCATGGCTTTTCACCCAGCGTCTGCAGGAACGGTCTCCACAGGCCCTAGTCATGCCACGATCGAGCCTCTCGGAAAAAGGACCTATCTCTGGTATCATCCAAAGCGTGCATGAGTTATTCGCCCTCTGCACCGCGGATTGCCAGCTGCGTACCTCCTTGGGAGTCCTTATGTATCCTACGCGTGAAGTGGCGCTAGCCCTACGACCTGGACCATTTGAGACCCAAGGCCGAACGATTCATCGCTTCAGCTCACGACTTAGCAGGCACGATAGGACATACAAGTGAAACAAAAGCTCACCGCCCTGGATATATTACAGCTTTGTAGTTTTCACTTATACGTCCGAATACTTCTATCCGAGATACAAATTATCGATGTCCCGCAGCAAAATAGAACATAAAGATAAAGTCGAGACTACGAAGCAGAAGCGACCACACCTAAAAACAAGTCATACTGACGATTACAACCTCATCCTACTGATACGATAAGCGACTACTTCACTAATGTTCCTAGTCCAGAGATCAAATTCATGTCGAAGCTGACATTGCAGGCTACAGTACATAATGATCCCAGGCGTGTTGGTACCAAAACGACGACACTCGTTCCAGACGCACAGATGAGGACCGACCACGACGACCAGATTGGGCACATCCTCCGGGGCACGAATCCACAACCGCCGCTGGATCCCGTGCATATCATCACGGGAACGCTCCCGAAGACGACGCTGGCTTCAATCACAAAACCAACCATTCATACAACCCAAATTTAGTTTTAAAGGTTGTTTTCCACTCATCTCCTTCTCGCCTTCTTATTTGGTGATAGCCACTTCTCAAGTCAATTTTTGTGAAAATGCTAGCACCACTAAGTTCATCAAGCATGTCATCAAATCTAGGAATGAGATGTCTATATCTTATGGTGATGTTATTAATAGCTCGACAATCAACACACATGCTCCATGAGCCATCTTTCTTAGGAACTAAAAGAACAGGAACAACACAAGGTGAAAGACTTTCCTGCACATACCCTTTTCTCATTAATTCTTCCACTTGTTGCTGAATTTCTTTTGTTTCCTCTGGGTTGGTGTGGTATGCAACTCGGTTTGGAAGTAAAGCACCAGGAACAAGGTCAATTTGATGCTCGATCCCTCTCTTAGGTGGCAGCCCTGGTGGCACTTCATCCGAAAATACATCCTCATATTCCTGTAACACATTAAAAACAACACTTGTCAAAGTAGGGGATAAGTCATTAGTGGAAAGAAAATTTTCCTTGCACAGGAGTACAAAGAACATGGCATTGGGTTCACTCGATTCTTTTAAATCCCCCTTCCTAGCCATCATAACTAATCCCTCTTTTCCCATTGTCTTGGTTTTTTGTAGCTGTGGGGTTTTATTTGTCTTTGGATCCACTCCCTCACTATTTTTGTGGGTCACTCGCAATTCATTCTCTCTCTCGTTGTTTCCTTTTTTGGTCATCCTTCAAAATCTCCTCTGGTGTCAAAGGAAGCAAAGAAATTCGCTCTCCTTTGTACATGAAAGATAGCTTGTTGGTTCTACCAAAAATCAGAACATCACGATCATATAACCATGGTCTTCCTAGCAGCAGTTGGCATGCTTGCATAGGCACCACATCACACTCCACATGATCATTGTATCTCCCAATAGAGAAAGGAATCATCACCACATGATTTACACGCAACGCGCCACAATCATTAAGCCATTGCATCTTGTACGGATTAGGATGGCGCTGCTATTTTAGCCCCAATTTATCAACTAATTCTTGACTTGCAATATTGTTGCAGCTGTCATTGTCAACAATAATCCTACACAACTTGTCCTTGATTATGCCTCGAGTATGAAAAAGGTTGTGTTGCTGTCCATTATCTTCTTTCGTAGCAGTAACACTAAGTACTCGAAGAGAAATAAAGCAATTATTATCAACTTCATTAGGTTGGATCTCATTCTCATCGTTTTCAGGTTCTTCATCATACTTTGGAACATCTTCCTCACGGTCACTTTCAGATTCCCATTCACCTTGCTCATTCACAATCATAGTCCTCCTACTTGGACATTGTGCAGCAATATGTCCACGACCATGGCACTTGTGGCACTCAATTTCTCTGCTACGAGTAGAGGATGCAGTGGCTGATGCAATACTTGGGGCTGCTGCACTTGCAGTAGATTGCTGCTAATTTGCAGGAGATGATGCAGTAGAAACCGCCATCTTTGATGGAGAAATAGATGAAGAGGGCCTAAATGCAGCACCTTGAGATCGACTCCCACCAAAAGAAGTACCGGACTACTGCCTGCGCCATGGGGCTGCAATAGAATGGTTTGCATAAGATTTCCCACGTGCCTCTTGCTGGATTTTTCTCTCAGTGCGCATTGCTTGATCAACAAGGTCTTGCAAAGTATGATATGGAAACATCTCAACAAAACCAGAAATCTCATCACTGAGACCACTCAAAAATCTTACCATTTTTTACTCTGGATCTTCTCTAATTCCAGCCCACACTAACAACAACTCCATCTCCTTATAATACTCATCAACCGATCTCTTTCCTTGCTTCAACATTTGCATCCTATTGCGAAGGTCACGCTGATAGGTTAAGGGTACAAATCGCCTCCTCATCACTCTCTTCATCTCATCCCAAGTATTGATATAATCATGTCCCAACTCAACTTGATTCTCTTGTACTTGATTCCACCAAGTGAGAGCATAACCAGAGAACTCAACTGAAGCAAGATTGACACGCCTTTGATCAGAAAGATTATGCACTCTAAAAATTTGATCACACTGCTCAGCCCATTCAAGATATGCATCTGCATCTTCCTTTTCCAGTAAATTTAGGAACACTTAACTTGACACGAGCAATACTGTTTGGGTCATCCCTATTATGACGACCACGACCATGATGATGTTCCCTCTCTTCATGATCAGCACGTCGGCGATGACCTCGGCGTCGCTCAAACAACCCACCATTTGCAAAAGGATTTTCATTATCATCAAATCCCTCTCCAAGATCACTACCATCAATTTGTTCATCTTCAAAGTGTACATGGCGACCATGTCCACGTTGCCCTCCACGCTGATTATCAAAACCAGCACGTCAATCACCACCATGACCACCACCGAAGCGACCAAAACCATTGCCAAAACCAGAATTTTCATCACCAAATTCTTCATGTTGATTGTCTTCATGTTGACGATGTGGTCCTCGACAACCCGCTGTAGGAAGACGTTCATTCAACATCCTCTCCATGGCCTCCAAGAGTGAGTTTGCCATTTGGCGCAACTCAGCCCGTGCAACAGGGGATTCTTCTTCTCCATGATGACCACCATGAATACTTGAATTGGATCCTGTCATGTTAGCACTTATGCAAGAAAAGTGGATTGGTAAATTTGTGGAAACACACAACCTCACCTCTTACTTACCAATGTTCTTGCCTATTCTCGAGGACAGTGATTGTGCTAGTGTAGCAGTTCAACAGAAGTGATTGAGAGGTCGCAAGGATTACGAGTCGAACGTCCCGGTTTCAGTTTTTTTTGTGGAGTTGTAGGTGGCTAATCAAGGGAGGCTACGGTACTGTAACCCAAATGGTTTGATGTGTTCAAAAGATATGAAGTTGCTGCTATAAAAAACTACCACCAACTTGAATTATAAACTGAAATTTTTCAGCAATCAACAGCAACGAAACCCCTTCAACTTCTTTTCTCTTTTTTTCTTTCTTTTTTTTTGACTCTGTTCTTTCGTCTTTGATTTTTTTTGAATTTTTTTTATAATAATAGGGGGTGCGGAGAACAAATGAAAACACAACAGAATATATGAAGATGGTAACTAGCAACTTGATGAACACAACAACATAAAGATAACAGTACCGCCAAAGGGCTATAGGTTTTTTTGTGGCTTTTAGTGGACTTTAGGTGATGAACAAAAATAGTAGTATATGATGGATAAAGTGAAGGTAAATATGTGGATGATAGTAAGACCTACCGTGACAACTAAAGCTTTGATACCACATGACAAGACCCGATAAGGATCGGTAAGGGATTGGCCCGATCTTCACGACAGTAGGTCACGAATCAAGAGATAACTTGCTGCGAACAGCAGGGGATAACTAGCTTTATACCTGTCCAAGGTTGGATGCGACCAAGCGACGGGGAGAGAGGCACTGAAACCGCGAAGACTTCGACTCAATCTCCGAACGACAGCAGAACCGCAATCCGGAACTAATCCACACAATATGGCACAGCCGAACGGAAGCCATAGAGCACGAAGTAGGGGATTCCAGAGGAATCACTTCACAAGTCCAAGAAGAACAAGGAAGAACAAAGGTTTGAGTAAGGCACTCGGCAGCTCGGCTGCAATGAGGTATTGTTTATCAAATTATCAAAAGTTGATAATAGCTTAGATGCATGGGATATTTATACTAGGAACAAACCTTCTAGATAGGTGTGAAAATGAAATGGAGTTTCTGAAGATAAGCTATGTGAAAGGTCACCAAGAGATAGCTTCCCGAAATGGTCTCGCGTGACTGTTGGCCTCCAGAGCAGTTTCCATTAAACTGATCATAACTCCTTATTGGGAAGTCCAATTGACGAACTGTTTGTTGGGTGTGAAAGTAGACTTAATAAGATTTCCATACATCTATACCATGCATCACGAAAAATTGTAGAATAGTACAGTTTTTCAGGAGAAGTTGAACCAACATTCTGTCCTGTGAAACTGTTGGCCTTCTAAGTAGTCTTGACTAAATCGTGTATATCTCAAGATTGACACGTCCAAAAGGGGTGAGGTTTGTTGCATTGGAAAGTAGATTTGAAGAGCTTTCCAAAATGTCTTCACGAACCTCAAAATCTTCTCGGAGCTGAGAGATATGAGCATTTATTTAACTAGTCTGTTTTTTACTAAACTGGTCCATTTTGGACATGCCCGATTCTTCCTGAGAGAACTGGTCCATTTTTTGTCTGTAGTTTTTCTTCATGTGGAGTAAAATTCTCCTCTTGATGTGTATAAAAGTAGAACACTTAGGTAGTATAACATTCTTAAAATTATTAATGTTAATTTCAGCTAGGAGTGAGTTCACCTCTTTTTGGAGTAGTTTTGCACGGTTTCGTGTAATTGGAGCTTGATTTGTATCCTTTGGTCTTGAGCTAGCATGTATGGCTGGGATGTCCTCATCACATGCTCTCTGCCAAGATGGACCTCCTGATGAAGAAGATAGAAGAAAGTTCCAAGAAGGAACGAGAGGCCATCTACCCCATCGCCGCTGCACAAACTATTGAAGCAGATCCATGGTGCGAGGTGTGCGGAGGAAATGATCACTCGGGCAACAATTGCCCCGAGACTTTGAAGGAGGACGTGAACTTCATCAACAACAACAACAACGGGTATCGACCCCAACAACAAGGAGGATGGAACTCGCGCCCCTTCTACCAAGGTAATGGATGGTAACAGCAACTTTAACAATTACAATTCTTATAACAATCAACCTTCATTGAAAGATCTTGTTCTTGGTCAATCTAAGATTAATGATGGTATTAATAAAAAGATGATTGTCACTGATAAAGTTCTTGAAACTCTTGGTGAAAAGATGGATAGCTTTACAACTGCCATGAAAAATCAATTGAGTTTTAATAAAATGCTAGAAACCCAATTAGCTCAATTAGCAGCAGCTATGCCATCTCTAGATTAAGGTAAAATTCCTGGGAAACCAGAAGATTCAATTAAGCATTTTAATATGGTAACAACGAGGTTCGGTAAGCCTCCACTTCACTCCTGTGGGAGCTATCTTCTCGATCCTCCCTTCATCATGAAGAAGGAAGATCCAGGCCATCCGACGATCTAGTGCTCAATCGGACAACAGACCTTCCACACGCCTTCTGCGATCTCGAATCGGGCATCAACATCATGTCAACATCATGTTTACCTTGTGTTCTTTACCTTTCCTAGCTTAGTTGATAGGCTAGTTGATAGGTTTGGAAACTAGGTTGCATAACTCTTTTTGCGGTAGATATAGCAACACTTAGCAAAACCATAGTTGCACTACTAGATAGTTTACCTTTTGCATAGGTTTTGCTAAGGTTAGAAAAAGAGGTCGTAGAATAGAGAGTAGTTTTTAAGTGACCTAATTCACCCCCCCCCTCTTAGGCATCATGGTCCTTTCAATTGGTATCAAAGTCGGTTGGCTCATCTTTGGACTTTAGGCTTCACTGCCTTCGAGTCGATGTCTCTAGGAGAGGAAAGGATGGATACCTCTAGGCCTCCACACTTTGACGGCACTAACTTTCCCTACTATAGTGCTAGAATGGCTTGCTACTAAAAGCGGTTGATCTAGGTGTTTGGAGAGTCACTCGTGACGGGATGAAACCCCTAAGAAATCCCGAAAAACCCACCATGAGTGATGAAAAGGAAATTCATTTCAATGCTAGAGCTAAAAATTGTTTGTATGAATCTTTTAGTGTGGATGTTTTCAATCAAGTTTTCACTTTACAAACATCCCATGAAATTTGGCTAAAATTACATGAGCTCCATGACGGCACAAGCAATGTCCGTGAGCAAAAACATTGCCTAAGTCAATCTATGATTCCTTCAAAATGAATGAAAATGAGCTTGTTAAGGACATGTATTCTCGTTTGAATCTAATTGTCAATGAGCTCAATTCCATAGGATTGACAAAGCTAAAAGATGAGGACATTGTGAGGAAGATCATCTCGGTGCTACCACATAACAAATATGCACCCATCATCATCGTTCTTCACAACTTGGAGGAAGTATGTAAAATGACCCCGGCCATCCTCATTGGCAAGCTTGTGGCATTTGAGATGTCACTCAAGATGGGTCAAGAAGAAGCATCTTCATCAAGCAAAGCAATTGCTCTCACATATAAAGAGCGTAAAAAGATGAAGAGCAAGAAAATTGAGACAAGCTCAAGCTCCTTAAGTGAAGAAGAAGATGAAGATGATGATGATGATGAATCAAGTGATGATGATCAAGCCTCCACCTCCTCCGACTCCTTCATTGATAAATAAGAAACTATCAATATCATTTGAGGAGTGGAGAAGATGATTCGCAAGCTCAATGTCAAGGGTGTGCCTATCCAAATAGAAGATTGCATCTTCTCAAATCAAAGAAGAGAGCAAAGAAAGAAAGGATGCTATGGATGTGGTAAGAAAGCCCACACCCAAGACAAGAAAGAAGGGTTGCAAGGCCAAGGCTCTCACCACTATCAAAAGTTGGAATGACTCATCAAGTGATGATGAAGCCCAACACAAGAGGCATGACCGCAAGCAATCATCATCAAGCACTTCACGAGTATGCCTTATGGCATGGGGTAACAAAAGTTCTAGCTCTAGCTCTAGTGATAGTGATAGTGATGATGATCTACCTTCTTATGAGCAACTTGTGCAAGATAACATTAAATATGCTAAAGCTTGCACTAGCCAACAAAAGAAAATAAATTATCTAAAAGCCAAAGTAGATAGCTCACAAGTTTCTTACAATGCTATGCTTGAGCAATATGAAAACTTTGCTAATCTTAATGTTGAGCTAACTACTAAAATTGAGAAATTAGAGGCTAGTGCACAATCAATGATGAGCAACTAGTAAAGAAAAATGAGAAACTAAAAGCAAAGTTAGCTAGCTTACAAGATGCATACAATTGTTTGCTTGTTAAAATGGAAACTATTTGCAAACATTGTGATGAGCTAACAACAAAAGTTGCTAATCTTGAAGCCGATGGTAAAACCCCCACCAAGGCACATAAAAAGAAAACTTCTATATTTGACATGCCTAAAAAGTATGCCTCAACTTCTTGCATTGATTTATTAGACTCACCCATGTGCAATCAAGCTTCCTTTGAGGATGTATTTGTAGAAACATGTACACAAGTGGTTACAATGGAGAATGAGCTACTTAGGCAAGAAGTGGATCGCCTTACAAGAGACTTAACACAAGTCAAAGGAAAGGAGAAACAAGCCCAACCTCATCAAGATAACACCATCAAGGGAGTGAAGAAGCTTGATAAGGGAGAAACCATGGTTTGCTATCTTTGTCACAAAGGTCACAAGTCCTACATGTGCAAGGTGAAGAATGGGGGAGGAGCTAAGAAGAAAGAGAAAAAACAAAAAGCCAACAAGCAAGTTCTCCAACACCTACACCAACAAGGTGGACAAGAAGGCCTCCACACCTTATCTCTTGAAGAAGAAGAAAAATGACAAGGTGGTGGCCATCAAGATAAACAAGAAAGCCAACAATGGAGCCAAATGCTTTTGGGTGCCAAAGGAAATCATTTCCAACATGAAGAGCACTAAGAAGGTTTGGATTCGAAAGGGAAAGTGAGAAGTCCGAATGAACCTATGGGGAATTTGGAGACTCGGCAAGGATTGGGTGCATTACATGGGATGCATGTTGACGGTCCTTAAGTACCAAATTCAACCGTCAACTAAACAAGGATAAGGATCTAAATGAAACCCATAGCTAGAATTAGGGTTTATACTAACAGAATTCTACGAGTTTTGGTGAATGTCTATTTCTGTAGGGGAATATCGGGAAATATGGAGGAAAGGCCCACATGTCATGTTTACATAGAGATATTTATCAACCGCACAATTTTCGGTACTCTAGAAGGTTCCAGGAGACGGGCCTGGAACCAGGGCGCCCGCCCTACCCCCAGAGCCAATCAGGCTCAAGTTCGCGGATCATGCTCCACCGCCTTTGAGGATCAATCTAAACCCTTCGCTTAAGGTCGGTTTGATCCGACGGCCGACGTTCATTTGAGGAGGCTATATAAGCAAGGCCCCTGACCCCCTGAGGATCCATCTCATCTCATTATTCTTCTCCAGAGCAAAAGCTAGGGTTTCAATTATAGAGAAGGAGAGAGGTCCCTCTAGTTGTCTAGATCTAGTTCTAGTTCTAGTTCATCTAGTTGTAATTAGAGGTGAGAGAGAGAGGAGGAGAGAGCTAGGAGGAGCCAGATCTGTTGGATCTTCCTCAACATTGTACCTTTGCAGCATCTGGTTCGGAGCAATCTTCAGGTTCTTCATTTATTATTTCTAAGTATCTTATTTTAGTTCTTACTTTATTCTATTTATGGGATCTCCGCTCGTATTGAGTGCTCTAGTTTCCGCGCGGGATTAGAGTAGTAAGCGATAGTGTAGACGTGGTGTCTAGACTAGAGTTTACCTGAGTTTGCGCCCAATCCTACGGATAGTTGTGATAGCCCCAGGGGTGACAGCTCTGTAAGGCCTTTGTAGTCCACCACATTCGGGTTGGTGTTTTCGTAGAGCTTTTGGCAGCCTCCCCCCGACTACCTTTTCCCAGTCTTATTCGAGAGTCGGGAAGGTACTGTTGCTCCAAAGTAAGTAGAGTATAGTGGACCTTTGATTAGATAGCTCCCTTAGAAAACTCTAAAATCTCTCTACCCAGTTATCTTATCTATCCTTGGATATTCTTAGTTCTTCTCTAGTACACTTCACATTCCCCGTGGAAATCGATACTCTTGGAATACTCACGGGTGAAAGCTATAGCGGTATCCGTGCGCTTGCGGATTTATCTGTGTGTGTTAAGAAATACCAACAATGCATCATGATGATCATTGCTATTATTTCCAAGTGGGTTAGTGAACACTACTTACCCAAGTTCCCCTTCCCATGTTTAGGTAACTAGACTTTTAACTTGCAATTTCATTAGCATCTAGTTTCCTTCATGCCTAGGTATTGCATTTGCATATCTAAATACTTGTCATGCATACACTAGGTTATCATATGGTAGGATTGCTCGGTATCACTCTTACCCTTGGAGCAACCTACATGTTTTAATTTTGTTTAGGAGCATGGCACATAGCTCTCTTTTCAATTTTTTTTATCTTATATGTGCCAAAGTACGAAATTGTAGATGGCTTACCCCCAAATACCAACCATAAGTAATGTTCACCTTCATGTGACATTATCTTTCATTTGGTATCTTGACCTCAAAAGTCAAATGTGCATATCTCCTACAAGTAGTCTATGCTTGTATGCACACTTTTAGGGGAGCTACTCTACAAGTTGGAAGCTTTGAGACTAACACCATCTTTCAAGTCTATCATGTGTGTAGTAGTCTCATTGCAAGGAACATGAAGTTCCCAGAGCTAAGCAAGAATTGACTTTGATAAGTATCATTGCATTTCATTTTGATATCTTTAGAATGCTTTCTCCATGCATTATATAGATTAAACTCTGTCGATGAAATATGTGTTGCAGTCTACCTAGGGGGTACCCTACGGTAGTAGATTGTAGGCAAAGGTGTGGCGACGGCGATCAAGCGTAACACAGAGAGCGTAGACACGATGATTTATACAAGTTTAGGCCGGCAAATCACCGTAATACCCTATGTCCTGTGTTTTGGTGGCTGGATTGATCTGAGTATTAGGTTACACGAGGCGTAGATGAGATCTAAGAGACTATAAGAGAGATTGTTTTCGAGGGGGTCCCTGCTCACCTTATATAGCCAGGGAGAAGGGTTACAGTTTCCATATCCTAACAGATCACGATCGGTCCCTCAAGGCAAGGGATCCGAGTCTATCTACTAGGATCTTCCTTGGCAAGCAAGACTTCTTCAGAGTCCCTAGCGAGCATGACGAGCTAGTCGCATGCCGCAGGGCCTCGCGAGCTGGACCGTCTTCCGGTTAGCAGGACCATAAGGTCCCTGAGGATATGCCGAGGTAATATCCCCAACAAGTCCCCGAGCATGTTGCATCCTTCTGGCGAGCTGCCCCGAAGCCTTCCGAGAAGACGTAGCCTGGTCGCCTTCCTTTATCAGCAATGTTGAAGATCTCCGACCAGGCGCCCTGGTCAGGATGTGATTCAGAGAAGCCTTCTGACCAGGTCGGACTGGTGAGAACCATCGAAGCTTGATTAGCGAGCAGGTCGCTTCATCGGTCTGTAGGTGCTTGTCGGGAGGATGTGATGTGCTGAAGAAAATTTTGAAAGAACTTCTTGATGAAGTGTATCCACCTGGAGCTTGCAAGACTATAAGGAACAACAAGATCCTAGTAGAAGTCTGTACAAGTCCAACTTGGCACTTGTCAAAGAAAAAAGCAAATACATTCACCGCGAGGTGAAGTGTATCCACCTAGTACCCGAGCTTGGTAGTAGGTTTTGTAGACACGTGGTACCAAGCTTTAGAGCATACTGTGGCTGGCGCAGTCCCCGAGACAACAGGCATAGCATGCCCATCAAGCCCCCCACACTACCCAAAATCAGCACCTTGATCCGGATAGCAAGAAGCAACTTGATGGCACACCAGCTCAACCAGCAGGTTCTAGTCGACGACGAAGGTGAGTTATAGACGAGATCGGCGAGAGTCGTGATGAGTTGGCGACGAGGCCAGTCGACGACGAGAGTAGTCCCCGAGACTGTAGTCGGTGACGAGGGGCGACGAGGTCAGCGAGAGTCGTGATGAGTCGATGACGAAACCAGTCCCCGAGACTGTAGTTGGCGACAAGGGTGACGAGGTCGGCAAGAGCCGTGATGAGTTGATGACGAAGGGCAACGAGGTCGGCAAGAGCCGTGACGAGTCGATGACGAAGCCAGTCCCTGAGACTGTAGTTGGCGACGAGGGAGACGAGGTCGGCAAGAGCCGTGACGGGTCGATGACGAAGGGCGACGAGGTCGGCGAGAGCCATGATGAGTTGATGAAGAAGCCAGTCCCTGAGACTATAGTTGGTGTAGTAGACACATGGCGCCGAGCTGCAAAACATCTAGAAAAAGGCACGATTATTAAAAAATAATGTTAGTACACGTAGTCCCTGAACCTGCTGTAAGGAGCGATGTGGTCGGCAAGAGCCGTGACGAGTCGACGACGAGGAGCGATGTGGTCGGCATGGGCCGTGACAACGAGCGACGAGGAGCGACGAGGTTGGCAGGAGCCGTGACGACGAGCGATGAGGTCGGCATGGGCCGTGGCGAGTCAATGACGAGGCCAGTCCCCGAGCAACTAGGCATGTAGCTTTTAGAGACCTCAGCCTAAGCTTATCCCTTCCTTCCAGGGCAGAGAGGAGCCGAAGATGCACACGTAGAGAGGTTGGGCATCACTTAGGAGGACTGCCGACCGGGCATAGCGCAACCGTGAGCATACACGCTTATGGCCGGACTGGCAGCCCCAACTCTGAAGCTCTTCAGCTCCAGCTAGGCTGCTCGGAGAAGTCAGTGGCGACCAGAACGATATCATCCAAGCGCCAAGAATAGGCCTGACGACGAGCAATACAAACACATAGAATGGGTAGTACATGATGCACATATGGACTTCAGAGAAACTCAACAAACATGTAAAGATCGGCGAGAGCCATGACGAATCGCGACGAGGGACGAGGTATGTTGTCGACGAGGGATGACGATGAGTGACGGTGACGAGATCGGTGGCGAGGGTCGTCGTCGAGGGCTGACGACGAGGGCTGCTGACAAGGTCGACGACGAGGTTGATGATGATCTCTAAGGACGGTGTCGTCACTAGTCCAAATCATAGATCTGATCTGGTCATGACGAGGGACGGTGAAGGCGGCGGCGGCGGACCGCTGACGAGGGTGACGACGAGGAGCCGTCGATGAGATCCATCGACGAGGGCCATCGATGGGGAAGATGATCGCTTGACGAGCCATGATGTCGTTGCACACACCCCTACCTAGCGCGCCAACTGTCGACAAAATATGAGTCGCGGTCTACCTAGGGGGTACCCTACGGTAGTAGATTGTAGGCGGAGGTGTGGCCACGACGATCAAGTGTAACACAGAGAGCGTAGACACGACGATTTATACAGGTTCAGGCCGACAAATCGCCGTAATACCCTACGTCCTGTGTTTTGGTGGCTGGATTAATCGGAGTATTAGGTTACACGAGGTGTAGATGAGATCTAAGAGACTATGAGAGAGATTGTTTTCGAGGGGGTCCCTGCTCGCCTTATATAGCCGGAGAGTAGGGTTACAATTTCCATATCCTAACAGATCACGATCGGTCCCTCAAGGCAAGGGATCCGAGTCTATCTACTAAGATCTTCCTTGGCGAGCAAGACTTCTTCAGAGTCCCTGGCAAGCACGATGGGCTGGTCGCGTGCCGCAGGGCCTCGCGAGCTGGGCCGTCTTCCGGTCGGCAGGCCCATAAGGTCTCTGGGGATATGCCGAGGTAATATCCCCAACAAACTCCCTTGTGCAAATTGCCATTTATGCATATGCTTTGCCATCCACTATATGTATGCATACACTTAGGGGGAGTTTAGTTTATGTAATGTGAAAGTTAAGTCTTATGATCAATTTCATTCCACATACAAAGGATCACAAAACTTGACCCTCCCTTGTGCTACTAATGTCTTCCTTTTCGGTGTTTGATTCCAAAGGGGGAGAATTTGAAGGACCAAAACAAATGATCATATATTTCGGTCCAAGATAGGGGATAAAAATGGATTATGGAGTTAGGGGGAGTATAAATCCATAATACCACAAGGGGACATGTGCAAGGGTAAGATAAGTCATCACAGTGTGAGCTTCAATTGGTATAAACTAGTATCATCCTAGCAAGTAGATATGTTTTCATTTGAGCATCTTATATTATTTGCTTGTTTTGGTGATGTTGTCATCAAGCACGAAAAAGGGGGAGATTGTAAAGAACATGGACCCCATGTCCCATATAGTTTAGATTTTGGTGTTTGATGATCAACATAACCAAATTGGACTAATGAATTTGCAAGTGTTTATTTTGTAGTCCAATAGGGTGCAAACATGCTTTGGACTTAGGCAACACCGCAAGCAAGACATTTGAAGCATATAGAAGACTTAAAAGATCAAGCATAGTTCAAGCATGGAGGATGGAACCTACTCGGAAGCAAGACCATGAAGAAACAAAGTCTTCCAGACGCTTGTCGCCTCGCGTTCGAACTTTTGGAAATCAACCCAGATGAAAACGCTGAAGAAAAGAGGCTTCGGACGCTACGATTTCTAGGGTCCGGACTAATGGCTATGAGTCCGGACGCCTAGGGTTTGGTCTGCGAAATTCAGTGAGTCCGGACGCTATGAACAGTACGTGTCCAGACTAATCACTCCAGCGTCCGGACGTACACAGAGAAGAACCCGAGAGCTCCAAGGGCTCCGGACGCTGTTCGGAGTATGGGGTCTATACCAACAGTGGCGTCTGGACCTTATGCAGAGAGGTTCCAGAGGCGCACGAAGTCTCTAGACGCTGTCCGGAGCAAGGGTCCAGACTAATGACAGCATCCGGACCTACTGTCAGCGACTGTGCGCAGGCCTGCTGTCAGTGACCGTTAGAGCGTCCGGACGCATACGTAATGGTTCGGACCCCCCGTTGTTGTCCGCATCCGGAGGTACGCAGAGAAGCATTCCAAGGGCACCAACGGCTCCATTTGGTTTGTGGCCTATAAATATGACCCATGGCTAGCCAAATGAAGAGTGGAGACTTGAGGAAACATACAAGGGTGTTGATACACAAATCTAGTGATCTCCATATGCATAGAGCTTAATGATACACTCGGTGATTAGCATTTGTGCTTTGCGAAGTGCATAGGCTAGTTAGACCATTGCTCATTGCGCTTGCTCTAGGTGTAAGCCTAGTGTTAGTGAGGTTTGCATACCTCCTTGATCATAGGTGCTTGCGCGCACCAAGTTTGTACTCAGTGGGGCTTGTAATCTTGCGCGATCACACCAACCGCGTTTGTGGTGTGGCCGCCACCGGTGTACCGAAGGGAACAAGGCCCGCAGCGTTTCAGCCGGAAGCTTGATAGTGAAGACGGCGGGGAGCATCTGGGAGAGGCTTGCCGGAAGGCACATCGGAGACCCACTTACACGTGGGGAGAGCCCGAGGCTATCCACAGAGTTACTCGACCGAGAGCTTGGCCCTTGCATGGGATTCCTTGTGAGGGGCTCCAACGAGGACTAGGGGGGAGCTTGAGCGCTTCTCGATACCTCGGTAAAAATACCGGAGTCGTTAATGGGAGTTTGCATCTCTGTCTTGCTCTTTACCTTCCACACTTACTTTGTTTACCTTGTGTTCTTTACCTTTCCTAGCTTAGTTGATAGGCTAGTTGATAGGTTTGGAAACTAGGTTGCATAACTCTTTTTGCGGTAGAGATAGCAACACTTAGCAAAACCATAGTTGCACTACTAGATAGTTTACCTTTTGCATAGGTTTTGCTAAGGTTAGAAAAAGAGGCCATAGAATAGAGAGTAGTTTTTAAGTGACCTAATTCACCCCCCCCCATCTTAGGCATCACGGTCTTTTTAGTATACATCAACTCAAGGAAGCTGACATGGTCACTGCCAAGTTAGACCTTATTATAAAGAAGCTTGAAAGTCAAGACATCGAGAAGAGATATGTCATGCATATCAATGACTCTCGCATGACTTGTGAAGAGTGTGGAGACGTTGGCCATTCAGGAAACAATTGTCCTGAATTGCAAGGGGATGTAAACTTCATCAATAATAACAACAACTATCGTCCTCAGCAAGGCCAAGGATGGAATCAACCAAACCAAGGATGGAATGAGCAACCTCGACAAGGTAATTACCAAGGTAACAACAATTACAATTTTCTGCCTTTAACAGATCTAGTTGCTGGTCAGTCCAAACTACTTGAACAAATGTCTAAAAAGGTAGCATCCAGTGATAAAGCACTAGAAAATATAAATACTAGGATGGATACCTTTGCTTCTGCTATTAAAAATCAAAACAACTTCAATAAAATGTTAGAGATATAATTAGCTCAGCTGGCAGCTGTTGTTCCCCCAATGAAGGAAGGTAAGATTCCAGGCCAACCGAAAGATTTAGAAACTACAAATCTTGTCGACATTTTCAATGCAGCCAACTACTACACTCAGCCCGTTGATGTAAAGTGGATTGACTATTCACTTCCCGAGAAGGTGGCCCAGGGAAGCCTGTCATTCCTATCTCCATAGGATGTCACACCTTCCCAGAAGCTATCTGCGATTTTGGCACAAGTGTCAACATTATGCCTAAGGTATTATGAAAAGATATAGGGAGATCCCCTGTTGTACACAAACATGCGTTTGCAGCTTGCAGATCAATCCATATGTTACCCCGAGAAAGTTCTAGAAGAAGTCATCATTAGAGTGGGACAATCATATGTTCCAATTGACTTTGTGGTCATGGAGACAGGAGGAGATGAAAGAGCACCCATCATATTGGGCCAACCATTCTTATGCACAACCAAAGCCATCATCTATGCGGAGCACGCCAAGATTGTCTTTTTCATAAAAGACAAGAAAGAGAAGTTCTCGTTCAAGAACCGCATGCTCAACACCCCTGCACTACCACGAAGGAAGTATGAACAAGATCAACCAGCAGTACCCAAGAAGAAGAACAATAATAGAAGAAGGAGGAAGAATAAGCAGAGCCAGATCTCAGAAGGAGCAGTCTAGATGATCAACCCAGTCAACACGGAACATGATCACTTGCTAGCCTCACCATACGTAGTCAAGAAGGGAGACCCAGGAGTACCAACCATTGAATGCACAATCATGAAGACCGTCTTCCCTTCGACCTTCTACGACACAAGATCACGGGTCAACATAATGTCAAAGGTAACTTATAATCATTTATTTGAAGGTATACCTTTGTACCCAACCTACAAACAGTTGCAGATGGCAGACTTGACATACAGATTCCCCGAAGGCATAGCAAAGAACAAAGCAGTACAAATTTAAGATTCACATATTCCTGTAGATCTTGTAGTACTTGACATATAGGATGAAGAAGATATGACTCTTATCTTGGGGAGACCATTCCTCAACATCGCTAAAGTCGTCATCTTCATCGCGACTGGACAAATCCACTTCAACCTACCCATTGGAAAAGTATGTTGTAAATTCAATAGTTATCATATGCAGCCCAAGAAGTGACACAACAGAAGGAGACATCATACCCGCCGTCAAGCAACCCAACCATTGAAGGATGGCTGGGCAGATTATCCTGGAGAAGTCACAAGATATGAAGACCGATTCAATGAGGAGGAACAAGAGCAAGAAGAAGTAGAAGAACCTCACTGGGATGAGTGGGGGCGAGAAATTGAAAAGATGGAGCTACGAGCAAAAGAAGAAGCAGAGGAGACACTAGTTCAAGCACAAGAATGGTGGGAGAAGAACAAAGATGCACCACAAGACAAGGAGGAGTCGTCTGAGTCAACCTCAGATGATAAATCTGACAATTAAGTACTCTCTCCTATCTAGTCTTATCAGTAGACTATAAATCTTGTTCCTTTGCCACAAGGTAAAAATGGTAGTTACCTAATTAGTTACCTAGTTAATTAGTATTAGTAATTTTACCACCTTTATCTTTCTTGCATACTAAAGGAAAACAAAAGAAATATTTACTTATCATTGCATCATGAAAAATCCAAGCCCCATGTGAGAGAACTTATGGTACTACCATAAGGAAACTTACTATGGTGGCATAAAAATAATTTTTTATTTCTTGCATTATAAAATAGAAAATTCTAAAAAAATAAGATGTTCAATTTCTGTTAGAATCTGTAAAGTTTAAATTAGCTCATGAGAATATTCAATTACTCTTTTGGTTGACCGCTAACTTATTGTCATAATGGAGCCTCGAGTTTTGTCTGTTCTTGTTGGAGTATAACCATGCAGGATTGAAAATACCAAGGAGGAGTTAGCCCAACTAGGAGGCTACTTCCCAAAGATCATTCAACTCAACCATAGAAAAATCAAGCTTGGGGGAGGGCACCCCCAGTTATCAGGTAAGTATATCTATGCTATTCAAAGAGTTTATCTTATAGTCATAAAATATTAAAAATATATGGGCACATGAAGGTCCATGGCTGTTGAGTCTTAAGAATCCTAAATAAAGATATGATTAGTTAGGGTGTGTGTTTAATTTGTTAGAGTCAATAAAAGCTATGAACTTTAATTTTATCTTGGAGATGATGAATAGTTGCTCTACCGTAATCCCTTTTAAGTACCTAGTTTTCAACCTTGAATTCTCCTAAGTTTTGGTTAGAACTACTTTGATTTGAGAATTTACTCTAAACCTGAAACTTGTGGAGGCATATACTTAAACTATGTCTAGGTAATTGGGAGATATGACATGAAAGTTTGAGCTGTTATTTATCTTATTCCTAGCAATACTAAGTTTTGGTGATTTATCTTTTGAAAATTTAAAATCTTACATGATGAGCTCTTGTATGACATAGTCTAAATTTCTACCAAAGCCATATACATTTATATTTAGATTAGGAAGACTCATTCATGCTACTTGTCTTTGTATTGAGTGTTGTCAACCTTTAGACCCTGTGAAGAGTCTCGTCATGCTTTTGAATCAAGATCATGTACACACCACCCAAATATGCACTACTCTACACTGGAGTAGGCGCAACAACATGTCATTCATCCACCAGAAAAAGGTCTTACTCTTACACTGAGGGTAACCACCACAAAAAATATTCATTCCATTCATCCAATAAATGCTCCAAAGTTCTTGTTATATTCTCTCAACAGTTTTTCTTGGTGATGAAGGTATGAGCTATGCAAAAGCTATCTGAAAAAAAAGAAGAGAGAAAAGAGAGAAGAATTAAAAATGGACAAGTGTCCAACGCACCTCTCAGAAAAAAAAGAATAAGATAGCTCATACTCTCTAGCCATGTTGTCCAAAATTCCAAATTCCAAAAGAGAGAGAGATTTATTACAAGGAGCAAAGTAGAATTAGGTTTTCACCATCACCACCATATATCCATCATATCCATACATGTGCACATCTTGACTTGATTGTATGACTTGATTCTCTGTGGATCTATTGTTTGACTTTACAATATATATATAAAGTAAGTATGCTAACCTTGTTAAACCATTCCTATGAACTCCATTATATTTACTAGTGTAGGAGGACATAACATTATCAATGCCTCAGTGAGATCCACAAATACCACATACATAAGAAACTTGAGGGTGTCATACAATTAATCTCTGAGTTTTATTTCGAAAACTTTATAAAACCCATAATTTTGGTAGAGTGAAGAGTTTGAGACATAGTGCCTGACTCGATTACTCTGTCTTTCGATTGCTCAAGACCCAAGTGATAGTAAAAGTCCCATAGTTAAAGGTAATACGGGTGAGTTCGAAAGTTAGAGTAAATTTTTTCTAATTCATAGAAGAAATTTTCTTTGAAAGCATGTGAACTTTTGAGGTGTGAAAGCATTTATTAGAAAGGCTTTGCTTAGGGACTAGCAAAGGGTAAGCTTGGGGGAGCTTGTTGACGGTCCTTAGCGTCAACTTTTTAAGCAATTATAAAAATGATAATTGGATCATTCAAATATAATATCTAGAAATATAGGACTTTAATTAACAATTTCCACGAGTTTTGGTGTTTCATTATTTTCTAGGGACTATTCTAGAAAAGAGCAATAAAGGGAATCAAATCAGAGAAGATATCGAATAAATCCCGCGGAGAAACACCTGCCATTCTACTCAAGGAGGATCCCGCAGACATCGGAGCGAAGCGGAGGCCCAGAGGACGACCTGTGGAGCCAGCCGCCATGGGGTGGGGCCGGGCGGCACCCCCTGGGCCCGCTGGCCGCTGTCTTTTGGAAGCTTCCTCCACCACCTCTGAGGATTGATCTGAGCCCTACGTGAAGTCGGTTTGATCCAACGGCTATTGTGCATTCCACCAGACTATAAATAGGAGGGCATACCCCCGTGGAGGCATCTCAAATCATTCAATCATTTGGAGATCCATTCAGTCTAAGTCATAGGAGATCTAGTCCTCCAGAGCCATAAACCCTAGTTCATCTAGAGCACTTTCTAGTTCATAGCATAACCTAGTTAGATTCGAGAGTAGAGGAAATCAAGATTAGATCTTGGACTTCCGACGTTGTCAAGAGATTGGAGTCTGGTACAGTTCTTATTCTCTTATTCTCTTTTAATATTTATCTGCAGTTGTATGATATTTATAGGCAACACTATTCTTCATTAATATGTTCTTGTTTACTTTGTTCATTGTCTAAGTTAATATATCTAGTATAGTTAGTTTGCTATTGAGTTCATTGACATGTCTGTATAACGCTCGTCTATTTGATTTTATGGCGGGTGGTAGGCAGTATGTAGGCGTGGTGCTTAGATACATTGTTTATCTGCGGATGCCCCCAGCTGTGTCAGGTCATGGGGTAGATCGTGGATGTGACGGGTCCATTGAGTCCTTTGTAGGCCTCCCACCGTGTAGTGGTTGGGTAGGAAGGAATTGTCAGGTCGAGGATATCTTGTTATATCTAAGGTTCTCATCCTGTTCATGGTCCCATTGTGTTTGGGAATATTGGTAGTATTACTTAACAATGATTACTAGATGTACTTGCACTAAATAGCATAGCTTTGATGGTAGCTAGAATACTAAAGATGTTATTTCTTTATTACTTGTATTAGACGACGCTTGTGTAGTGACTAGAATGCTTTAGAAACTTTATCCTTATTATTATTATTATAATGATGACTGGTCAATTTACCCTTATTATATATATATTTATCATGTGACTTACCCCTGTTTAAGAGTAGAGATCATTGATGGTTAAATTCCTTCATTCATTTCATATGCTTGTTATCAATACTATAGATTCTCAGTTTTAGCTAGACCTTTCCAGTGGTAGAATATAAATGACAACCTGGTAATACTCTAGGTAAAATGCTACAATGGTATATTTAATCTGTCCGCTTGCAAAATCATTATTTAATAACATTTCATATCATTATTTATTTTTGCCTAGTCATACATAAAATATAGAATATTTCATAAGTACCATAAAATATTCCTAGATCTATAATTAGGGATGACAACCTAATTCCATACTTAAGAGTATTAGGTAAAAGATAAGTGATTAGTTGCTAAAGGTATGTTAATTACATACCATGTATTTTTGGCACCATTGCTAAGAACTATGTTTTTGGTGATGTCGTTAAAAAATATCAACAATGTTAACATAAAAACTTTATATTGTATTGATTGAGAACTATAACTTTCGTATAGATCATGTCAACATTAGAGATTTTTTTATAATTTTTAAATTTCAAATTTCAGAAGCTATAAAATTATCGTAATATTTTGGGACCCTTAACAGTTTTAATTAAAAAATATTTTTACTATAAAGTTATAGATCCTGTCGAGGGCTACAATTTCAATATAAAGTTTATCTTCATACAAATTTATATAAAAAAATATATGATTAAAAATATTTCATCTTTGTAGATCCTATATAGGGCTACAATTTTAATATAAAGTTTGTCTTCGTATAAATTTATATAAAAAATATATGAATTATTTTTAAAAAAATTCATTGTGCCATGTAGAAGAATAAAAATAAATAGAAATATAACCAACTGACAGGTGCACGTCACATGTAGGAGCCATGTCAGCATGTCAAGTTGGCATTTAGAGCGGGTTTAAACTGGTTTAGATCTAAATGACATCTGAAGCTAAATTTATAAAGCTAAAATTAATATTTTAATAGTAGATAAATCTAAATGGCACCCCTTATATAAGTTGAAAGACCATGAATCCGAATGGTCTAATCTGCTTCTTTTTCAATAAGACTTGAAGACTTCTGGCAATCCCCCGTATCAACTATTGTTAGGTAAAGTAGTACCAATACCGAGCTGCATAAAGATCTCAGCTTCAAAAGTCAGTCGTACTGACAAACTGACTCAGAGGTACCATCGCGTAAGTATTTGTAGCTATTAGAAGATAAGCTAGCACATAAGCAAGTTTATTAGGTGTCGCTTTAGAATGAAATTGCAACACGATGTTGATGGAAATGATGTTTGGTTTTCTCTAGTGCGGTAGTGCCTACTGCCTAGCCATGGAGTAGAAACCACGTAGAAAAATGCAAGTATATTGTGTAGATCAGCCACCCCGATGGTGTGGGCCAGGTTTCTCCATACACATACGTGAAACACGACGTTCAAGTGCAATCCACCAAAACTATACATACGGCACACCATACAGCAAATTGTATTGATAATTTGATATTTTTTTGATATATAATAAACCACCGATCGCCTGCGAAGGCACATCTGAACGTTAGAGGGGAAAAAAAATCAAAATCTGGCATCAGCACGTCGCCTTTACACCAGTAACGCACGCAAACTAGAGTAGTATACATAGAGAGAATTTAATTTAATTTGACAGGATGCAGAGTATCTGTAATGTATGGACGGTAGTGATGCGGCTGGTGTGGACCGTTGACCGCATGTGTGAACCGTCCGATGCAGGCAGGTCGGCATCACGCTATTGGCATTTTCCTTACGGCGCAAGGAAAGACGCGGGGCAACTTGGCATCCAAGTTAGTGCCGCGCGTACCCGCGCCTAGGTGGGTCCGGGCCCATACGTCGGAGAGCGATTGAGGACGCAGGGCGGTGGATAGACCGGAATAATAATAACAACACAAGTGGGGTCAGGCCAAAGCCGTGCCGCGTGCGTGGACCTCGCCCTCATCCCTTTCCTCCGTGTCCAATAATTCTACCTCCCGTCTTCCACCCACCTTCGCCCTCCGTCGCCGCCGCCATCGGTCGATTCGTGCTGCTCCCACCTCTAACCAGTCCAATATCGCCGGCGAGGGAATCAGAAGAAGCATAAGCACAGGCTCCGGCGAGAACCCCCACCTCCGGCCATCGCCCGGGGATAAAGTGGGGTCGGTAGGGGAGTCCTAGGGGGAGCAAAAGGGATCGGATATAGAGAGATGAAGCAATTAAATTCTTCGTCCGCCGTCGCCCCTGCTAACGCTCCCACTACTAACCCTAGGTAAGCATCGTCGATCGGCGGATGGATCTGCTTCTCTGACTGTCTGATTGCTCGGCGAAGAGGATCCCCTTGTATATATGTGTAGTTTCGATCTGGAAACTTTTTGTTTTTGTATCTGTAGTTCTCTCATGTTGGATACGTTAGATGTCAATTATATCTGCTATGAAGATGTGAATTGTTGGGGCTAAAGCAGATTTGAGATCACCAAGTTGATTCTTCTATGTATTGTTGACTTTCTAAAAATTAAAATTACAATTTTTATTCTTGTGACTACAGTTCTGTTTAATTACTTGTTAAATTTTCTGTAATCCTTGCGTGTGATAAGTGTGGATCACTTTTAAGGATGTAAGTGGGTTAGCCCGCAAACCCACATATAGGCTTAATTTTTGCGGGTTCTAGCGGCAACCCACAAAATTACCTATATGTGGGCTCGCTGGCTGCTGCTTGCATCCCTAATCACTTTCCATGAGGAAAGTGTGTGGATTTTGTCAGAATTCGCTGAATTTTACAGTATGCAACTTATTCTGATATTTACTTTTATTACTTGATGAGTCGTTTACTGCCTTGCCATGTGCTATGCGATGGATATGGTCTAAGATACAAGTTTTCTTGCTCCATGTTCAGTTAAATTCATGATTAACTAATAAATTGTGCATGAAAGAGAGTATTTGCTGCTTTAATGCATCACCCAATAGGTTATTTCATAACCGTATTATCTGTAGGTTAGTACAAGTATCATGTTCCCTTTCCAGCCACAGACCTTCATTAATAATAATACCATAAGTAGTAAAAGCTTCTCTATCTGTCTATATGCTTGCAGCACAGCCTAGGCATCGGTGGTCAATTGGTTGACTTGTTTTGCACGGAAAGACATTATTGTGCCACGACAAAAGAAATGTGCACTTTATAATCTGTTTGGGCTATAACAGCTGGTGGCAGCATTAAGATTGGTTTTTCTAGGTTCTCATAGCAAAATCGATACCATAGTTATTCCTTTTTCTGAGTGTCCTGCTGTAATTGAATATTGTTCTGTTGTATACATTCAAAATGCAGCAGCAATATATCTTACTGATTTCTGTCGATTTCCGCTTTGCAGGATCCTTCTGTCTTTTCTCGTTTCTTATCCGACTCTTTTTCGTTTTATGCCCGTCGGTTATGAGATTCAGCGTCTTCAGAAGCTTCTCTACTAGATTAGTGTAAATAGTAGACTTGTTCGGGTTTAGCTTGGTTGGAAGAATTAGTCTCTGGTTCGTGTTCATTTCTGCTAGCAATAATGGCTGCGATGAACGGAAAGGTATTGGGTAAATGTGGAAGGAATATAAATAGTCTTAAGAGAAAGCGGGAGGGCCCCGCTGCATGTGATGCTGATGTATTCCGCATCTCTGAATTGCATCAGCATCCTGTCAATGATTCTGCTGTTAGGTTTCATGTTGATCAAGACCGCAAGGCAAAGATCGTGTGCCACTTCAACAAGCAGGTTTTGCAGAGCTATAAGAACTTCATGAGTAGCGCACCACCTAAGCGTATTTTGCTTCGCAAAGATGCTGTCTGGAAAGACATTCCAGAAAAGATTGTCAAATTGGCCCAAGCCGATTTCAAAGCAAAAAAGACAATCACAGAAACAGGATATCAGAACCAGCTATTTTTGCTGGATTTTGCCCATATGACATTCATAGACACGAAGACAGGCCTTCAGAGGCCGATTGCTTGGATCGATGAAAATGGAAAGCGCTACTTCCCTGAATCATTTATGCAAGATCAGAAGTTATTTATCAAGAAAGATTTAGGCAACGGAAATCATGAGTACATTAGTGTTGAGCCAAATGGGACACAAGAAATGAATGACCAGCTTGGAACATCAGAAAGTTCTGCAGAAAGCTCAAACTTTGATTCAAGTACTGAAGATGTTTCCAGTCCTAAGAGAGCTAGGGCTGAAAAGAATTCCATCGTAAAAAATTACTGTGGTATGGGAGAAGCTATTGGAGAAAATGAGCCATGCACTTTGTTGCTAACTGCCTGTAACTTTCTACCACACCAAGCTAATCTGGGTGAGGTATCACGTTCTCAGCGCACTGTTGAAGCTGTGGAGAAGCTGTTGCTGCAGGGGATGGGTTCAGTTATTGAATCCAAGGATATTATTGGAATCTTCAAGACTCCGTTATTGGATGGCCATGGACAAGTCCGTTACCATTTTCACCAAAAGCATGTACAGGTTACTGGATGTCATCGTGGAAACGCAAACGTCCGTTATGCATGGCTTGCTTGCTCCAAAAGCACTGTGCATGAAATGATGCTGAATGGTGTTTTACAAGTTCATAAGCTGCCCATGAAGTGTGCAGCCTATGGAGAGGGCACCCACCTTACACCGGCAAATCGTTCTGATGCCTGGTATGTTCTTGGTATATCAATTTTTGTTCCATATATGTCTGGATTTTCACTCCCCTGTTTCCAAATCGTTGCTGGCACCTAACTCTCGTATCTCATCTATGTTTCTAAGCTGTTCACATTTTCCGAGTTCCGTTATGTTTGTATCCATCTCTCAGATGTTTGCACACTCCTTTGTTCTCCTGAGTTTATTACTTTCTTTTTACTGACATGCTATTCAGACGCTTTTAGATCGATGACAGCTACTAATTACTGTTTCATTTTGTTATTGTTGTTCCTCACCAAGGTCATTTTCCTTTCCTAACCGTTGCCAAATTCAATATTTGTATTACTTTCTGCAGTGTGAAATACTCTGATGTTGATGAAAATGGCATTGTCCATATGATGTTGTGCCGTGTTATAATGGGGAACGTAGAAATAGTTCGCCCTGGATCTAATCAGCACCGACCTAGTAGTGACTATTTTGATAGTGGAGTAGATGACCTTAAAAACCCACAACATTACATTGTGTGGGATATGAATCTGAATAGGCACATCTATTCTGAGTTTGTAGTCACCGTCAAATTGCCTTCTAAAACCAAAGGTAACTAATCGCAGCTACCGTGTCATCAGTTTGTGTGACTTTTGTTTCTTGATCTATGGCAACCCAAGTTTTCTTACTGCCAAGCATTTTCTGTGACAGATCCCTTCGTGTCGCAAGAAGACTGTCAGAATTCATCTGATCTGTCACTGGTGTTGAGTTCTAGTTCACCCGACTGTATTTCAGAGGTAAGATGCTTTACATGGGGTATTAACAAGACAGCACTGTAACACTAGAGTCAACTCCTGTCGCTAACTTGATATACAGACGAGTTCCACTGTTGGAGCAGCAAGAGTGCAGTAATTCAGATTGTGTGATTTGACTGAATAATTGACTTGTGATTGTGTTATTGAGATTATAACTTGGAGCTGATTATATTCGTTATCTATAGAAATCTCCAAATATGATAAGTTTCCCTATGAAACCATGCTATTTAGTCGTGTTGGAGTTGGCTAAAGCACCAGTTAACAACTTCCTTTTACATAAAACAGGAGATGAACCTGGAGGCACCTCCAGCATCGGGAGGTGGATATGCAGCCCCCATGCTAGGAGATTCGATGGAAAAGGCCCCAAGCTCACCTTGGATGCCTTTCTCCATGTTGTTCGCAGCGATCTCTACCAAAGTGTCTCCTGAGAATATGGACATGGTTATTAGTTGCTACGAAGAGTTTAAGGTCTGATACATTTTTTCTCTCTTTTGACTGAAGTCACCTTCCCTTCTGTGGTATTCAAAATCACTTGTATTTGCATGATTGTGTATTTGCCAGAGCAAGAAAATAAGCCGAGGTGAACTAGTAAAGAAGCTGAGGCATGTAGTTGGTGATAGAGTGCTAATATCGACAATAATGCGTCTCCAAGATAAGGTGTGAATTGTTCTACTTGTACCTTGCTGATACAGTTCTCTTGGATTCTTTCTGAAAGCCTGAAATCCTTTTAGCCGTAAGGTGTGTCAGCTGGTGTGGGGTTCTGGGATGGACCGCCAACCCGCCACGCACCGAACTTCTGAAGGCCTATATCTTTTGCTGTGAACAAGCTACTACTTTTCAAGGGCATCAAAACAGCAGTGGTTTGATAACCTGTTTCTTTTCACACTGTTTTCTGAGGAAACCCTTTTGTTTTGTGTCTATTTGGCAGCAGTTACCCCCAGTAGAGAGGCGTGAGGCACCGGACGCATCAGCGGCTAAGATGGTGGCAAAACCGTGAGGTGGGTGTCGGTCGGTGGGCAAGGAAAGTAGAAGGGAGGAACCAGCCGACTTGACATAAAGCCCTGTCGGAAGCAGCAACTATGAAGCCTCTTGCATCAGTCTTTGTATGGTAGCTGCTGTTTGTTCTTTCTGTGCCGTAAGAGTATGTTGGCGAGGAAATTGTATCTGGTGTTTTTTCCCCATTCTAAATTAAACTATGCATGCAGCCGCCGAAAAAGGTTCCTTTTACCTTCCAGTTTGCCTTTCTAAGATAACAGAGTTGAGCATTGTTAATTAATGTTGGTCTTTAATATATAGAAATAATATGATATACCATGTTTTTTAGTTTGTCTCTCGCAGCCTGTCGTTTGTGTATTCTGCACCCGTGGTAGACGCTAAGAGTTAGTTCGTCTGAGTTACCGACAGATACTCCCTCTCTTGTATTTATAGCACCCAAAAACAGAGTCTGGACTAAAGAAAATGGCGATACAGAGAATTCTTGTTATCATTATTATCCTTAGTAGAATACAAGTGCGTGGAGGATGGTTCAGATGTTGGTTGGTGGGGCGTCGGATTCAGGGTCCCAGCCTGGAGGTTCGATGTTGGGCCAATCGCCTCTGCAACCTAGCCTGATGTAGAGGCTCTTCTTCCCTGTTCGTCCCCCATCAAATAACACAACATCAGTACTACACAATGTGGGTCTCCATCTTGCTTGATGTTATTGGCAAGCTCATGCTCATGGAAGGTAACTGCTGATCTTTCGCAGACGGCGATCATCTGGTGAATGCATACCTGCCAGCTTCTTGTCTGCTAGGGTTAGCTGCTTGAGGGCGACAAGGCAGCCCTGCGCAACAGCTCGCGTGTACTCCGGGTCCCACCCACCAAGCTTCACCACCACGTCCGCCTTCGCGTAAGAAACGCTTCCACTGCTCACGCTCCTTCGGGCTTCTTCTCTTGCAGCAGCTTCGTCTATTTGTTGGGTAACACCGCACACGACCAGCCACAAGGAGAGCCTCACAAGGTGAGGTAATGCCGTGAAATCTTCAGACCAATGTGGGGAAATGGTTTGAGAGTGTCTTACCACTTGCGTCGGACACCGATAGCCAAACCGTGAACCCAGAATGAAGGTACTGCCATTTGTCGAATCTGCTGGCTGCTCCTTGCTTGCCCCCAAGAGTTGCAACTACAGTGCGGACATGGCTGCAACGGGTACATATCTAGTATCAGAATCATCAGCTATGTGCTATGGCTACAGAAATCAGGCTCGGGAAAAAAAACAACCTGCTAAGGCTTTCCAAGACAACTGATTCTGCTTCAGCTACCGAGTCCACTCCTTCGGAAGCCACCCCTACAAGTAAGTGCAGCGTAGCGTTATTTGTCGACCGTATATGACTAGATCGACGCTGGATTTAAATCAAATATGATAGACCATCATGTTATCAATAAAATGCCATTGGGCAGAAAATCATACATGTGTCAATCGACTTTTGAGTGGCGCTCTCTAACAGCTCACTTGTGCAAACCGGAAGGTACCTGCGGCGCCATGAAATATGGAGACAGATTTATGAGTAGATTATCAGACATCAAGTTTGCCAGTTCATATTTTTGCATGTTCTGAAAATATTCAGCCTAGAACTAGAATGCAATCTGCACAGCACGGCACAGTATCTAACTGGAAAGCAATCGAATCGAATGAAAGAAAGAATTAAGAAGCACTCACCCAATGCCCTCGGCTATCTCTTTAGCAACTGCCTCATTAATGTGTGTGGAGTCTCCGACAACGTGGACGCTGATCCCTGTCAATAACTGGGTGATCCCAGAAGTGAGGGATTCCCAGGATTCATCTATATCGGGCCATTTCAACTCTTGCTCTACTTTCTTCAGATTCACCACCAATTGGTCCTCATCGATGAACCTGTAGCGTAGAATGAGAAAATAAATACGTCCTCACAACTCACAAGAGTGCGGTACTAGATGATCGATACATACCATATGGTCTCGGAAGACTTGATCCTATCAAACAGTGTTTGGACATTCATCAAAGTCCTTAGTGTCCCGTCAGACTTGGCTCTGATCAGTAGAGATGTATCATCGACGTCAACAAAAACATCTCTTGAACTCTCTATGCCAAGCTTTTGGATGTCCAGTCTCAGCTCCACCTCTCCGTTTCCATCAGTGAACTATACAGACAATCCAGGTGATTTTTTTTTTGTCATGAATTAACAGTAGTAAGTTATTCATAGCAAATCAAACAATAAATATGATTATCATTATTCTTCTATCTGATTCGATTGTATCCGGCACTTGTTTTCCCTGTAGTCTTATCTTAAACTTATATGCGCACGGGGAGGAACAGTAAAGCAGGATGGGATGGGAGCTTGCTCTGAACCTGTTTCAGAACCATAGGAGAGCATGGTTAACTTCCATGTTGCTAACGATAATAATTGCATTATCATTCTCTGTTGTCTTTGGGTCGCTTCAGGTAATCTCGATGCCCAATCAGTATACGTAATTTTGTGTTTGTCATAGACGGTTGAACTAGTAGGAGTTACATTACCAGTTTCTCAAGAGCTGAATTAAGTGCGACACTCGTTGACAGCACATAATATTATGCAGAGTCGAGTAATAAACAACGGTAATGGGGAAAAAGCGGCGCTAATACTTTGCAGACAGTAGTGTTGGTACACGAATTAAATGAGCAATGGAGAGTAAGCGAGATGACAAAATCACAGTCACATTGCAGGCAGGCAGAGTACTTGGCCAATCCTCGGGCATGAGCAGATAAGGTTAGCTAGCAAACAAGTAAGCAATCCCCAATAAGAAGACTAGGACTTGCCTCGTAGTCCTTAGACGGGGCGGCTGACGCGGACACGGAGGCTCGTGGGAGGAGGCGACTCGCCGACGGCGAGGCGGTGGCAGAGAGTGATCGAAACCGACGAAACTGGGTAGCAGGGAGCCGAGGGAGATGAGAGCTTGGTAGGCTGCTGCGGCCCCGGCTGTGAGGGTCTGGCTTCGTAGGGAAGGAGCAGGGAACGGAGGAGCAAGCAGCCATGTTCGCCGCTGCCGCTGCTCCAGCCCCTATCCTCATTGTAGAGTGGAGTGGAACTCGCAGTCGCACAAGAGCTCCGGTCTGGTCCGAGGCGCGTCTGCTACCTGCTAGAGGGGCAGAGGGCAGAGGCGATGTTGGGCTGGGCCTTGTATTTAGGCCCAAACCCTAGCTGTCGGCCTGTCACCACATCCTCCTCGTGTCCAAACCCAATGGAAAACCCAATCTCGTTCGCTGGTCGATTGGCACTTGGTTTGGCAGGACGGGGGGGAAGAACGGTGAGCGCAGCGCCACCGACAACAACGGCGGATGATGGAAAGTAGCCGGTGGGCGACAACGTCATAGAAGGTGCGCCGCGGAGCGGAGACGCCATCGAAACAGAGATTGAAGACGACACGTGCCGGTCCACGTGAGTGCGTTGCGTTGACCAGTTGACCTGATCCTTCTCCTGTTTTTTTTTATCGATACAACTTGGACGCACACAACCCATACACTCCACACTCACACCATACATGTGCGCGTCCGTACACACGCTAGGCTCGCCTCCAGTGCGCGGGAAACGCGCAGTACCACCGAATGCGCACGCGTGCGTGTACCTAAAAAATACACGCACACACACGCATGTGCGTTCATACACACGCTAAGGGATTGGGAGGCTCGCTCGCCTCTAGTGCACGAGAAACGCGCACTACCACCGAATGCGCACGCGTGCGTGTACCTAAAAAAATCTGGGATAAATTCCAGAAAATGGTACGATGTCAGCGTCAGGGTTTGAACCCTGGTGGGTAGCGTCCCACTGGACAGTCCTACTATTGGACCACAGGCCCATTCGCTGATCCTTCTCCTGTTAACTGGCAGATAAACTTCGATGTCCCCGTCATTTGCCTCATCACTCATTCACTCACCGTTCTCCCCGTCATGTTCATATTTACCGTACTCCCTGTCATGTTCATATTTACCGTATCCTAGTGAGACCATAATGGCACATTTTGGATGTTTCTACCAAGTTTTGTTTTATTTTATTTTTTCTCAAACACACTTGAGAACTGCACGCTGTCAATATATCAAGATAGATAGAATAAGCAATCCGATTACAAGACGAATCCACGGTATGGGTTAGTTGTTTTAGTAGTTTCATTCCATTCTGTTGTTAAAAAAAAAGTTGTTCCTACTGACAGAAATCGTTATCATGCCAACAGAACATTCAACCCACGGTTGAGAGCAGCAGCAACAAAACATAGACCAAGCATCCGAAAAGGAAATGAATCGCGATTTAATTGAACGTTAACCAGCGCCAGGCTAAATCAACAAAAGAATAGAGTTAGCCATAGTGTAGCAGCTAAGCCTGTTTACAGGAAATTACAAAACAAAGGAAAGGCCGTAGGTACAGTGAGAGAGATATACAGCTAAGCTAGCTACATGATCTAAACCCTTGCAGAGAAATCAAAGTAGCGAGGTTCTCTTTAATTTCTGTCACTGATAGCCAGGCATCAAAGGAGCCACCAGCAGTGACACGGAACCTCCAGCAACAAGAATATTATCACGTGTGTCTTCTAAGCGTGCCCCCAGAGGCCTCAAATTGGAGGCCCTGCTGCACAAAAGAATCGATTAGCCAGCCACTTCCTTCGCTGCCAATTCTAAAAGTCAGTCTGCACCTGTGCTAATCAAATCAGCTTTGCCACAATCACCACCTGACCCCTCCCACTCCTCTCTTCTGTCACCTCGTTTTGTGTAGTTAACAATGCACCTAAACAAAGAATTCGTCTGCTCAGTAGAGGTTAGCACCAGTGATTCCCCTAAAATGTACGTGGAAAACCAAGCGACAGCTTGTCCTCCCTTGCAAATCTCTGCCCCGAACTGCCCTGCTGCTCAATCTGCCTACTGGCACTAGAAGGTAGGCGGATTTTCACTCGCTTTGAACGGAGCTCTGCTGCAGCATCTCTGGTTCTTTCCACAGACTCTTCTCGAGAACCACCACTGGAAGCCAGATATGACTGCGGTCTCGCACAAGGACTTGTAACATTGTGCTGGGTTTCCAACTGCCGCCGCTTTATCCTCCAAGAAATGGGAACCTTGTCCTCTCTTTCATCATCAGAAGAGGCAGGATTTGAGCTCTTCTGGCTCATACGGGCAGAGTGAACAGAACCATTATCATATTCTTCGAGACGCTTGCTGACCTGCTGTACTTCAGGATGTACCTTCTTCAGTCGCCTCAAAACCTGATGACAGCAAGTCTTATATTATGAAAAGTATATGTTCCAAACTTGTATTGGGTGGCTAACTTTGTGATTTAAATAACTTATTAGGTGTTGAACAACTAGAGCTGGAAACTAGACTAAAGGATATATGATGTGACAGAGTCCACTATATATACTATCTAAAAACTGGACATGTCTGAAAACATTTGTGACTGTAAGACACATCAACTTCAACGTAATGATTATCGCATACTTCTCCCAACGAACCTACAAACTACCTTGAAATCTGCAACTCTACATGGTAAAGTCAAAAAAGTGGCCACTGAATTAAATTGAAATAAAATGGTTTCCTCTATGCCAATACATGATCAAAACATAACATACCTGCTGTTCAGATAAGGTTGACACCTTCGTTTCAGAAGTAGGTTTGTCAAACGAGGTGGACCTGCGCTTGACTCGGAAAATTTCTGACTCAGAATCGGAATTATCACTGCATTCCATGGCCGAAGCATTACATGAACCGTGTTCATTACAAGCATCATCGACGCCGGATGAACTCTCATCCACAGTGTAAGTTCCTTTGGTCATTGATGTGTTTATTGCCTGCTTGGCAGTGGAATAAATCTGGTTAGTTTGTGATGCATGGACCTAAGAAGCAACAATATATTTAACTTAGGATAGCAGTTGGAAAAATGTTTCAATACAGGGTTAGTAAACCCACCCTTGCTTCTGAATGCTTGGGTGCCTTATGATGCGCAGAAGATGTCAAAATTGATACTGCAGCAGAACTGTTTCCCCCATCAACAGTCATAAAGCCTGAGCTACCAGCTTTACTATTACCAAAATCCAGAGTAATTGGGACTCGTTCAACATTAGTATCAGAGATCTCAGCCTCCTTACATGAGCCAATGCAACTTCTCTCCTTAGAGAAGCAGACATCCTGCTCAAATTTTCTTGATATAGCCTCTAGCTCCAGTATGTCCTCTCTAACATATACAACACGATTGGACTTGCAAGGGCAGTTCCGCAGTTCTTGTTCTGTACCGCCAGTTAAAAGAAACAATTAGCCAAGAAAAATAAATAAAGCTACAGAAACAGCAACATTAGAGCCCAATTACCATGATGTAGGCAGACAGGATCAAAGTTACATCCACACAACACGTGTGTGATATAGCAATCACGCCGGCACATGCTACAGGACAGATTTGGAAATGTCTTTGGCTTATAGCATATTTGAGAACCCATTTTAGCAAGTAGGCCGCGTGCACGTCGCTGAAATCGCATCAACCGCACAAAGCAGGATTTCACGCAGTACTGGGAGTACGGATGTTCCAACTTGTCCAAGGATCTTGGATCACAGTTCAGCTTTTGGGACAGAAGGACAGCATAGCGACAAAGTAGCTCCTCATGTGCAAGCAATGGAGTTCTGTTCAAAAGTCCGTAGCGCTTGCTAGCCAGAGAACCAAGAGGAAACCAATCGCCAATAGCAAAATTAACAGCCTCTCCACAATTGAAACCTGAGCAATTCACAAATTTCTTAGGATATATATATATATATATATATATATATATATACATACATACATACATACATACATACATACATAATGCAGTAAACCAAAAACTGAAAGAAAAACACAAGGCATACCATGACTGAAGCCTGCGTGGTAAGAACGAGGAAAAGTAATAACAAACTCTCCAGGTCTTTGTACAGCTCTATAGACAGGAACATTGTGATCTAGCAAGACATTTGGAGGGAACATTGTTGTCTTCCCCAGTAGGACATCAAATGCTGCATCCTCTCCATCGCCAATCAAAATGTCCTTGTTATATACGTACTGGCTAGCAACCCTTTCAAACCCAGGAGCCGCATCGCCTGGTATCCCATACCATGTCTTAAATGCACCACAATGATGGTAATTGATGCTGGTCAAACAATCAAAATCAGCATCTACGGCCGTTTAAAAGACAAGTAGCTAATCAATCTCACAAGACTCAAGTTTTTTACCTGTACAAATAATGGTCTTCCACATGCCACGCAAACATGCTGAAGAGCATCCCAATATAAAGCATTGGATCTGTCACTCCCTGTTTTCAGAGTAGAATTGTTAACAATCATGACATGTGATGTGGTAAAGAATGTACAGAACTAATAGAATTATACTACTTACTGGAATTGGTGTCTGAAGAAGTCTTAGAACAGAACTGGGGAGTCGTGAAAAATTCTACAGGCATGCAAAAGAACATCAATACGGGCCATGTAGCAAATACAACACACAACCACACATGCATGGAAGATCAAAGAAAGAATATTCACCTTGAGGTTCCAGTTGCTTTTCCCAAGTTGATCATGGGGAGAAGAAGAGAAGGCACTCCCATCAACATCACAAGCATATTCTACGGAATCCATTTTGCCAAAAGCAATTTCACGCCAGAACTCCTCCTCCACATACCTAGCTGGGAGACAACTAGAGCTGGAATATTTCTTAGAGAACACTTTGCTCGCCATTTTCTCATAGTCCCGGAAGGTGTACTTGCTGCATAGTCATGCCAATCATGATGAAGTCTGGAACACAAGCTAAAGTAATAATGAAAATAGACAAACAGTGGGCACACCTTCCACTCATGAAGAAAGTGACCGTATCATCCTCAGCCCATTCAGCAAGACGAAGGGGCTGAACTCTAGTCATGAACTTAAAATTGGGCTGTTCCTTCATCAGCACAACACCAGCAGGAACAGACGCACATACAGGAGAGACGATTTTACAAATGCCTGAAATAGAAGTAACACAGTCATAGTTATTCAAATGTCTATCGAAGATATTGGATCACTGAGTGAGGGGCATTATCATAATATGTATTATGCTAAAAGTAACTGTACCATATTTAGCAGCCTCAGGTGAAATCTTCTGTATATAAGCAATGGGATCCTCAAATTCCTCCTTGGTGGGAGAATACACAGGGCACTCTGGTATCTTGTCTATCCACTCAAGGTTGGACATATCAAACTTCTCCACCTTGCGCTTCGCAAAAGGGTTCTTGTCCTGGACATTTCCAGGTAAACCTGTACTGTTGTTGGAATGCAATCTGACCCCACAGTTAGCGGGACTCCGCAAGGCATCACCACCGCTTCTTGCAGCCACCGCAGGATTGTCACCCGCTTCGTTCTGAGCACTCAAACGCATTCTCTCGAGCCTCCTCCGCTTCAGGGTCTCGAGGCCATTCCTGACCTCTGCAGGGAGATAGCTCCTACCCTCCACCTGTGACATAGGCAAACGCGTCAATTTTGGAGTCAAACAAAACTATTATTTACTGCAGTTCAGTATTGCAAATAGACAATGACCAACAGAGACAGCAGACTGAATCAGCAGCAGTTGTTTGGATACCACAAATTGGTCTCATGTAGCACGGTAACCAAGTCAAGAAAACTGTAGGTACTCAAATCGAACACGGCACATTGATATTCTTGGGGTTGTTTCCCTACCACGGCCATAGTCACAATCAGTTTTGCAATATGAATTTTAGCAGCTATGCGCTCTAATTTGTAGTATATAATATATAATCAATTATCCATGACTGCGAGATGCTTAATATAATAGTGGTTATACATAAAGCACGTTTAAGTCATTAACTTAACTTCTTTTGTCAGAACTAGAACAAGCGATTTGAGCATAATGAGAACACATGAAAAACGGCGTGTAGGCCGTATGCGAGGAAAGGAAAGAAAAAAGAAGAGAGGAGAAATCTTCCACGCAGACCGCAGACGCGGTCAAAGTGGGCAATTACGCACATGCGTGACGACCATGGTGGAGATAAAGGAGAAGAAATCTGTGGAAAAAGGGCGGTGGGAGGTGGCGCACAAACACGTCCACACGGCAGGAATCTGACAACGCCCTCCGTAACTTGACTAGTACTACCAGGCAGGCAGGAGTATCTCCGCAACCTCATATACTACCCGCACAACCAGAAACGAAAACGAGACGGAAACCGATAGCCGTATGGGTGAGGGGAGAGACCAAAGAAAATTCCATCTAACGACAGGTGGTGGCCAATGAGGGGGTAGGGTAAAAACTAGGAAGTAGGAAGGTTGGAGTTGACTAGAGTTTTCCATGGGTCGTGTAATCCTAATTCCTAGCAGCGGCCGGATTTGACGAGTTTTCCATGGATGGAAGATAAAAAAAAAAAAAAATAGGAGTCCTATTTTTCCACGATTGACGGAGCAGGAACTCACCGGGAGGCGGCAAAGTAACGAAATTACCGTATTTGGGAGGAAAAGCTGGCACGCACGAGAGGCAATTCACGGACCTACTAAAGTTTTCTGCGCAATTGGAGTCGAAATCCACTAGTTGGGCCGTTATAATGAATTAACTAATCAAATATACTCCAGATATGAGAGAATTTAATTTGACTTGATTTTTGGCGGAAAAACAGGCGAAAACATAGGAAGAAAGGCGAGGAGGAATCAAACAGTAACCAGACGCGAGGATACTACCACTAGTGTTTAATTGCCGCGGCGACGAAGAGGAAAAAGCGCGGGAGCTGAGGAGGCGGCCGGCGGCGGAGGAAATTGGCGCAGATCTACGTGAGGGAGGGAGATAGAACTCACCATGTCGCGTCGCTGGGCGGTGGGTCGGAGAAGCCTCTAGAGAAATCCTCGGCGGCACGGGTCCCACATTCCCCTCGGAGGTTCCCCGGCGCGCGGGAGAGGCCGGGGATCCGAGGGGTCGGCCGGCCGCCGGCCGCTGGGGAGGGGAGGGGAAGGGAGGCGGAAGGAGAGAGAGAGAGAGAGAGGAGGGGAGGAGTAAACGGGACGGAACGGAACGGGGGAAGACGCGGGTGGTGGTTGCTAGGACTAGCACAGCACCCCTAGTATATTTGTGGGGGAGGAAGGAAGGAGGTTCGGTTGGAGCGACCGAGGACGAGCGACGTGGACACGGGCGAGGGGGGCGTTATGGGGAAAACGCAGCCCAGCCAACCAACCGAACAGTAAAAAGGGCAAACTGGGGCGAGTGACTCGGGCTCGCGCCCCGTGGCCTCCTTTCCTTTCTCCCCCCTCCACCTCCGCCGCTTGTGCCGTGTGGGTGTCCCCGTGTGCGGTGGTTGTCCAGCCCGTCCGTCCGTCCGCCTGGGTCGTGGACTCGTGGCCGCCCGCGGGATGGACGACCACGGGGTGGGAATTCAGAGGTTGTTCCACCAAACGCCCACCGCTAACGGAACCGCGTCGTTCCTTGGCACCCGCCGGGCCCCACCCAGCTCTCCTCCAACAGAAGAGAAGACAACCGAGCAACCGCTCTGCATTTGTTTCTCTTTCACTCACTCTCTTCCGCCCGTGCCCCTCGTCCCCCGTTGCCAGGGTGGCTGCTCTTCTTTAACTACTAGTACCAGTAGTAGGAAGAGAGAGAGAGAGACGCGGATGGAGCACGGGAGAGTCTGGGAAGGAGAGGGATGGGCGGATGGCTGCATGTGCATCAGTTTTTACAGCCTATCCTATCCACCTGGCCACGCCACCAGGCACGCAGTTGGCCTAAAAGCGCACTACCCTACACTGCTCTGCTCTGCTCTACTACTAGACTCTAGTAGCCTCTAGTAGTAGTACTGGAGTAGTAGGTCCCTGGTTCCTACTGCCTCTGACCATTTTGCTCCGTGCACACACACTGATCCCTGCTTCCAGTAGGAAAACAGTTGTGCTGGTACCGCTAGCAGGCTTTACCTGATTTATTTTCGGGGAAAATTGGCTTTATGCCACTTCCACGCCCCCACTATTGGCGAAAGATAACCTACGATACAACCCACTCCGAAACTCAGCTTCCCTGCTGCCTTGTGAATATATGAGTTCGATAGAATAGAATTAGTAGAAAATAACCTACATATTTATGACCAAATAACCACGTTATGAAAAACATATGTTGTGGTGTATATTTGTATTTTTTTATAAATTCAAACGAACTTTAAAAAAGTTTGATTAGGAGTCGATTAGTTTTTTAGGCAGAGATAGTATTAATTGGTAAGAAACTAGTTATTAATATTTATATACTTCAACACTAATTACTAGCTTGCCATAAAATGAATTAGCTTATCTTAAACCGCAAAACTCCAAAATATTTTTCAAAGTAGATGGAGTAGTATCTTACTAAATATGATATATGTGAACGACAAGTTTTATTGTATACATGTCATTACCTACTAAGGCAAGTCTATCCAATAACCACCCTGGATTAACAAGAAAAATTGCAGGTAACCAAGATAGCTCATCATGTCCTAGATTAGAGAGCAACTCACAAATATCCTACAATTTTTCAGTAATGACTTTCTGTATGACATGACTCTCCAAGACATAACCATATATTAACTAAATATATAGAAACCTAAGCGCGTAGTTAGCATTGTACTTAGATTGAAGACATCATATTTAAGACCCTTCTAACCAACTTCTAGGATGTAGGCATGAGAGAATAGTCAACGTCTCAACACATTCTTGCTAACATAATTGATAGAACAGAGGAAGCAGGACTATCAATGTAAGGGGATTACCTATATAGGGCATGTTTGAATCATCAGACTAAGTTAGTCTACCGTTGGATTATAGGCTTAATGTGGAAGTTTTCATTTTTCTAATAAGTTATACTCATCAGTTAACCTCGATTTATTAATTTATGTTAGACCATAGTTAGATAATATATAGGCTTTCTAATTGACATTTAAAACATGGACTAAAGTTCTATTCATACATGGTCTAGATCTTTTCTGTTTGTGTTTGTACCCTTGAGAGCAAACATAGTAAATGGTTGTAGGTGGAATGAATGCTAAGGTGGAGAGGAGATGACAGGGTAGTGAGGAGAAGCGAGATGTAAGCTTACAACCGCTTTAGAAAAAAAACACAAACTCAAGTGAGAGCAAATTATATGGAACCAAGTACGAGAGTCAAATCCACCCTAGGTCACTAAAGTTGTATTTAGTTGTTATATATGTCCCAAGTCTCAAAATGTGTTTATGGGGAGCCAAGTATGAGAGTCAAATCCACCCTAGGTCTCTGAAGTTGTATTTAGTTGTTATATAGGTCCCCAAAGTCTCAAAATGTGTTTATGGGTCCTGAAGTTTCTTCGAGTCTCATTCAGGTCCAATCGGGTGTTTACCGATCCGGTAGCTGACATGACATGCTGACCAGCATTTATATGGATCTAACATACGTGACCCACATGTGAGCGGCAATGCCTAATCTTAGAAAAATCATATTTTTCATACAACTTTAGATGTATATGATTTTTAAAATTATAGTTCTTAATGAGATCTATAACTATCTAATATTAAGTTTTTTAATATCAGATTGTTAATATGCTCAAAAAATATAAATTTTTAGTAACATATTAGTTGTGTATCAAACTTGTCATCTTAGAAAATCGTATCTTTTTTGTATGTTATTGGATAAAGATAAGGTATATGAAAATTATAGCTCTCAATAAGATCTACATATTTATGCTTTTGAGTTTTTTTTTCAATTGAGATCGTTAACATGCTCAAAAGAGACATTATAAAGTTTTAGCATAATATTAATCGTGTACAAAACTTGTCATGTTAGAAAAATCATATTATATGATGTCAGGCAAATACTTTGTATATAAAACTTATAGCGCTCAATCACATATACAACTTTCTAGTTCTAGGTTTTTTATTTAATATGGTTAAAATGCTAAAAAATATTATAAAGTTCCAACAGCTATTAATCTGTACCAAACTTGTCGCCTTAACAAAATCGTATGTTTCTTGTACACGGGAAGATAAAGATTCTTTTATACAAAAGTTATGCTCAATGACAAGTTTTGAGTTTTTTTTTATTTGAAGTTATTTAGATTTTTATTTGAAAATTAAAATAATCTAAACAACTTCATAAAAAACTCAAAACTAGAGACTCATGTATCTCATCGAGCGCTATAATTTGTATATATAAACTATCTCTGACTGACATCATATAAGATATGATTGTTCTAACTTGACAAGTTTGGTATGCAAGTAATATGATACTAAAATTTTATATTTTTTAGTATGTTACGATCTCAAATGAAAAAAGCTCAAAACTATGAATATGTAAAATAGACCTCATCAAGAGATATAGCGTTCATGTACATAGTATATTTATCTAAGGTAACAAGTTTGATATGTGATTTATATACTATACTAAAATTTATAATTTTTTTTTGAGCATCTTAACAATATCATATGAAAATACTCAAACTTAGAAAGTTTATATATCTCATCGATGGCTACCGTTTTATATAAAAATTATATTTGACCAAAATCGTATGAAAAAAGACACGGTTTTTTTAAGACTAAATACTGCTGCTGACATGTCGGCTCATTTGTCAAATCCACGTAAACGTTGAATTAACATGTCACGTGAGTTATCGGGTCAGATAAACACACGTTTGAACCAGGATGGGACCCAAACTAACTTCACGACCTACAAATGCATTTTGAAACTTTAAAGACGTACATGACACCTGCATACAACTTCAGAGACCTAGGTGGATTTTACTCTAAGGCCTTGTTTAGATCCCTAGAATTGAATTTATTTTAATAATTATAATTTAGAGACATATTAATTAAGCTAATATGATTGTATATGGATTATAATTGTATATTATTATTCACTATATGAGAGACATACTTATTTGTTGTATTTCTATCGTAGGAGAAGGAATTTGAACAACATGTTATAAGTTGTAAATAGAAATATGAAATGATGATCTATAGAATCAATTTTCATCTCTCACCCTATAAATTTGAGATAGGCTTAATTGTAAACTTTGAAAAGTGATGAAATATTCAATTCCAAGCCAAATAGCTTAATTTATTAAAGTAGATTTCAATTCCTCCAAATAAAGGGTTTCAAATGACCCCTAAATATTATATAAATGGACCAATAGATGACCCGTAAGTGCTCATGCAGCATCGTGAACATCGTGAACCAATAAAGGTGAGCAGTTGAGCATACATATTAAGATGCTCTAGGGAAAAGAGGATGAAAAAAAAGTTGTTTTAGAAATCGCAAAGAATGTGAGCCAAAGGAATGATATACACATTATTTTGTTTAAACAATGGCAAGACATCGAAAATATCGCTCTATCAACATGTAACGATTATTAAAAAGTCTAGTATTTTAGGTATATTTGTGGTTGAGCTACTTTTAAAAGAAAGAGGTAGGGACAAATGAAATCATCTAACAGAAAAATCATTGGTCTTGTTTAATTAGTAGACAACATATACAATGGTCAATGGCTTATCTTTTTAAATTGTCTCATAATTTTTTGATACGTATAGAATAGAAGGGAAAGTGCATTGGTCTTATCTTAGAGGTTGTCTTGTAATATAGTGATACTGATGCGTAATCTTGAGTCCATTTAGTAGACAACTCATGCAATCGGCATTCTTTTATTTCGTACTTATAATTTTATAAGAGCATTTTTAAGAGTATCTAATATATTTTTTTCCTAAAAACTTTAAATTTTATAACTCCTAAAAAGTATTAGAATGAATAAAAAAGTTTATCTCCAAGAATTTATAATAATTCACTCCTAAAATATAGAAATATTACACTATTTCTAAATTATCCTAACCACTTTTATATATTCTTTCTATATTGTATATTTGCATTAACTACTCTTTTCTACTCTTTATTTTCCCGCCCTTCCATCTCTAGAATGCTCGACAAACATGCCACTCGTAATGTGGAGAGGAAAAATACGCGGGACTCGAAAGCGCGTAACTTTATATTGAATGAGGTGACTTTTTCCAAGTTCTAAAAGATTATGAGGATAGATTAGAAATTGTTGGAGAGAGATTTTTTTCTCATCCGCCGAAAAACCAAGGATGAAGAAGGGATTAAGGGGCTGTTTGGTTCTAGGCCACACCCAGCCACGTCCAGATGTGGCAAACTATGGCGGAGGTGACAAATATCTTCGCCATATTTTGTGGCAGGTTTTGTACTGGGAAATTATATGGCCGCCTCGTGTTACGAACCAACCAAACACCAGCCACTCGTAATGTGGCGTGCCAAAGATTAAGTGTGGCAGGGTGTGGTAGGGAACCAAACATACCCTTAGAGAGAACTTTTTAGAGATGCTCTAATATGTATTGAACAAAAAAAAATTGAGTTGCATGAAACAGTCACAATTGGTTTGCTCACTCACTTAGAAGCGCCTTGTATTGCATGCCAAGGTTAGGAATTCGTCATGTTATAGTATATAATGCATTCTAAGAATTTTAGGGCAACTTAAACGAACACATATAACATAGATTATTCCAACTAAGGAGTTCTTCCTCAAATACATTGTCAAATAAAGGTATAGTCATTACAAAGAGTGTATTATATTTTAGTACAAATTTGGAGGGAGTATATAGCAGGTGAGTACAATGTACTTGTACTAATGAATTAAGGGTTTGTTTTACCAGGTTTAAGACCAAGCAGGTAACCTTGCCTTGTTTGTAGGAGTAGTCACTAATAATCACTAATGAATCAAGGCTTTGGATTGGAGTAGGTATGGTATGAATTGGTGGCAGCGTGCCACTAGTGTAGTACAGTACAGTTTACAGAGTGCCTGGATGGTGATGGTATGGTGTACAGCCCAGTGCAGGCGACTAGGCGCTGGTGCTGGTTGGCTGGGCTACAGTGAGTCAGTGACTGAGGGATGCAGACGGGCATTCACCTGACGGTCACGGCACCACCACCACCACCTGGAACAGTAGTCCAGTCCAGTCCGGCATGGCCAGGCTAGGCTAGCCGCTAGCCGCTAGCCGTGGCATGGCGAGGTACACGGAGAGCTTCCTGCGAGCTGGTGACGAGACGGGACGGGAGTCGCGGGGGCCATGCCGCTGGCGTGCCGTGGGCCGTGGCATCCCGGGCTGCTCGCCCCTCCCCTCCTTCGGGATGTCGAAAGGTGTCCCTTACGGCTACGGACGGCCGCGATGGAGGGAGTCCGGAATCCTGTGTTTTGTTCTGTTCCATCCCGAGATCCGAGTGGTGGGAGTTTGAAGCAGGGAGCTGCTGCTGTTTTAAACTCTAAGGGCCAGTTTGTTTAGTTCTGTATATATTTACCCTTTTTTACAAAACCTAAACAACCGTAAGGCGCCCATAATTGATAAATCATGGACAAGAAAAAAATATGAAGAAAGCAAAAAAAACAAAAAGAGAGACTATACTGCCCGTTATCTAAAATAACACAGAGACATCCTAATTCTCCTATTCCTCCGACTCCTTTTGAATCGGAAGAACGAACTCGAGCGAGGAGACGGCGGAGGCGGGTCGGCATGCTGGGGCAGCTGACACGGCTAGCCTAAGCGGCGCCATGACCTAAGCAAGGATGCCTTGAGCTGCGGGTGGCCAGCTAGCCTGAGCGGCGCCGACCTGGAATCTAGGGACACGTTAGGAGAAGCGGCGAGGGGCACACCGCTTGGTGCGACATGGAACAGATAAATTACTTTGACTTCATCCTTTCTACAATAGACAATGTTGTTCGCATAGGTCTGTAGGATGAGCATAGCTTATCTAAGGATTATAACGGGTCGGTTTTGGTTCGGATATCCACGGGTTTCGGGTCCAGCGGTTTTGATTTTGGTGGAAGTTTTTCACCCACGGTTTTTGGGTTCGGGGCCCCGAAATCGGGTTTGGTTTCGCGTTTGATTTTCCACCCGTGGATATCCAATGGATATCCGAAATAAATCATTTGGAATTAAAATTCATATTTTATAATATGCTAATAATAATTTGTTTACTTAGATTATTAAATTTATTCAAAGTTAACTCATGAAAATATTTATTATTTGTTGTCTCTTGTTTATACATGTGAAATGTGTATATATATCCGCGAGTTTCGGGTATCCATTCGGGTTTCGGGTATCCGTTCGAGTTTCGGGTATCCGCGAGTTTGGTTTTGGTGATGAATTTCCACCCGAATCTGTTTCGGTTTTGGTTTTGGGTTTCGACTTCGGGTTTCGGTTTTGGGTGCACGGAGACTCCACCCGATCCGAACCCAACCCGTTGCCATCCTTAAGCTTATCAAACATTGTTGTGGTTTGTAGGACCAATGACAACCACATAAAACTTGTTATGGTTCGGGCACATTGGAGCTTGCCGGACAGGTTCCAAAGAGATATAGAAGGAGGGGTACCTTGACTACAATTATTGAAATCATCGACCCTTGGCCATTTTTTGGCTGATAAGCTAGCTGATGTTGTTTTTTACTGTTTTCTGTGAGACAAAAACATTGTTTCGGTGGCTGATAAGCCGGCTTATAAGCCAAGCGAATAGGGCGATGACTATAGCTTGTTGCAGTTAGTAGATTTCATTGGTGAAAGTTTTTTATAGGGTTCGAAGCAATACATTTTTTTACGAGCACCGGAGGATGATTGTATTGAGATTACTAATGTATAAGTGTGGGAGTGGTTTGAGCTCAACAAAGAGAATGATGAAGTCCACATTGTTGGCCAAATCAATGACTTTGATGGTCTATTGTAGTTCTCACTAACCAAATGTAGGTTTCACCCTACTATTCTAACATTTCAACTCTTACTCCGAGCGCTCCACTTATTGTTTTGGATCCTTTCATAAATCTAACACACCAACTTAACCTACAAATGAGCCTACCAAGGAAGACAAGAAAGTCATATATGATGATGAAGAATGCGAACACTTTAACACGGAATCTCTTGCTGCACTAAGTGATAGCTGTTACGACTTTACATTGGCTGATTATGAACTTGATCATGAAATAATTAATGAAGATGACGATGATGATATTCCTTTCTGTTCTTATGTTGTTAATGCTCCATGTGTTGATATTGGTTATGTGTGCAAATCGACATTGACCCAACATGTAATCTTGACTGATTATAACTTCTGTACTATGAAGAAAGATAACGAGCGATTTCGTGCCAAGTGCTTGAGAGTTGATAAAGGATGCAGAGTGAACATTTTATGCATGTACCGGTAAGAAGTTTATTTCTTTAGTTGGAATGCTATGTTGTTCCATTTATTTTATGTATTAATGTTTTTTAAGAATGCACGCCCTAAGTTGCTATAGATGCTACCCACATCACTGGAAAAAAAAAAATCAAGGGGTCAATTAGCAGCTCCTGTTATCTGGATCTTTCTTCATACACTTGTCTGATGTGGTGCTTACAAAATATTATGCTTTGATACATATATAAAATACATGTTATCATTTATCCAAAATAAATGCACAACAAATTTGTGAAAAAAAACCTATTGATTATATAGTGTTATATATGTCAAGGGCATTTGTGTCTTTTTAGCCTTCACTTAACTCCGTGAGCTCCTCTTCATGAAATTGGGGCAAGTGGAAGCTTCGGACCTGAAAAAACAGGTGTGAATTGGATCTTAAAAACAGGGGCAAATTTACAAAATTGAAAAAAAAAAGAGCAAACATGCGATTAGAGTTGAAGGCAAAGGGTAATAATGCAATTGCCCCTTGGAAGCAGTAGGACCCGCGCGCGGAAGGAGAAGGAATCCGAGCTGGTCGGCTGGATTGGATTGATGGATCGAGAGGTGAGGAGAGCTGCACCACGTCCTCCTCGTGACCTCGTCGCAGGGACCGACCAAGAGACCCGAGGGTGGGCCGGGGGCGCGTCAACTCCTCGCCTGTCCGGCTGTCGGAGCGAGACCTTCCCTTCCGCGGTTTTGGATCGTCGCTTGCTCCCGCTGGGGTTTGCGAGGCTTGCCGTTGCTTTCCGCCAGGACCCTCTAGTATGCTCAGCTCTTTCCGCGGCTCGCAGGTTGCTTTGCGTGCACTAGCCCAGCCGTACTACTGGGCACTGGCAAGTCGCCGCCGCTCGCCACCAGGCACAACAATGCAATGCAATGGTCGTGTATGGGTTGGACCGGCTAGTGCTACCAGTAGGTGATGTTCGAGTTGACCATGAACCCCCTCCCCCACTGTGGGGTCGGCACATCTTTCTGGAAAGCGATCGAGTCGAGGACGGATAGAAGTGGTTGACCTTGACCGTGCCGCTGGCTTTCTTCTCTTCGACGCCTCAAGGCCAGCAGGAATATATATAAATAAATAAAATTTGCTGTAGTACAGTAGGTACGGTGCAGCCATCGTTATTGTGCATCCATCCGACCATGACTCGTATTTTATGTTTTTTTTCCGGTTCAGCTTCGCTTCCATATATATATTCATATAATACTACTAATATATCTAGCTCAACCGCCGCTGACAAAGGCTCGCTCGTGACCGCAAAGCCAAATGGGGGCGATGGATCCATCATCGTCCATGGCAGCAGCAGCAGGATACCGTCATCATCATCCATTCAGCGTCGGATGCATCAGCCGTAGACACATCACACAAGCAGATAGGAGTACGCGTCGGCGAAGGGGCGTGCGTGCAACTGCGCAACTGCAAAGGATGCGGTTGCCGACCTCACGACCTTTTCTCTCTTTTTTTTTCTGCTTGGGTGCCTGCAACGGTTTGGGTTTTCCTGAATCGGGAATCGAGATTGAAAGACCACTCCTACTGTACATGTAGTCATAAAAGAGCGGCGAGAGGCCACAGCATGAAGGTGAGGTGAGCAGGCCAGTCAGCTGAGACAGACTGCCAGAGACAGGGGAGGGGAGAGGCGGACAGCTGACGCATGGGCCCAGGTGGTCGGTCGTCCATGTCCTGATGTCCATGTGTTGGCAGGCCAGGCACCGTGTTTCCTTCTTTCGGCAGCCTGGGTTGCAAAACCCAGGGCAGAGGTGCGATGAGTGGACCACCACCGCCGCCGCTGCCACGTGCTCCCACTTGGCCTGCTCACTCCGCTCCGCTCCGGTAATTTTTATCCAGGCCTGGGGCTGCTTGCGGGTTGCTTGCGGCAGCAGCTTCGCCTCGCCTCGCAGAAAGCGACGTGCTTGGCATCTCCGTGGAAAAGGGTTGGAAAACCAAAGACTGACCGAGTAACAGACGCTGCTGCTGCTGATTCCAGTGTAAAGTATCGTTCGGTTCGGTTCGACGAAGCCGCGTATTGAAATGGTCAGGCCAGCACTTTAGTGTTTGTGTGGTTCGTTGTGACGCGAATCTCATGTTGCTTGGCCCGCCACTCGTCGCTCGCGTCTTCCCCCGCCGTGCCTCCGCTCCGTCGTCCGTCCCCTGTCCCCGTTTGTTTTGACGACGAAAGTGCGGTGCCGTCCTTGGCTGTTACGGAGTACTGCTACTACACTAGTTCACACAACACCACCGCCGCACAGGCACAGGAGAGGGCAAACCGCAGGCGGGTCAAGCCAAAACTGTGGTCGTCCGCTCCGATGCCGAATAAACAGCCTGCTTCTTCGGCTTCGGTCCTCCTGTTTCCTCACTTTTGTACAGAATGCCACGACATCGCCCATACGGCACCAAACAAAGAATCTCTCGCATGCCTTTTTCTGGCTAAGCACAGCATTGCAATAATTAAGCATGCAGCTGCCACTGTCACCGTCACTCACACACGCCTTTTCGAACACCGGCAGCAGTAGCACAACCGGTGGGTGCTGACAAAGCCACAAAGGGCTTACTACATTCACTACTGTGGTTGAGCTAACAGCACTAGCGGGAGCACGCATGATTACAAGCAAACATATACCACTACAGTACATAGTACTCCTATAGTCCTACTGGCTACTGTATGTCAATAGTATATATTTTTTTTATTACATCACCGCATGCTTATGCATGACTGAACTGCCCATGCATATTTGGTCGTTGAAGGTGCTGCTGGTGGGCGGGCGGTGGCCACCCTTTTTCTCCTATCAGCGGTACTTTGGGCACTAGATAGCACGTCCTACTTGCACGCACGCTGGATCTTTCCTTTCTTCCCATTGTTCTTCCACACCACATACATGTCGATTTTTTTTTTCAATACTTTTGTATATGTACATTGTAAAATTATTCCATGAATGCACGGATTTGCAGAAATAACACATCGTCTCACTTTTGGTTAAATTGTAAACAAAAGAGGAATTCATTCATTGCATTATCAAAATATTTATGCATTTTTAGTGATATTGCATTAATATAGCTATCACAGCTAACCGTCTTAAATTCAAGGCAGCAGTGCCTCCATTTTGGGACTCGGACAAATCAAAGTGATTATGAATACACATCTCCTATACCTAAGGTGCATCAATTTTAAGATTATTTCATGCAATCACACAATTATACAACCAACTAGTACAACTAAATTGTTACTTTTATGATTTTTCATTTAGTTTTTGTATCATAATAACATATGTTGTATGACATCTGATTATTCCAACCCTAAATCTTATAATATTATTAGTTGCAGGTGTGATGGTCTCAAACATTAACATTGGATCAAATGGAAAAGAGATCCGTGTGTAGCATCAAATGCAATGTATGGTGCATCAGTATATATGTTACCAACACAAAGAGGTTTAGTGCAGCAAGATGTACTTCGACGAGAGTAGTATATGATATCTACTTTTTCATTTACGTGTTCTAAGATGACTGAGGTGCTATACAAACCATCTCAAGATGTCTAGAATAATGTGTGATGAACAATTTATATTTGATTTTGGCTTGCTTGTGTAAATGTATCAAATTTATAATATTTAGGATCTAGGATAAATAGTTTAAGACAAATCTAGGAGCAGTGAGCCAGTAGGAGGAAACAGAAAGTGACAACAGGAGAAAAGATGAATGCAAACACAAAATTTACTAAAATACGACTCCGTAAATGGAGTGTGTGGACTATCTCCAACAACCAATACTCAAAATAGAAGACCCATTTCATCTTTGGGTAGCGCTACAGTCAATAGGTTTAATACCCATAAAAAGTCTTCTCCAACAATAAGACTCAAAAGAGATCATTCTTGTAAATAGGTCTTTAGGAGAGAGAATACCCAGATTTGGATTATGACTCTCATGACACCTAAAATGGGTATTGCATATAGGTTATCTGTTGGAGGCTATAGGTATTGGGTTGGAGACCCATTTTGGGTTTGGGTCTCTGTTGACATTCGTTAAGTGCAAAGAGAATAAGAAAGATTTTCGTAAGCGCACAGAATATCACTGTAGCATTTTACCTAGAGGTTTTAAATATCGTATCCTCAGGGAAACGTGTGAGATCAACTACGGGGTAACTTAACCAAAAGGGTAGATAGAATCTAGGATATAAACTATGGTATAAGGTAAAGATTAAACTAATGATAACTTGGTTGGAAACTGGCAATCAAGGATAGGGTCGATAATAGGAGTATAGAGAGGATACTTAGGTCTTCTAGTTCTAACTTGGATAAGATATATTTCTTCTATGATTCATCTGGGGCCATTACCTAGAAGGGTCGCAAAAAAGAGTACGCCACAACTTAGATAACTATATAGGCCTGTGAAGCCCTATAACGGGAGGTGGACTACAGAGGAACCAACGCACCTGTCACGTACGCGGACTACCACCATCCGGAATATCAGGGGACATTCATGAATACCTTAAGTCTAAGTACCACACTTACACTTACGATAAAACTCTAACCCAAGCATGCATAAGGATTAAAGCACTCAAAAGAGCCATGAACTAGAAGAACAATATAAACAAAATCTTACTTACATCAGAGGTCGATTACGGAAGACATCCCAGGAACAAGCTCGGGAAGAGCTTGATCCTGCCGAAGTACAAGCCGAAGAAGAAGCACCGACAGGCCGGTACCTCCCCCACAACTCTTCCCTCGCTCCCCATCTCTCTATTATCTAGATCTAAGAACTATTAACAAGAGAGGTTGTGTTGACACAAAATGTGGCGCACTGTGCCTCACACACAGCAAGCCGGAAAGCGTGGCTTCAATCGGGTGCCCGGGTATTTCGAAATCCGGAAACGTGCCAGTCAGTTTGACCTGAAACTAACAAGGGATACAAATCATTAGATACAAAACTTGAACATGCTGGGTGAGACCAGACAGTTCCGTATATACGGCCCTGAAGCCACTTACGACGACATACAACTATAGAAGCTGTCTGCCAACAAGTCTTATAGATCATTCGGCTAAAACAAACATAAAGTACGTAAAGCGTTGATTGCCGAACGTGCATGCATGAGAAAAGTACGTTTGGACGAATCATAATTAACTGTGAGTTAAAGCGTAACCAAGCTCAACAATCCAACCGAGTTGGGATCCATGATGAAGGAACATGTAAGCAAACACGATCAAACTAATCTAAAGCTTGTATCTGCCGCACGATACCTAACCTTATCAAAGCTTAAACGTGGTTAACATGCACGAACCCGCAACACGTAGCAATCTAGATTAGAGTAATTCGGCTATTATGAACGTAAGATCTATTTGTAGAGACAACATGAAAACAATAACTGTTAAAGCATAAATAGATCTATAAGAAAGAATAGAGCCGAACCGTATCAATCTAGATTGGGCAAAAGAGTGTTACAAATATATGAAATATCTAAAACATGCAACACGTGATAACTTAATGAATCTACTAGATCTTGCCAAATCTAATAGAGCCGGTAACTATCTTGCTTTTGCTAAGCATATCGAGCAAACACCTGCCGCACGGTATTGAAAGGATCAAGATGCCCAAGAGGGGGGGGGGGGTGAATTGGGATTGTTTTAAATTTCTAAAGCAAATATGATAACCTATCAAATGCCAATCACCCCCTAGTGCCTACCGGTCGTGTGTCCTAGCTAGAAAGCGGAAGTAGTTCATGGAATTGAAAGACACCCTAAGCAATTCTAGTAGGAAAGGAAGGAACAAGACAGAATGTAATGTGGAAATGTAAAGAGCTAGGGAAAAGAGATTCTCAGTGACGCAGCGATGTTTTCCCGAGGTATCGAGGTGTCGACACACCCCCTAGTCCTCGTTGGTGCACCTCGCAAGGTATAGCTCCCCCTCTACCCACGCAAGGGTAGAGTGTTCTCTATGGGTTGATTCTTCGCCACTCCGACTCGGTAAATCGTCCACAACCGATCACAGAAGCTTGGAGAAGAGCCGCCGACAATCTTGCGGCGATCACTTCCTCCGAACACCACCAAACCATATAGGTGCTGTCGAACACCAAGAGTAACAAGCACAAGACCTTTACTTGACCAACTCAAGACTAGGAAGGTGGATGGATGCACACAAGTCACTCCTAATCACTCTAGGAGGGAAGAACAAGATGAACTCTCTCAAATCTTTCCCTCACTAGGCACTTGGCTCTCCAAGGATTCTCTCAAGGTGTAACCAGCTGAAACAAAGGCCAAGAGACATCCTAAGGACGAAGGGGGCAACTATAAATAGTCCCCACCTCCAAAACTAGCCGTTTTCTGCTTTTTCTTTTCTCTGCGAAGCCACCGGACTAGTCCGGAGCTCACACCACCGGACCAAGAACACTGGTCCGGAGCTCACTCGCAAATCAAACTCAGCTGAAAAACAGGCACCTTCGGACTGCTTGTCATAGTCCGGTGCACTGGTCCGACGCACTGGTCCGGAGCCAGGGTGCTCACTGAGTAAAAACTCAGTCTCTTCTTCGAACCTCCGGACCACTCTCCTTGGTCCGGAGCCCTGGTCCGACGCTCAGGTCCGGAGCCAGGGAGCTCTCTGCAAGGAACCAACCTGCTGTCTTGAAGCGTCGGACTAGCCGTCGGACTAGTCCGGAGCCTTCTCTCAGACTCTCTCTCTTTGACAAGAGCCATCGGACCACTCTCCTATGGTCCGACACTCTCCAGACAGGTGGTCCGGAGCTTCTCGAGCTGATTCTTTGCCTAAGTCAGGAACCGTCGACCACTCTCCTTAGTCCGACGCCTACTTGGCAGACTGGTCCAGAGCCTCTTTCTCCCCCTGTTTCAACTGTTTTCGCTAAGTCTTTTCTAGGGATTTTGCTCCTACCAATTCTAGGCATACCAAGGGATTATAGCAGGGTCTCGAGGACTGGTTGTGACAAGTGTGCATATACCCACTTTCCTAAACTCTCCTAGGTCAAGCTACTAATCTCATACCCCCTTAATAGTACAGTCAAAGGAAAAACAAAGCCCTAGCTATACTTAGTGCCCTTCTCAACCTTATGACACTAAGGACTAGCCTAGTCTTCAACTTGTATCATCATCCTTTGAAACCGAAACGATTTCCATCTTGGGGGCATGAATATCCATTAAGCCCTTTCAAATTGTATCACTAATGACCTAACACAAATGACTTTGCCTCTGCAAAACACATGTTAGTCATAGTGACCTAGCATTGTCGTTAATCGCCTAAACACAAGGGACCATGATTCTTCAATCTCGCCCTTTTAGGTGATTGACGACAATACAGGCTCGAGTAGAGAATAATGAGTGAATTTTGATAAGAGAAAACATGACTTGACATGAGATAGGCATGGGTTAGTGATAAGAAAGAAAAAAATGCCTAACCATTCAAGCCATGACAAGCACAAAAGATATGAATTGAGCATAGTACTTGATTTCAAAAGGATATGCTATAGCCAAAAGATCAGAGATTAGCGTGGAAGCAATATAGCATAACCAAGTGACACGATATATATAAGAAAAGGTCCACACATGTCACACAACCATCAAGTCTCAACCATCACACATATCATACAATGCATAAAGACGGTAAACGTGATGCATGATGCGATAGAGTAAATACACATCAAAAGAACAAATCCTACTAGCTCCCCCTGAAGCTAGCCCATCTACTCGACTTTCCCTCTCCCCCTTTGGCGTCGAAGCACCAAAACTAAGCATCTGGAGGTGGAGTGGAAGCAGCCGTGGAGCGGTCAAGCACCCTGAACTCTGCCAAGTAGGTCTCATCATCTGAGTCCTCCCCCTGAGGGTCTGTCGCTGGAAGTGAAGCGGTCTGGGGGATAGGAGTTGATGTGAGACTATCTCTGTTGTCGAAGACTCTGGAGCTGTAGCTGGGGTAGGAGTAGGAGCAGAGTCTGGTGCCACTGTCTCTGCTGGAGCCTTTGGAGCTGCGGTATTCGGTTGTGCCTCATGCACGGACTCGACTAGAGTCTGAATAACCGGAGGCTGCGGAGGTTGTACTGAAGTCGTAGTAACCACAGTGGCATTGGTAGCAACAACAGCTGTGGGTGGAGTGGATACGACTGGAGCCAGATTGTCGTGTGTAGCCTCTGAGGAAGCAACTGAAGAGCGGTGCTGACCAGCTGTCGGTGCAACCAGTTCTGCCTCAATCTCCGCTGCTATCTGCTGACCAGTGGGGGACGACTGCCCTGTGATGTCGCTGAACGACGCTGAGAGATCTCTGGCAGTAGCACCCATCGTAACAGACATCGGCGTGAAACCGGTAGTGAGAGGGGTGAACTGCTGATTCGGGCCGAAGGTGTCCAACCACTGAGTGACCTGAGTCGCTAGGGACTAGAACGGGGTGGTCATTCCGACACCCTGAAGTCCGTGCATCATAGTCTCTTCAGCATCATAGTCTCTGTAGCTGAGCCAGAGCCGCTAGCCTCAGTGTCGTGAGCCCGTGGGGGCATAGGAGGAACTGGCTGGAAATCGGCGTCTAAGCTGTCGGAAGAAGTATCAGCATAGTCACCCTCTGCCTCTCCAGTCTCTAAGTCATGAAGCTCCTGCTGCTCAACTCCTCGGATCGAATCATCCTGAGTATCAACATCATCTCTGTCAGTAGGTGCAGTCCATTGCCTGACTAGGCGAAGCACACGGTTCCCAAATCGACTGTCAAAGGAACCTAGAACTCTGTATGCTGGAAAGGAAGTCGGTGACTGATCCAGCAAATCACGGAGTCCGGGGTTGGCTCCCACAAGCTCGATAGCTATGATAGAAGAAATCCAATGAGCATATGGAAACTGACGTCGTGCCCTAATACCATGAGCGATCACATCCTCAATCTCTAACACTAGAAAATCTGCTATGTCGAACGGTGTCTGAGAGACGAGGGCCTGAAAAAGAAGCTGCTGCATGTTAGTCAAACCCTCCTTGTAACCAGTGCGAGGCAGCAAGGTACGCCGGAGAACTTCGTTCAAACGGTGAATGGTAGGACGGAGCTCTGCCGGGGTACGACGGGAACCCTCTATGAAAGGCGGCTTGAAGAGAGGAGCAACCTCCTGAACTATCAAAGTACGGCCACCTCGAGCTCGGCGAGGCACAAAGACTCCTCTGTAGCAATCATAGTGAAGGTTGAGCTCTCCGGCTGTCTGAGTGAGGTGAAGAATCTCTCTGAGCCGAGTCATATAGAGCCTGTAACGCTCTCCTCTGAAAGTATACTGAAGGAAGTTGTGCTCTGGATCAACCCACACTGAGGCATAGAACTCCCGGACCCACCTCTCAATATAATTCCCGGAACGACCAAGCAGGTTGGCGAGTCCCGGAAGATACGTGACGAAGGGTCGAATTTCCTCTCCAGCCAACTCAACAATGCTCTCCAAGGAGCAAACTCTGTGAGGTCAGATCTGAATGCTGGAAAGCTGAGCTGCTCTATAGAAATCCTCCATGAGAGGTGTGTGCCCGCCTGGTGAAGCTCTGGGGTCACGCTGATCAGGGCACCACTTCTCAAGTGCCACAAAACGGAGCTTTTTCACTTGCTTCGTAGTAAGATTCCTCAAATCAAGGTGAACTGACGCTAAGGCTGCCGTAGGAGCTGCTGAGACACTCTGAGGTGATTGAGCTGCCTGAGAACGAGTAGCTCGCCCCCAAGAAAGGGGTGCCAACGGTGTACCAAGAGCTTCTGTGACAAGCTCTTGCTCCTCTGGAGCTTCCTCTGTCTGTGACTGAGTAGGAGGAGTAGACGGTACCTCCCGCGGAGGGGTGCCAAGTCTAACAGAGCCACGACGACCACCCTGCTTTGCACGATCTGCTGCATCTGCCACTGCCTCAGCCTTCTTGGCCTCTGTAAGCTTTCGCTTCTTTTTCTTGGGCTTCTCAACAATATGCTTCTTGCCCTTGTCCCTTGAAGGACGTGGAGGAGGAGTGTCATCTCCTGAGCCACTAGCATGAGCACGAGAACCACGAGCCATCACTGTTCGACAAAGAAAGCACTGTCCACTGATAGAAACCACTGACAGATCACAAGAACCACTGCCAACTGAACAACTGCTTCTGTCACAATCAACTGCAAATTGATCAACCAAACATCAACTGACAGAGAGGCCTGCAAGCCACTGGACTGAACCTTCTGAGGCTTTGCCTCAATCCCTACTCGTGAGCTTTGCCCCGAGTTAAGCTGCCACTGACTGCTGCTAGATAGAATAGACAGATGTATATATAAGCATATATAAAATCTAGAGATAGGAACCCGTATGGAAGCAAGCATCTAGATAAGATAGAGAATGAAATCTGTCATGATACCTGAGATGAGTGAGCGTATCTAATCAAAGCAAATCAAGACTCCAAACCACACTCCTCAAGGAGAATTTGCCAACTGAGAAACACAATTGACATTTTGATTTAGTGAATGGGAGATTGATTGCATGGTCAAGGTATAAGTACTAAGGCATGAGATGATCAATAGCTAGTCAAAACGCTAAACACTATGATCAAGGGCATACCCTAGAAGAACAAAGAAGCGCAATCGGCGAAGTCGAATCCACGAAAAATCCTCCAAACCCTAGGTTTAGGAAACCCAAAGGGGGGGAGATCCTTCTTGGCAATGTCAATGGCAATGGGGGGATGAGTGAAACCCTAGCTTGGCACTGGCAGGGAGGAGGTGGTGGAGTTGATCGCCGGCGAGGGGTTCCTCGGCGGTGAGTGATAGTGGAGGTGGTGGCAGGCGGCGGTGAGGCAGGGCTGGTGCTGCTGCTGCTCGCGGGAGGGAAAGCAGAGCAGCGAGGACGGGGGCTCTCTGGTGAGGAGCACATCGGCGGCGAGTGGCGAGGGCGAGGGCGCGGGTGAGCGGCGGTTATGCGGTGGGGATGGGAGGCGGCGCGGCGTACGGATGGCGGTAGAAAAGGAACTACTGAGAGAAACAGCCGGTGCGGGGGGTTATCACAAAATTTTAGAGCGTCGGACGACTCTGCATGGTCCGGTGGGTGGTCCGACGGAACCAGAGAAGGAAATATTTCATGCAGAGAGCACCTGACCACTGGACTAGGGCTTTGGACGAAGCGTCGGACTAGTCCGACGGTCCTTTGACTGAACTGTTGGGCGCTGACTGAGGCACCGGACCACTTGCCTATTGTACGGAGGAGCGTCGGACGGGTGGTCCGACGGATTCTGTGTCTGGAGAAATGTTTATGCAGAGAAGGACAGGGCATCAGACCACTGAGCGTCGGACCATGCAGAGTGGTTCGGAGGGTGGTCCGGTGCTTGATTTTGCTCTGAATTTTCCTGTTTTCCTCTCCAATCTTTTCTCTTAGCCAAGTACCAACACAGGAGAACAAAAAGAAACACTTGTTGAACTTAGCATAAGAACCATCTCTCAAACCCTCAATTTAGAAATAGTTTGCCATAGGCTAGACATAGTTTTCTGAGGAAAATAGTTCAATAAAGATCCAAGGGTCACCATAGGGGCACAAAAGGGGTATTAGCTGAAGCTAGAGCGTTGAATTTCCCCCCCTAAGTGATGAACCTAGAGGATGACCAAAAATAACCGAAGAGGAGTGACTAAGAAACACACATGCATCTGCTATGCAATACGGAATTTGAATCTAGGTTGCTTGCAAGTTTAAACCGCGGTTAAGCTTTGTCACACGCTTTGAGGGCGGTTATCTCAACCGCATTAGCCAAGCCTATGTGCATTACCAAATTAAATATGATATATTACATATGAATGCATGGTTCACACGATCTCATTTTTAGTGAAGTTTGAGTGATCAAGCACATTCAACTCGCTTCTCAACCTACAAAAGGTTGTTTCATCGAGTGGTTTAGTGAAGATATCCGCCAATGGATCTTCGCTCTTAACTCCAACTAGTGTGATGTCTTTCCTAGCCGCATGATCTCTAAGAAAGTGATGGGGAATATCTATGTGCTTGGTGCGAGAGTGTTGGACCGGGTTGTTAGCAAGCTTTACGACGCTTTCATTATCACACAAGAGTGGAACATCTTTTAAAACAACGCCGTAATCAAGAAGTGTTTGGGTCATGTATAAGATTTGTGCACAACTTGCTCCCATGGCAATGTATTCCGCCTCGGCGGTTGACAATGCCACACTGTTTTGCTTCTTTGAGGACCAAGAAACAAGTGATCTTCCTAGCATGTGGCACCCGCCGGAGGTACTCTTCCTATCAACCGTACACCCGGCATAATCCGAATCGGAATAGCCAACTAGTTGGAAGGGAGCTCCTTTGGGATACCAAAGACCCATGCTAGGGGTGTGCCTTATGTACCTAAGGATTCTTTTAACCGCACAAAGATGTGACTCCTTAGGGCTTGCTTGAAACCTAGCACACATACACACACTAAACATGATATCCGGCCTAGATGCAGTGAGGTAAAGTAAACTACTGATCATAGAATGATATAGAGTTTGGTCGATCGGTTTACCTCCCTCATCAAGGTCGAGATGCCCATTAGTAGGCATTGGGGTCTTGATTGGCTTGCAATCCTCCATCTTGAACTTATTAAGTAGATCATAAGTGTACTTCTCTTGAGAGATGAAAGTCCCTTCTCTCATTTGCTTCACTTGAAAGCCAAGGAAGAAGGTTAGCTCGCCAATCATTGACATCTCGAACTCCTTGGACATCAACTCATCGAACTCCTTGTAATGGTCTTGATTTGTTGATCCAAATATAATGTCATCGACATATACTTGGCAAACGAAGATCTCTCCATTAAGCTTCTTGGTGAATAGTGTTGTGTCGACGATCCCGATCTTGAAGCCCTTCTTGAGTAGGAAGTCCCTTAGCCTCTCATACCAAGCTCTTGGAGCTTGCTTCAATCCGTAGAGTGCCTTGGACAACCTATACACATGATTAGGCAAGTTTGGGTCTTTAAACCCGGGAGGTTGTGAGACATAGACAAGTTCATTGATGAAACCATTTAAGAAAGCGCTCTTCACATCCATTTGAAAGAGTTTCATTTTGTGATGTGAAGCATACGCCAAAAGGATACGGATGGCTTCAAGTCTTGCAATTGGAGCAAAAGTCTCTCCAAAATCGAGTCCTTCTACTTGAGAGAACCCCTTTGCCACCAATCTTGCCTTGTTCCTCACAACCACGCCTTGATCATCTTGCTTGTTCCTAAACACCCACTTGGTACCAATGATTCTTGCATCCTTTGGCTTCTCTTCAAGCGTCCACACTTGGTTCCGGGTGAAGTTGTTGAGTTCTTCATGCATGGCATTCACCCAATCCGGATCCGCAAGTGCTTCTTCAACACTAGTAGGCTCAACAAAGGAAACAAACGAGTGATGTTCAACATAAGATGCAAGTCTAGAGAGAGTCATAACTCCCTTTGATGGACTCCCTATAATTAGATCATGGGGGTGAGCTTGAAGGATAGGTGTTGATCTTATATTTGTCTCTTGTGGAGGGGGATGCAGTGCTTCAACATTTCTTGCTTCGGCCTCGGCTTGATCTTGAGGGATGTGAGTGTCTTCTTGAGCTTCCCTCACTTGATCTTCTTCATCAACTTGAGGCGTGCGAGGTGAAGAAGGATCTTGATTTGCTTCATCTTCCACTTCTTCCACCTCTTGCGGGTTGATAGCACCAATTGGCATATTCTTCATTGCCTCCCTCAAGGGTTCATCACCTACATCAATATCCTCAAGCGCTCCTTGGGAGCCATTAGTTTCATCAAACTCCAAGTAATACGTTTCTTCAACTAAGCCGGTGGCTTTGTTAAATACACGGTATGCCTTGGATTTAAGTGAATATCCAACAAGGAAACCAATGTCACACTGCCGTTGGAATTTACCCAAGTGTTGGCGCTTCTTGTAGATGTACACTTTGCAACCAAACACCCGGAAGAATGAAATATCCGGCTTCTTCCCATTGATGAGCTCATAGGGGGTCTTCTTTAATAGCTTTTGGATGAAGAGACGATTTGCCGCATAGCAAGCGGTTGTTGACACCATTTTTTGACATGTGTCAAATGAGCTAAGACTTACATTGATCGGTAGCCGTTTTCTATCGGCATCGGAAGGTCATCGGTCAATGTTACCGACGAGAATGAATACTGCGAAAGGGATAAGTTTGTTGCTGATGGAAGCTGGACGATTCTTGCCGATAGGAGTTAATTGGTAAAGACAAGTTACCAGTGGAGGTGAAGGGTTGCCGATTGGAAGGTATCACCGATAAGGAGATGATGCCGATGGGCACAGGATGACGTGGCGGTTGACGTCAGCAGGAGATTGCCGATGGCAATAGAAGGAAGTTGCGGATTAAAGAGTCTGCCGATGGAAAGTTTCATCGAAGAGAAGACATAAGGAAACTTGTGATCTCATACCAGTATTGTTATAGAAGTTTGAGTCCGGCTCTTGCATGAGTCATTTATTTCCTTAGAAATAGAGGTATTTGCTTAGGAAAATATTATTGTCCGACTCCTGCGCGAGTCAGTTGTTTCCTTAAAAATAGGAGTTTTGTTTAGGAAAGATATGAGTCATGTCTGTTTACAACTCCTTTTGCTGGGGTATAAATATGTACCTAGGGGTCGTGGAACAATATATCAATCATATATCAAACAAATCAATTACTTTTTATCTACTTTTCAACGATTCTTCTTTTATCATATTAAATCTAGTTTATCTACGAGTTCTTCAAGTCTCGACGGGCTGCATCTCTTCGATCTCCGTCAACCCTTGCAAGTTCCGCGTGGGAGTAATCTGAACTTTGACATCCGGGCGCATCGCTGTTGTCTCGTTCAGCTCTGCTCTAGTTATCCTGATCAAATCTGAGTCTTGACATCTGGGCGTATCGCCGTTGTCTCTTTCAGATCTTGTTCTAGTTATCGTCCTTGCCGATTAACTGGTCAAATCGACTGGCACACCTTTGGATATCAAATTTGGGTATAAGCCCGAGGTGTTCGCAGATCCTGACGCTTTTTGTGTCAACACCTCTTTTGGCACGCCCAGTGGGGCAAATTATACATCTGCTATGGGTGATCATACTGACGTCAATCAGAGGAACATCATTGAAGTCTCCGAGGCCGATCTAAAAGATGATCAGAAGCTGGCTATGGAGCGGGCTATGGAGGAGTACAAGCAATTGTATCTGAAGTCCTTCAGCCTAAGCAGGAGCGGCAAAGCCATCCAGAAGCAAGATCCACCGTTGCCGTGGTAGGTCACGTTTGATGCCAATCCTGGTAAGTTGCAAGAGATGGTTAATTCTGTGTTAAATCAAGCATTAATTAGCCACTCCAATGTGTTGTCCAATACTATATACAATGTTGTCATGCAATCTTTCAAGGAAGGACAAGCACCTCAATATGTTGGTCCGACATATTATCAACCTGGATCGGCATCTATAAACCCATCGGCAGCAGCAATGGCGTCTTCCACTCCTGTGGGTCTGTCTGCCGATGTGGCTACACCGCCAAGGCTAAGTCCTGAAAGCGTCACCAAGTTTAGTGTAGATCCAGTGGTGTCGGCGATGTCGGGACCTGCTATCCAGAATCATCCAGCTCCTGCCAACTGGTGGGGATGCGGTATGCCTTCAAATCCATCTGCCGGTTTCGGTCTGGTGCAGGGAGATAGTTCAGTTTGGAAGGGCTCCACGGCATCGGCAATGCAATCACAGCCGATGGTCCCTACGATGCATTACTCTAAGTCTTCTCCGACTATGCAAACGCCATCAGAAGATCTCCAGGTGGTGATTCCTAAAGTACCTCTGATGCCACAATCGGCCAATGCTGTGCTGATGCAGCAAAGCATAGCAACCGGGAGTCAGCCTATGCTGGTAAATACTCAAGCTGGAGTATTAACACATCAAGGTAATCAATTTGTTGATTACTCCAAGGTGCAGGAGCAGCAGGCGCCGATTAACTATCTGCCATCGGTAAGTCACATGCCGATGATTCATAATCCTGGATGGACCAATCAGCCGCCGGTTCAACAACCTGGTGTACTAATGTATCATTATGGAAGTCCAGCAAACACTCCGAGTGGAGCGTCGGGACAGTAACCGATGAATATGATGCCACAGCATAGCCCAGTGAGTGTGCAAAGTTATCCACTGGTGAGTCAGCCGATGCATAATGTCCAGATGACTGGTGCTGCGCCCGTGACAATTACTCCGCATCATCTTCTACCAAGACCTGAAGGGGCGCATTAGCCGGCTCCACCAGTCAACAATCAGCCAATGAGTCGGCAAGAGCAGGATGCATATTGGACCGATAAGATTGCCGAAGTGATGAAAGAACAATTCGGTATTAAACCCAAGGTCAATACATACTCTTATCGGACGCCATATCCTTCGACATATGACTTAATTCCTCTCCCAAATCGGTACAAGGTGCCCGATTTTACCAAATTCTCTGGCCAAGATGACACGTCAACGATGGAGCACATCAATTGCTTCATTATCCAGTGTGGAGAAGCTACCAACAGGGAAGACCTGAGGGTGAGATTGTTCTCATCATCATTGTCTGGATCGACATTCACATGGTTTATATCGTTGCCTCCAAACTCTGTAATCACATGGGCCGATCTGGAGAGGCAGTTTCATAAATACTTCTTCGCTGGCATACATGAGAAGAAGATTACCGATTTGGTTAAGATGAGGCAGTGTAATGATGAATCAGTGGAAAACTTTGTTCAGAGGCTGTGAGACACGAAGAACAAGTGCTACAGCTTGATGCTTGATGATCGGCAATTGGTAGATTTGTCCTTCCAAGGATTACTGCCACACATCAAAGATAAGTATGCATCTCAGGAGTTTGAAAGTCTGAGCCACCTTGTGTAGAGAATTGCCGATCAGGATGTCAAGACTTTTGAGCCTAGAAAGACTTGGAATAAAATGGTGATCTTGATTGAGCAAGAAGAGGATTCCGATGAAGAGCTAAGCATCGACGCTGCCGAATGGGTGAAGGATAAGAAATATGTGTCTTGTCCGTTCGGTCAGAAGGAAGCTGAAAGGTTCACCTTTGATATCACCAAGGCCGATATGATGTTTGACTTATTACTTCAAGAGGGGCGGATCAAGTTGGCGCCTAACCAAGTAATTCCATCGGCCGAAGAGCTTAGAAAGATTAGGTATTGCAAGTGGCACAATGCGACTTCGCACAGTACCAAGAACTGCAAGGTATTCAGGCAGCAGTTGCAGTCAGAAATTGAATCTGGATGAATTAAATTTGAAAATTCTAAAGCCTAGAAACTGATGAGAATTGATCAGCACCCGTTTCCATGTAATATGGTGGAAACTAGTGGAAAAACTAAAGTGCTGACATCGGAAGCTGCCAGGAGGAATGTATCGGTAGATCCTGACCATCAAGTAGCTGAGCGTGATGAGAGGAGGTTTGCCAATGACAGAAAGGGAAAGAAAGTTGCCGGTGAAGGTAGCAATGCTAAGAGGGTTCCTGGTGTTATAATCACGCATAAGCAGCCAAGGCAAGAGTACCGACAATCACAAGAGGAGCGACATCGGCAGGAAGAAGAAGAGCACCAAGAGTGGCTTCGGCATAAGGACCATTGGAAGTGTCCCTTCTTCATTCACTGCTAGGAAGAAGGCATTAATCTACCTACTGACGATAATTTTCCGGAATGCAATGGGCATTACCCTGCCGATCGATCAGAAAAGAGCCTTGTTTTGACGATCGGACGTCCAGGTATGCTAGGCCGTTGAGAGAGAAGAAATTAGCACATAACCGGCTGGGGGGCAAGCTCAGCGCACATGATAGACTTGGCAGGCGCGTTAGTCAGGAAGAGCTAGAGGAGATGGCCAATGCAAGAGTGCCCGACGAAGAGATATTCTCCAGAGATCCAAACATAAGGAGTGGTGCCGATGCAAGCAGTGAGAGGCAGCACCAGCCTGTTTGGAAAACCAAGCTTCCTCAATGGTGCCCTAAGGGTCTGACGAAAACTCAGAAAAGGAGAATCCAGCGCGAACGCCAAAGTGACTTATATGACAGTGAAAATCCTTCAAGGGAAAAGCAGTGGAGGCCAAAGCGCAAGGATAGGGATCCATCGGCAGAAATCAATATGGTCGTCATATTGCCAATGGAGTTCATGGCACCTGTCAGCGACAACGAAGAAGCTACTGAAATGGCGCAATTAGTGTTGGATCTGATGGCAGCTATCTTTGAGAAGCCTGCCGATGATGAAAGACAGCATCTAAGGGCTCTGTTTGTTAAGGGCAAAGTGGATGGACAGCCTGTAACGAAAATGCTGGTGGACGGTGGGGCGTCAATCAATATAATGCCATATGTCATGTTCAGGAAACTTGGGAAAGGTGACCAAGACTTAGTCAAGACGGACATGAAACTTAAAGATTTTGAAGGCAATGTATTGCCAGCTATGGGAGCCGTATGTGTTGAATTAACTATCGACAGTAAAACTTTGCTGACAATGTTTTTCGTGATCAGTGGCAAAGGCACCTACAACTTGCTCCTAGGAAGGGATTGAATTCATGCTAATTGTTGTATTTCTTCTACAATGCACCAAAGCCTTGTGCAATGGGTTGGAGACAAGATTGAAGTCGTCCAGAGTGAAACTCCATCAATTGTTGCATCGGCAGAATCGAAAACTTATGAGCAAACCAGGTGCATATCAGGTGAAGCTTGGGACACAGAGTTCCTCAAAGTTGCCGATTATCGTATTATACCGATCCAAGCAGTCGGTTCTGAAGAAGAGTTTTAATGCATCGATTCGCCGATGATGGAAAACTGGGACAGGGGTTTACATCGGCCGATGATTTATTAGAAGTAGATATCGGCGATGGTAGTAAGCATAGGCCTACTTTTATTAGTACTAAGTTGGATTCCCAATGTAAGCAACAATTGATTGACTTATTAAAAGAATATAAAGATTGTTTCGCTTGGGATTATACAGAGATGCCTGGTTTAGATCAATCAATAGTCGAACATCGGTTGCCTATTAAGTGTGGTTTCCAACCACATCGGCAACCTGCGCGCCAATGTAATCCTATGGTGTTGCCTGACATTAAAGCTGAAATTACAAAGTTAATTGAAGCTGGGTTTATTCGGCAGTGTCGATATGCCGATTGGATTTCTAATGTGGTTCCTGTGTATAAGAAGAATGGAAAGCTTCGTGTTTCTATTGATTTCAGGAATCTCAACAGGGCTACACCGATGGATGGTTATCCGATGCCAGTTGCCAATCTGTTGGTTGATGCCGCTGCCGAACATCAAATCATTAGTTTCATGGATGGTAATGCTGGATATAATCAAATATTCATGGCTGAGGAAGACATAAACAAGACTGCTTTCAGATGTCCAGGTCACGTCGGTTTGTTTGAGTGGGTCGTAATGACTTTTGGCTTGAAGAACACCGGTGCTACTTATCAAAGAGTAATGAATTTTATCTTTCATAAGTACATCGGCACGATAGTCGAAATCTATATTGATGATGTGGTGGTTAAATCCGGAAATTTTGAGAAGCATCTTGCCGATTTGCGAAAAATCCTGGAATGCACAAGGGAGCATGGGTTGAAGATGAATCCTAACAAGTGTGCATTTGGTGTATCGTCAGGTCAGTTTCTGGGTTTATGGTACATCAGAGAGGCATCGAGATCGGCAGAAAATCTATTGATGCAATTAACAAAGTAGTTGCTCCCACAAATAAGACTGAGTTGCAATCCTTGATCGGCAAGATTAATTTTATTAGAAGATTTATATCCAACTTCTCTGGTAAGATTAAATCTTTTAGTTCATTGTTAAAGCTGAAAGCCGATCAAGAGTTTACATGGAAAGAGGAACAACAGTTAGCCTTGGAGGAGATCAAGAAATATTTGGTAAACCCTCCAGTCTTGGTTCCACCTCAGCACGGGAAGCCTTTCAGGTTGTATTTGTCTGCCGATGATGGTGTTATCGGGTCAGCCTTAATCCAAGAATTTGAAGAGAAAGAACGTGTGATTTATTATTTAAGCAGAAGGCTGGTAGATGCTGAAGCCTGGTATTCGGCCATAGAAAGATTATGTTTATGCTTATATTTCTCTTGCATAAAATTAAGGCATTATTTATTATCGGCTGAATGCACTGTTATCTGCAAAGATGATGTGGTTAAGTATATGCTGTCGATGCCAATATTAAGTGGGAGAATCGGAAAATGGATTGTAGCACTTTCAGAGTTTGATCTAAAGTATGAATCGGTTAAGGCAGTTAAGGGTCAGGTGATGACCGATTTTGTTACTCAGCATTGCGATACGATAAGATCTGTAGAGATTGCTCCTTGGACTTTGTTCTTTGATGGGTCTACATGCAAGGAAGGGGCAGGTATCGGCATTGTTTTAATCTCATCTCGTGGACGGAAATATGAAATTTCACTGCCGATTGTTGCTACCTCAACAAACAATCAGGTTGAGTACCAGGCTCTGTTAAAGGGGTTGGAATTACTCAGGGAGGTACGTGCCGATGCTGTTGAAATCTTTGGTGATTCCATGTTAGTAGTTAACCAATTGATTGGAACATATGAGCGCCGAAGTGAAGCTTTAATTGCAACCCATGAAAAGTGTTTGCAGTTATTAAAAGAATTCAAAGAGTACCGCCTTGAGCATATTTCTAGGTTGCATAATGAAGAGGCCAATCGGTTAGCACAGAAAGCTTCAGGATATCAGCCGATTCAAGAAGTCATGACATCGGTAATGGTTACCGATGACTGGAGAAAAGAAATTGCCGATTACTTAAGAGATCCGTCTAAGAAGGTTGAAAGGCGTCTAAGGTTTGAAGCTACCAAGTATGTTCTCCTTGATAATGAATTGTATTATCGGACAATTGATAGAGTTTTGCTCAGATGCCTTAGTAGAGAAGAGTCAAAAGAGTTGATGGGCGAGATCCATGAAGGTGTGTGTGGAGCACATCAATCGGCATTCAAGATGAAGTGGATAATTAGGCGAAATGGATATTATTGGCCGACAATTCTTGAAGATTGCTTCAACTATTTTAAAGGGTGCCAGGATTGTCAGAAGTTTGGTAATGTATAGAGGGCACCTGCATCAGCAATGAATCCTATAATCAAGCCTTGGCCGTTTATAGGATGGGCTATTGACCTCATCGGCCAAATTTATCCACCGTCAAGCAAGGGGCATAAGTTTATACTCGTTGCTACCAATTACTTCACGAAATAGGTTGAGGCGATTCCTTTGAAGAAGGTGACATTGGCAAACATGGTAGATTTTGTAAAAGAACATATTGTTTACCGATTCGGTATTCCTCAAACTATTACCACCGATCAAGGAACTATGTTCACATCGGGAGAGTTTGATGAGTTTGCTGCTGGTATGGGGTTCAAGGTATTGAATTCTTCTCCTTATTATGCCCAAGCTAACGGTCAGGCTGAGGCGACTAATAAAGGAGTTATTAAGCTTATCAAACGCAAGATTGAAGAAAACCCTAGAAGGTGGCATATAGTGTTAAATGAAGCCCTATGGTCGTATCGGATGGCATGCCATGGTGCAATCAAAGTTTCGCCGTATCAGTTAGTCTATGGACACGATGCTGTCCTGCCTTGGGAAGTTAAAACTGGTTCTAGGCGATTGTTTTCTCAAGATCAATTAACAGCCGATGAGTATGATACTCTTATGAAGGATGAGTTAGAAGACTTAGCAAGTCATCGGTTGAGGGCTTTGATCAGCATTGAAGAGAATATGAGAAGGGTTGGCAGATGGTATGATAAGAAGGTAAAGGTGAAAGAATTTGCCGATGGTGACCTGGTATGGAAATTGATTTTACCGATTGGGACTAAGAGTTCTAAGTTTGGAAAATGGTCTCCTAATTGGGAGGGTCCGTTTGGGATAAATCAGTCTGTTCCTGGTAATGCATATATTTTGGAAACCCTCGAAGGGGTTGCGTTTCCCAGAGCAATCAACGGTAAATACTTGAAGAAATATTACCCTAGTATTTGGGTGGATGCATAGAATACCCGTTGGAATGCCGATGAAAGAAAGAATTATAAGACATCGATAAAAATGTGCTGGCGTTATATTACAAGCAAAATTAAGTGTCAGCGTGATGATTGCCGATACAAGAAATTACAACAGTGATTGAATGGATGTTATCGCACACAGGCGAATCTGATCTGCTTCTTCTATCTCCCTGGTGTCATCATCGGCAGATCCTTCGACTGGCTTGATCTTTATTTTCAGTAGGATAGCTTGCCGAGCGTTTGCGTCTCTTTCTTGTTGCAGGGCTTTAATAGCATCGGGCAGTTGAGCTTTCTTTTGGTCAGCCACGTCTAGGGCTTCATCGACTTTCTTCAGTTCAGCCAGCAACTCTTCCTTTCTTGCCGATAAGTGGGTGATTTCTTGCTCAAGATTGATGCTAGAGGCTTCTAAATGGCCGATGCCCTTGTGCTTTTCATCGGCAACTTGTTTGAATTGGAGCATTTCCTCTTCGAGCTTTGATTGAGCGGTTCTATCGGCAATACGACGAGAGGCCCGTTGGTATTGAAGTTGTCGGCTCTCAAGGAATGCTGCTTGGAAAAGTATTTCTTCGATATCGGCAGGCAGACAACCTTGAATCTCCTTGAAAGCCACTTTCGCTGCAGAGGAATCTTGAACTAGGAGAGGTATACTTTGTTGCAGTGAAAGTAGCAATACTTCGAGCTTGGACTTGATGTCTGCCGATATAGGGCCTGGAGTTGGAGCAGAGCTTTCTTCATTTTTGTCTTCATCGGGGAGGTCAACGGCGAAGGAGAATAGGCTATCAGGGGAATCTTGGGCCTGAAAAGAAGAAAGTTAGAATTTGCCGATCATAAGTTTATATTGTAAGTTTTATGATAGTCGGCTTACCATCTTAAAGCTGGTTTCTTGCCTGGATCTTGGGAAGGTAGCTGGTATGGCATCGTCTTGAAGATCGGCAACGGTTGCCGATGAACTTGCCTCCGTAGGAGGAGCGGTTGGCACTGGTGGTGCTGTTGCTGGTGCTGCCTCTGTTGTGGTGGCTGGCTCCTGTGGTTATTATGCCATCCTCTGATCAGGGATTTCATCTGGTGTAGGTGCTGGTATCGATGCCGATGTTGTTTCCATTGTTGCAGTTGATTCCTGCGGCGGTGGTATCGTTTCCTGGTCGAGAGTTTCGTCCACTGGCTGCTCAGGAATGGACGCCGATGGTGGTTCTGCTATTGATGCGTCAATAGTAGTTGGTGATGCAGCTGGAGTAGCTCGCCTCAGGCGTTTCTTCTTCAGGGCAGCAGTTGGTGAACCAGCCCGTTTCGGTTGCGAAGCTTGGGGGGGCATCGGCAACATGAGTTGGAGAAGCTTGTACATTCAGAGCAGCTGCTGATGACCTCGTTGTCTGTAAGAGATTTGGTGCAAGTTAAATGAAGTGAATGTTGCCGATGAGAGTTTGTAATCGGTATGAGTGAAATAAAGACTTACTGCAAAAGCTCGCGCCAAGATGGTGGCGGCAGCCGATGGAGTAGCGATGGTCTTTGCAGGTGTCGGCTTAGGCTTGAGGGTAACCTTAGGTACCCTTTGAGGTGTGAAGGCAGCCAATGTAGGAGCCTTGTTGCCGATGATTGATGCGGGGCTCATTATTCGAAGGTTGAAGTGCTTGCCGCTCTTGCTCATTCGGGGGATTGGATCATCAACCTATTAAGTAAAAGAGGGTCAGATGCCGATAGTAGAAATAAATAATAAGAAATGCATTGGAGTGAAAAACTTACTGCATCATCGGGAATGATGTGATCGGCGTCGATTAAATGCCTATAGTAGTGCGATGATTTGGCGAACAGTTGGCTTCTCCATTCTTGCCACCAAGATTTGTACGACTCCGTGATGAAAGATGTTGGTGCCCAGGAGGATAGGTCAATGTTTGATGTATCGGCATGAGGAGAAATATTAATGATCCTATTCCAGTCCATGGAACTGGAGACGACTTCTCTTGGCTTTATCACGTTGGCGAAGCTAAGTTTGATCGGCAATTGACCAAATGCCAGCTGTCTTGCTGCTACCGATGGATAATAGAACTCATAAGATGCGGGAGTGTTCTTCCCGGTTCCAAAGATGTTGACTGGAATGGCTCGGGGAACAATGATAGCCTTCATGATTGTTTCATTCTGCGGTACGTTCCAATCGGTAAGGTTGAATAACAACGGGAATCAGTTGTTTTCATCAACATAAGGCCAGCAAAGTCGTTCTGCGGCGGGGACTCCATTGTAAAGCTTTTGGAAGAACCTACCAAATTGATCTACATTGGCATCGGTTCCTTGTAGCACTATGATAGCCTCCCCAAAATTGAGTGAGGGATGAGTTGCCGATTCATCATCATCAAATACATAGTCCTCCGATATATCCCTTGGAAATTGCTGAGTGAATAAGTCAAATTGGAGGACCTTGTACATGTGTGCGTTCAACCACATATTTATAAACCACCAAGGACCTCCAAGGTTGCCGATGGGCTCGCCTAGCAATAGCTTCCTAGATACTTGGTGCAGGAGGTGGTATACCGATCCAAGGAGGTATCGGCCAAGAGGGAGTTTTGCTCCATCGGCCAAAAGCTCTGCTGCGGGAAGATACATGGTGGTAGGTCCAACTGTTCTGCCACAGAAGATGAACTTTTCTAACCACATGTTTAAGAAGATGGCGTGTTCCCTCTGACTTACTGATCCAGTCTTCTGGTTCTCTTGAATGTATCCAGCCCAACCGCCGATATTGCGTGTATTCACTTTATATTCAGCTTTCCTACCGAAAAGGTTGGAGGGATCGGCAGAAGAGACATCAAGGCCGGTAAGCATATGCACATCGGCAAGGGTGGGAGTAGCTGGTCTGTGTCTGAACAAAAAGACATTCATTGTATCGGACCAGAAATAAGCAGCAGCCATCATCATATTCTCATTCTTTGCCATATCGGCAATAAAGAGTCTAATGCACTGATCTAGGTTGCGCTCTTCCCAGTAAACTTGTTGTGTTCTGATTATTCTGAGATACCAGTTCTTCCATCCCTTGGTGGGTTTGGGCCATGAACGGAAAGCATCCTTCCACAACCCTAGACTAAAACACTCAGATCTAAAAGGGATGCGGTTGGTCTCCGCGTTAATCAGATTGGTGGGATTAGTGTTTCCCATTGGGCCTAGGCACTTAAAGTTGGATTGCTCAATTGGGATTACTACCTTGTTGTACATTTCCTAGGTTTTAAAAAAAATCAAGGAAAGAAAGGGGAAAAGGATTACGAAATTAATATGGAAAAGAAACTTGCAGAAGATGAAGCGAGAAGAGAGCGGATTTACTCTGGGAACATCGAAGTGGATCGCCATTGAAGTTGGGGAGGTCCTTGCGATTCGTGCTCTGCTTGAGGAAGTCACCGTCGCTTGAGTTCACAGAACTGTTCTTCAGAGCCGCCGCCGAGGTTGAAGATGAGGGCAAATCAAAGTGAATGCAGGCTCAGGGTGAAAAACAGATTGGATGGTGGTAACTTTTATAAGCCTGATTAGGGGTATTTTGGAATTTTCTTCGCACTGAGCAGGAATATGGAAGGGTATGCAATAGGTATGCGTGACAGTCGAGGAGATATGATTGGGCTTACAACTGTTCGCGCTGCAGTCGCGGAAACTTTGTTGATAAATTGCGATTTTTACGTGCGGTAATCGAGGAGGTCGTGCAAGTATCTTGGAGGGAAAGGTTACAGTAGAGAAAATTTTGGCACGTAAAATATTCTACACTCCAAAATTGGGGGGCATGTATTAACACCGTTTTTTTGGCACGTGTCAAATGAGTTAAGACTTACACTGATTGGTAGCCGTTTTCTATCGGCATCGGAAGGTCATCGGTCAATGTTACCGATGAGAATGAATACTGCGAAAGGGATAAGTTTGTTGCCGATGGAAGCTGGACAATTCTTGCTGATAAGAGTTAATTGGTAAAGACAAGTTATAAGTGGAAGTGAAGGGTTGCCGATTGGAAGGTATTACCAATAAGGAGATGATGCCGATGGGCACAGGATGACGTGGCGGTTGACGTCAGCAGGAGATTGCCGATGACAATAGAAGGAAGTTGCGGATTAAAGAGTCTGCCGATGGAAAGTTTCGTCGAAGAGAAGACATAAGGAAACTGGTGATCTCATACCAGTATTGTTATAGAAGTTTGAGTCCGGCTCTTGCATGAGTCATTTATTTCCTTAGAAATAGAGGTATTTGCTTAGGAAAATATTATTGTCCGACTCCTGCGCGAGTCAGTTGTTTCCTTAAAAATAGGAGTTTTGTTTAGGAAAGATATGAGTCATGTCTGTTTACAACTCCTTTTGCTGGGGTATAAATATGTACCTAGGGGTCGTGGAACAATATATCAATCATATATCAAACAAATCAATTACTTTTTATCTACTTTTCAGCGATTCTACTTTTATCGTATTAAATCTAGTTTATCTACGAGTTCTTCAAGTCTCGACGGGCTGCATCTCTTCGATCTCCGTCAACCCTTGCAAGTTCCGCGTGGGAGTAATCTGAACTTTGACATCCAGGCGCATCGCTGTTGTCTCGTTCAGCTCTGCTCTAGTTATCCTAATCAAATCTGAGTCTTGACATCTGGGCGTATCGCCGTTGTCTCTTTTCGATCTTGTTCTATTTATCGTCCTTGTTGATTAACTGGTCAAATCGACTGGCACACCTTTGGATATCAAATTTGGGTATAAGCCCGAGGTGTTCGTAAATCCTGACGCTTTTTGTGTCAACAGCGGTGTTGATTGCCTCCGCCCAAAACTTATCCGGAGTGTTGTACTCATCAAGCATAGACCTTGCTAGAGTTATGAGCGTCCAGTTCTTCCTCTCTACAACACCATTTTGTTGTGGAGTGTATGTAGCGGACACCGCATGCTTGATCCCCACTTCATCACAATAATCTTCAATCTTTGTGTTCACAAATTCGGTGCCATTGTCACTTCTAATCTTCTTGATCTTCACATCAAATTCATTTTGAGCTCTTGTAGAAAACTTCTTGAATATGCCGGTTGTCTCTCCCTTGTCTTGAAGAAAGAATACCCAAGTGTACCGAGAGTAGTCATCCACTACCACTAAGCAATAGAGGTTGCCTCCAAGGCTAACATAGGTGGTAGGGCCAAATAGATCCATGTGTAGCAACTCTAGGACTCTTGAGGTTGACATGAAAGCTTTGGTTGGATGAGTATTTGCCACTTGCTTGCCGGCTTGACAAGCACTACAGAATTTATCCTTCTCAAACACCACATCCTTAATTCCTCTAACCATCTCCTTCTTGACAAGCTTCTTCAAAGTTGAGATACCCACATGTGCTAATCTTCTATGCCATAGCCAACCCAAAGAATTCTTGGAGAATAGACAAGTTTGCAAATTAACTTCATTTGAGGTGAAGTCCACTAAGTAGAGGTTGTTGTGCCGGAACCCTTTGAATATCATTGAAGAATCTTCAATCTTGGTCACAATCACCTCATTTGGAGTGAAGAGACATTGAAACCTGATATCACAAAGTTGACCAACCGATAGCAAATTGAAGCTCAATGATTGTACTAGCAAGACATTGGAAATTGATTGATCTTGGGAGATAGCCACTTTGCCTAAGCCTTGAACTTTGCCCTTTGAATTATCCCTAAAAGTAATCTTGTCTTGATTTGCACAATCCTCATCAAGTGTGGTGAACATCCGGGGGTCACCGGTCATATGTTGAGTGCAACCACTATCAATTACCCAATGGCTCCCACCGGTCTTGTAGTTCACCTACACACAAGCAACTTGGAGTTAAGCTTGTTGTTTGGGAACCCACTTAGTACGGGGCCCTATTGCCTCGTCAAGCAACTCCTTAGCAACCCAAAGAACCCTAGGCTTGTTCTTCATTGGTGGTCCAAGAAACACCACAAGTGGTCTACCCTTGGAATCTTTGTTGATAACATAGTGAGCATCATGAGCAAATGGCCTAGTGTTCTTGGGCAAGGTCTTGGGAGGTGGAGTCTTGCAATCATATGCGAAGTGACCAACTTGTCCACACTCAAAGCATCTCCTTGGCTTAGACTTGGGCTTCTCTTGATTGTAGCCATTGTACTTGTTCTTGTAGTAATTCTTGGCTTCAATCTTGACCTTGGCCTTCATCACTTGATTTTCCTTGAACCCAATGCCGGTCTTGTCATTCTTCATGACGGTGTTCATCAAGAGCTCACTTTGAAGGTTGTGACCCTTAGTGAACTTTTCAAGGCCACTTTTAAGCTTGGTCTTGTCATTCTTGAGCTTGGCAATTTCTTCTCTAAGAGAGTTGATCAAGGTAATAGCATCTTTGTCTTCTTCTTCCTTGGTCGACTTGATGGTGAAGGGCTTGTTTGCCTTGAGATTGATTAGCTCTTCCTTGAGCTTTGAGTTCTCTTCCCTCATCTTCACATAATAATCATACTTGTCGACTTCTACAACTCTCTTGCCCTTGCACTTAGCACTTTGCTCAAGAGCCACATCATCAAGCTCGATTTCACAAGAGGTAGCACTTGCACACTTAGCACACAGGTTAGCAGCAACATGTGTAAGATCTTGAGTAAGAAATTCATTTGCTACCACCAATGTGCCATGTTCTTCCTTGACTTTGTTGTAGTCATATTTTAGCAAGTTATACCTTGTGTGGAGCTCTTGTGTTGACCTCTCAAGCTTATCATGTTTCTCATTAGCTTGCTTAAGAGAGGCTTTGAGCTCCCTAGTGCTAGATGTGAGAGAATTAATCTCAAGATTCAAATCATCATTAGCACTAGACAAGGTGTCAAGCTTATCATGCAAGTTTTCTTTGATCTAAAGAAGTTTGTCATTTTTACTCTTGTACTTCCTTATGATGCTAGCGTACTTGTTGCAAATTTTAATTAGGTCATCATAGGAAGGTGCTTCTTCATCGTCACTATCATCACTAGAGAGGTCATCACCATCATTCTCTTTTTGTACCTTCTTGTCACCTTTAGCCATGAGGCATAGGTGTGTAGAGGATGAGCCCGGCGATGAAGGAGGAGGTGGCGGTGGAATAGAAGAACCAATTACCAATGCGGCCACCTTCTCTTCTTCACTCTCATCTTCGGAGGAGTCACTTGAATCATCAATATCGGTGAGCCAATCACCCACAATGTAAGCCTTGCCATCCTTCTTCTTCTTGTGGAAGTTGAAGTTCTTCTTCTTCTTGTATGGCTTGTCTTGCTTCTTGTCATCATCACTCGAGTCATCATTGCTGCCCTTGTTCTTCTTGAAGTTCTTGAACTTGTTGTTCTTGAACTTGTCTTTCTTCTCTTCGAGGCAAGCATGAGCTAGATGACCAAGAGTGCCGCAATTGTAGCACTTTATTTGGGAGATTGGCTTCCTTGAAGATCTTGTGAAGAATTTCTTCTTCTTTGAGTCGAACTTGACTCCATTCTTGTTTAGCCTCTTCAACATCTTGTCGGTCTTCTTCACCATAAGAGCGATGTTGTCTTCATCATCATCATCACTTGCGCTCTCAATGACATATTGAATCTTGCACTTCTCCTTGGAAGATGCCTTGAGAGCCAAGTCCTTCTTCTCCTCCTTCTCTTTCTTCTTGGAGGATGATGAACTTCCATCATTGATCTTCATGTACATCTCATGAGCATTGATCTTGCCCAACACCTTGTTGGTGTAGTTGCGGAGAGATCGCCTTGATGAAGGACGGTGATGATGTGGCTATACTTGTCTATTGGTAGGACACAAAGTATCTTGCGCACCACATCGGCCGGTGTCATTTGAGTGAGCCCAAGGCCATTCAAATCCTCTACAACCACATTCAAGCGAGAGTACATTTCATTAGCATTTTCATGAGATAGCATGGTGAAAGCATTTAACTTAGCAATGACCAAGTGGTAGCGCTCCTCATGCTCACACTTGGTCCCCTCGTGTAGTGCACAAACGTTTGTCCAAACATCATGTGCGGTTTGGGAATTTCGCACATGGTTGAACACATCCTTGAAAATGCCATGGAAAAGAATGTTCTTCTCCTTAGCATTGTTCTTCTCAAAGAAGGGATCCTCGGCGAACACCGATCCGCCTATGGTGGCGGCTTTGTGAACGCCGACATCCGCGGCCTCAAGGTAGGCCTCCATCCACACTTTCCAATAAGGAAAGTCATCCCCATCAAACATGGGTGGCGATCCATCCCCATGGGACATCTTGCTCTAGGCGGTGAAGCCTAATTTAGAGCAACAAGGCTCTGATTCCAATTGAAAGGATCAAGATGCCCAAGAAGGGGGGGGGGGTGAATTGGGCTTGTTTTAAATTTCTAAAGCAAATATGAAAACCTATCAAATGCCAATCACCCCCTAGTGCCTACCGGTCGTGTGTCCTAGCTAGAAAGTGGTAGCAGTTCATGGAATTGAAAGACACCCTAAGCAATTCTAGTAGGAAAGGAAGGAACAAGACGGAATGTAATGCAGAAATGTAAAGAGCTAGGGAAAAGAGATTCTCAGTGATGCAGCAATGTTTTCCTGAGGTATCCAGGTGTCGACACACCCCCTAGTCCTTGTTGGAGCACCTCGCAAGGTATAGCTCTCTCTCTACCCGCGTAAGGGTAGAGTGCTCTCTACGGGCTGATTCTTCGCCACTCCGGCTCGGTGAATCACCCACAACCGATCACAGAAGCTTGGAGAAGAGCCGCCGACAATCTTCCGGCGATCACTTCCTCCGAACACCACCAAACTGTCTAGGTGCTGTCGAACACCAAGAGTAACAAGCACAATACCTTTACTTGACCAACTCAAGGCTAGGAAGGTGGATGGATGCACACAAGTCACTCCTAATCACTCTAGGAGGGAAGAACAAGATGAACTCTCTCAAATCTTTCCCTCACTAGGCACTTGGCTCTCCAAGGATTCTCTCAAGGTGTAACTAGCTGAAACAAAGGCCAAGAGACATCCTAAGGACGAAGGGGGCAACTATAAATAGTCCCCACCTCCAAAACTAGCCGTTTTCTGCTTTTTCTTTTCTCTACGAAGCCACCGGACTAGTCCGGAGCTCACACCATCGGACCAAGCACACTGGTCCGGAGCTCACTCACAAATCAAACTCAGCTGAAAAACAGGCACCTCCGGACTACTTGTCATAGTCCGGTGCACTGGTCCGGAGCCAGGGTGCTCACTGAGTAAAAACTCAGTCTCTTCTTCGAACCTCCGGACCACTCTCCTTGGTCTGGAGCCCTGGTCCGACGCTCAGGTCCGAAGCCAGGGAGCTCTCTGCAAGGAACCAATCTGCTCTCTTGAAGCGTCGGACTAGCCGTCGGACTCACCGTCGGACTAGTACGGAGCCTTCTCTCAGACTCTCTCTCTCTGACAAGAGCCATCAGACCACTCTCCTATGGTCGGCTCTCCAGATAGGTGGTCTGGAGCTTCTCGATCTGATTCTTTGCCTAAGTCAGGAACCGTCAGACCACTCTCCTTGGTCCGACGCCTACTTGGCAGACTGGTCCGGAGCGTCTTTCTCCCCCTGTTTCAACTGTTTTCGCTAAGTCTTTTCTAGGGATTTTGCTCCTACCAATTCTAGGCATACCAAGGGATTATAGCAGGGTCTCGAGGACTGGTTGTGACAAGTGTGCATATACCCACTTTCCTAAACTCTCCTAGGTCAAGCTACTAATCTCATACCCCCCTTAATAGTAGGGTCAAAGGAAAAACAAAGCCCTAGCTATACTTAGTGCCCTTCTCAACCTTATGACACTAAGGACTAGCCTAGTCTTCAACTTGTATCATCATCCTTTGAAACCAAAACGATTTCCATCTTGGGGGCATGAATATCCATTAAGCCCATTCAAATTGTATCACTAATGACCTAACACAAATGACTTTGCCTCTGCAAAACACACGTTAGTCATAGTGACCTAGCATTGTCGTTAATCGCCTAAACACAAGGGACCATGATTCTTCAGGTATCTACTCATAAACGAAACATAAGCGAAGAGTTCTTTATTGTCAAGCAAGGATCCACCGCACGATCATTGACAACAAACAAGACTACTTGCATCAACGTCTAAATCCACCGCATGATACTAGACATGATAACAAGGTTGTCGGGACTTATGGAGGTCAACGGATCGATGACTCCTCTCGAAGAACTCGACGACACGACAAAAGACTCAAAGTTGGCACGGGGCCGGTTGTATTGATTTGGTTGTGAACCCTTTTTACAATGGCCAACGGTTTATATTTATACCCTGGTCATGACATGAGTCCTAAAAGGACACGGCTACAAAATATCAAAGGAAAACACAACATCTTTGACTTTAGTTTCCTTCAGAGTCTTTATTGCCTTAATTGTCGCAATCTTAGTTAGCCGATCGGTTCTTACTTGCCGCTTTTGTCGCTTATTCAACGGAAAACAGCCCTTCCTCAAAATAGCCAACCGCACGATCATTTGCCGAATCTTTGGAAATTAGCCGACCGCACGGACACTTTCCGAATGCTCTGAACACCTGTCTCTGCAAATTTACTGCGCACTGGTCCACTTGTCATCTTCCTAAGCGTGCCAAAATCCAGTGTTAACACATGCTCCCTCAATTTTGGGGTAAAAGTCGTTTTATTCTGAAATTGACCACAAGCTTCCCCTTTCTCCTAGGTCAATACTGTTCAATACCGTAGCCGCCGCTCAAAAAATTCAAGCCCCAGCACATTCTCGAATTCACCTCGAATCTTTAATGGCGACTCACGACGAAATTCCAGAGGTAAATTTCATTCACTTCCACGTATTCGGCAATTCCCGATTGACTTTCCTGCTTCTTTCCCGATTCATTTGTTTTCCTAATTCCATTATTCTTTGAAGGAATACAAGAACCAAAATTTGATCCCCTATGCTGCAAACCCTGATTCCTACCTTCTTGGTCCAATGGGAGACCCTGACCCAACTGAGATCATTGAGAAGGAAACCTCGAGAATCCCCTTCAAGTTTGGAGTCACCCCATCAAACCAATGGCCAAACACCTTCAAGACCTGGCCATTTCCCCCAATCGCCGGATGGCGAAACTGGTACCGGAGGATGCTGGATAAGAGCAGCAGCCACTGAGATGATCAAGACATCATCCACTGTTTGGAATTGTCTTTGTCAGAAATGCCCAGAGATGAATCCCTTCTGATAGCAGCTTCTCATTTTTGGTCTGATGCTATCAATGCCTTTGTTTTCGGCCATGGCATGATGACTTTCACTTTGGCCGATGTATTCATGATGACTGGCCTAAATGTGTCACAACCAGTATATCCCTTCAAGTACAAGAGCAAAAGCAGCCAGAAAGCTATCAAATCTGAAGGTGGATGGGTTAAATATATTTAGACCTATATGGAAACATCTGGTGCTGTTCTTGACAAGGAATGTAGGGCCTTCATGAACATGTGGCTGTGCAAATTCATCTTCTGTGGAAAATCCAATGAGCCAACCTTAAATCATATAATGATGGCTGAGGTCCTAGCTGCAGGCACTCTGATCCCCCTGGGCAAATATCTTCTAGGATCAGTTTATCACATGATGCATCAGATCACTGCCCAGATGTACCAAGGTGGGGAGATCTCTTGTGTAAGTGGACCTTGGTGGTTTGTTCAGATGTGGCTGCAACTGTACATGCATCAGATAATCTCTGTGCCCCTTCATAACTTGAGCTTTCCTTCAGTCAATTATGCTGAAGGCAGCACGGTAAGAGTTAAGGGCTGTCAAACCTATAGAGAAGTAGCATATTCCATCAGCATTGACATGGACATTGGTCATCTCTTCAAGCTGTTTTTCAAGGGTTTTAACAATGTGCTTTGGCTTCCCTACAGAGAAAATGATGATTTAACTCTCCCTTGCAAATTCAGCTATGAATCTGGCTGTTCTGACAAGGTGTCCATAGAGGTCTTCAACTCCTTCATCAAACCCTGCATCTTGCCAGCCGAATTCCATCACGGGAGGTTAGTGCAATCTACCTATGAATTCTACTACCCAAACATGGTAGCCAAGCAATTAGGATGTGGACAGTTGCCCCCAAGACCTTTTCTTCAACAACCATAAGATTCAGGGAGTTGATCAGAAATGAAACAAAAGCTAAAAAAGTCTTTGAACTTGGATGAGACTTGCCAATATATGAACTCTCTCCATTTGGGCTAGTAGATGCTGCTCAACCTCTTTTTGCTTCCTGGTGGCAAGAATGGCACAATCACATCTTCAACACACCAGTACACTCTCTATGCCAAGATCTGCAACCCCAATTTGCCTCTGACAGTGAGGTAATTTCATTGTACTTATCATTTTCTGCTTTTGAATTTACTTCTCACTTTAACATCTGGTTATGCACAGGATTTTGAGCCCATTCCTCCTACCAAAGCAATCCAGTACTACTTAGCTGGGCCCAAACCTGTCATGGCTTTTGATGCTCCAATTCTAGCAACCTTCATGAAGACCCCTGCAGTTTCGGCCATTGTACCTTCTGGAGGAGAAGGCAAAAGGAAGACACTTGAGAATGTTAACGTGGCCAGAAAGACAAGGTCCAAGAAAGTCAAGTGGTCTCCCAAGGAATGAATCTTTTATTCGACAATAAATCTCATTCGGCAACAACTCTAACTGTCTTCATACCAATCACCTCTGCTGCAGCCACATGTTGAAACTCCAGGATCAGACAATGTCTCAACAACGGTGGATATTCCTCCTCAAGCCTCTACTGAAGATGTAGAGGTTCATGAAATTGAAGATACAAAAGCTCATGAAGCTGAAGGTACAGATGCCCATGAAACCGCCGAGCACATTGGTAACATCATTTAGCTAATCACTTCTTTCTCTTTATATGACATCTACTTCCTGTTCTTATACCCTATCATCTGCATTATTGGAAATAGATGAAATTATAGACAATCTAGCAGCAGAACCTTCCTTTGGTCTAGTTCCAGGTTCACCATCTCTGGATATCCAATCAAGCCCTCAACCAGACCAAGACACAATCGAACTTGATGATCAATCAACACAGCAGGTAACATCTTGCCTTAAGCTATTCTTTTAGCACACTCATCCAGTCGGCTAACACTTCTCCCTCTTTCAAGAACACTATCAAACCGACTACCAGTTACTCTATCACTGTTGAGGACTACATCAGTGAGAAGGGTGAAGAAACTACCTCTCAGCAGACTCTATCAGTGGAGAATCAAGCTCGGTTGAAGGATATAGCTAATCTGCTGAACAAGGATATCAACACTCTGGTCCAAGATTCAGATCAGACAAGAGATCTTCTCGAGCTCATCAACCAAGACCTTCCATCTAATCTTAAAGCTTCTTTGCAATCTGCAGCCCACCTTGATGATCATTTTGCTGTGGTGAGAAGAGCAAATAAAAATATAGCCTCCAGAACTGTCCTGCAGAATAATAGGTCCTTGAAGAAGCAAGAAGCTAAAGTCCTGCACTCCCAAATTCAAGTTTCCAAGAACTTACTGGTAACTTTGGAGTCTGAGTTGAAAGTCATGGAGGATGAGAAAATCAGGCTGGAGGCTCAACTAATCGAACTGAATGCCAGAATTCAGTCTCATAAAGCCAAGATGACAGATTTGCCAAATTCCATAGAAGCAACTTCATCAAAGATATGAACCGTCCTCAAAGAAGGCCAATAGCTCAAAGCAAAGTTGTCTTGTATCCAAAGCTCTAAAGATGAAGACCAGAAAGTGTTGAACAATGTCAGCCGAATCAGGGCCGAGGCCTTAGATGCCATTAACCAGCTTCTGCGCGAGTAGAAACATGGGCTTGTAATAGATTAAACGTGAGACATTCTGTCTCTGAACAATCGGATGTCCTTACTCTTCATCTTTATATATTTCTGTTTGTATGAGAATATAATTGACTCTTTTTATTTTCCTGATTAGAACATAGCCGATCACCTTTAGCTTTCCGATCAGAGACATAGCCGATTGTTCTTATCCTTCCGGTTCAGGGACATAGCCGAGCGACTCTTGACTTATCCGAGCCTGGCCCAGTCTAGTAACGGCCCATCCGAGAGAGAAAAAACCCTAGCTCATCGTTTGGCATTCTCATCCCACTACTCCGAGATATACGCCACTACCTTTCATTCGGCTTATAAATAAACCCTCTTTCTCAGCCTCTATCAACAACTCCAGTTAAGCATTCTCATCTCCGTCTCCTCACTTTCTCTGCTTAAACCAATCCAAAAGGAAACCTAACCTCCACAGTAGCAATGGCGGGAGGCGATGATCGTGGCAAGCGCCCTGCCGAGGGAGAAGCCAAAGGAAGCCGAGCGTGGCGTTGTCAACGACGTGGGTGAGAATCGATTTCTTGCCCCCTTGCAGTTCTAATTTTTGTTCATCCTTCTAGCTCTGATTTCTCTTATTCACCAGGGTGCAGGTTATCTCCACTAGCCAGAGCCATCTTCTCCCTCCGGCGACATCAGCTTAACCGGGGACTCCGTCATCCGGCTCCTCCGGCTCTTCAAGCTCCTACCACTCCAACCCTTGGGATTTGAATTCGGGTTCGGATGCCATGGATGTTCCTTTCACTCATGAGGAGGCGGTCATCTTCATCGATGAAAGAGACGAGGCCCGAGGAGAGCTAGAGAAGATCTCCAAACAATACGGCATTGACCAACTTGAATGGGAGGACCAGCGGAAGCAGTTTTGCGACGCCATTACCGGTTAGTAAAAAGAATCTCGCTCGATTCCCCCCTTTCTGATTCTATCTGTTCACCTGATTCATATTCTTTTGTTCAGCGCTCTCTGCAGAGGTTGAGCGCCTAAAGATTGTGGCGAACAAGATCACTGACAAGGTGAACGCCCAGGGAGAAACTGCCGAGGCACGCCTTGATGATGCAGACGGCCGCATCGACCAAGTCGCCATTCACGACGTAGCTCTGGGGTTGGCGGCAATGTCCACCCAGGCCCGTGAAGACTTCTCTGGCATGCCAGTCGGCTTCCTTGGTGGCGGGCCTTCAGAAGATGTCGAGCACATTGACGAGCTCCTGGAGAGCTATGAGGACCATGCAACCGTCCTTGCCAAAGCCACAGACGCCCAGTCTGTCCTCAACAAGTTGTTTGAGGAGTAGAATAGTAACTCTGAAGAATGCTTTCTGAACTGCATGACGTTGTCCTTAGTCCATTGTGTTTACATTTTTGCTCTAAAGGCAACACATACCGCGTCGGCTATTCTCCAAGCTTTCAGAGTATTTTTTCGGCTAAAGGCGATGCTTCTACGTCGGCTATTTGTGCACAAAACTTCTTAAGTCCATTTATGCACCAACCTCAACACTGGGATGAAATCTCTTAAGAAATCTTCCATTAATAGCTCTAGTGAACTGTTCTCCCAGTAGAGTCTTTAAAATATACGCATTTCCAGGCGCACACCTCACTATCCGAAAAGGTCCTTCCCAATTCGGAGACCATTTGCCGAATGCTTTATCTTTTGTCCCAATCGACAATATAGCCTTCCAAACCAAATCTCCTTCCGCGAATTGCTTTTCTCTGACCCTTTTGTTATAATACTTGGCAACACGTAATTTGTTTTTCTCAATATTTTCCAACGCTTTGAGACGAACTAAATGCAAATCCTCCAATTCATCCATCATTAGGTCCTTATAATCTTCTTTCTTCAAATCGTTTTGCAATGTAACTCGTCTCGAACCCGATTGCAACTCCCACGGTAGCACAACATGATGCCCATAAACCAACTCGTAGGGAGACGCTTGAGTAGATGTAGGGTCGAGATGGCGGACTAGAGGGGGGGGGGTGAATAGTCCTTTCTAAAACTTAAGCGCAACGGCTAACCGAAACAAATACGGAATTAAAGCTATCGGTGTAGCCAAGACTACACCCCTCTATCTATAACTTTAGCACCTAGCAAAAGATCCTAAATGGGCTCACTAAGGTGCAAAGCTAGGGAGAGCTCACCTAAACAATTCTAGGTTGCAAGGTCACACAAACCTAAGCAACTAGTACTCTAAGCACAACGGGAGCTCCTACTCATACTAGTAAGCAAAGCACAAAGCACCTAAGCTCACTAGGAATGCTCTCTATCAAGACTACACAAAGTCAACTAGAGAGCTCAACATGCTTAGCTACACAAACTAAGCAAGTGTGACTAACAAGGCTACTCAAGCCAATTAGCCACACAAACACTACTTCTAAGCTACACAGGCTAGAAGGTAACTAGGAAAGCTACACAAGCTAAAATAGTTACAAGAGCAACAAACTACCACTAGCACAAGTATAAGAAAGTAAATACAAGCTAGTGATTTGGAGAATGCAAACCACCGAGAAGATGTACAAGGTTGACACGACGATTTTTCTCCCGAGGTTCACTTGGTTGCCACCAAGCTAGTCCTCGTTGTGTCGACCACTCACTTGGTGATTTGGCGGCTAATAGGCATTCACAAGCCTAGCCCACTCACTCGGGCGCCGCAAGAATCTACCCACAAGTGAGGGTAACTCAATGACACGCTCAACTAGAGTTGCTCTTCGCGATCCCCGCGGGGCGAGCACAACACCCCTCACAAGCACTTCTCCGGAGCGCCGCACAATCTTCTTGCGCGCTTCAATGGAACCTCAAGCCACCAAGCCGTCTAGGAGGTGGCAACCTCCAAGAGTAACAAGCACTACAAGCTTGCAACACGATCACCTAGTGCCACACGAAGCTATCTCTCAAAGCAACGCACTAGAGATCACTCTCTCACTCAATCGGATGAACACTATCAAGTATGAGTGAGTTAGAGGGCTTCCAAACCAAGCACACTATGGGCAACACATGCCAAAGGTGCTCAACCAGCCCCAAGGGCCGGCCAAGGGCTATAAATAGCCACACCCACAAAACTAGCCGTTTTGCCTACACATTGGGCTTCCTGCAGAGGGTCTGGACGCACTCAACAGTGTGGGTCCGAACCATGCCGCGCGCGTCCGGACTCCTGCCTGTTTAAAACTTCCCGTTGGCGCACTCACCGATCGCCGCCACGTGTCTCCGGACGCGACCAACAGTGAGGGTCTGGACCAATGCTCGCTGCGTCCGGACCTCAGCAGAGAGCTCCCTGAGAGCCATTTTCATTCGGACGCTCGTCCGGAGTTCACTGTCCGGACGACGAACAGCGTCCGGACCTCCTCGGTTAGCTCAGCACAGACAGTGGGGGGGGGGGGTGATCGGACGCATAGCCGTTTGTCCGGACCACCAAAACCCCTGCGTCCGGACCACCATCCGGACCTCACAAACATCCCAAGACCTAGGGTTTGCCTCCGGACGCAATCTCCAATGGTCCGGACCTTGGCAACCCTAGCGTCCGGAGCTCGGTTTTCAGCCGAGACCCCTCCCTTCTTCTTCCTTTGCTTCTCAAGTGCCAACCTAAATGTGATCGCCACCTTGTGCATGTGTGTTAGCATTTTCACAATCATTTTCAAAGCATTTTCAGTTGTTCTCACCTCGCCACTCAATCCTAATGCATCGCAATGTTAGATCGCTCAAGTGGCACTACATAACCGATATGCAAACAAGTTTGCCGCTCTTGATAGTACGACTATCTATCCTGTTGACACAAAAAGCGTCAGGTCTGTGAACACCTCGGGCTATTACCCAAAGCTCGATGTCGAGGGCGTGCCAGTCGATTTGACCAATCAATCGACAAGGATGATAACTATGACAAACTGAACGAGACGACAGCGATGCGCCCGGACGTCAAGGCTCAGATTGATCACGGATAACTTAGAGCAGAGCTAGACGAGGCAGACAGCGATGCGCCCAGATTGCCAAAGCCTAGAGGTACTCCCACACGGAACTAACAAGGATTTTGACGGAGATCAAGGTGATGCAGCTCGTCGAAAGCTTGAAGAACTCGTTAAAGCTACAACTAATGCATAATAAGGGTAAATTGCTGGAAAGGTAAATAAGATAAAAAGTAATTGTTTTGGTTTGAATTGGATTGATTATTCCATAGCCCTCGGGCTCATATTTATACTCTCGCATGGAGAGTTGTACAATGACACGATGCACATCCTTCCTAAAACAAACTCCTACTTTTAAGGAAACTGACTCGCGCAGAAGCCGGACAACAATATTTATTTCCTAAACAAACACACCTATTTTAAAGGAAAACAAACGACCCACGCAAGAGCCGGACTCAAATTACCACAATAATACTGGTACAGAACACCAGTTTCCTTACACTTCTTCTCGATGAAAACTTTCCATCGGCAGATCCTTTTAATCCGCACCTTCCTTCTTTGAACCACCGGTAACCTTCAGCTGCCCCCAAGCGCTAAGTTACTCTCATCGGCATCAGCAAAACTTTTCCCGATTGGTAGCATCCCCTCGTCGGCAATCGGCAATAAACCCTTGTCGGCAATCAGCAACTATCTTCCATCGGCAATCGGCAACGAGCCCTTATCGGCAATCGGCAACGAGTCCTTATCGGCAATCAGCAAAGAGTCTTCGTCGGCAATGAGCAATAGCAGCTCATCAGCAATCGGCAAGACCGCCAATTAACCCTTGTCGGCAAAGACCATCCAGCTTCCATCGACAACATACTTGGCCTTCTGTAGCACTCTCCCATCGGCCATATCAACTCATACTTTACCGAATGCCGATGGAGAATAGTCACCAGCCAGTCAAGCCTCAGCCCATTTGACACGTGTCGAAAAACGGTGTCAACATATCCTAAACCCGGTCATATACTTCTCTACACACCTATGACCGGTGAAATGAAATGCCCTATGGTTATACCTTTGCCTTGCGCATTCCATTCCATCTCCATGTCCATCTCCAATGTTGATGCAACACATGCACCAACCTATCACCAAGTGATATGATCCACTTCATATCATCACGTGACCGTATTGGTTCATCAACCTTGACCTCACTTGCTCTTCACCGTTGCCTTGGTTCATCTGCGCCAAGCATCACCCGCTTGCTCTTCACACTTGCAACCGGTCCATCAAGCCAAGCCTCATCTTGATCTTCTCCACCTTGGTCACATGACTCCATGTTATGTTTCATGTGCAATTAAGCTCCTTCATCACACAATCACCTGTGAACTAATCTCCTGTGTATATATCACTTAAGCACATATTAGTTCACCTAAGTTGTCACTCAATTACCAAAATCACATAAGGACCTTTCAGTAGACCCATGACAAGCCATTCGGTAAGCCCATAAAGCCTCATTAAGAACCGAATGCCACTTCTTCGGCTTCTCATCAATCTTCTTCTGAATAATCTTAATTATGATCTTATTTGATGCTTCGGCCTGGCCATTAGCTTGTGCATAATAAGGAGAAGAATTATATAACTTGATTCCCATTTCTTCAGCAAAATCACAAAATTCGGATGAAGTGAACTGAGTTCCTTGATCAGTTGTTATAGTTTGAGGAATCCCGAATCTGTGAATTATATACTCCTTAACAAAATTGACCATGTTTTCTGATGTAACCTTCTTCAAAGGGATAGCTTCAACCCACTTTGTAAAATAATCTATAGCTAATAGCACAAACTTATGTCCTTTGCTAGAAGGAGGATGAATCTGACCAATCAAATCTATGCCCCATCCTCTAAACGGCCAAGGCTTGATAATCGGGTTCATAGCCGATGCTGGAGCTCTTTGAATATTGCCGAATCTCTGACACCCCTTGTAATATTAAAAACAATCTTCAAGCATGGTTGGCCAAAAATAACCGGTTCTCCTAATTATCCACTTCATTCGGTAAGCCGATTGATGTGCACCACACATCCCTTCATGCACTTCATACATCAGCTTTCTGGCCTCTTCTTGACTCAAACATTTGAGGAGTACCCCATCTATGGATTTATAGTACAACTGGCCATCAAGGAGCACGAACTTGAGAGCTTTGTATCTGATCTTTCGGGAAACCTTTTGTGATGGATTCTTTAAGTAATCGGCAATTTTGTTTCTCCAGTCATCAACTACCCGATTCTCATCCAAAGCATAAATCTCTTGATCCTCTCGGTATCCCGAAGCAGCTTGAGCCAGTTTATTCACTTCTTCATTATGCCCCTAGGGATATGATGCAAGGTTGCTACTTGGAAACTCTTCAAAAGCTCTCAGCATTCTTCATAATATTCTCTTAATATATCACTTTTGCATTCATATTGGCCGATCAGTTGGTTAATTACCAGCTCAGAATCTCCGAAGATCTCAACAGCAACAACCTTTATTTCAACAAGAAGCCAAAGTCCTCTAAGCAGTGCTTCATACCCCGCTTGATTGTTAGTAACATAGAATTCAATAGGGATGACATACTTAAAAATCACCCATCGTGGAGAATACTAGCACCACCACCTTTGCTACAAGATGAGCCATCAAAAAACAAAGTCCAAGGTGCAATACTTATCATGTTAGCAGAAGGATCACGATGTTGGGTAACAAAATCGGCAATAATTTGACCCTTTACTGCTTTTGTCGATTCGTACCTTAAATCAAATTCCGACAAAGCTAAAATCCACTTGTCAATCCTTCCATTTAAAATTGGCATTAATAACATATGTTTTATTACATCAAATTCAGAAACTACCACGCATTCGGCATTCAACAAGCAGTGCCGAAACTTGGTACATGAGTAATACATGCACAAGCAAAGCCTTTCCGTAGCCGAATACCTTGTCTCTGGATCTAGCAGCTTTCGGCTAAGGTAAGATATTACTCTTTCTTTTCCCTCAAACTCCTGCATGAGGGCCGATCCTATTGTCAGGTTATCGACTGCCACGTACAACTTAAAAGGCTTATCAAGCTGTGGAGGTACCAACACAGGTGGCGCCTTCATGTACTCTTTGATCTCATCAAAAGCCTTCTATTGTACGTCACCCCATACAAACTCTTGATCCTTTTTAAGTTTTAACAGCGGAGAGAAAGGCAAAACTCTTTCTGACAAATTAGATATGAATCTTCTTACAAAATTAATCTTGCCGAGCAGTGATTGCAACTCTGTGAGATTAGTTGGAGGGATAACTTTGTCTATCGCTTCCATGCTCTTCTTATCGACTTCGATCCAGTAGTGACATATCATGTCTTGGCTTGAAGAGCAAGAATCTAATAACTCCATTCGGACGTGAGCAGGACAAGGCATGAGGGAGCCATCAACCAAGCCGAGCAGCCTCCTCCTTCTTTCAGACCCTCAACTAGTTGGGTCGAGGGAGCCCTACACACACTCTCTCTCTATTGTCACTCGGCGTAGGACTATATAAGTGGAGCCATGTTTTCTTTCTAAAGGATTAATTTCCTCTTTCTTGAATCCTAGCTTACGAACCCTATTGTAAGCTCCTCAAAGCACTTGAACCAAAGAACGGAACGCATGACTCTATGAGACTGCATATAGGATTTCGACCCGAATTTGTATACTTCCTTGTATCTCGAGTGGCACCACCGGCTTCCTAGATTAGCGTAGTGATGAAAGTGCAATCAAGTCCTAAAGTGGGTTTTGGTGACATGACAACATAATTAGAGAACTAATGAGACTCTTCAAGTATGACAAGCAGGTTAAATATAAGGAGGTTGTTGAACAGGTTGGCGGACACCTCCAATTACAAAAGTGTATGGCAACAAGCTCTATGGAAGTTAATTTCTTTTATACTTTGAACTTGAGTTAGGAATGTCATACTATTAAGAGGGATTCAACACACATGCCAACAAGTGAACCAAATGCTATATCTTTACATACAACATACACCTCCACATACACATTTGGCAAAACAACCTGCAATTCATGTTTTCTACTTTGCTATCTCTGCTAGGCCGGCAGTGCTGGACTAAGGGTCGGCAGTGTCGCGTAGTCCGACACTACCGCGCTGTCGATGGGATATCCTATAGGGTACCCATAGACCGGTTTACCTGAGCTTTGGGCTTATTTCCTCTCGGCCCACGAAGGAAGGCAGACGAACAAAACCGAATTCTACTCGGTAAAGATGACAAGACCGAAGCGCAGCTTAGGACTCTAAGTTTGTAACCGAGTAGGAGTAGAGCAATCCTCAACCAGACCCTGGACTATAAAGGGCTGGTGAGGGCACCACCCGAAAAACATCTGAACATACTACGTAACACCCGATACGTAGAACGACACACAACACCTTGTACTACAAGATCAGAGCAATAGCAAGCGACTCAACTGGACGTAGGGTTATTACTCGACGGTGTCGAGGGCCTGAACCAGTATAAACCGTGTGTCCCTGCGTGTCCAACCACCAAGATTTCACTATTTGCCGAGTCACGAACTACTATCTCGGGTAACCCCGTGGCAGGCTATCGGTGGTAAAACATCGACATCTGGCGTGCCAGGTAGGGGCTTTCGGCGAATTTTTTCTCGAAAACTTGGTGGACCACGACCTCAAGATGACGAAACCAACGGAATCAACATTTTTCTTCGGATCATGGATCTACGAGATCAACGACAACGGAAAGATTCAAAGTCGACTCCGAGAAGAAGACGGAGTTGATCAATATCTTCAAGAACTAAATCAAAAAACCCAAAAACTCACAATTTCAAAACCATGCAGCCTAGCAGATGAAGATGGATATGAAACTGACTCGGAGAAGGAGACTTTACCATATACCAACTCCGAGGCTAACACGGAAAGACTAAACACCAACCAAGTCGGAATACGCAACCGAGCCGTAAGCAGGAACAACTCGGAGACAATCAAGTACTCGGTTCCATACGGACTGCACAATTCCGCATCCACATATGATAAATTTCTTCAAAAGAGGATGACAAGAAGTGTAACTCTGAAAGGCGCTCAAGAAGGAATGATTATGTCAACAACTCCAGAAGGATGTATCGTGCATTGGCCAAACCAATCCCCAAAAATTCAAGGCCAAGATGCAGAACTACCGTTCCAAATAGGAAAAGAACTCGGACTTTACCAAGGATCATCATGTGAGACAAGAAGGAGAAGCCAACAAACAAAAAGAACTCGGAGGGCACATACGATATACATGGCGGAGCTAGAACCTTACCTAGAACCACCACAAATACCCGATTTAAAATCATCAGATGAATCGGAAGGGGATATCTCAGATGATGAGGAAGGCGACGACAATGAGACCAATGATCACAAGGCTGCAAGGCTAAAAAAGAATAAAGTTAGAGCAGGAAGATGAAATCGGGCCGCTCAGAGAAAACAAATCTAGAACAAATACAAAGCTGAATTGACAGAATACAACAAGAAGAAGGCGGAAAGAGAATCCATGAGAAATACAAAGAGAGAAAGAATCGAGGAACTGACAAAGGAACTAAACATCCTCACTAAATAGGAAAGAATCACAGACGAGCCAATCAAACAAGACGGAGACCCCAATAAACAACCCGACGACAACGCACCTCAAGAAGGACAAGGAGAAAAACATGAGGAACAACCACCCAAGAAATCAATATTTCACAGACTAGGGAAAACAGAGATACCACAACCATCGGAAAGACAGGAACAACATCTCGGACTAGTAAAACAAAACGGCCCAGACTGGGGCCAACGTTACCCGGAAGACTATGGTGAATCCGAATACAGGGGGGATAGGGATTATTACCGAAGAGATTGGTCACCAGACTTCAACAGAGTAGAACAATACGACAGATTCCCATGCTTTGCAGGAAGACTACAGACGTTGAAATTACCACACAAATTCAAACCAACAAACCACTCCAAATACAATGGAAAAGTAGAACCCAGACAATGGATAAGAGTATATTCCCAATCCATTGAAGTCGCAGGAGGAAACAGTGACATCAAAGCCTTATACTTCCCAATGGCACTCGAAGCCATGCCTTTTCAATGGTTTGACACGCTAATACCAAGAAGTCTTCTGCAAAAACTTTGCAGGGATAATAACACATCCCATGACAGCAGCAGAATTGAAGAATGTAAAACAGAGAAGAGGAGAAACACTAAGGAATATTATCGAAGGTTTGGAGAACTCAGAGCTCAAATACATGACATCACCGACAGAGAAGTAATAGAAACATTTGCAGACGGGATCATAGCAAATTGGCAGTTCAAAGATTACTTCAACGAAAATCTGAGATCTAACGAAGACTTCAAAAGAGCTGTCGAAAAGATGATATCATCAGAAGAAAGAACTCGACACAGATTCACCCGAGATTCTCATGAAAACAAATGACCAGATTTCAGACCAAGTGATAAAAGGCCAAGACAAGACAACATGGTAGTAGCAACAGACAACAAAAGAAGGTTTAACGATAATGATAAAGGAGGATACAAAAACAATTACAACAACAACAGAAACAACAGATACTCAAACAACAACTACCAGGGCAACAACTATGCAAAAAGGCCAGCAGAAAGAATAGAAGACTTACCCCGTTACATACATCCTCACGCATGCCACAAACTAGTCGAATGCGACACCTTTCAACGAAGATTCACAAAGAAAGAAGATACACGAGCAAACAACTCGAAATAGAGAACAAATGAATCTGGGAAGGATACAAAGAAAGCAAAGGGGAATTATCAAGAACCTCAACGACAAATAGCAGTAATCTTTTCTGGAGCATCATATGCAAGAAACAAAAGACAAGAAAAGCTAGCACACAGAACCATTATGGCGGCAGAACCAGCTATCTAGATTGGTCAGAATACCCAATCCAGTTTACAAGAGAAGCCCAATGGACAAGTGCAACAAATGATGGCTACTATCCCCTAGTATTGGGACCAACAATAGCATGATCACACCTTGGAGGAGCAGGATTAAACATAATATTCACAGACACCCTGAGGAAGATGAATTTGGACTATAAAGGCATGATCACACCAACAAGTATTCCCTTCTACGGGATAATACCCGGAAAAGCTTCCATACCATTGGGACAAATCATCTTACCAGTCCCCTTTGGAACACCAGACAAATATCGAACCGAGTTTATCAAGTTCGAAGTAGCCGACTTCGAATCATGTTATCATGCAATCCTTGGAAGACCAGCACTCACAAGATACATGGCAATACCCCACTATCCATATCTACTACTCAAGATGCCGGCAACAAAAGGAGTTCTTTCACTAAAGGGAGATTTAAAAAAGGCATATGGTTGTGATGTACAAGCCATACAAATATCAGAAAAATTACAAGATTACAAGGAAAAATAAGATATTGCGAAGAAGGTTGAGAAAATAAACCCGGACAAAATCCAAATACCGGCAAAGAAGCCAAGCAATTTTACACCTCCAAAAGAAGCAGCCACGAAGACAATCGACCTACTAACCGGAGATCCAGAGAAGACAACAATAATCAGTGCAAGCCTGGATCCCAAATAGGAACTCGCACTCACCAACTTTCTAAGGGACGACAAAGACATATTCGCATGGAAATCAGCAGACATGCCAGGAGTCCCAAAGGAGTTGGCTGAGCACAAAATTGACACAAACAAAGGATCAAGACTAGTGAAACAGAAGTTGCACAGATTTGCACCAGACAGGAAGGCAGCAATTAAAAAGGAAATTACAAAACTACTAGCAGCAGGGTTCATCAGGGAAATAATCAACCCGGACTGGTTAGCCAACCCAGTATTGGTGGAGAAAAAGAACTCGAAAGGATGGCGTATGTGTGTGGATTACACAGATCTTAACAAACATTGCCCGAAAGATCCATATGGCCCACCAAGAATTGACCAAGTCATAGACTCGATAGCTGGATCATCACTACTATCTTTCCTCGACTACTACTCAGGGTACCATCAAATATCACTAAGAGAAGAAGATCAAAGCAAAACATCTTTTATAACACCCTTTGGAGCATACTGCTACAAGTCAATGCCATTCAGACTGAAAAACGCAGGAGCAACATATCAAAGAGCAATACAAACTTGTCTAGGAGATCAAATCAGAAGGAACGCTGAAGCATACATTGATGACGTAGTAGTCAAAATAAAGGAACCCGAATCACTATTGGAAGACTTAGAAGAGACCTTCAAAAACTTGAAAGCCTGGAAGTGGAAGCTCAATCCCACAAAATGCGTCTACAGCGTACCATCAGGACAACTACTTCGTTTCTTAGAAAGCAACAGAGGAATTGAAGCAAGCACAAAACAAGTCAAAGCAATAATGGATATGAAGCCACAAAAAAAGATCAAGGACATACAAAAACTCACAGGATGTATGGCAGCTCTCAATAGATTCATATCAAAATTGGGAGAAAAAGGACTACCCTTCTTCAAACTTCTAAAAAAGAAAGAGAACTTCGAATGTATAGAAGAGGCAAATCAAGCTTTTATCGAATTAAAAGAATACTTATCATCATCTCCAATAATGACACCACCAAGAAATAAGGAGGACATGATGCTATATATCATGGCAACAAAAAAAGTAGTAAGTACAACAGTCATCGTGGAAAGAGAAGAACTCGGACACACCTACAAAGTGCAGAGACCAGTATACTACATCAGCGAAGTACTCACAGAGTCGAAAGTCAGATACCCACAGGTACAGAAACTACTATATGCAGTACTCATATCATCAAGAAAACTGAGGCATTATTTGCACGAGCACAAAGTAACAGTAGCAACCAACTTTCCATTACAAGACATACTCAGAAACAAAGACGCCACAGGCCGAATATCAAAATGGGCAGTAGAACTCGGATCTCTAAATATAGACTTCAAACCAAGAACAACAATCAAGTCACAGATATTACCCGACTTCATCGCAGAATGGATAGAAATCGCACAAAAAGAACCCGAGCCAATACGGGACCATTGGAAGATGTACTTTGATGGTTCTCTGAAGCTTGGAGGGGCAGGAGCAGGTGTGCTACTGATTTCCCCAGAAGGAAGGCAATTAAAGTACGTGCTATAGATATTCTGGAAAGCAACAAATAATGAAGCAGAATACGAAGCGCTCATACATAGGTTAAAAGTAGCAACTACTCTGGGAATCAAAAGAATCCTCGCATATGGAGATTCGGCAGTAGTAATCAATCAAGTAAACAAAGAGTGGGATTGCACAAAAAACAACATGGACGCATACTGTGCAGAAGTAAGAAAACTCGAGAAGAACTTCGAGGGACTAGAAATCCATCATGTCTTAAGAGATTAAAATGTGGCAGCAGATATCTTATCTAAATTGGGATCAGACAGAGCAAAGGTACCACCCGGGATATTCATAGAAGAACTCGCAAAACGATCAATCCAGGAAATCAATAAACAAAAAGAAGACCCGATGGACATAGTCAAGATAAAAGAACCGACGCCTCAAGACAAATTCTCACAATAGAGAGCGACTGGAGGCAACCATACATTGATTATAAAAGTGAAAACAAACTACCCGGTGACAAAGCAGAAGCAACAAGGGTTATAAGGAAGAGCAAAGCATACATCCATGTAAAAGATAAACTATACATGTTAGGGATATTACCTCGGCATATCCCCAGGGACCTTATGGGCCTGCCGACCGGAAGACGTCCCAGCCCGCGAGGCCTTGCGGCACGCGACCAGCCCGCCGTGCTCGCCAAGGACTCCGAAGAAGTCTTGCTCGCCAAGGAAGATCCTACTAGATAGACTCGGATCCCTTTCCATAGGGAACCGATCATAATCTATTAGGATATGGGAATTGTAACCCTGCTCCCCGGCTATATAAGGCGAGCAGGGACCCCCTCAAAAGCTCTCTCACAACCTCTCTCAGATCATCTACAGATCTTGTAACCTAATACGCAAGATCAATCCAGCCACCAAAACACAGGACGTAGGGTGTTACGGCGATTTGCGGCCCGAACCTGTATAAATCGTCGTGTCTACGCTCTCTGTGTTACGCTTGATCGCCGTCGCCACACCTCCGCCTACAATCTACTACCGTAGGGTACCCCCTAGGTAGACTGCAACGCATATTTTGTCGATAGTTGGCGCGCCAGGTAGGGGGTGTGTGCATCGCCTCCATGGCTCGTCAAGCGGTCACCTTCCCGGATTCGATGGTCCTTCCGGCGCCTGGCACCGTGCTCCAGATTGGATCTGTATCTTGGACCGTCGGATCCACGCCATGTGTGGCAAACGCGCCGCCATCTCCACGTCGTCTCACCGCGCCACCTCCACGTCGTTTCGACATACCAAAGTACCACCCCGTAAGGACATCAGCATCGACGACCTGGTCGATGCCATCGATCGCAGCAACGCCGGCATCATCGACTGCATCGACCTCGTCCAGGCTGCGCGACGCCGACCACCCGGCCACCACGGTCGCCAACCGCGCCGTAACCGAGTCCCAGCAAAAGCGACGATAGTACGACTACTAACGATCGACGACCTCTCCAAAACACTCCCACAGTGTTCGACGACCTCTCCAAACACATCACGGCGTTCTCCAAACAGCCTAGCCATAACCAGAAAGCTCCCGAAGCTGGTCTGTCAATGAGTCATAGCGAATAGAAGTAGCTACCCTAATCGTTACGACCACGTTGATAGACCTCCCAAGTGATATTTTGGGTTGGGAGCCATGAGGCTATGCGCCCAGAATCTGTACACGGCCATGGTACGGTCGACGACTCTACAAGCAGCATGGCTTTTCGCCTAGCATTTGCAGGAATGGTCTCCACAGGCCCTAGTCACACCACGATCGAGCCTCTCGGAAAAAGGCCCTAGTCACATAATGATCCCAGGCGTGTTGGTACCAAAACGACGACACTCATTCTAGACGCACAGATGAGGGCTAACCACGACAACCAAATTGGGCACATCCTCCGGGGCACAAATCCACAACCGTCGCCGGATCCCGTGCATATCATCACGGGAACGCTCCCGAAGACGACGCAGGCTTCGATCACAAAACCGACCAACTGGAAGGGCACCTCCGCCGAGGCAACCAAGGATAGCAAGCGTCTCCGAATTTGCCGAATCAGCATAGTACAGCATCATAGCCCTGAAGTACATTGCAACGTCATCTCCAGCAGCCACCGCCCTACCAATAAGCTCCTGCCCAACAGGATCCTGCCCCCCCACAACATCAAATGCTCCAAACCACGGAAGAACAAGGCCTCCCGGTGGTTGACGTCAAGAAAACGCTGCACGAAGGCAGGCTCTAGGAAAGGGTAGTAAGGCCGGCAAAAGTCCTTAAGACGCCGAAGAGACACGAGCCGAATCGTCGAAGCGTCGTCGCAAAATCGGCAGAAAAGGCGGCAGATTGGGCGAATCCTCACATACTCACGAACATTGTCGCCGCCGTCAATCACATGAAGAAGAATCCAAAAGACCAAGTCCTCCGACAATGCCAGCAGGGCGGAGAAACCAACCGCAAGGCGCGCACCGTCCCCCTCCATCTTCGTGGGCCAAACCCTAGCACCGACGGACTCTCTTACTCTTCGCCTAAACCTTGCTGGCGACGCGCGTGGAGATTACTAACAAGATGGATGGAAATCCTCTCGGATCACCAAGTATATATGGCACCGAATCGCCGGCTATTCGAATCCTAATCGCTCTAAGTCAAAGAAACGCGACCCTTCCCGTTCCGATAACCATCGGGCTGGCCTTAAATACCAAGCGGCGCGGCGCTTCGACTTCAAGGGTTTTTGGGAAACCGCAATGATCAAATATGGAACCACCACGCCGCCTGCTTGTTGCGCACCAAAAACGGGCCGATAATCACGCATATAGAATACGGCCCATTTACTTCCTCTTCCTTATACATTCACTTATAGTCAATAACATGATTTACGGCTGATAATTTTTTGTTTGCAATATCACCAACGCTACAGTCCCAGGGGCTGGACGAAGAGACTTGTTACTCTTATACAGCAACATCAGACGACTATAGCAGTCTGACCGACAAGTTTCACAGAGTGGACGACACAAACAAGCTCGGGGACTCCGACGACAGTAACTACCACCCGAGCACTGATCGCATTCCCGACCAGGCTCGGGGGCTTCGTTCAACTACGTACCGAGAAAGGCTCGGGGACTGCGGCTAAGGCGCCGAAGGACAACACCCAGGGACTGACGCCCGGGGACTACGAACGAAAAGTAAATGACCCCGATGCAAGAACCTCTTCAAGCTCCTTCCATCAGGCTCGGGGACTACGGGTATTCGCAGTCGTTTATTACTAAACTTATACTTCAGTTCTTTAATTTTCAATATATGATCCTGATACAAGAAGCTCCCAGTTTCTCACATCAGGCTTGGGGACTACGGGTACTTGCAGTCATTTTTTGCAAACTTATGCCTCAGTCTTCGTTGACATACCTTATGCACTATTTTATAAAGCATGGCACCTCGTGCATACTTCACCTGCTACCATGCTCGGGGACTAAGTGGGTACACTTCACCTTGCGGTGAATGTACTAATTTTCTTTTCAGCAAAGCTCTGCTGCTTTCTATGTTGTTTTTACAGAGCTTAAGTGGGTACACTTCACAAGGGAAGGACTTTCCAAAAGTTTTTTTCTTCAGCACGTCACATTCTTCAAACAAGCAGCCGTAGCATCCGGCAAGGCGACCAGCTCGCGCATCAAGCTAAGACGTTCTCATCTAGCCCGACCTGGTCGGGAGGCTTCTCCGAGCAGCACCTCGACTAGCCACCCTGGTCGGGACTCTACGACGACCACTCCGCGTGATGGCGACCAGCTGAACACCTCTCAGGACGACGCTGCGGGCTCGCTAGAAGAATGCAACGTGCTCGGGGACTTGTTGGGGATATTACCTCGGCATATCCCCAGGGACCTTATGGGCCTGCCGACTAGAAGACGGCCCAGCCCGCGAGACCTTACAGCACACGACTAGCCCGCCGTGCTCGCCAAGGACTCCGAAGAAGTCTTGCTCGTCAAGGAAGATCCTAGTAGATAGACTCGGATCCCTTTCCATAGGGAACTGATCGTAATCTGTTAGGATATGGGAATTGTAACCCTGCTCCTCGGCTATATAAGGCGAGCAGGGACCCCCTCAAAAGCTATCTCACAACCTCTCTCAGATCATCTATAGATCTTGTAACCTAATATGCAAGATCAATCCAGCCACCAAAACACAGGACTTAGGGTATTACGGCGATTTGCCGGCCCGAACCTGTATAAATCGTCGTGTCTACGCTCTCCGTGTTACGCTTGATCGTCGTCGCCACACCTCCGCCTACAATCTACTACCATAGGGAACCCCCTATGTAGACTGCTACACATATTTCATCGACAGTACAAGAGAGCAGCATCCTCTGGAGTACTATTGAAATGTGTATCTACACAAGAAGGAAAAGAGATATTGGAAGAAATCCACTCGGGATGTTGTGGAAACCATGCAGCGTCTAGAACATTAATCGGCAAAGCATTCAAAAGCAGATTCTATTGGCCAACGACACTTAAAGATGCAGAATAATTAGTTAAGACATGCAAAAGTTGTCAAATGTTTGCAAGACAATCACATGTTCCAGCACACAATCTAATCTACATACCGCCAGCCTGGCCTTTCTCATGCTGGGGGCTAGATCAAGTCGGACCCCTCAAGAAAGCAAAAAGAGGGTTTGAATACATATTCATGGCAGTAGACAAATTCACCAAATGGACCGAATAGAAACCATTAGTCAAATACAGTGTGGAAAAAGCAACAGAGTTCATACAAGACATCATGCACAAATTTGGGATGCCCAACCGTATAATCACAGATCTTGGGTCACCATTTACAGCAAAGGAATTTCAATATTGGGCAAGAGACTGCGGAATAGAGATAGACTATGCATCAGTAGCTCACCCCAAGCAAATGGACAAGTTGAAAGAGCCAATGGGCTATTATTGAAAGGCCTAAAACCAAGACTATATGAAGACCTAAAAGACTATGGAAGTAAATGGATAGAAGAATTACCAAAAGTGGTATGGGGTTTAAGAACTCAAATCAGCAGAGCAACAGGATATTCACCTTTCTTCCTGGTATACGGGTCAAAAGCCGTATTACCGGTTGACTTAATATGGCAATCACCAAGAATTGAGCAATACGACGAAGGAGAAGCAGAAGAAACAAGACGGCTAGAAATCGACACGATCGAAGAAATAAGAAACAGCTCGATAATACAAAATGCAAGATACCTACAAGGTTTGCGAAGACATTACGACAGAAACATGCATCCAAGAACACTAAAGCCAGGAGATATGGTATTACGACTAATTCAAAAGAAAGAAGGAAGACATAAGCTACTCAGCCCATGGGAGGGTCCTTTTATCATCAAGACAACAATACAACCCGAAACTTACGAGCTGATGACAGAAGATGGAATTCAGTTGAGAAACACTTGACATATTATCCAACTCAAGAAATTTTACAACTAAAGACACGAGATACAAGACTTCAAGAACAAAACGATCTTCAAGTCTGCCGTTTCGTGAGGCGGCATGACAAACCGACAGTTTGCACAATGAGAGGCACTGTTCGATATTTTTAAGTCGGTTGTTTCGTGAGGCAACCTGACAAACCGACTGCTTTGCACCAAGAGCATCATAGTATGGTTCATATATATAAGTCTACCATTTCGTGAGGCGGCATGACGAGCTGACAGCTTTGCACCATGAGCGGCACTGTCTAGCATTTTTAAGTCGGTTGTTTCGTGAGGCAACACGACAAACCGACTGCTTTGCACTATGAGCGGCACAGTCTGGTTCATATATATAAGTCTACCATTTCGTGAGGCGGCATGACAAGCTGACAACTTTGCACCAAGAGCGGCACTGTTTAGCATTTTAAGTCAGTTGTTTCGTGAGGCAACTTGACAAACCGACTACTTTGCACCATGAGCGGCACAATCTGATTCATATATCTACAAGTCTACCGTTTCGTGAGGCGGCATGACAAATATCAAACTACTCGGTGCAACAAAGAAGATCATTCTACCTCGATGACATCTAAGTTAATCACTTGTACAAAGTGACACAACACAATTGCTTGGAGAGTAGCACAAAACTCGGCGCAACAAAGACTGCAAGCCAAATACTATCATGTCAGAAAATGACATCTACTACTCCAATATCAAAAACTACTCGTCCAGAATGACAGTACTACCTTGAAGCTACTAGGAGGTTATTAAAACGCAAAGACAAAGATCTACAAAACCTGGCTCAGAAGCATAAGGCATTCTATGAGCAATGTCTTTAGTATAGTCACCAAGGCATAAAGACCAATAATACTACCAAGAAAGAACTCGGGAATCCAGAAGCATCTTCAAAGCCCAGACAGAGGCATGATACTACAAACTTCAATCAAAAGAACTCGACAATAGCTCACAAGACCTGGAAAATAAAGCACTCATCAAGACAAACTAGCAAGTCGACCAGAAAACAACTTACAGACAAAGCAAGACAAAAGCATCACAATATCAGGACGAAGCCTGAAAATATATTAAGCAAAAGTATCATTCAGTGTATATTACAAGACCATCACCCAAGGACAAGTAAATGTTTTCTATCAAGGAGAAGAAGGCAACACTTTCATTTGACCAAATATCTTGCGACAAAGCTCCTGGACTTCAGGCTTTGATTGCTCCCACCTCGCCAAGAGATCGGCGTCCATTGGATCTTCAAGGATTCGGTCCAAAGGCACATCAAGAGCAAGGGCTCGAACAAAAGAAACAACATTGTTTATACAGCGCTCAAACCCATTCTCCACAAATTCTCGGAAATGAGGAGCCAGTGGAGGAATTAAGGTCGTCAAGCCTTCTTTAGCATCTTCTTCATGACAGACAACAGCTATGATAGGCTTCACAGCAGCATACAAAGACTTATATCGTTCATAAACGCCCAGAAGTTGAGACTGCAACTCCTGCTCCGACTTCAAAAGGTGGAAAAGACAAACAATTCAGAAAGCTAAGAATGAGAACGACAAAAAGACAGAAGACAGCAAGCCATCACTAAACTCACAGCTTCAGTTTTCTTCTCTAAAGACTCAAGACGAAGAGACAAGTCTTTCTTCTCTTCATTCAAAGTCACCGAAGCTTGTTCATCAGCTACAAAAGAGAATATCAAAAAGAGAATCACAAAAATTAGGGAAAATATAAAAATACTTACCAGCTAGCTTATCCTTCAAATCAGAAAGAGCAGCAGATGAAGAAGCTTTCTCCTGCTCCAGAGCAGCCCGAGCCTGAGATAGATCAAGCTCAACCTTATCAAGATCAGCCCGAAGAAGGGTAGAAGACTGACCCTCCAAAGAGGAAGAAGCAGTCAACCCCTGACAAACCTCCTGTGAAAGATAAAGATTAGAGTAAAAGGCAAACAAACTGACCAAAGAAGAAAAATAAAAGCGAATACCTTTAGCTCAGCTCCAAAAGTCATTGATAGATCATTCCAAGAAGAAACAAGCTTCTGGACCCGCTCAACTCGACTGAGCTCAACTTCTTGCCCTTGAAGAAACAAGGGAACCACCAAAGAAGAAATCGAAGCCTTGCTCGAGATACTCAACTCAGGTACCTCAAGAAGAGGCATACCATCAGGAGGACAGGCACCAACAAATTCGGAAGCACCAGCAACGTTGGCAGCATCAGGAGCACAAAGTCCTACAAGAAACAAAACAAGAAGAGTTAAGAGAAAAACAAGAAGCAAAAATCTTCATCAACAGGACAAAAGAACCATACCGTCCCGGGATGAAGCAGGAACATCAGAAGAAGGCCTAAGGAAAGAAAAAAACAAGAATATTAGGCAAAGATAACTAAGACCTAAACACTGCAAAAAAAGAGGCTTGACTTACTTGACTGATTTGCTGAAAGAAGCAGCAACTTGAGCAAATGAAAGTTTGGGAATATCAAAAGAAAAATCGTCATCAAGCAGCGAGGAAGAAGAGAGTGGAATAGCCGAAGGAATAGGAGCAGCTCATCAGAGGGCTAACTAGCAGATGGCCTACGACTGAGACAACGCGACAATAAGAGAAAGGATATAGAAAGAAGTTACAAAAACAATAAAGGAACTCACGGATGGCGAATAAGAGGAGGATCATCATCAGAATATTCCTCATCAAGTGGGATGGATTGGCCACCTGACAAAAAGCAAATATAGGATGACAATCAAGAAACTAAACAGGCAAAACAACACGGCTATAAACAAGAAACCTCACCTACAATAACGTTACCTATGGGGGTGAACGGGCGAGGAGAACGACGACGAGTAGTAGGAGGTTGAACAGGCTGAGCAGAAGACTCAACTTTCCTTTTCCTAGAAACCAGTAAGACTTGAGCTAACCGAGGATCAGGAGAATATGGTACATACCCTTTAGTATTACATAATCCAGAGATCCACCTGGAAGAAGAGCCTGAAGCTACAGTAACCTCATCAGCAGCTTCAGCAGGAACAAAGGCAACAGGCCCAAAAGGCAAGTTAAGCCTAAAAGTGTGACCATAATCCTAAGCAAAAAACAAAAAGCAGGTTATCAGCAAAACGTAGTAAAAAAGAAGTCGGTATGAACTAAGATCACTAACCTGAGGAGGGGATTTCCAGCATCATACTCTAAAATCTGAGGAGGAAGAGCAAACACACCACTCAAGACCCTCCCCAAACGATCAAATATATCCTCATCTGACAACTCAGGACCAGGGATAATCCAAGAAGGATCAGAAGAACCAGTGTACTCAACACCAAGATTCTCCCTCTGCATGAGAGGTTGAACTCGGCGACGATAGAAACTGGCAACCAACCCATTGCCAGTTAACCCAGATTGTTTCAAGAAGCTTATCCGTGTTAGTAGAGGCTTGATAGCCAAAGACTCAGAAGGAGACAAAGGTTCATACCAATAGGGAAGAGAAGTTGGAAGAGCAGCAAGATCAGAAGCAAAGTAAGCATCAGGCTTAGAAATATAGAACCACTTATCTGCCCAATCTTTAACCGACTCATAAGGGGTAAAGGGGAAGTAAACAATCTTCATGCCCTGACGGAACTGAACGGCGCAACAGCCAAAGGCGAAAGAAATGACAAAAAAGAAGAAGACAAGGAGAGATACCAATGAACGCTTCGCACAAATGCGCAAACGAAGAAAGAAAAAGAATCCCGTTGGGGGTATATGATGAAGCTGGATTCCGTAAAAGCGAAGGAACTCCATCAGGAAATCTGACAGAGGGAAGCAGAGTCCAGCACGGACAAAGGGAATAAAAAGAATGTACTGATCAGGAGAAGGGCTGGGAATCACATGCTCACCAGGAACGGAGTAGCCAGAATAAACCCGCCCCTGAAGCAACCCATGGGCAACAAGTAGATCCAAATCCGCCTCTTGAGTTGACGGTTTAGGAGACTGCTTCATTTGACGAGACATCTCGACGTACTCAGGATTCTCTATATGATCCAAGACAGTATCTTCGTCCACAAATTCGGCCTTGTTCTTGTTCCTGTTCTTGTTCTTCACCATCCGGCGGATTGAAGACAACCAGAGCGGCGGCGGCAGTTAGGGTTTTGCAAGCAAAGGGAAGAGTTTTTTACCACAAGGTAAAAAAGAGGAGATAATAAAAGGGCAGATTTATAAGGAAGCGTTACCTATAGCGGAAAGTACAGTAATTGAAAAATACCATCAATTACGAAACCCGGTCATTACAAGCAAGACAGATACAAAAACTCGGAAGATTGAGACAACAATTCTTTGATTCCTCATTTCTCAAATACAAGTCTTGAGTACAGACTAAATATAAAGTTACAAGCAGAAAACTGCCGAAAGGAACTAGTACAAGTCGGTAGCTAAGAACCCGGTCGAATTCGAGGTAAGGACAATCCGAACTAAGATTCAATATTGACAGACAGAGCCAAACAACTCGGATTTGTGCAATACCCAGCAGAGCAATGCACACTCAAGCTGTCATAAGTAGTAGAAGCAGAACCCGGAAGCCATTCAGGATTGGTAGCGAGAGACGTAGTAAAACAGTAGTGACCAAATTCAAGTCATACAGACCAGCATTAGCACGCACCAAAATGACACAGCACAGGACTATCCAAGGAACGCTTCTTCAACCAAGACCGTGAAAACAATCAGAGGCACTGGATTAGGACACTGGTAGATCAGGCAGTGCAACATGCGACAGTCTCATCACAAGATCTACACCATTTGCCTCAAAACCGCCCACAGCTTGGTCCTACCCTGAAACCAGTTGTCTACTGGTTTATATCACAAGAGCTACACCATTCACTAGATTACAATCAAGAAAGAGAAGAAAAAAGCCCGGGGGCTCGTCAAGTTCGCCCACTACAATATCCATGATACAACAAGGACCTCTTACAAGGGAAAACAGAAGATATGTGACAAGGAAACCATACTACAGCTATTTATAGAAGAACAATGGGTGCACATACACCAAATCCATAAAGAAAGGACAACAACAACAGTAATACATAAAGGGAGCAGTAAAGGCAAAAGATTCTACAAGGACTACATTGATGAGATACAAACGGTTACAATAAAATCAGTACATCAGAGTACTAGATAGAATATCCAGAAGAATATTCCAAGGACAATCATGCAACCAGGAACACTCATTGGATACCTAAAACAACTCGATCAGTAATCTTACAGATACAACAACCAGAAGCTACCAATACAAGGCCAATATAAGCCTCAGCTATAACAAAAGACCACAAATGACAAAATATAAAGGCTAAAACCAAGGACAGATCAGGTCTACCACCAAAAAAGACCCATCACTTGGTGAAAACCTTGCAGAATAAAACAACCCAGAGCTTTCTTAACGCTTGAAGAAAGTCCTGGTTCATAGGCAGAAAGCCACTCCTACCAAATGAGATTGGACAGCTCAAACTTTAGCCTTTCCAGCAGGAGTTCAGTGCAAGCAGGCACGACCAAGAAGATAGAGCATACCACGTCAACCAACTCAGGAGCGGCAACGATTACAACCCGAAATTCAGCAGACAGATAGAGAAGGCATGGAAGCCACATCACAAGACTTCTTCTACCTGCTACACCAAACTTCCCAGGAAAATCTAACCGAGGAGTTAGTCTACCCTAACTCCATTCACAAGAATTTTTCTACCCACTCAATTACCAGAAGGCAGACATAAGCCCCGGGGCTCCTCAGTTTCACTCAGCAGCATGATCATCGAACCCTAAAGGTCAAGTTACTAGTGCAAGCGCAAGACAATATATAGCAATGAAGGACCACCAAAAGCCAAAAGTCACGAGAAAGAAAAGCAAGAAAACAACAAAAGCTGACCAAAGCAAACAGTGAAAGAAAGATTCCACACATCTGTGAAAGCACAGTACCCACCCGTGAACAAAATCAGACAGAAGCAGAGTATTTCAGACCCTTCTGTCGAGTTCTTTTTCGCTGAAAAGAACTCGGAGAAGGCTCGGGGGCTGGAAATACATACCACACAAAGTTTTTTCTCGGATCCTCCGAATACTTGTACCAAGTAACCAGAGGCTCGGGGGCTACACTCAATGAGTGCACCTTTTGTCCAAAAACAAAAGGCGCAAGAAGACTACAAGACAAAGACACAAGAGATCATCCCATGATTTTGCTGCAAAAAGAACTCGGCTTGCTTTCTAAACAACCCGACACTTTGAAGAAAAATCATGAAATGGTCGGGGGCTTGTCGATGGGATATCCTATAGGGTACCCATAGACCGGCTTACCTGAGCTTTAGGCCTATTTCCTCTCGGCCCACGAAAAAAGGCAGACGAACGAAACCGAATTCTACTCCATAAAGACGACAAGACCGAAGCGCAGCTTAGGACTCTAAGTTTGTAACCGAGTAGGAGTAGAGCAATCCTCAGCCAAACCCTGGACTATAAAGGGCTGGTGAGGGCACCACCCGAAAAACATCTGAACATACTACGTAACACCCGATACGTAGAACGACACACAACACCTTGTACTACAAGATCAGAGCAATAGCAAGCAACTCAACTGGACGTAGGGTTATTACTCGACTGTGTCGAGGGCCTGAACCAGTATAAACCATGTGTCCCTGCGTGTCCAACCACCAAGATTTTACTATTCGCTGAGGCACGAACTACTGTCTCGGGTAACCCCGTGGCAGGCTATCGGTGCTAAAACATCGACACGCGCCTATGGCCGGCACTGCTGCAACTTAAATTCTGCCTGTTGGCAGTGAGGGGGTATAACCTTATCCCCTCACTCTCCCAACGGTTATCTCTGTCATTCACTCAGTTTCATTTTGAGACCATACCAGAGAAGCTCTCTTCTTGCTCCCCTCTCTCCCTTGGAGTTCCCACATTCTCCTCCATTGATTTCCACTCAAATCTTTGAGAGTTTGAGCCTCCAAGCTTTAGCGGAAGCTTCTCCCTTGAATTTTCAACTCCTACAAGCATTTGGTTCGCGTGGTGGTCGGTGGTTTGAGTTTGTTACTCTTGGAGCTTTGCTCCTAGCTAGCTAGGTGTCGCCTTTGAGCTTGCCTCCTTCGTGTGGCAGCCTAAGGAGGTTTGTAACACCACCATTTTGCTAATACATTGCCCCTCATCTCAAGAGTTTATTCTCTTGACTTGAGACCGAGGAAAGAGCTAGCCTTTGTGGTGAGCTTGAGCCTTGTGTGGCGCACCTCAATAACGTGGACGTAGACAAGCATTTGTGGCGAGCTGAACCACGGGTCAAATCCTTGTGTCAACTTGTGTTTGTTCATTTACTTTGATATATATTCCTCTCAAGTTGTTTTCTAGGGTTTGGTCCCGATCTACGCATTGGGAGTGTTCTCACCACTTTCAAGTGGTGTTGTAGGTTCTCTACACTTCTAGAAAGGTTTTGATTCAAGTAGAATTTTCATATTCATCTTAGTTTTTGAATTGTGCTTGATTCTGTCCAGCTAATCAGCATTGCCGCTTCAGAGAACAACAATGCCGGGCAGCGCGGCAGTGCCGGGCTTATAAGCGGCAGTGTCGCGTATGTGACTAACAGAACTATCAAATTTGATTTTAAACAGGCCTATTCACCACCCTCTAAGCTTAACATGTCCTTCGAAACAACGACAGTGAGCTTGCTCGCTGGTGGTTTCGGCGGTTAATAAATCAACTTTGTTGTTTTGTTGTGAGAAAGAAAAACATCATACTATGACTAACAAACTAGGCTGATAAGTTTAAAACATAACTGATAATCTTGCATTTCAAATATTGTCCTAGAAAGAATGTAATTGTAACTTTTAAGATAAGTTTTTTCCAATGGGACCCAACTATTAAAAATACTACTTTATTTTTAAAAAGTATCATACTCTATCCATCCATGAAAAGAACATTCTAGAATGTACTGATTATTTTTCGTTTTCTTGAATGATAGAGGAGCAAATACGGAAGTTTAGACCTAAACTATAATTTTACCTTGCATCTATTCTAGTACCGAGGAGGTACTCTAACAACGACAGGTGCACACCCTTCACGCATATTAGTATACTATTTTTATCTCACAATAAAATGGCATACACTAGCTTATCAGACTCAGAAATGAGTGGTGCTAAGCACACTACTAAAATGGTGGATTTCTCTTTGTGTTTTTAAGTAGTAGTAAAACACTACAACTAGTCATAACACATAAGAAATCTCACTAGGAGACATTTACTAGGGAAAGTTCGTACTAAATTTTGACTATCAAAATATTAGAAGAACTCCACCTTACTATGAGTACTTTTAGATTGTGGTAGTGAGACGTTGCGAATGAAGAAAACATCCGTCCAATCGGGGTCCAGTACATTATTGTTATCCGTCCTTCCATCCGTTGCTTTAACTTGAGATACAAAGAATCGAAGAAGGATCAATGATTCGGGGAGAAGGTACGTGCGCCGTTCCTTTAAAATACCGCCACATGGAATTTTTCGCATCGACCTACGCCTACTCCTCCCTGGACTGATCGTACGTCTCCGATGACCTGTTACTGTTGGAAGAGTATACTACAGCTCCTGCTTTTTGTATGGCAAGTGGTTACTCCTGTGAATATGATTGCAAGTCTCCGGCCGGTGACACCAAATAATGATATCCATGACCATTTCCAGTCCGTGACGCAGGAGCAAAGACACGTCAACCTCATTCTGCCTCACCTTTTGCTTTCGTTGGTCCTTCCCTTTCTGGGCAGCAGCAGCATAGTCTAGCGCCGCTGCTTCCTGCTGATGCGGATGGGCGAGTGCACGAGGTCACTCCATGGATTTCGGCCTCAAGCCACACATACGTAGGTACGTAGATGCTCATGCTGGCAGTGGCACGCATCAGTCGTCTTCTCTCTCTCTCTTCTCGCGGCCATGTCCCAAAAGGAAAAAAAAGGCCCCCCAATCTAGCTCCAACGCGTGGTCGTGCTTCCGCTCCACGCACAATATATGCTCACCACGGCCATCAGTCCGGCCACTCGACCTCGCCACTTCAGGTTTTTGATTCGATTCCCACGTAGGAGTGGCAGGAGGGCATTCTTCATCATATTCTTCCGGCGTCAACCTTTCCGGGAAAAAGGGAACAATAAGGATCTGATGTGTAGCACTCCACCTCCATGGAATTGCTTGCTTTGCTTGTATGTTGTATGCATGGTTCGTGATACAAATGTACTTCCTGCCCGTCTCCATCTGCTACACGTGAATGAAAATCACTTTTCGCATATGGTACATCAGTACATGGAATGCATTCTATTGTTGCTCCGGCCCCAACCCCATGCATCTCCTAGTGCTACAGCATACTTCTTTTTTTTCCCCCATCGAGTGCCGACGTGAAGATTCTAGCCACAGCCACCACCACTCCACCAGGCAGCATCTGTGGTTGTAGACTCTGCTCTTCCCTCTCTGCATGCCGTTGACGCCGCAAACAGATGAACCAGCTAGGCAGGCAGCCACACGATTGCTGGCCGAGCATCGGATGCTTTTGCTTCTCAATCCTCGTACTGTGGTCGTGCCTGATTCAGTCCTCTTCTATCTACTAGCCCATCATTCTATAGCGATTAGCAATTTTAAAATATATATTGTTTTGAAAGAGACATGAGTATTATTATTAGGTCAACAAGTTTATTTAGTCCATCTTCAATATCTTTATTTAGTTGTCTCTCCCATCTGCCCATTTTCAACAAATACACATAGTTGCTTCTTTTTTCTTGCAATCTACTTTGTGAACTTGTCTACCGCGGCGAAGAGGTGGATAATGACCACGTGTTCATGCCAAAAAAATCTGGTCAACGGTCGATTGGGACTTGGCCGATGGAGCTCTCTCTTCGATAAACGATGGCTTGGGAGATTTGCTTTATTCCAATACAGGCTCTGTCGATTTTTTAGATTCGTGGACATTCCAGTCAATTTGATCATGTAACTGACAATATGTACTCTGCATCGGCTAAAACAAACTATTACAAATTAAGTGTAACTCAACAAGCTATTGTACTACTTAACTATTAAAACGCTTGATATCATATTGGCCAGTTAATAGAATCACAATGCTAGCTCGAAACAATACTTGATAAGGGCATGTTTAGTAGAGTTGTGCTCCCATATTCACTGACGAGATGATTATGTGGCTGAAAATTATTCTCTTTGATTGTTTAGCCTAAACTCTTAAAATCAGCATGAAGAATCACTTCACAGAATCTAGTGAAGCTACTTTTTTCAGCTCTCAGCCTCTTAGTTCATTTCATTCACAAAATCAGCAGAGAATCTGGCTAAAAAATATGTTTGGCAGTCAGGGAGTGATTCTCCCTGAACTCTACGGAGCGCTCCCAAACGACCCCTAAGATGACATATCGACTGAAAAATAAAGTCGTAACATAAATAGCCGATGAACCAGGAACCATAAATAGCCAATGAACTAACAACTGACATAAATCAAGATATTCAAGCTAAATTGTTTGGACTATCGGCCAGGAAGCCGATATGTTGCAGAAGAGGCAAAGAATTGCAAGTCTCATTATAACCAGACTCGTCATCTTAACAAAATGTAATCTAATGTCATCATCAATCAAGTCAGAACTATGCAATATTGGCAGCAGAGCAATAGATTAAACATTGCAATCCGACAAATCTTGTTATAACAAAACGAACTCTTGAAAGCATACTACACAAGGCCAAGACTAAGATACAACGAGCCAGTAAATGATCTGACATCAATGAAGATATGATCTATGAGCCTATGTCAATGAAGATATGATCTATGAGCCAATGGATTTTAATCAATGCAGGATTTCTATCAAATTTGGTAAGAGGTCATGAGATGTAGCCTTACAAAATGTAATAGAATCGATAACTAGGTAGAGTAGATGAAATTAAAGAGATGCATCATAAATTGAAGCCTAGAACACATGATAGAGTCTAAGCATGTAGAGAAATTGGAGGGCAAGATTGATGCAATCGTGTCTATCGAAGAACTCATCGAAATCTACAATTACATCCTACTCCTAGGGTTGGTGTTGAGCCGAGAAATTAAATTATTTTTATACATGATCTGTTGAGATATCTGATATAATGGCTAGGATTTATATTTATACTCTAGACTAATAAGAGTTCTGAAGAGACTTACTTAAATCCTAAGAAATCTAATCAATATTTTTCTATTACGCAAAAAGGAAAAGGTACAAATATCCTTTATTTAGAAGATTTTCTTGTTTTTATGTCATTGACCCATTCCTTCTTTTACCAGATAAGCTTACAAAATTTTAGTGTTAACAGTGATTGGGATCCTGTGCAGTTCCTGTGTATAGATGTGTGTTTTCTAAGTATGGAATTGACAATGTTCGATGTGATCAGCAACTGTGACTGTTGTTGGCTAATAAAAATCCCATCAAAAGGCCTTGCCACTAGGGCACTGCATGATGGAGGTAGGAAATGCCGGAGTGCCTGGTGGATGTCGCATAGAAGTTGTTTTCCTTCTTATCAAGCAACGCATATGAAGATTTTGTGGCGAGTGGCTGATTGGCTTTACTTGTAGAGTTGAAATCACTGACTACTACAAACGACTTTGTCTTGTTTGTTTGGCTTTTCAACCCGGCTTATCAGTCATAGTACAACGTTTTTATCTCACAACAAAACAGTATCATCCGGCTTATCAGCTGACCTGTTCTGCTGGTCGTTTCTACTACTGATAAGCCAGATAATGCAGTTTTTAACACCTCAGTCCTGACAAGGTAGCTAGTCGAGGTATCATGACATCTTTGCTCACGTTCTTGTATTTTGCTATCCGATTGTGGTATTGACGCTTCGTCGTTTGTGTGATGCATTTCAAAACCCGATCTTTGCTAAGGTATCCGTTGCGCCATTATCCCTTCGTAAGATGTGATGATTGAACTTGTCCTCTAGTTTACGAATTTCTTAGGATCTTCGCTGCATGCATGTACTAAGATTTAGCGTTTGAAAATGAGGACGTCCCTTTTGGAGCAGATCTACTACAGAAGAAAGTATATAATTTCTTTCTTGTTTTTAATGTCTTCGTTCTTGAAAAAGTTTCAAATTGATGCATCGTCTTCTCCTATAATTAATTTAAAATCTATAATTCTAGCTAGTACGTAATCCTGCTCATGCATATCAGAAGCGGGCACTGCTCGCGGAACCAGAATTCAGATACAGATACAGGAGGGGGTGGGGGGTGTCCGCTAAGTGTGAGACAATTTTTTTAGGATATCAGTGTCAAACATTGATGCCAACTTTAAAAGGTTATTAATCTTGAGGTGGACTTAAATCATTTTTATTCTCTTTCTTTTCTTCTTCCGAGACCAGAGCTAATTGTCTAAATTGAAGCTAAAAAGCACAATGTTCATAAAACCACAAATTCACATCATATTTAATTTATCTAGCTTCATCGGATTATACACTCAGGATATATAACTTGAGAAAAACATCGAGGAGATCTATTTTATTTTTAATTGGACTTTTGTTACTTAATTGTGGAGACTTTTTATCTATAATCTCAAATATTAGTACAACTGATAAAAAATTATAATAGTATATTTTGTGCAACATTTTTGGGAGGCCAGGCTCTATCCCTCCTTCCACCTCTCTTCTCTCGGCGAGAAGCGAGATATATATTATGGTTTGTTTGGTATAGCTCTATCTGGTTATAATTGTTTATAAAAACTGATTCTCTGTTGAAGCTTTATGAGAGAGGTGATTCTAACTGAAAACGTTTCTCTTTTATTCTTTTGCACAAACTCTTAAAATCATGATGAAAAATCAATTTATGAAATTAAGTGAAGCTACTTTTTTAGTTCTTAGTCATTTAGTTAATTTCCAAAAATCACTTTACATATATCACTTCTCTCTAAAAAAAGACTGTTTGACAGAGCTCATATTGGAATTATTGGAGAATCAGCTTTGCGAGCTCTGTTAAACAGAGCCTTAATTTACTTTGGAATCTTAGAGTGCGTAGCAGAATTCAATTCGGCCCAGCTCGCTATACCCACGAGCTGACGGCCCTCGGGCCTAGGTCCACAGGTCCACTAGTGCCCACAACAACACATTCAGGCCTTAGGCCTAACTCAACCCAAAAGACTAGTATGATAGGTGAGGGCTGCCCCACCTTATATGTTGTGCCCCCCCCCCACCCACAATTAGCGACGTGGGACTAACCCAACAATCTCCCCCGTCACACATCGAACTCAACTCTTCTATCACACTACACCATGCGATCTCCGGAAGATTTTATTCAGGCCCCGAGTCCAACGCTCATCACACAACCCGTGAGACTTCTGAGACGTTAACGGGCTCCCCCGTCACATGTGACCCCTGAGATTTAGGTTTTTCCAACCATGTGCTCTGATACCACTTGTCAGAACCAGACACGACTCGCTGAGCCAGCGCCCCTAGGTTCCCTGGGCTGGAGCGGTGCCGGTGGTCGCGTACGACGAGCCGGGCCGGCTCTAGGGAACCTAGGGGCGCCGGCTCAATGAGTGGGGCCTAGTTCCAACAAATGGTATCATAGCCCATGGTTGGAAAAACCTAAATCTCAGGGTCACATGTGACGGGTAGAGTACGCAGTGGAATTTGGCCTAGCTCTCTATACCCACGAGCCGGCACCCCTCAGGCCCAAGTCCATCGGAGCCCACAACATATTCAGGATTAAGGCCTAATTCAACCCAAAAGACTAGTCTGATAGGTGAGGGTTGCCCTCGCCTTATATGTCATGGGCTCCGGTGGACCTGGGCCCAAGGGGTGCTGGCTCTTGGGTATAGCGAGATCGGCTGAATTCCGCTGCGCACTCTAACAAGTGGTATCGGAGCCCACGGTCGGAAAACCTAAATCTCAGGGTCACATGTGACGGGGGAGCCTGTTAACGTCTCGGAGGTCACACGGGTTGTGTTATGTGAGTTAAACTCAGGGCCTGTAAAACATATTCCGAAGATCGCATGGCATAGTGTGATAGAAGAGTTGTGTCCTATATGTGATGGGGGAGATTGTTGGGTTTAGTCCCACATCGGTAATTGATGGTGGGGGAGCACAATATATAAGACGGGGCTGCCCTCACCTATCAGGCTAGTCTTTTGGGTTGAGTTAGGACTAAGGCCTGGATATGTTGTGGGCTCCGGTGGACCTGGGTCTAAGGGCCGTCGACTCGTGGGTATAGCTAGCTGGGCCAAATTCCACTGCGTCATGCACAGCGGAATTCAATTCGGCCCAGCTCGCTATACCCACGAGCCGACGGCCCTCGGGCCCAGGTCCACAAGTCCACTAGAGCCCACAACACATCCAGGCCTTAGGCCTAACTCAACCCAAAAAACTAGTCTGATAGGTGAGGGTTGCCCCCGTCTTATATATTGTGCTCCCCCACCATCAATTACCGATGTGGGACTAACCCAATGTAACACCTCAGGTGTTATCTTAAGATAAACAGTGGTTAAGCTTAGATAAATTAAGTCAAGTTTTGATCAGAGGCTCTAATTAAAAACTTTTTGGAAAAGGATGATGAAGGTGCTTTTTCAAGATTCGTTACATCCTTCTATGTCTATCTTGATCACCGGAGAAGTTTCGCGAAGTCTGAGTTTTAAGGATTTCATGGAACAATAAGTTTCATTCTTTATAGAATTGCTTTAATCAATGGATGGATACATATGAGTTCAACCAAACCCTACGACGATGCTCAAACAACTCTATTTCATCTCAAATACAAAAGTCAGGAAAGGTTCATGTTGATCCAGTGTCAAGAAAATACTTCAGTCGGATCAAAATTCTATTTAAGATATTCTCGGTGGATTTCTCTGGTCATGTTAAAAATTCAATTTCTAAACAAAATATGAGATTGACCCTTTTAGCAAAGTTGAAAATCATAATATTTGGAGGAGATTTTATGTTTGGACCAAGCCTTGATTCAATCTCTAAGGGTCCCAAAAAGTTGCATCAAGTCCTGGAAAACAACGATGAGTTGCATTCTTTGCTACATTTGTGTGTCCAAGTTCATATGGAAACTCAATTTGATTTCTTAATAAGAGTTGAAGTACTACTCATGAAGAAGACAATGAATAAAGTTTCATAGTTTTTGGAGCTCATTTGGATTATCAAAATCAAATTCAAAAACAGCAAAAGTTAATGTTTTTGGAAGTTATTTGGATTCCAGATTTCAGATTTAAATATCGATCTTTGGGAGTTAATAATTCTCAAACCATTGAGAATTTGACCGAAGTTCTTCAATGGAAGTTGTGCTATTCAAAGTGCTCTACAACATGGTGCAATTAGTTGATCAAATCGACAAATAGTTTTGAATTTTGAAGCAATTTAAGTCAGTGGCATTTGTCATAAATACAATCGAAATCGTGGGCTTTGTTTGGGGCTGGACCGGCCTCTTGCCACCTCATGCCGTGCGTGTTCCTTTGTCGATCGCCGGCTCTGGTCAGTCCGACACCTGCCCTCTGCCGTGTCCTTCGGCAAGGGGAAAATGGGAGGAGCCAGTCTCCCTGCTCTCTCGGCCTCTCCCATTCACTCTCCTCCCTCCCTCTGTTTCCTCCCTACCTCCACTCGGCTCCCATCGGCAGGAGGCCGAGCCCGACACCAGGGAGTCGCGACCTCTGCTCAGCCCTTCCCTCCCTGCCTCTTCCTTTTTTGTTGCTCAAATTGCTCCTTCTCTGTTAATTATTACCCCCTCCCTCCTTCTTTTGGTTGTCTCCATTCAATCAATCATAAGAACAACGTTCTAATCCTTCGTTCCCATGAAAATCCCCGGCAAAATCAAGAACATGGGTATGGTTTGGTAAGGGAAGCTTTTTGGTGGATTTTTATGCAAATTTGTCATGACTCATAGTTTTATATATAGGGGCTTGGTTGATTTCTTGAAAAGTTAGGATTTCTGTTGTAAAAGAAAATTCTGTAATTATTTTCCCATGATTTTGCTGATCTTTTAAAATTCATGTAAAATCATACAAAAATCGTATGAATGTTTTTTTGGACTTTTTGGAATCCTCATGAAGTGCTCTATGCAGTAGATCCATAATATCTGGTAGTTTAGTTTATATATTTTGCTGTAAAAATCATTTTGTGCAAGCATGTCAATTCTGTTAAGATGTATTTGTTATTTTCGTAGTCACTATTATACTTGTGAAATAAATCTAAAAACAATTATCAGATGTTTACAAGTTTATGCTTGATGTTTGTTAAAATTTCATGATTTTAGGTTTTATGGTGGTTGAGTTATAAAAATGGCAAAGTGACTATGTCTCTCTTTAAGACTGTTGCTATGATGTTTGTTAAGAAACTTATTTCGTGGTCAAGATGATGTTTTATGTGCCTGAGTTGAATACCAAAGTGGTAGATAAACTTGTTATCCATCTACTGTTAAAATTTCATGGTCATAGCTTTTATATTTTAGGAGTTATAAATTTTATAATTTGTGTTGTGAATCTGTTTACTTTCTAGACAGAGCTGATAAGAATGAGTTGTTTGAGCAATTTACATTTAGATTCATGCTTTGGTACTGTAGAAACAATTGAAGTATATTTCATAAGATTTTCAAAAAGTTAAGATTCATATTTTTATGTGGTGTAGATCTCAGGTTATGGTTGTTCTAAGTTAAGTATGAAAATTTGTTGCTTTGTTTGAGTTGTTTGCATTGGAACTTTTATCTTTTTAATAAAGGTTTCTATGCTTCCTTAAATGACATGAAATTTATACAGTAGAATAATGAAAGCATATGTAGGCATCTGTAATTTTTATAGAATTTATTATGCAAGTTTGATATGTGTTCATATTTACACCTAATTATCTAAATAAATTACAAAAGTGTATGTAAAGAATTTATTTAGTAATGGACACTATGTTTTCTAGTGTTCATTAGTCATGTGTGACATGTTGGTAAAGTTGGTTTTGTCCATTTATGTGTTTGTACCATAAGTTAATTTTATTTATTGTATTTATGAGTTTCTGGACAGTTTTTGTAATATAACTTTGTAAGACTTCCGCTATTTGTGTAAACCTCCGAAATATAATTTATTACAAGTTCACTTCTGCAATATCTTTTAATGTGGATCCTGCTCGGAAAGAGGTGGATGAGTCGGTTTAGGCTGACGACACCTGATGAATCTTTTAAAACTTGGATCATTTGTTGGGATTAAAGTTGAATGTGCGATGATCCTGGCAAGTGGGCCTGTTCTTAGGAGGTTCCGTCACAGTTTTGGGGGCAATGTAAATTACCTCATTTTAATGATGTTTTCTAAGAATCTTGTGAATACCAAAGTTGTAGATAACTCATGTATATAGCTTCTGTTAAAATTTGGTGGCATTTGGCTAAGTGGATTATGTTTTATGCATGTTGCAAGTTGATAATCAGAAATGGCTGCTCTCTGTTTTTCAGGAACAGATTCTGTAACTTTGCAATTTTAACTTATTTAACTTGTGAATCATGACTTTTTAGTATTAGATGAAATGTAGATAATTTCATAAGCTTTCTAGAATGTCTTGTTTCAAGTCCTTTGGATTTGTAAAACACTAGATATGATTAAAATGGTGACTGTTGTCTTGCTGTCCAAAAACTGCATGTATGAAGAAGTGTTGCTTTGGTTATCTCTATCTTGATTGTTTAATCTAATGGTTACCTCTTGGTTAATGAATACTTGGGAAGTCTTAACCTAAGTTCAATTGTGTGTTATAATTTAGATTCTTTTTATACTCAAATATCATGCTTGGTAAGGTTAAGTGAATCATTTATGGATGTCGATGTATTGTATAGTCTTGTGATGCCTTGAGTACTTTAAATTGTCTTTGCTTGACTAAACTTATTAGTTAATCTTACTTGTTCTATACTTGACATAATTTGAATCAAATCTTATGGTGTGTCATGTTTGAAGTGCTTATCATATCCAACCTTTATACTTAGATGGTATTACTTAATTAACTAAAAATGCCTATGTCTTGGATGACCTCTTGTTCACTTGAATGTTTGTTGTGATGCATCTTTGTGCTACCAATTCCTTGCATTTATACATTTGCATATTTGCATCTCATTAAGGTACGCTAGATTCAAACGTGATGTTTTATGCCAAACCCGAAGACGGTGATTGGTGGATCTAGCCGAAAGTGTGTTGGTGAATGAATCCAGAGAAAATGGATCATCTCAGAATTCTTTTATCAATCGTATCATCTAACAACATTGACTAGTGTTCTTATCCAGGCAAGCCCCGGTGCATTTAAAACCCTACCTTGTATTTCAAAGTTTTTCTTTAAATACACTTATGATTAATTATTGCATGGTTACTATTCAATCAAATTCCTACTTGATGCATAGCCTTACCTTGAATTATTTACTTCCTGTACCTTGATACCGTTTTAAAAATACGAATGATGTTTTATGTTGCTTAGCAATGCTTAGACCGATAGAGTCAGATGATTTCCTGTCATCTGCGAGAATAGGTGGTTACATGATTGCTTCGACAATGGTTCAACTTTTGACAAGAATAGCGGATTGCTGCGGCAAATGGCTATGTCTTAAAAAAGGAAATGATGGATGTTGAAAGTAATAATCAGGACCGGGCGGACACGGTGTTTGGGAGCCACCAGTGGTTCTTTCCGCCTTTGTCATCAGGGCCTTGCCGTTGTAAATGTCTGAGGGTTGTGACTTTGGAGTAATTATCACATACTTTGGGAAGCTGGACTCTGGCTAATCCAGTCTTCAGGACGGTTAACCCGCACTGGGAGTGGAGAGATGGCGAGAGTAGTGTGTACCCTCCAAGTTTGAGGAACTGGATCGAGGCATACTGTGCTCTCGAGTGGCGGGACCCCATTCTTGGATGGAGGATCCAGGGAAAGGTAGTCATATGCGTGCTTTAGTGTTGTATATGGCGTGTGATAAGGAAGCCCCAGCTGGGTTTAACCGGTTCGAATCGTCGTGTTCCTCGGAAATGGAAACATAACCCTGTTATTTACATCGTAGTTAATGAAACTTAAACTGAATACTCGATAGTTCCTTTTGGATATGGTTTGTTACCCTGTTATCGATCATAAATTTAGATTGGTACTTGGGTAACTGTTTACATGAAACAAATGAATTTCAATTGTTTTACAAAATGCTCATTTATGCAAAACACTTGATTCTTGTAAAACCCCACCTTGAATTCTATGACTTGCATATTTTTTGTCCACCAAATATTTTTATTTGTCGGGTAAAACTTGTTGAGTACGCCAGTACTAAGGGTTTGTTAACTCTTGTTGCAGATGATGTTCCTAGAGCGGTGGGTACAGCTTCGGGTTGTATGACCGCAGTTGTCGTTGAAGATCAATCCTGGTATAACTCTTGGGCAGAGTACCTGATTTGATTGTACTATAATCTTTACCACTTCGCTTGATGTAGAAATGACATTTAAGTTATGTTTGAAAACTATGGTTTGTAATATAACTTTATAAGACTTCCGCTATCTGTGTAAACCTTTGAAATGTAATTTATTACAAGTTCACTTCTGCAATATCTTTAATGTGGATCCTGCTCGGAAAGAGGTGGATGACTCGGTTGAATCCGACGACACCTGACGAATCTTTTAAAACTTGGATCATTTGTTGGGATTAAAGTTGGATGGACGATAATCCTAGCAAGTGGGCCCTGTTCTTAGAAGGTTCCGTCACACCCAACAATCTCCCCCGTCACACATCGGACCCAACTCTTCCATCACACTACACCATGCGATCTCAGGAAGACTTTATCCAGGCCCCGAGTCCAACGCTCATCACACAACCCGTGTGACCTTCGAGACGTTAACGGGTTCCCCCGTCAGATGTGACCCCTGAGATTTAGGTTTTTTCAACCATGGGCTCTGATACCACTTGTTAGAGTGCGCAGTGAAATTCAATTCGGCCCAACTCGCTATACCCACGATCCGACGGCCCTCGGCCCAGGTCAACAGGTCCACTAGAGCCCACAACACATCCAGACCTTAGGCCTAACTCAACCCAAAAGACTAGTCTGATAGGTGAGGGCTGCCCCGCCTTATATGTTGTGCTCCCTCACCATCAATTACTGATGTAGGACTAACCCAACATGGAACATGGGAAGTATGTTAAGAGAGAGCGGGAGGGCGTGGCAGCGGATCAGGGTCAAGAGTCTCGGTCACAAAAAGAAAAGAGTGTCTCGACCGCTTCCTCATGGGAGCTCGTTTCGTATCAGAGTGGAGTGGAGCAGTAATTGTGTTCGTGTCTTGCGCCCTATTTGCTTGACTTATCAGCCAGTGTTTTTCTCTAACAACAAAACAGCTAAAAACAACATCAACATCAGCTGTCAGTTGAGAGAGACACGACATGACACGAAATCTATGTGTGTGTGCACACTCCGTGCCTCCAAAGCTTTATGTCCAGGAAGCTAGCTATACTCTGCGACTCATGAATAAAATAAGTCTTGCCGATGGATTAGCATGAAGGGTACCAGGGCATGGTTGTCTGTTGTATGCTAAAGCAGGAATGGACCAGCCGTAGTTGGGTGGGGTCATCATGTTTGTCTGGTCGTTTCGGTGGCTAATATACCGATTGGTATTGTTTTTTACTGTTTTGTTGTGAGAGAAAAATACAATTTCGATGGCTGATAAGCCGACTGTTAAGTCAAGCGAGCATGTAGGGAGTGAGCAAACAACGGCTTGCCGGTGGCGCAAACGTTGGGACTTGTTCGCCACAAGGCGCCAGCGCTCTACCTATCTGGTAGATGAGATCCAGCAGCCATAATTTCTAGCCATCTTCTAGAATCCATAGACACCCCTTCCCAAGATTCCATAATCTGGTAAGAGGAGGGAACTCAGCTTCTAGACATCAAAAGACTATTCTGCCCCTCTTTTTTCATCCATAGCGACAACATAAAAATTCAAAAAGTGAGACATTATGGCTTAATTTTTTCTATCTCATATTTTTCGATAGGTCTGGAGACCTCACACCCAGCTTTAACCTAGCTTCTAACAATCTATTCTTTAGAACTTAGCTTCCAAACTACATTGCATACCAAACAAGACTTTAGATCCTTACCTGAATTCTAGAACGAAGCCAGCTTCCACTATTTCTTATTAGGGCTATGTTGACTTCAATTCCTATTCCCTCCCGTTACACTCCACCCGGTGGTATTCTAATATATGCATATCCATTAAACCTGTTTTGGCAAAGAAAATGCAAGGACCTTCGTCGATCAGTTGCCGCATATTGCTGGATAGCTTATCAGTCCATCAACCAACCGTTCTGCCTCATAGGCTAAAATCTTAGAAGACATAAATATTATAATGCTCATGTTCCAACAACTAGAATTTACATATAACAATTTGTATGTGTTGGATAAATAGGTAATTTCCATATTAATTTAATCTAGAAATTAAATAGCAGATATATGATGACATATATGTGCATGTATATAAAACTAGCAAAATCAACATCATAAGACATGCTAGCAGTAGAAACAACATGCATCATACTGATCGTTACAAAAATAATAAACATCAACATGATCGAGAACACGTTTATTAGAGATATCACATTATACCAAGAGGAGGGGCCCATGCCGAAGGCATAGGAGACTCCATTCACACTAGTTGACATATTGCGTTGCTTGAAGTAGCGGACCACAATCGGTGCAGGTAGATATTCACAGTGCAGTCCCTCGAACGGCCTCCGGGAAGAAGACAATCTCGTATAGCCTTCGGCTTCGGGAAAAAGAACGTCAGCAGTCGAACACCGGGAAGAAGATGAACTCGCCAGTGAACTGCTTCTCGCCGGTGGACAGCTTCCTGTCAGTGGACGCTGTCGGATGAAAACGAGCAGTCACGGATCGCTCCCCAAAAACCTAATCGCCGCACAACCCATGCAAGGTTCTCAGGGCGGCGTCAGTTCCGGAGGCACCTACTCTCTTGATCTCTCGTGTGCGCGAAAGAACGAGACGCGAAGTATTCGGATTGCAACTCAACAGAAGATTTGGTGAAATATGTTATGTCATACGCCCACGGTCAAGATGAGAGCTCTTTCTTATATAGCCCCGAAGGACATGAAGAGACATATAATTGTTAATAGTCATGAACACCATTTATGTCACTAGTAACTGACAAATAAATTGTCCGTTACTAGTAACTCACTAATCAACATGGTTGATAATGACATTAGGACTATATTTGTTACTAGTAACTAACAAATCAATTATCCGTTACTAGTAACTCACAAAACAACCACTAACTCACCATGAAATATTCCACTAATGGTTAGTAACACGTCATGAGTTTCACATAGTATTAATTCTAGCTTTGAAATTTCTTTTTATTTAATTACTAAATATAATTGGTCAAATCCAATTAAATCCAACAATCCCCACCAAAATTCAAAGCATAGAAGAAATACCTTCAAATCAACTGATGTTAAATATACCAGTGTTTTGGTGGAGACTGTTAAGTTGAACATCCACCTAGAACAGAGGTTACACTTTTTCACAACTGAACAATGGACTATGCCTTGAATTGATAGTTTTGTGCGAAATAAGTTTCACCTAAGTCCTTTACTGATACTAGGTTGCATAGAACATCCCCTCTGTTTGGAGCATATAAGTTATACTCCTGTCCCTTTCATGAGTATTTAGAGATCACCCAAATCTCATAGATTGTGACCAGTAATCTGACTCATATAGGTATGTTCCTCAAAAGATATTATGTAGGACAACATCTTTGCTTTGATAAACCACTTGGAACATATTAAGGTAAAACCAACCTGCCTTACAGATAGGAAAGATTTACATCAGAGATGAATTTTATTAAGGGTCTTTTATCTCAACTTACTACTAGCTTGTTTCACCATTCTACTTCACGGGATCTCCGATCACATAGAACAGGTTACCACTATAGTAAATTTTCAAGTGGGTCTCAAACCCATCTCTCTCGATGCATTTTCTATCACATACGTGATAAATCCTTAGTGAATTGATCTGTCAGATTGTTGGATGTATGGACATAATCCAATGCAATCACTCAGGAGTTTCTCAACTTTCTGACAAATTTTAATTGTCTTTTTACATGCCTTGTGGGCTTCATGTTGTCCTTAGAACTATTAACCTTCGTTATTACAGTCTGGTTATCACAGTTCATAGAAATAGCCGGTATCGGTTTTTTCAACTACCGATAAATTCATAAGGAGCTCACAAAGCCACTCAGCCTTAGCATAGGCGGTGTCTAATGCATAAGTTGTGCTTCCATATTTGACCTCTTTAAGATGGTCTGCTTGCAAGACTTCTAGGAAACAACGCCACCTCCAAGTGAAAACACATATCCACTTCTGACATATAACTCATCCGCATTAGATATTCAGTTGGCATCACAATAACCCCCTAACACCCTAGGATGCCTGGTAAAGCGAATACCATAACTCATTGTACCTTTTAGGTAGCTCAAAACTCTTTCGAGTGCATGCCAATGAGCATCTCCCGGTCTTGAAACAAACCGGTTCAATTTGCACACCGCAAATGAGATGTCAGGCCTCGTAGCACTAGCAAGATACATGAGTTAAACGATGATCTAGGAATATCTCAATTGATCCCTTGTTATTCTCTGATTTTTCCTCAATAGCACACTAGGTTCATAAGGTGTAGGAGCAGACTGGTCACTAAACCCAAAGCGACTCAGCACCTTTTCCACATAGAACCTTTTCCACATAGTGGGATTGCAAAAAAGTTACCCCACCATCACCTTCTCTCAGAAGCTTGATATTAAGAATAACATCAGCATCACCCAGATCTTTCATCTCAAAATTTTAAGAAAAATTCCTTTGCCTCCTCTATTACTTTGAGGCTGGAACCAAAGATTAGTATGTCATCAACATATAAACACAAGATAATTCCATCGCCCCACCAGATCTTTTAGCTTTGTTCACAACAAAGCCAGCATATATTAAAGTTCTGTTGAACTTCTCATGCCATTTCTTAGGCACTTGTTTTAAGCTATATAAAGATATCAATAATTTACACACCTTGCTTTCTTGACCACTAGCTACAAACCCATGAGGCTGATCCATATAGATCTCATCTAACTCTCCATTTAGGAAAATTGTCTTAACGTCTATCTGATGAACGATAAGACCATAAGAGGCTACCAAGGAAAGTAACACTCGAATTATAGTCAAACGGGCAACAGGCGAATAAGTATCAAAGAAATCCCCATATTTCTTTTGGGTATAACCTACCATCAGGCCTAAGCTTTTTCTTGAACACCCATTTACATCCAATAGGTTTTCACCCAAAAGGACGATCAATTATTTTTCAAGTTCCATCTCACTCCATACTGTTTCCTTCCACAAGTCAGCATTAGGAGAGGAATTTGTCTCTTCAATGGTCGTTGGTGTGTCATCCACAAGGTACACACAATATAGTCATTACCAAAAGACTTTGCATTTCTCTATCTCATACTCTTTCGAGTGACTATAGTGTCATCCTCCTTAGGATTTTACACATGGGGTTCCTAAATTTGTTCTATCGGAATAAAATGTTCATGGGGATTTATAAATTCATGACCAGATACGCTAGGTGTATTTTGCATTGGAAATTCATTCTAAAAAATATAGCATCTCTGGACTCCATTATTATACCAACATTCATGTCAGGCACACCAGAATTTATAATTAAGAACTTATACCCAATGCTATGAAAATAATAACCAAGAAAGATACAATCAACAGTTCTAGGTCCAAGCTTGCGTTTCTTGTTTATTGGCACATTCACTTTGGCCAAACAACCACAAGTGCGTAAATAGGAGAGATTTAATTTTTTCTTTTCCCATTTCTCAAATGGTGTAATATCTTTATTCTTTGTTGGAACACGATCCAGGACATGACACGCTGTCAAAATCGCCTCACCCCACCATTCCTTAGATAGTCCCGCAGTGTCTAACATGGTATTAACCAATTCAGTTAGAGTGTGGTTCATTCTTTTGGCAATCCCATTGGATTGTGGTGAATATAGCGGTGTCCTCTCATGAATAATTCCATGTTCCACGCAGAATTCAGAAAATACATTCGAAAAATATTCTCCTGTGCGATCAGACCATAACTGTTTAATTTTCCTCTATAATTGGTTTTCTACTTCAGCTTTATAGGCCTTAAAATAATTGAATGCTTCATCTTTTGTTTTTAATAAATATACACAGAAAAATCTAGTATAATCATCTATAAAAGTTATAAAATATCTTTTAGCTCCCTTAGTCAATTCACCATTCATCTCACATAAATCAGAATGTATAAGTTCTAGTGGTGTCAAGTTACGCGCCTCAGCAGCCAAATGAGGCTTGCGCTGTTGCTTAGAGTGCACACACACATGACACTAGAACATTTGACTAAGTTCAATTTCAGGATTAAATTCAAATTTGCATGCCGCGATAGCCAACCAAAATTAACGTGACAAAGTTGTGAATATCATATATTCAACTCATCTGAATTAATAATATTGTTCACTACCTTATTACACATATCATCAAGCAAAGATAAGCGGAACAAGCTTCTGATCATAATCTTTTCCAATAAATGTTTCATGTCTCGACACAATACATTTATTAGATTCGAACACAATTTTAAACCCATCACGACACAATTATGAGCCGCTAACAAGATTCTTTCTGATGGAAGGAACACGATGCACGTTCTTTAATAACACCGTTTTTTCTGAAGTAAACTTCAAAATAACTATACCAACACAAAGAACACGTGCATGCAAACTATTCTCCATAGCAGGGCTCCTGTCCCACTGATACGATAGGAAGTAAATAAAGAAATATCAGCACACATTAATATTAGCACCAGTATCCATCCACCGCTCAGGCGAATGACAAACTAAAAGAACAATAGGTAACGAATCATCATACCCAAATGTTCCTTCTCCAGTCTCACTGATTACTATATTTGCTGATTTCTTCTTCTGCTTAAATTTACGGTCTGGGCACACACTTGCCCAATAGTTATCACCACCATCAATAAAACAGTCTCCTTTCTTATTTTACTTCTTAAAACAAGCAGTATGTCTGTTTGGGCTTTATATTGTTCTCTTACTTGTTGTTCTTCTTTTTAATTACGAGATACAATTGATTTTGATTTTTTTTCTTCTGCGCCACAATGACAGCAGATAAATCAATTCATTTCCCACGATTGTCTTTTGCCATTGCTCTTTCTTCAAAATCAAGAGACCCAATAAGTTCAGCCACGCTAAACTCTTGTCTCTTATATTTTAAAGAGGTAGCAAAATCCATCTAAGAAAGCGGCAACTTAGCGACTATAACGTCGGCCACAAACTTGTCGGTCAAGACACATGCGAATTGTTCTAGCTCCTTAGCTAGCGTTTGAATCTCATGAGCCTGTTCCACTCCAAAATGATTATCAACCATTTTATAGTTATACAGCTGCTCTATGAGATACAACTCACAGCCAGCATCAGAAATTCTAAACTTTAATTCAACTGCATCCCGTAATTCTTTGTCAGATGTGTATGTAATGTAAGAATCCTTGTAGTTTTCATGCAAAGCTAAATAACAGCAAATCAAAGCAAGTTGTTGGCAGCAAGGTACACTCACTCCTCATCTTGAGTGAACAGACCTTGTGATTGCCCCTATACGACGTGATAACAGCTTATTGCACTAAGCCACATGATCATCTTACTATGTCACCTTTTAAAATTGGAACCATCAAAAGTATTTAGTTTCAACGCAGCAACAAAACCATTGATAGAAAATTGCCTAAAATATTAGGTTTTTGGATTGTTGGATAAATAGGCAATTTCCATATTAATTTAATCTAGAAATTAAATAGCAGAAATATGATGACATATATGTGCATGTATATAACACTAGCAAAATCTACATCATAAGACATGTTAGCAGTAGAAACAACATGCACCATACTGATCGTTACAAAAATAATAAACATGAACATGATCGAGAACACGTTTATTAGAGATATCACATTATACCAAGAGGAGGGCTCCATTTACACTGGTCAACATAGTGAGTTGCTTGAAGTAGCGGACCACAGTCGGTGCAGGTAGATGTTCGCAGTGCAGTCCCTCGAACGGCCTCCGGGAAGAAGACGATCTCGTATAGCCCCCGGCTCCGGGAAGAAGAACGTCGGTGTTGATGCTTCTTAACGTCATTACCAAAAGTAGAATAATTTCTATTTCTGATAACGGCGCCAAAAAGGGTTGACCACCTCTCATGCCACTTAAGCCAAGTTGTCATCCCCGGCATGACAGAGAGATGCGGTATTAAAATATGCAATTGCTGTAAGTGAATATGAATAGAAATGTGTTTCTGCAAACGCACAGATAATACCGAAGTAGCATTTTAACCAGGAGTATTCCAGGTATCGTTATTTATATTTTTACCACTTGGAAGGGATACTAAGGAATAAATGAGGAATGAGTATTAATGATCAATGAGTATCACTGCATGTGTAATGGAGAGTTTTCATCTATCTCGCTCAGTACAAGATAAGTTTCACATAAGATATAGATAATGAATGAATAGTGACAAAAGATAAATACTGATCAGCATAAATGTAGCCACATAAGATAATGATAAGCACCTCAACAGATATTCTAGCAAGTCATTAGCATGGAATTAGGATGAACTACAAAGATATTTCCTAAGTCACCCTTAACTATACAATCTAGTATACTAATATTAGTGCAATTACACTTGGCAATCATGGCGAGAAAAGAGATATTCATGTATAGTGAGTATTACTAAGGAAGTGAAGAACATAGCAATCATTTCTCCGTAATAGAACTGCTCTGCCCGCCCTACAAACGGGAGGAGGATTACAAAGGACTCAACAGGACTGTCACTCCCGCGAACTACCTCACGATTCGGAATGTAGGGTACAATCGCAGATAAATACGGTCTAGGCACCACGCCTATACAATATCTATCATTTACCCATAGTACTGGTGGATAAACGCTATACGATCCTAAACATGCATATGATTCAGATCTAACTATGCCAAGTATATAATCATAATAAACTAAGAACAATATAACTAAGAACATAAACGAATAGAGTAAAGTCATAGACAATATAATGAAGTAGAGCAAAGTCATATTCATAATATTGAAGAACAAATGAAGAACAATGAAGAACTAGATAGAGAATTACCAATAATCCTCCTGACAGATCTAGAAACCAATCAAAGATTGACTCCTTCTAGTTCTAATCCTATATAGCTATGCTAAACTAGAGATCTAGTTGATGTGGTGGCTCTAGGGCTTGATCAGGGGCTTCTCCTCTTGAGATGGATGATGAATAATGAATTAGGTCAGAGAGGCTCTCCTCCTCAGGGTCAGGGGGCCTTCCTTATATAGCATCCTCAAATGAACATCGGTCGTTGGATCAAACCGACCTTGATGGAGGGCTTAGATGCAACCTCAATGGCGGTGGAGAGGTGGTCCCACAGGGCAGAGCATGTTGGGCTCAACCCTAGGGCGGCTGCCCCAAGGGGTAGGGCGGCCGCCCTGCCCCTGGGCCCGCTCGGCCTCTCGCTTCTTCCCGCGCCTTCTTGACCCTTCTAGATTATTCTTTTTCGTTCGAATGATAATTATCTCTATGTAAACATGACATGTGGGACTTTCCTCCATATTTCCTGATATCCCCCTGTAGAAACAGACATTCACCAAAACTCATGGAATTCTATTAGTTTAAACCTTATTTCTAGTTGTTGGTTTCATTTAGATCCTTATTCTTGTTTAGTTAACGGTTAATTTTGGTACTTAAGGATCGTCAACAGTCAGTAGGCAAACACCGGGAAGAAGACGAACTCGCCGGTGAACAGCTTCTCGCCGGTGGACAGCTTCCTGTCAGTGGACGTTGTCGGATGAAAGCGAGCAGTCGCGGATCGCTCCCCAAAAACCTAATCGCCGCACACCCCGTGCAAGATTCTCAAGGCGGCGTCGATTCTGGAGGCACTTGCTCTCTCGATCTCTCGTGCACGCGAAAGAACGAGACGGGAAGTATTCGGATTGCAACTCAACAAAAGATTTGGTGAAATATGTTGTGTCATACGCCCGCGGTCAAGATGAGAGCTCTTTCTTATATAGCCCCGAATGACATGAAGAGATGAAAGGACCTTGATGTCGCCTAGAAGGACTAGAGGGGGGTGAATAGGACTACAAAAATTTATCTCAAACAAGTATTATCACTGAGGGCGGCCCTACCTCCCTTTGAGGCCATCAGTGCCGACCTATGGCCGTAGGTCCAATTCAGCCCAAACTCTGGGAACGAGATCCTGAGATGCTCAATAATGACCCTACAAAAATTCAGCTCGAGGCTCAAAAACAATAGAGGTCGGCACTGCCTACCTATGAGGTCGGCACTGCCTACCTTCAAATATAACTCAGATCAAGCTCAGATTTCGCTGGGAGAAACTAGATACTATAAGCAGCACAATATCCAAGATTCAAGGTAAAGTCCAGCTCGAAGACTGGATACCACAAAAAACACTTTCTAGCTCAAATCGAAATCTCAAACCCTAGCAATGTCTATGCAAGATATACTTCAAAGTAAACAGCACACAAGACACAAGGATTTATCTCGTGGTTCAGCTCGCCACCAAGGCTTGCCTAAGTCCACGTTGTTGAGGTACGCCACACAAGGCTTGGGCTCGCCACACAAGGCTTGCCTTTCCCTCGTTCTCAAATCAAGAGAGTAAACTCTTGAAGTAAGGGGTGATTTCTTAGCTGCAATAGATGGTTACAAACCTCCCTAGGCTACCACATGAAGAGGGCGAGCTCTAGGGCGATGCCTAGCCGGCTAGGAGCAAGCTCCAAGAGTAACAAACCCTAGAACCGCTGACCAAACGTGAACCAATGCTATTTAGACTTTGGGAAGTAGTAGATCTACTCTCTAGGAGTGTTTTACTGCCTTTTCTCTCAAGCTTTGCTGGTTGGAATGGTGGGAAGGCTTGGAGAGGAGGGGAGCAACAATGGAGGGTGAGAGAGAGAGAGCTTGGTCTGTTTTGCAACGGTCAAAAACCTGAGCTTGACGAAGGGGTATAAGCTGGTTCGATGGAGAGCTTTCCAACGGTTATTTATAGTCTCGAAAATCTGCTAGGAAGAGAGGTCGGCACTGCCGACCTAGCTCAGAGAGTCTGCTGGATATGAGGTTAGGACAAGAAACTGGGCTAAGTAAAAGGATGTTATTCGGAGAATATGAGCATCTGGTTCAACAGTTGACCAACTGTCCTAAAGTCCCTCTTTATAGTGCGGCATACCTATACTCAAGATCAATAGAAAATAACTATGCTAATCACTTGAGTTTCCATATATTCATATGCCATTTCTTCTCAATATTGCTTCAGGGGTTGCAGTCAACTTTGTCTTTTCTCTTTGAGCAAACATAACTTGAGCATGTGACTTGAACCATTTCCATACATGTTAGTTCATCTCATGGCTTCAAGTCACTTCCACTAATGATTTGATTCTCAACACAAGATGACTTCTCATAGCTTGATTAGTACCTCGACTCAATGCAAGTAATCTCTTCTTCACCTTAGCCATGGTACCTCGGTTAGAGCCTTTGCTTACCCTTTACCTCCGCTTAGTACCTCAAAGATCTTTCCTTGCTATCTTCACCTTATCAAGCCATACTCAAGTCACATCATATCAAGCATCCATTGAATAGTCATTTCTTCACTATTGTGATCCTTGCTTGAATATCTTCTAGATATAAATGTTGAGATCAATCAAGCTTCAGTTTGACTCACATAGAGACATATATGGATCAATATCAATATGGTCAAGCCAATTCACTATTCCTTATATCCTCTCTATTTTGGCTTGACACTCAACACTTCTTGTTCATGTAAAGCAACCCATTGTAGAGACCAATCCAAAACCATCACCTTATGTCTCATTTGTCATTTGCCAAATATAATTGCTTTCACATGATACTATGACATCCTACAACATAGAAGCCATTTCATTGATTCCATTTGCATTTTTGTCTTTTGCTTGAACTAGATTGTTTCCATAATCTTCCAATACAACAATACACAATTTGGCCTTCATTTCAACATTATGTGGAATACCATCAAGTTTGCTTTTCTTGTTGAACCTTTGATACACTTAGCAAACTTGTTAGACCTTTAATTGTGTTGTCACTCAATTCACCAAAATCCACTAAAGGGCTAGATGCTCTTTCAATCTCCCCCTTTTTGGTGATTGATGACAACACAATTAAAGCTTACAAGAGATTGATAAACATTAAGATTTTGAATTCTAAGATATAGTGAGCTTCCCATAAATGTGTGCATAGAATGGAATTCAAATTTTGGCCTCAAATGCCAAATGCACATATTTAAGATGAAGTGTGAGAACTCAGTTATATCTTAGCATTCGTGGGGTGCAAGGTGTAACATGATAACCATGATGCTCATGACAGATCATGCACTCAAAGATTGCTGACCAACAGAGGGCGGCACTGCCGTCTTGCCAAATCAACACAGATTAAACAAGCATCACTCAAGCCATGAAAGACACATACTAGCATAAATATCTCTTACACACACCACACAAATTTGAAAAATCTTATATGCCTCTCTTTTACCCATTTATATCCACATATCAATCTCTCCTCTCTCACAATATTTCTTCTCCTTTGGCATTAATCTTCAAAAAGGATCTCTCTACCAAAGGAAGAAATCATGAGTTTCACATAGTATTAATTCTAGTTTTGAAATTTCTTTTGATTTAATTGCTAAATATAATTGATCAAATCCAATTATTCATTTTATAACGTACCCCATATGTCCTCATATAAATAAGTAAATAACGTACTCGCATCTTATTATATTCCAAGTTGGCCCGTGGCCGGTGAACAATTACATCCCTCTCTTTTGTGCCCCAACGAATAAAATCGGGCAGTCGGCGACGGAAGATGCTTGGAATGGATTACGTCCAGTCCTCCAGCCATGTACAGACTACGGCTACAGGTATGAAGAAGATTCGCCAACATGTATGGCAGGCACGAACAAAAGCAAGTAGGGCAGCATCGTACCATCCTATGTGGACGCCGGCCACAACTCACAACGAGCACCTCGCCTACCAACCTCGTATCCTTCTTCGTTTTTTGTTTTGAGAGATATCAACCTCATACAATCTGTATGTTGTCAAAAAAGAAAAAAGAAAAAACCTCATACAACCACATGCCTGCCTGGTGCCTGCAACCGCCGGCGGTTCCTATTTCCGGTGCACGAAAGATGCGAGTACACCTCATCATCACCTAATAATATAGCATAAAAAATGACCGGTCTCGATCAGAAGCAAACAGAACACACAGCTCGATCGATTGATGAATGGAATGGTTCGGGATCATCGGATGGAGCAAATTGCTTGGAACGGGCCCATGCAGCAAGATGATGGGGTAGATGGGCCCGTTCAATAATCACGGGTAGACCTGGTGTGGCCTGGTCAGCATCTGCTCCGGCCGTCGTAGATGGGCTGGTGCATGTCACGGGCCCGAATACAGAATACGGCCACTATCTAGGCCCACAATCGAGTCACGCGTCGTCAAGATATCTCCACTAGGCTTGTTGGAGACGCGCGCATTGGCGCTGTCTTTTTCTCGGGCAGTGTTAGCTGCCAAATGCTCTGGAATGGAAACGAGGGAATGTCCACAATATCCGGATTTAGTCAAATCCAATTCGAGGGATTTTTTAATTCATTAATCAAGGCTTGGCGGAAGAACTTGAGAAGTTTCTCACAATTAAAGATCCAGATCACGAAATTGCATTTCAATTATTTGCGAAAGGATACCAATTGCTAGAACCCTCTATAAAAGAAAGGAATGATGTGTATGAATCACTCACCTATTCTTCCGAATTATACGTATCCGCGAGATTAATTTTTTGTTTCGATGTGCAAAAGCAAACCATTTCTATTGGAAACATTCCTATAATAAATTCTTTAGGAACCTTTATGATAAATGGAATATACCGAATTGTGATCAATCAAATATTGCGACTCCCTAATATGAGGACATCCCGCCGACCACCTCTTGTCTTACAATAAAATATCCTGCCGCTTTGACTCAACTGGACCTAATTTAATTATATTCTTGGCCCAAAGTAAAGCGGACGGGTAGACATGCACTAACGGACGTTATTGATGATGTCAGCATATATTCCATGTTTCTTGAGATAAAAAAGTATTATCTTCTAAATCAAAGGTCCTAATTAAAATCCGATTGCGCTATCATATTTCTTACAATAAACTCTTTAAAATGAGATCACACATGAACATATTTCGATAAAAAAAATTAACGGATTATATCATGATAACTTTGTATCTGAAAATAATAGTCGAACATCATATAAAAAATACACGAACATCGCACAAAATAGTATAGAACATCGTATGTATACCACGTGAACATCATATATATTATAAAAATATAAAAATAAAATAAAAAATAATTTAGTAAAGTAATTAATTATATTATAATCAAACAAAAATAAAAAAAATATTACCGAACATTACAAAATACATCGTAGAACAACACAGTAAAACTACAAGAAGATCATAGAAAACAAAAACACACACACACACATATAGATATATATATATATATATATATGTACTACATAAACATCAATATATCATGAAATTTAAAATAAAAAATTAAATTAGTGAAGTAATTAATTATAGTCAAATAAAATAAATGTTACAGAACATAATAAAAAATTATCATACAACATCATATTAACACTACACGAACATAACTAAATATAGAATAGAACATTACATGTCTACTCGTGGATATTAAAAAATACATAATAGAATATCACACGTGTCTGTGTCTATAAAAATAAAAAGGTAACACATAAAATTATAAATAGAAGAAAGAAATAAAAATAAAAGTAAGAAAATAAGAAAATTGAAAACAAAAAATAAAAGACCACGGAAAAAGGAAAAAATAGAAGAAAAGAAAATTAAAAAAATAAAAAAGAAAGAAATATAAAAAATAAGAATATATATATATGTATCAAGGATAAAAATAGAACAGAAAAATATAATTATAAATATAGAAAGAAAAGAAAAAGGAGAAAATAAATATAAGCAAGGAAAGAAAAAGAAAAAGAAAAAGAACAAGGAAAACGAAAACGAAAACGTATGTAAAGGTCTGTAACTACTATAGTTATAGTTATAGTTCTGTACGTGGGAATTGAATACTGCTAGATCCCATTAGCGAATAGCAGCTTTAGTGCAGCAGTGGGCCAGCGAATAGCAACTGGGCTGAATTATTTAATTCAAAGATAGACGCCTGGGGGTGGTCGGATGATGACTCCTGTCCGGTCGGACAGGAAGATTTCCGTTTTTTCTCCTCTCCAAGTTTCTCTGGTCTCGTCACCTCCATGGCTCCAGCCGACAATAAGATTTAATGATAAAGCATAAAACTGTGTATTGTGAAATCATATGGACGGGTGTTTTTCTATGTTGTATTTTTCTCGATCTCTTTCGCCTTAGGGACTCTCGGATGATATCATTTTATGTTTCCATTCACTTTTGTGTGGTTGAGATTGTTTATAGATCATACTCCTTCCATGTAGAAAATAAAAGTCGTTTAGGACATGATTGTAGGAGTCACTAATTAAGTGGTGTTTTTTCATGTTTTTTCTTAGGTGGGTGAGACTTAAGGCCTATTGGCCATGGGGTTCACATCCCACGATTTAGGTTAGGTGAGTGGGACTTAAGGCTTATGGCTTGGGGTTCGAATCCCTTGGCCGACGTTTTTTTTTTGTTTTAACACGACTTTGCATGTAATTGTGTAGAGAGGGCGTGTGGGCATGAATGCGGGGACCCAAGCAAAGCTGAGGGGCATTTGCGTCCACTCTGGTCCCGCAGAAACAAAATGACTTCCTTTGCCACCAGGGGCGGGCCTAGGCCTAAGGCCACTAAGGCCATGGCCCTAGTCATGACCAGATTTTTTTAGGAGCAACAAATCATTACTAGACAATAGGTATTTATTTTTAAATGTTCATTGATATTTCATAACTATTGTATCACATTATTCATTATATAGTTTAAAAAAAATCTGGATTTGCAAATATTGTTTGAGAATATTTGTTTTCTGTGGCACTCCTTCCATACTCGTATTAGATGTCGTTTTAGATTAGGTTTGAGTCAGACATTGTGAATATAAATCATGAATAACTTTTAAATTATTGAGTTTAGAAAAATAAAAACCATATCAATAGATTTGTTTTGAAATATATTATATTTCAATAAATATTTTTTTAAAAAAAAAGTAGTCAAAACTAACTTTGGAGACCGTGTCGCTATCCAAAACGATATCTAATATGAGTGCAGAGAGAGTATATATATATGTTCCTATAAACTATATTTTAGGTTGTAACTTTTGAACCGTGGCTGTTAGGATTTGACCGTCATAATTTAGCCCTAGTCTTGATCAAATCCTGGGTCCGCCACTGTTTGCCACCGCTGTTCTCACGCTCAGAATGACTTTTATTTACTATGCGGAGGGAGTACAGTTGTTTCTATGCTGTTTAATTAGCGGGGCGCATAACGGGCTCATTTTTGTGTAATATATGGGCCAAATTCAGTCTGTCACATGTTGCGAGCTGGCGATCATGTGCCACTTAATCTTCTCAATGAATTAATATTTTTTTATTCTGCTGCTCGATTCAGGGTTTTCAGACACACCTTGGTGCTCGTCGGAGCTTGGTGCTCGGCGCAGCCGGAGCCGCAGTCGGCTCCGAGCGTCAACGTCTCCATCAGCAAAACATTGTGCTTCACTCATCGTCTTCGTCGTTTACTGAAGCTCAGGGGCGTGTTGTCATTCGTATCCCCTAGGTGATTTTAAATTTTTATTTGTTTTGCTTTGTCAACAAATTTTGTGTGCACGGATGTCCGGGTTCAAATAAAGGGTATATCAACTATCAAGGGAAGGTGGATGAGTTGGACTAGATGGCAGTAAGTTGTAGCTATGAGGAGAGGAGCGTCAGCGTTGACGCCTTCTACCTGAATGAAGTTACAGTGCAGGCTGTTTGGAGAGGTTCAGGGAGCAGTGCTCTGATCTCTTGCGACTTGCTCTTTTTGTTTATTGTGTGCAGTAGCTTGAGCTCCAACGAAGGCATCACAGTGTAATTATTGATTCGTTGTGCTCCCACACATTCAGGAATTAAACAACTGCAGTTAAATTGATGTGTTGCACAAAAAGTGATTCTGATAAAGCATTAGTGAGCAGTGATTGGAATCCTGCTAAGTGGTCTGAGTCAACTTGCACACTGCCTATATTAATATTACATGTCTTCACTGTAGTTGGTTTCGTTTCCATACGTTCATTAGTTTTTAAGTTTTTTCTAATATATACTGTTATTTTTTATATTGAGCAATATCCTGTTATTCAGTTTGTTCTTTTTAATTTATCTTAGCTTGTCATTTCAATATTTTAGCACACATAAATGCTATTTTTTTTTCTAGTTATGTAGCTTTTGCAAGTTGCAATTGTATGATGTGTCATTTTCAAGCAATAGTGACGTGTACTGCCAATGTTCAGTTTCAATTATCTAATTTCTGGTAACTCTTTTTGAGTTCTATGTTTCCATTAGTTCCAATTGATAGTTTATTAAAAACTCATTTCGGTTTTAATGTTTCCATTATTTTTAGTTGAATGAGCTCAGAGATTCAATGTTTCAGTTTCCCTTTCAGGTTCGTATGGCTTTGTAAATCCTAGATATTAGTTGTTCTTCAGGAATCCTCCTTTCAATTAGTGGATTAATTGTCATTTTCATATTATTCATTTTGAGTTTGAGGTTATCAGTGTTTTCAGTTTGTCCTTTAAGGTTCAGATGGCTACCTACTTGAATAATAGATATTAGTTTTTTCTTCATTTATTTAAGTGTTTTCAGTTTTTTGGATGCATTATTATTATATCCCTATTATTATTTCTCGTTCTATTCTGGGAGAGCCTTGATCTGTTCTTTGGTGATTCAATTGTTTCAGTGTTTTGGTGTGGTATCTCCGGTTTATCTTCGTATTCTGAATCTTATCTTTTTTCAGGTGAGATTCCCGTGAGGGTTGTTGATGCATGCACGTAAGCGGGAGTGCCAATTGAATAAGATATGGGTGATGTTTGTTGTAACTTCAATCACTTTTTATTGTTTTATGTCAGTGTAAATTCTGGGTGAATTCTTTTCCCTTTATCTACCAGATTCTTATCAGGTTTCAGAACCTACGTGTCATGAAATGATCGGACACAAAACTGGTTGATGGATTGAAACAAAATCAACCAAAAGATGTGCTGTCACTCCTGTTTTTGTTTTTGCCTTTGATTTTCTTCTGTGAAGATACTAGACTACTAGTAGTCTCGGTTCATGTTTTTGAGGGCCCTAAGACAAAATTACAATGATGGGCCCTTGAGGCCATCTTTATAATACATATATAGTGTTTAATTTCACTTGCAAAGCGAAAACAAACCCAACTCTATATATTCAGAATTTATAACATGCTCAATACAAAACCATGGATAATGTTAAGACTAAAAGACATCCTTCTCGATGCAGCGTATAGCCAACCCATTCAACCTTTCATCTGTTGTATTTGACCTTAAATAGTTCTTCCATAACTAAAATGTTACGTGTATATACTTCAACAGGATTATCATTGGAGTAACACTACTCAAACCTGAAAAAAAAATACCTTAGAAAAAAGAATTTTTATTCAGGTATCTGCAAGAGTTTTGCACACAGCCAATTTTTATAACAAGCTAACCTCTCGTTGTTTTTTAAGCTCTCAAAAAAGCAAAATCAAACAAAGCGAAAATTGATTAAATGTTAAGCGCTAATCCTTTTCACTGACGACCATCCATACTTGACTAATATTTCCATAGCCACAGTCTCCATCATGCGACAAGCGCACTTCAAAAAAGTTTTGTCGCTCTTCTTCCGTAGGCCATTGTAGAAACGGGTCGTCCAATGTATAGATCCTTTTCTGATAAAATAATTTGGTTTCTATTTATTTTTGTTATTTAGCCTAGGTTTAATGTTTTTTAGGTAACGTTTGTAAAACTACAACACCTAAATTAGGAGAGAAATATTTAACTATACGAGTTACCAATAATCCAATATGTATCTACTACACTCAACATGTATATAGTCGAAACCCTTCCTTAAGTTATCCTAGCTCATGTGACTGCCATTTCTCGTGATTTCAGGATCCAGTTTTGCTTTCGAATTTTTATCTTTTTATTAGCTGCTATGTTGCATGTTAACATGAAATTATTGTGTGTATTGTACTTTTTTTCTTTCAAAACTCACCTTTTGTGTTGTATTACAAATACATATTTAGGTCCTGGTGTCGATGTTTCGTATCACCGACAAGTAAAATTTGATGGGAGTCAGTGGCGAATCTACGTTATGGCGTCGGGATCGGCTGACCCCAACGACCTCGCGGTAATGTCACGTACGGTGCGATTTTTCACCACTTATGACCCTGATAAAAAATATTTAAGACCCCGGCAGCCCGATAGCCCATCTAATGATAAGTTAATGGTCAAGTGAAAAGCGCATGCAGCAGGCCCAGTAGCAGTCCAATTTGATCCTCTTCTATTTGATCGCCGGTTGTCCAATGCTCCAAGCGTCCAGCTCGTGCTTCTCGGCTTCTGGCGTCTGTGCGCCTGGCTTGGGTCCACGAATGCCCCTGCAGATGGGAAATGATGAATAGGAAGGGCGAGGCATAGGGAATTAAAGGCCAAGTTTTTTGGTATTTTAATTATTTATTTACTGTAACCATTTAAAAAAGGCAAACATGTCAACGGGAGTACCGTACAAAGGTCTAATAATATATAATCGTAAGCAAACATGTCATTTTGTTGCTTGTGTTGGATTAAGGGATTTTCTCCTATTTTTTATTCCAGGAAAATGTTAAAGTAAGAAAAATAGCAATTTTTATGTATGGCTCCTTGCGAATTGTCAATGTAAACACAATATTAGCAACCTAAGTACATTGTGATTTGTCACGATAGTCATTTGTTATTTTATCGAATATTAGAGTTATGTTATGCATGTTATTTTATCATACTATTATCGCAAGCTATATGTCCTTCCTGACACCTTTTATAAAACTCTAAAAGAGCTCTCGCTGTAGCTTCGACACTCCTTTGGGTTCATTGTAAGGAGCTTTTTTTAGAGGCATATTTGACAGGACGCCTTATGAGTAGCATAGCTGCAAAAAAGAAAAAAAAACGGAGCCAGAACTCTACCATGCTGTCACGACCCCAGTGATGATTTATCGTGGTTTCGCCCCTGCCTATATATGAGTTACTTAAAGTGTTAGCAACGGGTAGTTATATCCCGGTTCTTTAGGAAGCTAGCATCTTACATTGTGCACCTGCTTCTACAGAGGAACCACTCTATATAGCACGCTCCCATTTCAGAGCTCGTCAATTGTCTCTAGATAGAATAGAAATTGAGCAAAAGTTAGTTGGTGGACATGTAGGAGTAGGTATACAGAAATTACCTTTTTTATATAAAAAAAGACTCCTACGGTGTTATTGTTAGCGTTCAATTAGCGTGCATATTTGTAGTCGTAAACTGCTGTTAACGATGGTTACAGCCTACATCAAAGATGTCGTGCCATCTCGTCAAAAAAAAAAGATGTCGTGCCACATAATTCGACTTAAACAAGTCTACTATGTAATATCGATTAAGAGTGGCTCAAACAAAAAAGAATGCAAATGTTGAGCTACGACATACATATGTAGACTATATAGATACACCTTGCCAACACAACATTTCTCCGTGCATCTTGTATTCAAATGGGCATACGGCGTTCTGCCCCTGTGTGACAACAATGGCCCTTTTTTTTTTGACGAGGAAACAATGGTCTAATTAAAGTGTGATTAGGAAGGTCGCCAAAGTGGCCGCATCTGCATCTTCGGTCGTCGCTGTTTACATACTCCGTACTCCTCAGCGCCAGCGGAGCTGCAGCGGCGTTCAGCATCACTCTCTGTAGCGCGTGCTTATCCACCCCAAAAGGCCCCAACTGCCTCCTCTCTACCTTGCGCGCGCGCGCGCGGATTACTCGCCCATAACTGTCATGCCGTAATGGGGAGGTAGGGACTCGCCGCCTGCTCTGATGGCGAGGCCAGGTCAGTCCTCTGGCATCTAGTTGAACACTTGGACGGCATGACTCGTTCATCGGCAACGTGTTCATCTTCCCCCGAATCACAAGTCTAATGTGTCGTTATTGACGTGTCTGCTATGTGTATAGCACAATACTACCTTGTCCTTAAGAGAGTGCAACTCCAGTGCCATGGTTTGGTATACTAAGTTTATCAATGATGGATTAAAAAATATAAATAATTTTTACATCAAAAGAATATCATTAGATTAATTACGAAATATATTTTTATAATAAATTAATTTGATGTTATAAATGTGAATATTATTTATTAGAAATCTGATCAAATATGAAGCACTTAAATTGATATGAATAATATAGTTATATTTATTCTCAAACAGAGGTAGCATATACCTACCGTACTATGCCTTTGTTCGACTGGTACAAAAGCCGAGAGAATAAGCTGAACCAAGCTAAAAAGTAGTTTAAGCGAATAGAGTGATATCGATATGTACAGCATGCGTACGACATATGCACCTACTCCATCCGTCTCTTATTAAGTGTCGTTTTGGGTTTTCGTGTCACAACTTTAACTAGATTTATATAAAATACGTGCAACATTTGTGTCTCTAAATAAATTTATTAAAAAACTAGATCAAGAGACGGATGGAGTATAGTTACTAACACTAACACTGATCGTTTCGGTGGCTGATAAGCTAGCTGATGTCGTTTTTGGTTGTTTTATTGTGAGAGAAAAACACTGTTTCAATGGTTGATAAGCCGGACGAACAGGGCAAAAGTGTTTGGTACTGCTCTGATGCATATTTTTAGTCAAATAGTTTTAACTTAGGCACTCTATTCGAGGAAAAAGTATGGAGTTACATGAGTATCTAAAGATGTATTTCACAAACTTCAGATTATTATAAAGCTGCTCCACGGTTAAATTTAAGATGGACTCCTGAAATAATCCCAAACAGCTCAAACGAGCATTTATAGATGTCTTATTAAAAACTAGAGCATGTTGGTCAAAGATTAACAAGATCGTCGTTAGCAGTAAAACCCCTGTAACCACCACTGTACTACTATATGTATATTTGCGAACACATGGTTGATATGTGGCTATGATGTTCAATTTTGTGATGGGTGATTGATCAACACTTGGATGTTTCAGTTTGAGTGGTTTATTCTAACCCTTGCGAAAGCATGTGTGTGCCTATCTATCGGCTTGTGGTGTGCAGGTGCTAGACCCGGAGACAGTGGTCAATGGCGTGGAGAAGGTTGAGTAGAGGCTTGCCGTGCCGATGGACTAAGAGCGGTGAAGGACGGGAGCGGGACTCGGACCGAGGGACCATGCGCGTCGGCGGACTAGCTGTGGTGGCTGATACTTGGCATCGGCGAGCGCGAGAAGACATGGAGGTAGACCGAGTTGGCCGAGTCAAGACGGCGTATAAGGAGTCCGACCGGGCGAGGACAAGGTGGCTCGAGTCGAGCGGTTTGGTGGTTTGGGCCGCAAAACCACCGGTGGACGGTTTCCGAGTTTGGGCCTCAAAACTCGGGGTTTGGTAGTTGAACCGAAAGCTACTGGTGACAGGTTTCGCGGGTTTGGGCCTCAAAACCCGGACGGAGCTTCCGAGGAAGCGGGGATGACACGTGGCGGAATCCTGAAGGTTGCGTCGAGGCGACGACAACTCCTGGCAGGAAGCGGGGCCGTCCATTCAAAATGCTGGAGATATTTTCCGGAGCTTGGACTACAATACTTAGGCTAAGTAGTTCACTCAGTATATCTAGGGGGTCTTTGGGAAATAGCCAAAGCCCGATAAGTAGGGGGTGAAGGGGTATCCCTCATCCCACCTCTTGAACCCTAGTCATTTGCACCACCTCTCTCTCTCTCTAGTTTCTCTCTCTAGTTCATGAGGTCTCTAGTGTAAGGATTTGCACTTTGATTTTAATGGGAATCGGAGGTCTTACCCTCCGTAAGCCATGGTGACTTTGATTTTGTGATTGTGTCTCCTTTGCTTGTGTTCTTCGCTAATCACGTTTTTGCTCCTCTCTAATCCTCTAAGTTCATGCGACGATTTCTCTTGATTGAGAGCGAGTTTTGCGATTCCGTTTGAACCAAGTTGTGCGGAATCACGAATAGAAGATTTGCACCGAAGGGTTTCGTCCCAAACATCTTGAGCACATAGATCGGGCAATTTCTATTTCGTGTTCTTCGTTTTTAGAGTTTTTCCCGAAATCCTTTTACGCTCGTTGATTCACACCAAATTGAGCGATGATTTCTTCGGGATAGCTCCTCCATAGCCTTGGGATCATGCCCACAAAGTTTGGTGGCTATTGGTGAAGATTTGGAAGTGATTTGGGAAGATTTGGGGGAGAGGCGATTCAAAATCGCCCCCAAATCGCGTCTGTCCAGGCAACCGCGGACAGTCCGGGGTTTATTCCCGGACAGTCCGGGAGTCAGGGCAGAAACAGTGCTTCTCGGGGTGTTTTTCTGAATTTTAACGGCGGACTGTCCGGGATTTTTCGCGGACTGTCCGCAGTTTATTTCCGCTGAGAAACACAGTTTCTGGACCTTCTGTTCGGCTTTTTCAGCTTTGCCGGCGGACAGTCCGGGCTTCATCCGTGGACAGTCCGCGGCTCATCAGAATCAGCCTGCGGACAGTCCGAGCCCTCGTCAGCGGACAATCCGCTAAAACTGCTTCGTTGTTTTACCCATATCTCTCTCGTCTGGACTCCGAATCAAGTTCCGTTTATTGCGTTGGATTCGTATTCACGTAGGGAACATGATGAGCCACTTTTGAGACAAGTTCTCACAAGTAGTTTTTGGGTGTGCTCTTTCCTCTTCTATCTAGGGTTGAGAGTACCTCCTTCGGGTCGCATTTCGAGTTCGTGGTTTCTCTCGTTCTTCGATCTTCTCCGACCGCTCCGCTGCACCTCTAGGCTTCTCCCTAAGGTGTTCACCCATGTGTTGGGTCGTGTGTGTGTCGTCTCTCTCGAGCTCGAGTTTTGAACGTGATTTTGGGACAAGGGTCAAGTGTGAGAAGAAATTTGATTTGGCTCTCATTCACCCCCCCTCTGGTCGCCGTTCTCGGTCCTTCAATTGGTATCAGAGCCGGTTAAGGATCTTTCTACCTTACACGGTTCTTGATCCGCGAAGGCGACATAGAGCGAGGTGTTGGCAAACCTCCGTTTTCGATGGATCGAATTTAGCCTATTGAAAGGTGCGCATGTCCGCTTACCTTCAAGGGCTTGATTCGAAGATATGGGAGATTTGGGAGAATATGGACTATGTGGTTCTTGGTGCTCGGATCAATGAGCTTCAAATCACGCAACATGCGTCGAACGCAAGAGCCCGTAGCATCCTCTTCTCGAGTTTGTCTCTTCCTGAGTTTGAGCGGGTTTCGAGTCTCACTACGGCACGAGAGATCTGGCAAACACTTGTGCGATATCTTGAGGACAACTCTCAGATCAAGTCCAGACTCTTCGATACATACCGTAGAGAGTACGAGAACTTCGTTCAATATTCTCTGTTTCCGACCCCTTTCTACTTCAACTGTAACACATGCTCCCTCGTTTAACTCGCTTAGAGCATCTTTCAAAGATTCTCATATTCTTTCTAAATGTTAGGAATAGAGATTTTAGTGAAAAACTATCTTCCAACAGCTGTCATCTAAATATAGTCATCTCCTATTCCGAATTTTTCGTTAGCTAAATATAGAAGATGAGAATGACTCGAGTGTGTGAGATATAAAAAAGCTGTTGAAAAATAAAAAAAACATATAAAAATAACTTTTTTTACAAATGACTCTCTAAATAGTAATTTAGAGAGTGGAATTTAGAAAGACGATTGGACATGAGTGGATTTTTGACGTGGGTAGATTTTAGAAAGACTCGTGAGATGCTAGGCTTCGCCGCCCTCCTCTTGCCTCAGGCCGTCCGCCAACGCGCGGGCACATCGCCGCCCGCCTCCGGCAGCTTGCTACCCCGCCCGATCCCCACGGATTCCTAAACATCCCCTGCTCTCCTAATCAACTCATCTCCTCACTAGAAGCTCAGCCGGGCGTTTCCCTACCTCCGTTGCCCTCAACTCTTCTCCTTCTTCCCGCGCTTCCCCTGCCTGCTGCTCGCCGCCTTGCCGCAGCCGTCAACCAGCCCCAACAGCAGCCTGCCTTGAGCCCTGCATAGACGACGCAGGAAAGACAGCTCCTTGCTCCTTTCCCACTTCTTTCCCAAATTCGCCAAGGTGAATCGGAAATGTCCACTTGTAGTGTTATATGAAATCTCGCCAAGCTAAGCGGATTTATTTATTCTTAGAGTTTCAGCAGTCCATGTCCTGTTAATTCTTGGTGAATTTCTCGCAGTTTTGGGCGGTGGGACGCCTCCCATGCATAATGGAATGTACTCTTCAGGCGTTTCGTGCGTGAGAGCGTGCGTGGCAGATCAATTGTTTATGATTCTAAAGACTCTTTCTTTCCCAAGTTATCTTCCACCTACCGACTACTATGACTTCAGATGGGAGATTCTTGTCACCACCAATGATTTTTGTCAAACTGTTTGAATAATATCATGCCATTACCATGACGATCTCTGTCTCTGCTGGACCTGGCTTTGCAGATTCTTTTCGCCATCTCATTTTGTTTTCATGGCCACAGACTTTTATTGTTTCTATTTATTACTCTTGCAATATATTGTACTGGGTCAGATTTTTTTTTTTTACCTTTTTGGGCATGGCTGATATCATCCTTCGAGTGAGTAACTACTGCAAAATTACCCACTTTTTAAGTCTTGTGTACAGCTATCTCGTCGGTGCTAATAGACTGTCACAGACAGTTCTAGCTTCAAATTCCATCAGTTACAAATTTTTATACATGGTTCAAAAACTGTTTGTGGTAACACTGACCACCCTAAATATTGATCTGTTATGATGGCTCCCAAATCCTTTTTTATGACAGTTCTGAATCATCACTGATGATTGCTTCCGATGAATTGGAGACTGCTTTGTGATTCTACTTTTTGACAAATAGAACTAAACATGATCCAAACTGCCATATATTACAAAATAAGGGAACAAATAGTTAAAGTTCTTTAACAAAAAATATTGTTCCAGTCATTGTCAAAAACAAAAGAATATAGTAAGACTTCCTCTTCTATGCTACATGTTGATGTGACCTAATTATCCCTTTATCAGGATTAATGAGGTGATGATTCCTTGAAGAATTCAGCAAGCCACTGAATCGCAATTGGTTCATCAGAAAAAGCAACAAAGTAATGGCGACAATGTTAATCTTGCATCCATATTTACTGCTAGTGGCATTAACAGCTTTCAGTTCTACTCCTGGGGCTGAGAGCACCTCTGGATGCCCAGACAGCTGTGGCAGCATAGCCATCCAATATCCTTTCGGCATTGGTGCAGGCTGCTTCCGTAAGGGCTTCGAGCTCATCTGTGACCGCAGTCTGGACAGGCCGGTGCTTGCTGGCACCACCAAACCCGTTCCAGTCAACCACCTCTCCATCAGGACGGCAGAGGCCCGTGTGATGCTGCCTGTCGCATGGCAGTGCTTTAACTCTTCAGACTCAGTGTATGCCTGGAGCGACGGCGATGTGCAGTTCAACCATGAAGAGGTGTACCGTATCTCCAACGCCAATAACCAGCTTGTTGTCATAGGCTGCAACACCCTGGGTTACACCCAGAGCCAGCGGAGTGAGGGCAATGACTATGACTATGGATACTACACTGGCTGCATGTCTTACTGCAACAACTCAAAAAGCGCGATGAATGGCGCCTGTGCTGGTGTAGGCTGTTGTCGTCTCGACATCCCACCGGGCCTCACCGACAACAGAATGACCTTCGATGTGTACACCCACAAAAAGAGGCTGAGCTTCAGCCCCTGCGACTATGCCTTCCTGGTGGACAGGGACAACTACACGTTCCACATAGCTGACCTGAAGATGGAAACCAACACCATGATGCCTGTGTGGCTGGATTGGGCCATCCGTGACAACATGACGTGTGACGACGCAAAGAGGGTAGAGAGCTATGCTTGTGTGAGCGCCAACAGTGACTCCTCCAATGGGTTTGGGTATGTCTGCAACTGCAGCATGGGCTACGAAGGCAACCCCTATATTGCAAATGGTTGCACCGGTAAGTGTGTTTAGGCACGCTTCTTCTCTTTTACTTGATCGGTCAGAAGGTTGCAGTGTTTAATTTTGGAGGAAAAATTCTTGTATTATTTTCCAATTCCAATATCAAGTTGCAACTTTAATTTGTCCTGAATAAATTGTTTCTTATTTTGTTCACATTTTCCATATCATTTTATTGGTAATAATAGTCGAGTATATAGCACTTATATACATGAAAACATATGTTGCAGTTCAAGTTGGCTTTCCATATGGATAGTTTTCCATTGTTCTAATAAACAAAGTTGGTAAACAATGCAGATATAATGAGTGTGAAAGTCGTCAAGGGTATCCATGCAGAGGTGTTTGCCGGAATACACCGGGTTCCTACGAATGCAAATGCCCCAGTGGTTCCCACAGTGCTGATCCGTTTAATGATCCTTGCAATCCCAATTTTCCGCTTTCAGCAAAAATCACCATCGGTACATATGATCCATATTTCATCTCCTGGTCCACTCTTTTATGTGTATATCAATTCTTGATATATATATATATATATATATATATGAATATTAAATACTTTTACATCATTATTCCAACAGATAGCATGGTATTTTAGGATAATGACATCATCAAAAGACATACCCACTTAATGCTTTATTTAAAAATTCGGATAATAACAGTACATGCACAAATTACGATTGTTTAGAAGATTTTATTGGTTTTTACAGGCCTGGTTTCTTTGTTGTTTATGTAGGTGCAATAGGTGGACTTCTTATCATAGCAGTTGCAGTGTTTGCCAGTCTTCTTGCCAAAGAGAAAAGAAAGATGAAAGATTATTTTAGAAAGAATGGGGGTCCTATAATAGAAGAAGTTAACAAGATTAAGCTCTTCAAGAAGAAGGAGCTGGAGCAAACACTTAAAAATAGTAATCGTATTGGACAAGGTGGCTTCGGTGAGGTTTACAAGGGATATATTAGAGATGAAACTCAGCCAGTAGCTGTCAAGAAGCCCAAGATTGATGTTAAATTAGCAGGTCAATTTGCAAACGAAGTTATTATTCAATCTCGAGTCTTGCACAAGAACATTGTTAAACTCATAGGGTGTTGCCTAGAAGTTGATGTTCCAATTTTAGTTTATGAATATGTACGTGCCCAATGGTAGCCTCGACAGAATTCTGCATGACAGCAACAGGGTGCCTCTCAACTTGGATCTACGTCTACAAATTGCTGCACAATCGGCAAAGGGTCTAACTTACATGCATTCAGAAATCACTACACCAATTCTTCATGGCGATGTTAAACCAGCTAATATACTTTTAGATGAGAACTTTGTACCAAAGATCTCCGACTTCGGTACATCTAGGATGATTACCGTTGATGAAAATTACGCCTGCACTATCATTGGTAACTGGGGCTACATGGATCCAGAATATGTGCTGACAGGCCTATACACGAGTAAAAGTGACGTCTACAGTTTTGGAGTCGTGCTCTTAAAGCTCTTTACTAGGAAGAAGGCCTTAGATCCTGATAACAACAGCATAATGGGGAATTCCCTTGATACTTACACAAAGAAGAAGAGAGTGATTGAGCTTGTTGACCCAGAAATAGCAGCGACTGGAAACACGGGGTTTTTTCATAGTTTGGCAGAAATTATTGTTCAATGTCTTAGTACTGATATTGATCAAAGGCCTGAGATGGCAGATGTAGCAGAGCGTCTTCAGTACCTGCTGAAGTGATCTCAGGGCAGATAAATTGAAACGTGATTTGCTGGTTACTTGATGCAATTTGTAGTTTAAAATCTTTCATATAGAACATGAAATTGATGCATGGCTAAAATATGGCCAAATAGGTTTCTACTATTGATCCGAAGAAAATGTGAGCACATGTGCATGTTACAATTTGTCAGGTGCCGTGTGTTCAAGAAAAAAGCATGGCAAGTGCCATCTTTAGTGTTGTACTAGCTTGCAAGTGCCATGTATATAAAAGTTCATTTCTTCGTTTGCGACAATTGTTATATTCTTCGGTACTTTTATCATACACAATAGACCCCACTGCTATTTATTTTCTTTCAAATTGCATTATCCTATCAAAGGCTTCAGAGCATCTCCAAAAGACTTTGTAAAATGAATCTCTAAAAAGCAGGATTTAAAAGATTTCTAAAATTTAGAAGATTTATAAAATAGATAACGCTTCAAAAATGTAGAGCACAAAGCAGCCGCCGAGCCATGGTCAACGCTCAAGTGTGGCTAGGCAAAATCAAAGCAAAAAGTACAGTTTAAGAGCAATACTGGATTAGCACAAAGTTTTTTAACCAAAGAAGAGTTCATATGTGTAGGAGTAGCAGATATCGTGCTACAGGTGGACGAGCTTGCCACTTAATCACTTCATCACAAGATAAGAATTCAAAATTTCATCCGATGCCTTCAACTAGTGATGAATCAGAAAGGCTGGCAAAGCTCTCGGCGGGCCGGGGATTGCTTTAGCATCCGTTGTTGGGCTTCTTGGGTTCACGCAGATACAGCCCAAGGATGAATTTGTAGGCTGCAAATTGATGAGGGAACTTTGGGGGATTTTTTTTTGAACCCATTCAAATTTCCATTAACCTCAGATTTGAATGTAGTTTTAGAGGTTCTAGGTCTAGGAGACAAACAAATGCACACACATTGTGTACATTTATGCAAGTTCAAATTCGAAATTAAATTTATTATTACTATAATCACATTTCTTTTCAAGTTTTATATAAAGGTTCGAATCTTAAGTGAATGAATTTTAAAATGGTAGAAGAAAAAACAGTGCGTTGCATCTGATGGCCTCCGGAAGGCAGGCATAATAATCTCAAGGGGTGGTGGGGTGACAAAAGTTGTGGAGAGTGAAAGACGACACACATGAAAAGTGCTAGCTATAGGTACCATATGACAACACGTACTATTATACTCTCGATGTTCTAAATTGTAAGTTATTTTGACATTTCTAGATATGATGATTTTTATTATGTATCTATATATGTAGTATATTATACTATCTAAATGTGTAACAAAAAAAATGTATTAAAAAAATAAAAACGGTCTTATAATTATAATTATATATTATGATTATTGGGTGATTTACATTAAGCCTTGTTAGCGGATATATAGTACACATGGCTTCTGTGGCGAAGCTACTCGCAAATCAACCCTGGTGCACTGCTTTAGTAACTTGCACAACTATATAGAAATACATGATAAAAATAAGACTAATAAAGAATAAAAAAATTACCCTGGTGCATGTGCACCCGGTAAACTCTACCTGGCGTCACCCTTGCATGGCTTGTATCTGAAGCAATCCTAGAGTACGGGAGAGACAACAGTCAGTTGATCATTACTAATCCTAGGGGAGAGTCGGAGAGAGATGTCATAAAGTAAAGCAACGAGGGGTTGATATATTACACTAGAAGAAAAGGATTGAGGCTGTGATTTATGCAGGCAAGCACCTCCTCCATCTCCATCCGCTCATTTTCCTTTCCGTGGATTACGGGGGTTTCATCCCATATCCTGCTGTGACCACAAATCTCTCGGCATCATGTATATCAATGTCGTTATTTGCATCAGATATAGATAGATTGATGCTATGCACACATACGGACGCTGCTTAACTCTCAGCGGAAGAGGATCGCAGAGGTATGGACCAAGAACAAAAGCGACTCAATAATCAGCAGCTAGCTAGCCTAGAACCAGCTTGCAAGATCTGATCGATAGTGGGGGTATCTTATCCGGCATACGCATTCACTTGTGTGATGCCTGTGGTTCCTGCTAGCTGGAGCTTGATCGCTAGATTCTCCCAGGCCGCGCGCCCACATATTTGCTTTTTTTTTTTTGACAACAACACATATTTGCTTTGAAGGTCGTTGGAACACATAATCCTAAATGCGCAGCACTGCACTGTGCTATCAGTTTGGTTGGCAAACAAACGTCGTGGTCAGTCCAAGGCTGAGCCAAAACCAAACATGCCTGCCGGCGAGGCAAAAGGCCATGCGTGCCAAAGCCCAGCTCGCTCGTGTCTGCTCTGTCTCTGCTGCAGCACCAGCGCGTAGCAGCAATCAAATGGGATTTGGGAGCCGCCGCTCATCGTCGTCGTAGTCAGCAGAACAACAATTAAAAAAAGGAGATCACATCACATCAATCGGCATGCGTCCGACCAACCGCGATACCTAGCTAACCAATCGACAGCAGAAATGTGTGGACAACCGATCAGTTCCCTTTGCCGTCCATCACCCTATTTTTTTTCTCTCTCTTGCTGTTTTCTTCATCAGCAACAATCGACTGTATTATCGCTGCGTGCTTACGTATGGGCTTCTGGAAAAACCAAACATGAGCCGACTCAACAGGCGACTGCACTTTCATGTAATATCTGTTGCTAGCAGCGATGGTGAGACATCGTCGTCATCAACAACGGACTAGTTCGCGGTGACAAAGAAAGAAAGTTACTTATCACCATACCCAGCACACACAACCTGGTCGTGGTACAGTAGCACACACAAGCAGAGTCGGTCAGTCGTCCAAGAGCAAAAAAGAAAGTGCAGATCAACAACTACTTGTAGTAGTAATAAAAGTAAAATCATAATGCTGACGATAGGCGTGTAAGATTCAAATACTTCTCGCGAAAGACAAGGAAAAAGCACCACTGGGAGGAGAAAGACCGATAAAATATGAGGATGGTGGAACACGGCTGGAAAGATGCTTTGCTCCTTCATGATCTAAAATCTCTCTTTTCTTTAATTTTCTGTAGCACCGTCAAATATGTGAACTTCATACGATTTAAATATTCTTGCATTTCTTTCATTTCAATTCTTCTACCATACTAGTACGATGAGCGAGACCTTTCAACATTTGACATAGCCATCCACCGGGTCTCTAGGGCGCGTTTGGTTGGCTGGTTCCGGCCTAGCCTGACTGATGGGATGCAAGATTTCAGTGTTTGTTTGCCTGTTCATTGTCTAGAGCCTGGCCCAGCAGATGTAACCGCGCCTCCGCAGCCTGGCCCGTGGGAAACGGATTTCGAACTCGTTTCCAGGCAACCTAGCTCGCGCGAGCTTTGCTTGTGCGCGCAGAAGGAAGAAAGGGTACGTGGGAGACAGAAAATTATGCAACCAAACGCGTGGTCAAGCTAGCCAGGCTCTCTGCCACCAACCAACCAAACACTAGCTACCTGTATGAATTTGGCCTGGCTAGCCAGGGCCTGGTTGCTAGATACGGGGCAGCCTGAGCTGAACAACAAACCAAACTCGCCCCTAGTGTCTCACTAGGTGGCCGACACTCATATACATGTTAGAATTTGCAATCCAGATAGCAAATTATTCACGGTAGTTTGGTGAACCTGCGGTCTCTGAAAGGTGTAGTCCTATGTCATATGAGGGAGAAAAAAAAGCCAAAAAGTATTAAGCTAACAAGAAGAAAATAGCTAAGCTCTTTGCAAATCCCAATGTATAAAAGATATAACTCTACCTATAAGACACAACACTAACAAAACTTGTTAGACAATACGATGACCTTAATAAGCACTACTCCAGCTTAGTTTAACATGCTCTGTTCGCTTGGCTTATAAATCGGCTTATCAGCCATTGAAATAGTGTTTTTCTCTCACAATAAACAACAAAAAAAACATCAACCAGTTTATCATCCACCGAAACGATCAATCGAATACCCTTATATACAATTCTAGTGTGAAAAATAATTAAATAAATAATATGCTACAACCAAGCAACTACTCGATTACACTAGCAAGATGAATAATTAGGCAAACAATTAGACAATACGATTTTGTCAGCCTAAGGTCACATTGTTTGGGTGAGAAGGTGTCTGGCAAGCACAATCCAGACACATCCATGGTGCATGAAAATTGTATGAGGGGCGCGCGCGCACATGAAACGTACATGGAGTGTGAATTACATTCATACCCTTTCTTTTTCATATGTTTTTAGTTGTTATTAAAATTTGCACTCAACTGTTCTTTTTTTTTTATGCAAATCCCGTGTCGAGTGGATTGCGGATGTCCGAGATGATCCCAGCAGCCCCCCTTCTTCCATCCACAGAATCCATTTTCTCTCCATGAAAAAATACGAACAACCTTAAGAGGGCGAAACTTAAATGAAGCTGCATCGTCACTTTTTTTTCCACGCTATAATGTGGTAGTGGTACCGGTACGACACCAATAGGCCGGCCTGGTCGTTGTAGCTCCTAGAAAGAGGGCAAGGAACGAAGCAAGGCATCTCACAGACTCTCCTCGAGGACGTGAAAGAGAGGTTGCTTTGCTCGCCTCCCTAGCTAAGCTGTCTGGGCTTGACTCTTGGGCAGATATAGGTACGTGTGTACTAGTAGTACGTAGTAGAGATAAGCGCCAGCCATGGCAGCATCAAGTGCTGCTCTCGCTGTCCTTATGCTCAGCTGGGCGGCGGTTCTCGCCGGCGCGTCGCTGGACACGTCGCCGGTGACGTTCCAGGCCGGCTACATGCCGCTGTTCGGCGGGGGCAACCTCGAGCCGTCGCCCGGCGGCCGCTCCGTCCGCCTCAAACTTGACCGCCACACCGGTAAGAATGAATGAATGATGCTATTAATTATATTAATCTCTCGATCTGCAGCCAGCTATAGGTAGCTAGTGCGTCACTCTCTTCAACTATATGATTTGTTTCTTCTTCCTCTTCTCCGCCCTTCAAATTTCTCCTTCTTGATCACTACTAAGTACGTATTTATGCATAATAATAAGCATATAGAATGATTCATCGTCCATCAGGCTCCGGGTTTGTATCCAAGTCGGCTTACCACCATGGATTCTTCAGTGCTTCCATCAAGCTGCCCGACGATCAGACCGCCGGTGTCGTCGTCGCCTTCTATGTAAGCTGCTTCTTGGCTCCACCGTACCCCCAAATTCCATCGATACCTCTTTCTACATGCTTATTGTGTAATGTCAAAGATTAACTGCGGCATCAAGTCAAAGTTCAGGAATTAACCACTTGCTTCTAGATGTTAATTTCTTTCTTCATGCAGACATATATGGTCCAAAGTTTTTATGTGGAATTTGGCGAGGGCCTACTCCTTGTAGTTAAAAGTATAAATTCATTCTTTTTTTAAAAAAAACAATCAAAATAAAGGCTTCTTCCATACACAAATTTCTGAATTCCCCAATAAAGAAATAATTGTGTACATAGTAGTGTGTTGATATAGATGTGCACACCGGGCCACTTGCTCGTCTTCCTTCCTTTCGGTCTGCCCATGAATTGATAATCAACCATAGAATTTGGCCAATGACACGAGGCGTGTGCCGTGCCTACACACAAGTTGATTACCAGAAAGTACCCTAGATACAACGCATGGAAAGAAAAAGAGTGGTTCCAAAAAACCTATCCTGTTTTTTTTTTTCTTTTTTTTTATGAAAAAACGACCCTAAAGACCTATCCATTACTACCTTTTAGAAGTTTCTACTTTCTATATATACGCGCACCGTCCTAACGAGAAATGCTTGAATCCTTTTTATTAATTTCGTCTCCTCAAAGCATTGGATTACACCTTCTGTCCTTTAGTCCCTTTTTCTTACTTGCATACATACATACATATGGTGAGCGAATTGGGCTACATATATAGGTTTTGTTTGGAATGGTTTCTTAGTAGCCATAGCTAGAGAAGCTATTTTTTCTAGCTTCACTAGCTTACAATTTTTTTAGGAGAAAAAGTACAAGGAAGATGTATAAATGAACCATTACTATAACGTATAAAAAAACTCGATTGCGGGAAGTACCTTTTTTTTCTTTTTGTGATCATGGATTTCATTTATCAAGTATGAGGAGGATTACAATTTGAGGACAACAGGCCAGAGACACACCGGGGCAATTGACCACCACCCGACCCGTGTATCGCCTGTGACTTGTTTTGCTAGAACATGTGCTACCCTATTACAAGAGCGAGGCGCAAAAGACAATTTAAACTCTTGGAACAAGGTGCTTAGCTCCCTGATTTCATTCAGAATAGGCATCACACTTGAACGCTACCAGTCCCTCGCTTTCCAAAGCTAGATCACCTCCTGACAGTCAGATTCTATCCAAAGTTTTTGAATACCCAACTGCCATGCCAAAACCAGGCCATCCCGGCAAGCTAGCACCTCCATAGTTAGCACGTCCAGGCAGTGGCCATACCATTTTGCATATCCCCTAGCAAAAGCTCCCCTGACATCACGTATAACAACACCTGTTGCGCCTTGTCATTGTTGTCCATAGAAGGCTCCATCAACATTGCATTTAGACTGCGGGAAGTAACATGCGCCCTCGAGTATTTGCGCTTAAGGTAGAGGACTTCTCACCTAGTCTGAGAAACCCCATGAACCGCGTACCTCACTCGCACATAGGAACCCATTACCAGTGAGTGAGCTAGTGTCCCAAACTTGTGCTCTGGGAACGTGGGATGGACAAGAGGGTTCTTTTACCTCCAGCCAGCCCATTCGTCTCCATGGCGGATTCAATTTGTCACATGAGTTGGTCTATATTTTTTCTTGGAAACCAAAGCCGTTTTACGAGGAGAAAATCCTCGCATGACCTTTAATTTGATATATCACGGCCTCACCTGCCCACCCGGTAAGATGGATGTAACGGATTGGCCATTATTTGTACTTTCTCCTTCCAAATTATAAGTCACTTTGACTTTTTTGGTCCATCCATTTTTCTATATATCTAGACATATTATTATATAGAGATACATAACAAAATAGATGTACCAAAAAAATCAAAACGACTTATAATTTGGAACGGAGGGAGTAGGTTTTTTATTCAGGACATTACAATTCTCCATTTGAAAAACGCCTATAATGCATCTAATATGAACCTTACCATTACAATTCTTCCTCCATTTGAAAAATGCCACACTATATGTCTTGGGAGGCCTTAGGACAAGCAGCAGCGTACTAAGCAAACATGTATTTTCATATGGGCAATATTGCCCTTGGATATTGCCCTCTCATCTACTCACTGACACGTACACCCCACTTATCATCCCCTTTCTTCTCTCCTCTTACCATCTTCACAAGCCGTCTTTGCTCCCACACCCCATTCCATGGCATCTCCCGGTGTCATCCCAACTTCCACAGCGACGTCCTCGGGGCTCCTACGCGTGGCACTCGGTAACCTCACAACCCTTCTAGCCCCAACGCATGACGACCCTTGAGGGAGTGGCAACAGACAACAACGTGCGGTGTCAACTTGGCCTGGCTTTGGGCGGCTTGTGAGATCTCGGTTCCCGGCGGCGAAGGCACGCGGACCGGAGGGAAGCCAGCGACACGAGAGATCCACCACCGACACGATCGAAGGCGACTCTAGCATAGCAGGGGTCCACCGTCGATGTGGTCGAGGGAAGGACGACGCCTGATGCACTAGAATGGAGGCCACACTAATGCAGTTGAAGGGAAGGGAAGGGCGAGCGTGTTGGCGTTGGTGCCGGAAGGATAGAGTCTTGTGGCCACCTGCGTTGGGAGGGGGCGCGGTCTCTTGCCACTGCCATCGTCGACGGAGGAGGCCGCGTGCACCGGTCGTTGCTGGGGACGGAGCTAATTCATGTTGGCATGGCTGCCATTGGGTAGCACAAGGCTACCACTCGCATGTGAGGCGGTTGGAGCACTAGCACGGAGGGAGGTTGGAACAAGCGAGGTCAACAATGAGCGCAGAGGTGGGGCCGAGGAGGCGGGTGCCACCTTCTTGGGTCATGGCGACGACCGACAGGGAAGGAGAAAGAGGAGAGGAATGGGATGACAAGTGGGACCTATGCATCAATGAGTAGAGAGAGGGGAGCAGCTAAGGGCAATATCGCCCATACAAAAGTATCTGTATGCTCGGTACGCTGCAGCTAGGCTCAAAGCCTCCCAAGATGTATAGCGTGGTATTTTTTAAAAGAGAAGAAGAATTAAATGGAAGTTTTCGAATAGGTGAATTATAATGATATTTTTCAAAATTTAGAGAATGTTAACGACCTGAAATTAAAAAAACCCTTATCTGTATGTCGACATGTCAAGTAGATCTTATTTCATGTTAGATTTTGTAGCTCAAAAACTACAAGTGCATCGCTGCCTTAGTGCTTATTTATTATGCCTGATGAGTGGTCGATGGTTTGTTAAGAGTAGTGGTTGCAGATCGAAAGCAGAAGCATCCATTAATGATGACGCCCATTACACATGCTAGCTCAACTGTAGTAGTGCGTGGTGGAAATGTTAGGAGGCATGTACCTGTCAGTTGTCAGGCACTCACGCATGTACATTACCTTCAGACAGAACAAAGACGGAATGGCCGGCGCCTACAAAATTCTCGCCTGCCCTTCTAGCCGCGCGCATCGCATCATCATCGTCGTCGTCGTCGTTCTTAAAGCTACCAGACACGTGTCAAGTCCTTGCTTTTTTTTAGAATCGCGTCAAGTCCTTGCTGATGCACTTTGTTACGCTAGGCAGGTTTCTCATTGTCTTTCATGTTTTTTTAGTAGTTCAGTCATAATCCTGCTGACCCATGACCCACTAATAGCAGGCCCAATAGTTATGAGACTTTTACGTGTATACCATTAAAAAAAATGGTTTTAAAAAGTTCAAACTATCGGCTATGTCTAACTTCAAAACTTTTTTTTTTCTCGCGCCGCTCCGTCCATCTTCTGTTTGATTTGAGCGTCGTTTGGATGTCCTGACGAGTGGACCCGCTGGGGAAAATGACCTCAGTTGCCCTTGCCCGGCGATGCGTCTTCTCCCCCGACCAGCCAGCGTCCTCGTGTCCGGAGCAGAAGAAGTCACCGGCCCCGGCCCTCTGGATGACGAAGTGGCCGACAGACGGGGTGTCGCTGTTCTCGCCGCACGGGAACTCCCTGCTGAGCACTTGCTCCAGCTCGAACCGGAAGTCGTGGACTAGCACGTCGGTGGGGCGGCCCTTGGCGGCGGTGGCGCCGGAGCGCGCGAGCACGGCGGCGAAGGCGGTGAAGGCGGAGACCGGGGGCGCGAGGGCGAGGATGGCGCGGGAGGAGAGCGAGGTGAGGAGGTGGCGCAGGTGGCGGCGGGAGCTGCGCTGCTCCCGCCAAGCGGCGTGGTCGTAGAGCGGGCGGCGGTCGCGGACGCGGCGCTCCTAGATGGCGTTGGCCCAGTCGGGCACCGCGGAGAGAAGGGACAGGGTTCGGGGGCATGGAGCGGGCAACGTGGAGGCGGCGGGCGGTGAAGGTGGAGCTGGAGCTGGGCGGGTGCTGGTGGTTGCCGTGGGCGCGTCCGCGTGGTGTCGGGGTTTGGGCGACGGCGCCGCCATGGAATCCGACGAGGGTCCCAGTCCCAAGGGAAGGGAGGCTTCCCCTTCCCGTCGAGCTCACAGAGCCACCAAAAAGCCATTCCAACTGGGATGGGTGGATGTCGATGGAAACTTGTGGCGGACGAGCGGAGCCGAGCGGATCTGAGCATGACAGGTGGGGTCCATGGGGACAGCCTTGGCCAGCCCTGGGATGAGAATTGTTTTGCAATAATTAATTTCAAAACTAATTGCGCAGAAGCGGTGACAAATCGGGTGAGACGAATGTATTAGTCCATTCTAATTAGCACATGATTAGCCTACGTATACTATAGTACCTGTGGCATGAATAATTTTTTTTTGACTAAGTTAAACTATCTTAGATTTGACTAAATTGACTCTCAAAAAAAAGATTTGACTAAATTGTTATAAAAAAATATATCAACATTTATATTAGCGTAATTAGATTCAACCTGAATATTTTCCGACTTTCCATGACATAATAATATGTTTAATTTCAAGCATGAGTGCATAGCCAACCCTTGAACAGGTATGAAGCAGGGGCAGGGCTCAACAAAGAAATGGCACAGGAGAAACAAAATTTCTAGGGACATTCGAGTCATTTGCCAGGGACGTTTGACACCGTTACAGCTGAAATCAGACGGAGTGACGCGCGAGAAAAAAAAAAGTTTCGAAGTTGGACACAGCCGATAGTTTGAACTTTTTAGGAACACTGATAAGTAGACCATCTTTTTTAATGGCATACACGTAAAAGTCTCAATAGTTATCTGCTTACCGTCTAGTCCTAGGAGACGTCTCACCGGCCCACAAACACACACCGTCTTGTGGAGGCCTGTTTGGTAAAGTTTATTGGGACTTTTACATGTATACTATTGAAAAAGTTAGTAATTACATATAAGTCATTAAAAAGATGAATTCTCACAGTTGGCACTGCTCTAAACTCTTTTACTCTCCACGCCACTATAGTTAGATTTGTCTCTAACAGTGTTAAACTGCAATTGTGAAAAATAAAAAATACCCTTACATCTAAATATGTCATTAATTACTTTTTAATATTTTAATGACTTCAAATAAAAAACTCAGAACTAGAAAATTGTAGATTTCGACAAGATCTATAATTTTCATATTTAAATTATTTTCATTCAAATTAGTACAAAAAATGTATGATTTTCATTAGACATTAATTATATATTTTTTATAAAAAATAAATGAAGATAATTCTTATATGAAAACTGTAGATCAGAGTGATTTCTATAACTTTTTAGTTGTGAGTTTTTTCATTTAAAGTCATTAAGATGCTAAAAATAATCAATCGTATACTCAGACTTATATTTAGACGTAAGAGTATTTTTGACTTTTCATAATTATAGTTTAATAACACTATTAGAGGCAAATCTGACGGTAGTGGCATGGATGGCAAAAAAGTTAAATACAGTGGCAACTGTGAGAATCATCTTTTTTAAATGTCTTATGTGTAATTATCAACTTTTTAATGACATACATGCAAAGTCCCAAGTTTATTTGTCAAGCGTTTTCCAGATAAGTTACTGTAATGATCGTGGTGAATTGAGGGGATAACTAGGCCTTATGCTATGCCATGAGCTTGAGCAGGAGGGGATGAGACTCAGAAGCAGGGAGATGAGACTAGATTGGGTTTCTTCATGATTCTCATTGCCTGATTCCAATAGATGTTGCGGTAGGAGCTCTGTTCCTTGATCCTGCAGCTAGGCATTAAACAGCCGCTACACATAACTCCTAAACATAACTCCTGTAACTCTTGACCTTCTAATCTTCTTCTTGGAACTTGATCTGATCATTAGGCCACTTCGTGAGCCTGGCTGCCCGCGCCATTAACAGCTCCCCTGCCTTGTGCCTCTTCAGCCCCCAGCCTGCATGCGCCCCCTTGGGCTCTCCACTGGTGCCGCCCTTTATGCCCATGACATCTCCCCACCCCTTGAAGTCCCAGCTCGCCCTCGAGCTAGATGAGAAATTGGCCTCACGATGCAACCGCTGGTTCACGATTGAGCAACTTCCAAAAATTGAGGTGTGTAATCCACCTGGATCAAAAGAAAAAGCAAAATGGTCCTCCACTTGGGCCGATAGCAGCAGGCCTGCCCAGGAAGCCTTCTCCCTGCGAAGCAACCCAAGGAAAACAGCACGTGTGGTCCAAGCAAGAGGCGGAACAGCCGCAGCTGGCACCTGGCGGCAGTCGCTCCCGTCGATCTGTGGGACGGCGGTGGATCGGGAAGCTGGAGAAAAAATGCGCCCCAGCGGTCTGGGGCAGAGGCCGAATCCCGGAGGTAGGTGGCACCGGACTGGCGCAACCCGACGGAGGCGGCTGGCGACCGGGCGGCGACGACTCCCAGCCCTCGACAGGGGATCCGGAGGCCACATTGGAGGCCACTCCGGCGGCCCAGCGGCGGCGGCCGATCCCAGGCGACGGCAAATCCAGCGGCGAGGAAGTCGCCGGACGCGGGTATGGCGGCGAATCGACCGGGTAAGTCGATCTTTTGGCGGCAACTCCTCCCCCTTTTGGCTGTTGGGGAATCGAACGGTAAAAGCCTCCTCTTCCTCCTCTTTCCCTAGATGCTTGGGCGGCGGCGGTGGCTGAGGTGCCGGGGCCGTTAGGAATGGTGGCGCCGACGAGGGAGGAAGCGACGACGGTGGTGGTTGTGGGGTTGCTGGCGGCTGAGGCGCCGGTGATGGAGGCGGTGTTGGAGGTGGCGGCAGTGGTGACGCCGGTTCCACACGGGCGGCTGAAAGGTCCTAGATGGCTAGAGGGGGGTGAATAGCCTAATAAAAATTCTACAAATCACTAGAGAAAATGTTAGAATAACACTTAAGCGAAGCTTTTGCTCTAGCTCTACTTAGGGATGCAAAGCCACATATCCAAGCAATTCTAGTTAGTTAAGTGCCTAACAAGCAATAGCAAGAACCTAAGGCACTCAACTCTAGCTTAGAAGAACTACTACCAAACTAAACTAACAACCTAGCAAGAGAGCTACCTAAGCAAGATATGAACGAAGGTAAAAGCTAGGAAGGAGGTGATTGTTATACCGATGCCTTGTGAAGTGAATATATCAATGTGAAGATCAATCACAATAAGATCACCAAGAGTAGCCGGGAGATAAGATGAATACAATGATTTTTCTCCCGAGGTTCACTTGGTTGCCACCAAGCTAGTCCCCGTTGTGCCGACTACTCAAATGGTGATTCGGTGGCTAATAGGCGTTTCACAAGTCTAGCCCACTACCCGGGCGCCACAAGAATCCACCCAAATGAGAGTAGCTCAATGACACGAGCAATCCACTAGAGTTACCCTTTGGCGCTCCACCGAGGTGGGTACAAGCTCTCTCACAAGTCGATGAAGCTGACCGCGAACAATCACCAACACGTGCCGAAGCTTCTCCACAATCGTCAAGTCGTCTAGGTGTTGGCAAACACCAAGAATAATAAGAAAATCCGTGACGATGACGATGACCAAGTGCCACTAAGATGCAATGCAATGATCAAGCACTTGGTTCACTCAAACTCTCAAGAATTAGCAAGCAAAACAAAGAGAGATGAGTTGGGGGCCTTCTCAAGCAAGCACAAGTGTATCAAATGAATGGGAGGTGCTAGAGTTGCCCCTAGAGGCTGGCCAAAACATATAAATAGCCCCCACACAAGAGCTAGCCGTTTGCCTCCTCTTCCTTGCTTTCCTGTGTGCCTCCGGACGCTGTTTACACTTGGGGTCCGGACCATTGGGAGCGTCCGGACCCTTGATCCACGGAGATGCAGAGCCTCTGTGAGAGTGTTCGGACGCAGCCTCTGGACGCTCGCAAAGCACCGTCCGGACTAATGGTTGCGCGTCCGGTCAGCCTGCCATTTGAATCTGCTCGTTCCCGCCTTGCTGTGCTGCTACCACGTCGCCTGCGGACGCACTCAACAGTAGCGTCCAGACTCCTTCTCTTCTGCGTCCGGACCTTAGCAGAGAGGGTCCAGAGAGCTCCCGAGCTCCGGACAATTGTCCGGTGTCTACTGTCCGGACACTAGACAGCGTCCGGTTGATCCAACAGAGGAGTCCAGAGAGCTCCAATCATCCGGACGCACGTCCGGAGTCCTGCGTCCGGACTCTGATCAGCGTCCGGACCTTCTGTCCAGAGAAACCGAGGGCGAGGGTTTTCTTCTAGACGCATACACGTTAGTCCGGACCGAGCAACCCCAGCGTCCGGACCCTGCGTCCGGACCTTCTCTCTTTGTCCAAACGAGTTGCTTCTTCTTCTCCAAGCTTCCATGTGCTAACACCTTGTGATCCAACACTTGTACTCTGTGTTAGCCTTTGTATTGAATTATCTTGGATTTGTTTCACAATTTTAGTGTCACTTAGGTTCATTTTATAAGAATGCAATGCAAACCTAGTGGCACATGATAACCGTAATCGAAACAAGTTTTCCCTTCTTGATAGTACGGCTATATATCCTAAATGTGATCACACTCTCTATAGTGTCTTGATCACTAAACCAAAAATGACCCTATGATATACTTTTGCCTTGGGTCCATTTTTGTTTTTTTCTCTTTCTTCTTTTCCTTAGTTCATGAAGCACTTGATCAATGCACCATTGTCATCCTTCTAGCTTCATGTGTCAAGGTGGATTACCCTAGCTAGATCAAAACACTTAGCACAAGGGTTAATCCATAGGTTTCATCAATTAACCAAAACCAAACTTGGGCTCTCAGCGGCAGCAACAGCGGCCTCGTGTTGCGCCCTCCACTCGCACCAGTTCAACATCTGTTGGAGGATTTCCTGAAGCTTGGCGCAGGATTCTTGCAGCGCCTCAAGTGGAGAAGCCATGGGTGGTGGTGGGTGGGATCGAACCGAAGCCATCTGATACCAAGTTGTAATGATCGTGGTGGATTGAGGGGATAACTAGGCCTTACGCTATGCCATGAGCTTGAGCAGGAGAGGATGAGACTCAGAAGCAGGGAAATGAGACTAGATTGGGTTTCTTCATAATTCTCATTGCCTGATTCCAATAGATGATATATAAATATATATATATATAGGAGCTCTGCTTCTTGATCCTGCAGCTAGGCATTAAACAACCGCTAAACATAACTCCGGTAACTCTTGACCTTCTAATATTCTTCTTGGAACTTGATCTAATCATTAGGCCACTTCGTGAGCCTGGCTGCCCGCGCCATTAACAACTCCCCTGCCTTGTGCCTCTTCAGCCCCCAGCCTGCATGCGCCCCCTTGGGCTCTCCGCTGGTGCCGCCCTTTATGCCCATGACAGTTACACAAATAGAGTGAGTACAAATGAGAATGACTGGAGAGTAAGTGTGGCTAAAACAAGCTATTAAAAAGTATCTTATTTGGTTATTGATTTCATCTTATTCTAGCTATGAGCAGCTCATAAGCTATACCAAATATGCTTTTAGTATAATTCTAGAACATATCATCATTAGACCTAAATCCTATACAACACAAGAAAAGGAAAAACAGAGATTGATCATATTTATCTGAGGATCAATGCAAAGCAAGTATGCAAAAAAAATTGCTCAACATATTAAATCGCTCCTTCAGATTTCTATCTATGGCAACACAGCTACTTCCCCATTCTAAATTATAGGACATTCTATCTTTTCCTAGATACGTAGTCTACTATGCACTTAGGTACACACTATAGTAAAAATTGTGTTTCTACAAAAAGCTAAATATCTAGTAATTTAGAGCAGCGGTAGTAGATTTTATTCCCCTGGATTGTTCATATTTTCTGTTTTTTTTGCCATGGATTCATTCTTAATAAGCTTCCTTAGTTGGTCTTAAATTCCTTCCATTTTAAACTATAAGTCAGTTTTAACTTTTCTATACACACATATATTTTACTACATATCCATATAAGCTTAAAAATGTATTAAGGAGGTGGTCTTTAACTAAACATATTAACAAACTACAATAACAGTTATTTGCATTACAAATATTAAGTATTAGAAAAATCATATTTTAAAGAAACTTTTACTACTAAACATAGCCATCCAATATTTTTGCTAGCAAGCTAGTCAACATGTAAAACAAGCAGCATAAAAAATATATTAAACCTATTGTTACACATTTGTTATTTTTAATAGATTCAATAACATAATACTCTTTATTTTAATCACCAAAACACCTATTATGGATCTAAAAAATTTATGTATGAAACATAATAACTAAAGATAGTTATTGTGCTAATAAAATTGATTTTAGGATTGAACAAATTTAATATACATTTAAAACAATAGTTATCTTGAAAAGCATTGTGACACATAATTGAATTCTTAATTAAATATTGATTTTAATAAAAATACTAGTCATGATTGGTGTTTTTAAACATAGTAAAAGTTATGTATCTAGAAAGAACGGAATTACGATTTAAATCATGGGATGTAGTAGTATTTAGTAATATTTCCTTCCAAATTATATGACATTTTTAGCATTTTTAGATATATGTATATTAAAAATATTTATATAAAAAATTAAGGCTCAAACGATCTCGCCGAGGTAGTAATATACAGTAGCCTATAATGATTTTAACCACGTAATAAATTCTTCTTGTGCTGTGCACTGATCAGCTTTCGAACGCGGACGTGTTCCCTGGCAACCACGACGAGGTGGACTTCGAGCTGCTGGGCAACCGCCGTGGGCACGAGTGGCGCGTGCAGACCAACATCTATGGCAACGGAAGCACCTCCCGCGGCCGCGAGGAGCGGTACCTCCTCCCCTTCGACCCCACCCTCCGGCCGCACGCCTACGCCGTCGCCTGGACCCCGACGGCCATCCTCTTCTACGTCGACGGGACGCCCATCCGCGAGGTGGTCCGCGTGCCGGCCATGGGCGGCGACTTCCCGTCCAAGCCCATATCCGTGTACGCCACCATCTGGGACGGCTCCGCCTGGGCCACCGAGGGCGGACGGTACAAGGTGGACTACGCCTTCGCGCCCTTCGCCGCCGACTTCTCGTCGCTCGTCCTCAGCGGCTGCCCCGTCGCCGCCGCTGCCGCCGACGACGACGCCGAGTGCCAGGTGGCCGTGATGACGGCGGACTGCGCCGTCATGACCCCCGCCAAGCGCGCCGCCATGCGGCGCTTCCGCCGGCGGTACCTCCTCTACACGGTGTGCCACGACATGTACCGCTACAACGGCACCATCTTCCCTGAGTGCGACGATGCCGACGGCTCGGAACGCGGCGACTTCCACAAGTGGGGCGAGTCCAAGCGCGTGTCGCCCAGCAGCCGCGGGTACCAGCAGCAGCAGCAGCGCGCGGACATGGCCGTGGCCATTGCCGCGCCTGGCCGGCCCGAGACGTGGCCGGCCATCGAAACATTACGTGTTGACTAATATGATCTACGCTGCCAGCGCGCATGGTATAGGAGATTAATGGATGGATTTATATTAATATAATTCGTCCAGGAAACAAACAAGCTAGTTGCAGTACATGGTACTAATGTTATGGACACACATAGATAGCCTATAGGTTTTATATATATGTACACTTTACTTTTTTTTAGTCTATTAGCATATGTCCGTGTGTTGCTACGACCGCGGATATCTTAAATTTTGAACGCAATACGAGTATCAATGAAGATAGCATCTCAAGCCATAACATTCGGAAACATTAAATTCCACACAATATCCGAAATTTTTAACTTAGCTGACCAACCTAACATTTCGAGACACATTCAAATAAATAAGCGTCAAATTTAGTAACAAAATGTAAAAAAGTGCATGATAGATACATCTTCCACAACTTTCTCTTTCATTTTCTTATGCCCGTGATGCGGCTAAGATATTCTCGTATGAATGGAGGAATCATGCACCGTGGTGAATTCCCATCATACGCCAATAGGTCGATCACAAATTTCTTCCATAGCCTTTGGCTATCCCGTGCACAAGACAAATAGAAAGAACTAGCCTGTACCCCCACGGGGCAGGAAGTCACGAATATAGCACATTAAATTATTGATATATGAATGTAGACGATTAAAAATATAGATTTGATTGTATATATGGGCTCAGAAGATTAAAAAAATAGATATGCCGATGTTGAATGTGGATATTGAGACTCCTACAGATATAGCATAAAAAGATTCTATTACTTGGTAGAGTTGGTCACCTGTACTGAGGCCCTGTTTGGTAGTTTGATAATTTTTTACACTTGTAAGTACTATCCGTCTGTAACGTACACAAGAAAACCAACAATTTCATTTACACCTGTAATAATGGTGTTTGGATGGAGTGACATATTTTACACCTGTAAAATGGTGTTAGGATGAAGTGACATGCTTCTGCTGGTATGTTTGACACAAACGCTGTACCTGGTATGTTTGACACAAACGCTGTACCTGACCTAGCGCATCTCATGCATGATGCATCTAAAATAGTACTGACATGCATCTTTTCACCTCTCATAGACCATAGCAAGCATCAGTACATAAATATGACAAATAAAATATAAAAAAACATAAAATTGGGGCATCAAATCAAGAAGAATCTAGGACACGTGACTGAGTAGCTAAGTTATAAACTTGTGTTGTGCATCTCAATAGCACAAATATCAACTTCTCAGCATGTCACATGTAATGTTTTACCAGCAAGTTTAACAAAGCTGCAAATACACATTTTTGTATGTCATAAGCACAAGATACAAGGAGCTTATCAATGGTCAAATTCATAAACAATATTGTGCACCAAAGACATCTTAGAAAAGCTGACCAGTGCCATAATTTAAGCACTACCAGAATAAACACACGAACAACATAGATAGATACTGATATGAGAAACACAAATAGAACTTCTCTGAACTCAAACTAGGCCATAACCTTGCAAGATCTTCAAATGTTTGCAACCTCTAATCTGCAGCAAAAAGTTACAAATTTGAGGATGAAATATTGTTAAAATTACAAGAAAATAAGATATCTTTTGAGTTACTAAATGGATGGCCACAAAGCAAACTTACTTGCATTTGATAAAGTTCCAAGCTTGTTTACTTCTTTAGTCAGTCACAAAGTACGCAGTCTTGTTTCATAACCTAGGAATATCTCTCTATTTAGAGGTCCTTAAAAATCTCAGAAGCTTGTATCTTTACATCATCCGATAAATCAGCCATGTCTTTCAACACAGCTAAGCATCTTGTCATTGAAAATTCTTGTCCTTGACATTTATTTTGTGCTGACTTGTAAGTTAATGCCAAAAGTCTGAGAAAAAATGGTAGATATATATAAACTTGTTGACTTTTAAGTTAATGCCAAAAGTCTGAGAAAAAAATGGTAGAGATATATAAAGTTGTTGACTTGTAAGTTAATGCCAAAAGTCATCGGATGAATCTATCTACTAGCATTCATAATCCAGAGAAGGATAGTGTATAAATAAAGAATCTGATGACATAAATTAGAAACTTGTACCAAAAACATAGAAGATGAATACTATATTAGACTATAGGAGTCCTATACTTGTTAAATAACCACTTTTAAAGGACCTGATACTGTCATTTGCATCTACTTGAATATTAGGATGATCACTGGCTGTAGCTAAATGCACACTACTATCGTGCATCTTCGGTTATCCATCCATTTCAATAATGTACTTATATATGCTAATTAAACTTGAAAGGAGAAAAGGACAAGAGAGGTACTGCAGGCACTGCTTGACTGGAATCTGCAATATATCTTCCTCTCTCTGATGTATAGCTAGTTGCAAGATGCAAGCAGGCAGAAACCAATACGACCCAATGCAGTACAATACTGCACTAGTGTCTACTACTGCTAGCATCCTATCAATCAAAACAATGTATTCCACTGAATCAAAGGGCTACTTGAACTCTCAATCAGTACATGCTAATATTTTCAGCAGCTTTATTGCTCATGTTAATTACGACAAAATGTGAACAGGCACAAGGCCAAATATGAGCAACAAGCAGCTCTTCCCCTGTCATCAATCTAGATTCTAGGATATACACTAGCAGAGATTGAACTACCAAAGACCTACAGTACATGGCTACATACATGAGGTCATGAGCAATTATACAACAGAGACAATAGGCACGGTGTCAGACCTGGAACAGGAAGATATCACAGGCCGAACAGATTGTCGTTGGTGCCAAAGATGGATCCACCGAACTGCCTCGTGTTCAAGTCTCCGCCATCCCCGGTGTCCTCATGTTGACCTCTCCACCTCCCGCCCGACGCTCCCTTGCCCCAGATCTGGTTGCAGGTCAGGCTCGCGCGTGCGCTCGAGGCCACCGTCGGCTCTGCAGCAAGGCGAACAAGCTCAGCTCTGTGGAGATGGACCGACGGGGTCGGATGCGGAGGCGCCGCCACAAGAAACCCTCGCCGAGCGTCTGGTTCAGCTCGAGCGAGCGGACAAGAGAGAGGAGCCCGATAGTTACCATGTTTTTTTCCAGACCTCTGGAGACAACTTTTTTTTTCCAACGGTTTTGGGCCAAACCGGTTGTAAAATTATTGGGCTCACCGGTCATCCAAACATGTAATTGTGGCCTGTGTCGGAAAAAAACTGTGGCCTGTAATTTACAGTGGTTTTGGGTCAAATACTAGGCTTCCAAACAGGGCCTGAGACTTTTCATGGCTATGTAGTCCAACGGACTTATGATAGTCACAGATGATCCTGATGCATTCATTAGGAGCAAGCCGCAAAACGGTGAAGGCAAGCAACACAATAAGGTTTTCAAGATTCAAGTTTAGAACACAAATCTTAGAACACGTGCATTCCTTTTCTGTTGATACCGAAAGTTTAGTTTTGGTTAGGCAGGCTACATCAGGTGCGTATTTTTCCAAAAAAAATACGATTTAAATTGGTGGCGTATAGTAGCACACGTGCATTCCTTTTCTGTTGACAAAGGAAGTTCAGTTTTGGTTAGGCAAGCTACATCAGGTGCGTATTTTCCAAAAAATAAGTTTTAAATTGGTGGAGAATAGTAGCACTCTAGATGCATTACCCACAGATCTGCAGTCCAGAGGGAGGTAAGTGAATAAGAAATTCATAAGGAATAATTCCAAAGCAATCAAACCAACTAAAGGATCTCAAAGAAAAATTGTAGTTAGCAATAGTATTTCTTTGTGTACATGAGTTCAGCTTCGTAGCTCCTATACATTCAAAACCCTTCACTCACTACGTACTATCCATATGGTCCCAGGCAATGCAATTGGAATGTCAAATGATCAGTTACGAACCTAGTGTTCTAATCAGTAACCTTTATCCGCTGAGAGCAATTCATCTCAAATCTGAATAATGGCAATCAAGATAATTCCAAGTCTTCCAGAGAATCCTGAATTCATGGTAAAAGCAAAATGTTGATAAAAACACTGTTCCAAAAGGGCAACACAATATTAGAGACTTGATTTGTACAGAAGGCAACACCATTGATCCCTCTGAGTTGGTGGAAACCATGAAGGCAATATCCCACTGTACATATAAGATTAGCAGTTATATATTTGTCAAACTTTCTGAAAATTTCAATGTGATCAAATGACAAACTCAATGACTGATTTACTAATCGGTTAAATCAGTTTAGGAAAAGAAATCCGTTTGCGGTAAGGAGCTATGTATTTTATTCCTGAAATATCGGTGAAAAGGCAGCGACAACCGTGTTGCACCCAAAATAAATCTATAAAACATAGAAAGTTCACTGAAGGGGTGGCCGTACCTGTTGGATGCTGCTGGAGCAAAAGACACAGTGCCGAGGCGCCAGCCGAGGGAGTGTGGTCGCGGCCGCCACTTTGCCGGCGGAGCCGAAGCCAGGAAAATCCCTTTGGCCCGTGCAAGGTCTTATCCCAACGTAAAAAGCGAAATGTAAGCGTGGCAAAGAAAATACGGATAGGAGGAATATCATGCAATGCAACCATGAAACAGTTCTTGAATCTGGGGGAAACAAAGAAGAATTCATCACCTCAGCTAGTCCATCGGACGCCCCGCGCTGCACAGGATCTGGCATTGGAGGCTATTGTTGCATGGGGTAGGCTGGCACGGCGACGGCGAGGGTGGTTGTGTCGTCGCGCATGCCACGCTGGTCACCGGCACCGGTGTGGCATCCCGTCACATCGGGGCAACATGACGCGGGAGGCGGGCATCCATGGTGGAGACCGTGCGCGTGAGTAGATCCGGAACACGCAGGCCCGGAACACGCAGGCGATGGCGACGGATGGGGCGACGACGACGGGCTGAGCGAGGGAGGAGGCGATGGGGACAGATGGGGCGGCGACGACGGGCTGAGCGGGGGAGGCGGTAGCAGGGTCGGAGAGGGATCCGCGCTGTTGGCGCGGCACGTCGTGGCTGCGCAACGGGCGGAGGTCGCCGCGCGGCGGAGGTCCCTGCGTTTTTTTTTTTTTGTTTTTGTTTGTGACGGCACAGCTCTGTCGCGATGGAGGTAGATGAAGAGATGAGGATGGCTGTGGGGCCCGCGGGGTTGGAGTGTTCAGTGCTGCATGTGGGGGCATGGCGGGCATCAGACGGTAGTAGGCAGGATCGGATGGCTGAACAGAAACACATAAATATAGATGACCACAAACATAAAAGTATTGTGCTCACCGTGGAGATTGACATGAGTTTTCCATTGTTCCGTGCAGACATGAATTGCAGAAGGATGAAATCATTTAAATTCCTATAGCATAATGTTCAACTTAACGATCCAATTTTATATATAGCATAATAAAAGGTGGTGGAAATGAAGTTACCCATCTTCTGTGACTGGAATGCCACTTGGAAGTATATGTTCAAACATAAATACATTGACGCTCATTGCACTTCTATAACCATTGGAAACATTGATAATTCTGTGTACATAGCCCTTGTATGGCATATCTTTACACCAATCATGAATATGAGCAGGATCAAGCGTAGTGAGAGTTTTTTCTCACGGTCCAACACAAAAAGGGTAAGGAATCTCTTTTCCATGGCATAAGAAGCTGCACAATGATTCAAATTAGAATTTCAAAAAGAGACTTGCAATAACCATATAGAAATATCCTTACAAATCTCCAACGTGAGGCGTCATATTTCATATATGGCCAAGTTTCTAATGATTTAGCTAACTCTTGAACATTAAGCTTCTCTGATTATAGCTTTAGCGCAGATTCATATATTGTCTACAGAAACAAATATGTTTAGAAACATGAGAAAGACTTCTTACTGTGGGTATACTACTTATAATTAAGAAAATCCACAAGAGTATACTTGTATAATAAAAACAATTTACTCACACTGAATCTCAAGTCCATATAATGCTTTGAAATCATCACTTTAACACTTGTCAATCTTTTATTCTAATTATATGCAAGTAGCCACACACCCATATTGAAACATTCTGTGGGCATCGGTTGATTCATTCTTAGTGATGCTTGGAGTTGACGAATGGTTAGGGAAACAGTGTAAGGTTGAAAAGCTCCGTACCCAACTGGTCCTATAAGAGAATAAGTTATGATGTATAGTCTGATCAAATATATATTTTTGCTGAAAAATTATAAGAAGCTTACTCCAATGTCTCAGCATCATCAATTTTCATGAGATAGTCACAGAACATGTCAATCAAATCTTCATTGGTCGTTGGCATGTCAAACGTGGAAAGGTTGCACAATAAAAATGGGTCCATAGCTATATTAGGAGAGCATGCTGCAGAAATTTTTTATGACACTTTTTCCTCTTGAATGGACTATTAGGACTTTGTAGTATTTCAACATCAGACATGCTTCCAATCGCTTCATCATCAATTTTGACTAACAAACAGCCCTTTCTCTTGTTTAACTCCGACGACAATAAAATAACAGCCAACTTTGTCCTGAATTGTGTCATATTTTCCTACAAAATATGATGCATCTTCATTTTATAATAATATCATTAAGTGCACATGTAACAACCTACGGTAACCTTATATGATATACCTGTGTTATGGTTTTAAACAGACTTTACCCAGTCCAGTGTTCAACATACTTTAATAAGAAAAGAACACATGAACAACTGCAGCAACAAAAAAAACATCACACATATCCAATAAATACAAAAAAATTCTATTGAATACAATATTTGGCACGAACCCGTATGTCTGTATTTTCTGCTCGAAATGTATCTCTCGAACTGGCCAAGAAGAAACCTAGATGTTTGGCCACTTGTGATCTTTATTAATATTCTTGAGTTGCGATACATTATATATTTGTTTCTACATTCCCTTGATCTGCAGACATATAGACATAGCATTATATTTAGCTTCACAAATCTTTACTCCTAAAAAGAACAAACAAGAATTGTCCACACGTTATAGTAGAGTTTACATTTGCTCCTTATAACGTATTTGTTAATATTTTCTTATGTACTAAAGAAACAAAATGCATTAATCATTTCCTTTGAGACAGGTAGAAGCAAAGGAATGAGACTGATCCTTATTCTTAAATCACTTCTCTCTGCAGCAAAAGACATCTTTGAAAATGTAGTCTTAGGTGATCTGCAATTTATTCCTACACAACTTATAAGATTCACTCTCTTTGGATAACTGCTCGTATGTAAGATTCACTCTCTTTGGATCAATTTTGCTGCCCTTAATTGAGGTATGGGGTAATGATCAGTGATATTGGAAGTAAAATCTTAGGTTGAGATCTCTTTCAAGTCAGACTAACCATGGCAGTTAGCTTGCCTTTGTGATTCATGTGTGAAGAGTCAATCAAAAAATAGTCTGACTTGATCCAAAACAGTCAGTTGCATTTCGTTTCTCAATGCAAGCCTTAGAGATCATTGCTTGGAATGTTTTTTTATTGATGCATGAAAATATATTCCAAGTTGGTTCTTCGAAAGGAGTTAAAAGTATTGACAATATTATAGTTTGTTCAGGATCATGATTAAACTTTGAGGTTGTAAAGATTGCATCTCATATGTTATAATTTTATCCCCTCAGCAACGCATTAGCATATGCTAGTATATTATCTATTTATGAACTAACAAATAATTAACACTTTGTAGCAACAAAATACACTCACAATAGGAGTTAGATCTTGACGACCAAATGTATTGCCCATTGAATCAAGCACTTGTATCTCGCACTCATTGACATTAACCATGACAAGATACCAATGGGTGTTTTCAATGTTTATTGGAATAAACACCTAAATAAGTATTGTACATATTGCATTAGATAAATATATATTTTGTATACAACAGTAAATCATAATATAAATTGATTTTTACCATGTCATGGGTCTAGGTACGATAAAACCCGTTGCTCAATGGTTCTAATTCCATTCTCGTCATGTGTGGGATATAGGTCATAGGTCATCCATTTTAATTTTATCATCACCATCCCTCTTGAGGATACCGGAGATAAGAGAATTCTCGAGGAGGACCTTACGACAAGCCCTCAACTTCAGATGATCTTGAGCCCTTAATAAGGTAATGTATGCATTTATGACCTGCACAAGTAAGGTAACAAGAACTGTAAATATTTGGGTACAGATATTTCATATGTTAGAAGTAATACGATGAACTGGTCATTTAAAAATGCTATGACCTTATCATTTAAAAATGCATTCGGCTGGAAAAGGACTCCATGTTCATCCTGTCTATGAAAGCATCATCGATGAGCACAACTTGTTCCTTTCCAGGTTTATAAGAGTTTTTTCTAATAGGATCAATAATGTCAAGATCAGCCTGGTTACAAACATAATCTATCTATAGAAAAAAGTTGTGTAAGGAAGATGACAAACGTAGCACATGAAAAATATATAAAACATTGGGAAATAACACATATACAAAAAATAAAAACAATTCCAATACCTTCCGGGACAACCACAATTGACACTGATTTTTCAGATTTGCTATCCAGAGATGTCTCTTCAGATTCACATAATGGAAGTCCATTATCTTTTTTTGTATTATTAACCATCTCTTCTTGGACATCTTGGTTATCATCACATTTTTGCTGCAAAAAGCTACTTGTACCAAAATATAGTGAGTTCATGACATCATAACAAAATCACTGAAGTATGGTTTACCTTTGGGGAAAAATATTGATGGTATTGTTACTATTGTTGCTCTTTTTCCTCTTCTTCTCTTTTGCAGAATTCTGTCCATAAAGCACGGAAGTAGATTAATGATCAATACTTACATACTGCTGAGGTCTCAACATGTCAAGGAGATAAGGAAATACTATTTATTAACTGAAGCAAACTTATTGAATTTTGACTTATTGAGAGCTCTAGAAATCTTTGCAGGTGATGATTTGTGACTATATGTTATCTTCCACTTTTCATGTTTTTTTGTCGCTTAATTTCTTCCATGCCTACTGCGATTTGAGGGCCTGCTTAGCTTTACTTCTATTAGACAGTATTTTTTGTGGTTGTTGAGTATGAGACCACATTGGCTGCTGAAACTAAACAGGTTACATGATGAAAACAATGAAATGAAAGAATATAGATACATAAATTTCAGTTTTGCATTTACAAATCAATACATCATGTAGCCAATATTCATCCTGCTTAATTTATTTATTACATTAGCTATTCTTCCTATTTTGAGAACATATGAAATTACGTACGTGAATGGAAAGAAATTTTCATGTTTCAGGTGTTGATACATAACAAGTATTTTTCAAGTGTTTATAGAAGGCGGGAAACTAGACACCAATGAGCCAAAAGCAATATCACCGCATACTCAAAAGTACTGCCACAACAAAAGACAGTTCTAACAAAATGCTAAGACTCGGCTTTTCTCCATGACTATAGCACTGCCACAGCAAAAGACAGTTCTACAAAATGTTAAGACTCTTTTCTCCATGACTACATTCTTCATGCAGGTTGCAGGTTGCAGCAGCTTCTAGAAACTAAAGCAACAGCGGCAGCCAAACCTGCAGCGATAAGTTGAATGGATCTCTGGTTCTCCATTAATCCTATAGAATCAATTAACTACAAGTAATTAGAAGACAATATAAATGAATTAACTCCAATAAATAAAAGTTATAATTACCTTCTTCTGGCTTCATGTGCAGCTGTGATATTCGGCTCAAAATGGATCGTACTAAATTCTGTAGTTTCGAGTCGGCTCTCTAATCCAATTTAAACGAACAATGCCAATGAAATTAGTTTTTCATAGACAAGAGCACCCTAATAAATACTATCCAAATAATACATAACTAACATGGCATACTTACCATCACTATTTCCACGCAGCATTGTCACCACAACAATATCACGATCTTCTTCTAGCTTTTTTCCATTTCATTAGATTATCTGTCACTATCTTGTCAAACACCCTTATCTTACAAATAGTATGACTACAAATTCAATTAATTACAAGAAAACATAATAAGTTTGAATTATTTTTAATACTAAAAATTAAAACCCATTACATGCCATCCAATAGAACCATATGTATAATTGGGATCTTTTTATTATAATCGTCGTCGGTTTGTGCAAATGAACTAACCATGAGAGGCATACCAATAATATCTGACATTTGAATAGAACCAAATTAATAAACATTTGGTTAGAAAAAGAACATGTACAACCTATATACAAAAGGAAATTGGAGCACTTACCAACATATGTATCATTATCCATATAGAAATCCCATACTTGGTTAAAGCGCATAAAAGGTGGGGATAATGGAATTTGCTTCTCATCCATGTTTCTGACCTCATTAACTGTTGTCACTGAGGTACAATGACACACAACGTCATTAATATATCACTCCAACCATTTATTAGCCTGTTACAAAAAAAGTAAATAGCTTGTGATGATCCAAGGTTAATTTAAATATTATTCACTGTAGCTGAAATTAAAGGAGTAGATATGTATTACCTTCTCATCCAACAACACCAAATAAAACCTCTTTCTGTCAGGGCAAACCTCTCTACGTGGAATTTGTGGTACACTCAAGCACATAGAGTCCACTTGGTATGATGATGTAAGTCCTCAAAAGTTGGAATGAGTGGCGCTTCAACTCTCTTACACTTAAGTGACCCAGTCATCTTGTACTGAAAGAAGAATTTATTAGCATGTGAATCAAAAGATATATCAACTTTATGTAACTGTTTAAGTATTGTATGTTCTTCCTAAAAAAATAATGTGATTTAAAACATGGACCATTCATATCAGAGTATAATGAAACACGTGATCCATATAAAACATGTGATCTAAAAATTAGGCTTGCATATATGATTACAATAACATAGATGATTTTTAGAAAAAAAAAGATGTGATCTAATACTTGGACCTTGTATATTAGAGCATAATAACATAGATGTAGTACAAAGTTTACACATTTATGATTCTTCTTAGAAAAAAATGCGATCTAAAACTTAACTTGAATCAGTACAACAATAACAACAACACACACAAAACACACCCCGCACATATATATATATATACTATTTAGATGCCTCGTTATTGAACAATATTAAAAATACAGAAACATTTGCAAGAAGTGAATATTGCAAAAACAAAACAAAGAATATCGATAAAGGTTTCTCAAGGCATCTTTAGCTACAAATGCAGATAGACTTGAGGCTTCGATCGGATACTCACATGTATATATAGAGGAGAATGAGCACACGAATATGGAAGGCGCGAACGAGCCTGGCCAAGAAGCAAATTTGACGCGTAAATTTGTATGAGAGAATGAGGAAGAGGGAGAGGGCGCAACAGGCAGCAGGTGAGCAGGCGCTGCTCGGGAAGAGCTCCGCAAGGGAAGGTACAGATGGCAGAGCCCAGCGACAGCACATGGCAGCAGGGGGCAGCGCTAAGGGGTGTCCTGTCATTCTTTTGTAGGTTGATGGATCGATGAGAGATTTGCTTGTCCAATTTTATATTGCAGGCCATGGCAAAAATTTTCTGTCGGGACGTGTGCAGGACGTGTCGACTAATATGATCTATGCTGTCACCGTGCGGTATAGGAGATTAATTGATGGATTTATATTAATATAATTATATATATAGCGAAGACTATACTAGTACTCGTACTTCCAGGATACAAACAAGTGTATAGCTAGCTACAGTACATGGTACTACTGCTATGGACACACATAGATAGCCTTAGGTTCCATATATATGTACACTTTACTTTTTCAGTCTACTAGCATATGTCCGTGTGTTGCTACGGGTATCTTAAATTTTGAACGCAATACGACACAAAAAGGACCAAGAAGACAACAACAAATCCTGAAAGGAAGAAGCAAAAAACTAATGAAGATTCAGTAGAAGTGGAAGAGGAAACACCAAGAGTCAAGAGGGCAGTAGCAAGGGAGGCAAAAGCAGCGACAGAAGCAGCAATAGCAGCAAGGGAGGCTTAGGAAGTAGTAGTAGCAGCAAGAGAGGCGATAGCACAACCACCATGTTTGGCTCTTGTCCCAGTAGTTGAAGAAATGGATGCAGCCCCACTATGCCAGAGGTTTGTTGCCACCATAACGACACACAACGTCATTAATATATCACTCCAACCATTTTTTTAGCCTGTTACAAAAAAGTAAATAGCTTGTGATGATCCAAGGTTAATTTAAATATTATTCACTGTAGCTGAATTAAAGGAGTAGATATGTATTACCTTCTCATCCAACAACATCAAGTAAAACCTCTTTCTGTCAGGGGCAAACCTCTCTATGTGGAATTTGTGGTACACTCGGACACATAGAGCCCACTTGGTATGATGATGTAAGTCCTCAAAAGTTGGAATGAGTGGCGCTTCAACTCTCTTATGCTTAAGCGACCCAGCCATCTTGTACTGAAAGAAGAATTTATTAGCATGTGAACCAAAAGATATATCAACTTTATGTAACTGTTTAAGTATTGTATGTTGTTCATAAAAAATCATGTGATTTAAAACATGGATCATTCATATCAGAGTATAATGAAACACGTGATCCATATAAAACATGTGATCTAAAAATTAGGCTTGCATATATGATTACAATAACATAGATGATTTCTAGAAAAAAAAGATATGATCTAATGCTTGGACCTTGTATATCAGAGCATAATAACATAGATGCAGTACAAAGTTTACACATTTATGATTCTTCTCAGAAAAAAATGTGATCTAAAACTAAACTTGAATCATACAACAACAACAACAACACACACACAGAAACACACACACACACATATATATATATATATATACACACTATTTAGATGTCTGGATATTGAACAATATTAACAATACAGAAACATTTGCAAGAAGTGAATATTGCAAAAAATAAAACAGAGGATATCGATAAGGGTTTCTCAATGCACCTTTAGCTACAAATGCAGATAGACTTGAGGCTTTGATCGGATACTCACATCTATATATAGGGGAGGACGAGCACATGGATATTGAAGGCGCGAACGAGCCTGGCCAAGAAGCAAATTTGACGCGTGAATCTGTATGAGAGAATGAGGAAGAGAGAGAGAGAGGGCACCAGCAGGCAGCAGGTGAACAGGCACTGCTCGGGAAGAGCTCCGCAAGGGAAGGTACATATGGCAGAGCCCAGCGACAACACAGGGCAGCAGGGGGGCAGCGCTAAGGGGTGTCCTATCATTCTTTTGCAGGTTGATGGATCGATGAGAGATTTGCTTATCTGATTTTCTATTGTCGGCCATGACAACTTTTTTCTGTCGGGACGTGTGCAGGACATGTCGACTAATATGATCTATGCTGCCAGCGCGCGGTATAGGAGATTAATTGATGGATTTATATTAATATAATTATATATATAGCGGAGACTATACTAGTACTCGTACTTCCAGGATACAAACAAGCGTATAGCTAGCTACAGTACATGATACTACTACTATGGACACACATAGATAGCCTATAGGTTCCATATATATGTACACTTTACTTTTTTCAGTCTACTAGCATATGCCCGTGTGTTGCTACGGGTATCTTAAATTTTGAACGCAATACGACACAAAAAGGACCAAGAAGACAACAACAAATCCTGGAAGGAAGAAGCAAAAAAAACTAATGAAGATTCAGTAGAAGTGGGAGAGGAAACACCAAGAGCCAAGAGGGCAGCAGCAAGGGAGGCAAAGGCGGCGACAGAAGCAGCAACAGCAGCAAGGGAGGCTTAGGAAGCAGTAGTAGCAGCAAGAGAGGCGATAGCACAACCACCATGTTTGGCTCTTGTCCCAGTAGTAGCAGAAATGGATGCAGCCCCACTATGCCAGAGGTTTGTTGCCACCATTGACTTGACAAAAACCCATAAATACAAATCTTAACATTTGTTCAATGTAGGAGGTTGGACTTGGAGGAACTAGTGACATTGGAGATAGTACTAGCAGCTGCTCTAAAGAAAATGACACCAAGGAAGAAACAACTATCATCCAAGGTGAAGGAATCCACACCAACAAAGGATGGCAACTAAGGTTTCTGTGTTGAATATTTTGCATGTGTGTTCTAGATGGACTATATAACTAATGGCTATCATGTGCCACTAGTGTAACGAAACTATCCAGTCATGGATCAAGGACCTATTTTGTATGGCCATGTACCACTAATGATTGTCATGTGCCACTGCTGTAAGAACTAATGTCAACTGTTGTAAGAACTAGTGGCAGTATGTTTCAGCATGTTTGCATTTCGTTATGGATCAATTTCAGCAACATGTTGTTCTGGATCAGTTATGTATGTTGGATCAGTTATGTATGTTTGCATTTCTGACAGTATGCATTTTGTATGGCTATGGATCAAGGACCTGATATGTATGGATTTTATTTGTAATTTCAGCATATTTCAACATGTATTTTTCACCATGTTCCATACACATGTTCAATCATGTTCCATACACATGTTCAATCAGTGGACCCTCAATCAGTATTTTTCATACACATGTATTTTTCACCATGTTCCATACACATGTTCAATCAGTGGGGGTGAGAGAAGCTTCGAGAGTGATGTGGGGTGCCTGTTGTGGGGTGCCTCTGACCCAACCGGGACCATCCTGAAGAACAAAAGAAAAGGGTGAGGTGGAGGAGGGACATGAAGGTCATTTGCCATGCCCAAACAGAGTTCACAGGCTGCCTTCCATGCCGGCGAGTTCATCTGGCACGACACGTCAGCGAAAATGGCAAATCCGTAGGAGGCGAATTGCATGCAGTGGCAAATACGTAGGGGCGCTTTTAACGTTGGCAACTAGAGGAGCGACATCAGTAAGAGTGCCAATAAATTAAATAGTCCTACAAACAAGCGTATAGCTATAGCTAGCTGCAGTACATGGTACTACTGCTATGGAAAGATATAGATAACCGATAGATTCCATATATATGTACACTTTACTTTTTTAGTTTAAGAACATAGTATATATATCTATTAATTTGATTTGTACTAGTAGTGCTAGCAGACACACAATGCAATGCAACAAATCTGCTAAGTTCATAGCAACATAGTTGATCACTAGGTCTCATCAGGGCCGGTCCTAAGGAATTTTGGACCTAGAACGAAATTAAAATTTTGGACCTTTTATATAAATATATGATGCTACTACAATCTATTGGTAGTATATATACATACATATTCAAAATGTTACTGATAAAAAGTTAATTGATTGTAAAATAAATATGTATATAAAATAATTTTTATACTATTAAATTACCTCAAAAAAATTCTTCTAACATATACTGGATCCTTATCAACAATAGTAAGTTATGTCTCATTTGAATTAAATATATGTTCATGATCACTCACATTATGTTCATCCACGTCTATGTGAATATTGCTTTCTATGTGTGGTTCTGATCTTCCAGATTAATATTAAGTAGTTCCTATTGCTTTCTATGTGTTGTTATGATCTTCCGGATTAATATTAACTAGTTCCTTCACCGCAACTATCGTCAATGAATTTGGATATGTTGAAGTGCTCTTATTACTCTTAAGAAATTTATGAAGAACCGTTCTCTATGATTTTATCAAATCATCAATTCGCTTTATCTTCTTTCTTTTTCTATTGCAAGAATAATAGTTTCTTGATTATATGGTATTATTAAAAAATCTAGAGAAACAATTACTAACTATAATTTCATAAATAGCAATTATGTGACAAACAATCAGTACCTCAATTTTAGATTGGTACCTTGCCGTCCGGACCTGCCGAAGCCAAACTGCAGGAATAATGGAATAGGGTTGTAGGGATCAGCCGATCAGGATTCAGGGATCACGTTCACATGTAGGTGCAGGAAGCTACTCGCTTTGCTCCTGCAACACGTTGTCAGGCCCCTCAAGCAGTCAAGCGCCCACGCCGCATACGCATGAGGCACGAAGGAAAGCGCAAGCGGAAGCGGAAGATGGCCATTTCCTATTGGTGTATGTATTATTACTAGTGTGCCCTATTTCCTATTAGTCTATTACTACTAGTGTATCACTGTACCATATGTATACATACGTACATACCTACTAGAGGGCCCATCTGATTCCTGGACCTGGGACGAGCGTCCCCCCCCTAGAGGGTCGGGTCTGGGTCTCATTTGACCTTTACGTAGTGAAATTGTTTTTTTAGCTCAATAAGCAATTTTATTGGTAAAGTTGAGCAGTTTTCGTATCCCATTTAGCAAAACAACTTTAGATGTAGTAGACAAAGATGATGAAATGTCGATAGTATCATTGTCTTTTCTTTTTCTTTTTCTTTTTTTCCTAGTTCATCTGACCGCCTATGTTCTTCGGATGAAGGTTGCGCACTTGCGTGCTGGGCCTGGATGGCCATCCTCGCGCTCGTTCTCCATGGCTGAGCCAGCACGCAGTGGCACTTGTGCCCGGGGCAAATCATATAGAAATCACCCTATAGCAACAGTAAAAAATCGTCACAATAGGGACGAAATCATGGCAACAACTACCAGTTGTCGGCCGTTGCAAAACAAGCTGTGAAAAGTCTTTGTAACGGTTTTGCATTATGTTGAAAAGTTCCGTGCTAATTGCAACATAATTTTGCCGTATAATTGGTTGGTGTTGCAACGGATCACCTAGTGGCAATGTTGTATATTGATATAGGCATTGCAACAAGCATTTTTGCCACACATATATTTCGTAGCAATAAAAGCTATTGTCATGCATATACAGTCATACACCGATACGAGACTGCTTTTATTAGTCTTTCCTTTAGTCTCCCACCATTGCGTCCTATGAGATACAAACCTAAGACCTCATGTACTATCTCGCATGTAGCTTACCACCCTACCTACACAACACTTCTGACAATGAATATGATGTTTTCCTTTTGAGTTGGTTCAAAAGGAAAACATCATATTCATTGGCCAGAAGTTTTATGTAAGTACGGTGGTAATAAGCTACGTGCGAGGCAGTGCATGAGGTCTTGAGTTTGTATCTCACCGGACGCAGTGGTGGGAGACTAAAGGAAAGACTAATAAAAGCTAGTCTCGTACCTTTAGTCTCGGTTCGTAACACCAACCGGGACTAAAGGAGACTCTTTAGTCCGATTAGTGTTACCAACCGGGACTAAAGGTAGTTCATCCTTAGATAGAGAAAGTTACTCCCGATCTAAGCTAGCTACAGAATACCTTATTCTGTAGCCAAGCCAGTCAAGACTCGCCACCATGAACCAGGCGGCAGGAACGGGAGGCGTTCGTTGCATGCAAGGTAGTAGTATTGAGCGGACCAGGTAATGGTAATTAATGACAACTAATTTATGGAAGTTATTGTCGTGTCTAACCGTAATTAGCTCTCTTTGATTAGCTCACGGTGATTTTGGAAAATCTAGTTGACCTGCTGTATGCATACATACACCTGGAGTGCGTGCGTGCATTTACTAATCGTTGAAGAAATATTTACGTAAAATCACATGAATACATATTTACCAGAAATCACACCAACAAATATTTACGAGAATTCACACCAAAACATATTTATGAGAATTTAAACTAAAAATATTCACGAGAATCTACACTAAAAAATATTTACGAGAATTTACACTAGTAATATTTACGAGAATCTACACAAGAAATATTTACAATAATAAATATTTACGAGAATCTACACTAAAAAATATTTACGAGAATTTACACTATAGTATTTACGAGAATCTACACTAAAAAATATTTACAAAAAATTACAATAACAAATATTTACAAGAATCTACATTAAAAATTATTTACGAGAAACTACGTTAAGAAGTATTTACAATTCACACTAAAAATATTTACAAATTTTACAAGAATAAATATGCGTTAGAAGTTTTTACGAGAATGTGGACTATAATTAGAAAGGGAGTTACCACAACTTACAAGAATCATTAATCCATGTGAAAGTACGAAAATTTTCAACAGTAACAAACAAGGAAAATAATTGACAAAATCAAATACTAACATGTCATTGTTCATCGGTAATACATCACACGTGAACTTTTAGATGAAATCAAACTAATTCGTCTATATTTGTACAAATAAATTCAACAAAAAAAGTCTTGCTACATCAGGAATGTAGCCTGCCGCCACGCCATCATGGAGGGCAGCCGTGGCCCTGGAGGTGGCCATAGAGCGCCGCCGCCGCTGCCGTGGAGGCCATGGAGGAATGGGACACAGCCGGTCTGGATCTTGTTCTGTGCGCTGAGATCCGATGCCTGGGAGACGGGAGTTGGGGTCGCCGCCGCCGCCGTCACCACCAGAGAGAGGGCCGCCATGATGGAGGATGCCACCACACGTACCAACGGATCCACACGGGGTGAGTCGCTCAAAAGTCGAAGTCGCCATATCCACGTGAGGCGGTCGTCGCTCCTCCGCCAGGAAAACCAAGAGAGGTGGGTCGTGTTGCCACCGGGGAGCTCTGTGTGCGCGGGTCGATTCGAGCCGACGCTAGACTGCATTCGCGCGAGGCGGAGGCGCACGGGGGAGGAGCAGCCGCGACCACCGGTTGGAAGGAAGAGCCATCGTCGCCATGGGGGAGAAGCAGCTCGGCCGTCGGTGAGGGAGGAGGCGCCGCTCCTAGCGTTGGCGTCGAGGATCTGCGCTGCTTTGGAGGAGCTCCGGTCATTGAGAGGAATGGATGCAAGAGATACCGGATACGCATGGTGGTTTATATAAAGTTTGTATGGGCGATCAAAAAGGAAAGAGCAAAATCAGCATTATTAAAATTAATGCATGCGTGTACTAATTAGTAATGAAAGGGGATACGTATAGAGCCAAGCCAAAACCGTGAATCGTGAATGGTCGGACCTAGTTAGGTAGGATGGTGGGCTGGTTTCACGTGTTTTGATCCAGCTACAGAATATGGTATTCTATAGCTAGCTATGAAGTAATAGTTATATATATATATATATATATATATATATATATATATATGACGACACTATTTAGCATCCTGGCCTAAATAGTATTCAACACCCCACAAGTTTTATTTGGATGACAGAGTTGAGTAGTCAATTTGTTTAAATAATTATTACCTCACCTGTTAGAGCATTCACTGTCCACTAAACTATTATAATAAATGGCCTCTAACTAGTGCATGGCTGGTACCAAAATATTATTGATTACACCAAATTAAAGTTTGCATGCAAGGCTTACGTGAAAATAATCCCCTAATTTTCTGTAATCAAAGTATGCATGCAAGAATATTTAGGCAAATAAATCATGGGGTTTTTTTTAGAAACTATTAATCTGGTGAACCCGAATGTAGTAAAAAATGGAAAATAAACCCAAGATGGGATACAAAAATTAGTAGCCTTACTCCACTCGATTCTAAAATTTCTTTTACTAGGGAATAATTAGTCAAGACATCCGGTCTCTAGGCATATTATTTTTTATACTAACAGTATCATTTAAGTCTGTAAATAACTTCGTCCATATCCGTACACAATAAATTATTCAGCAATGTCTGTCCTTTTGGCATAGTATTATTTTACTACTCATAATATTATTTGGATTTATAAATTATTCGGTTTGGATCTATGTGCACTAAAATTATGACTGTTATAGTTACTAAGGGTAATTTTTATTACTGATATTACTGTTTATATAACTTGTGAGTAGTAAATTTTGCTGGAGTCTACAATGGGGCATCCGCTATTTGGATGGGGTAATTTTTATTAATAATACTATCAATTGACCTAATAAATAATTACATCCGAACATGTTCATAGTAAAATTATTATAATAGTCACCTAACTTCGTCACCTTTTATTCTTTTTAATTACTAAGAGTTTTAGTTTGGTCTACAAGTAATTCCATCCTATATCATGAGCAGCAAATTTGGCTGTCATAATTAGCTAGGCGTTTGTTCTCTAATTAGGCTATTTTTTAATAATATTATTATTTTGGCTTAAAAATAATTTCATCTAGACATGTGAGAAGTAAATTGGCCTCTGATAATCAATGTGGCGTCTAGTATATCATATGAGTTAATTTTTATTACTAATAACATATAAGCTGTAAAATTGGCTGTTATAGACACACTCACATTCGGTCTCCGCAGAATAAGTATTTTTTATTACTAATAGTATCACGTGGATTTAAAAATAATTTAGTTTGAACCTGTGAGTAGTAAAATTGCCAGTGATAATCATCGTTAGTTGTCTCCGATAAGGATTTTTTTATTACTAATAGTATCATTTACATCCACAAATAATTCAGTATAGGCCCGTGAGTAATATTTGTGGTGATAATCATCAAGACGTTTAGTCTCGATGTGAGGTATTTTTATTACTAATAGTGCAAACTGGATTTAGAAAAAATTACTCTAAACCCATGTGTTGTAAAATTAACGGTGATAATCATCAAGATGGTTGGTGTACGTATACGGTATTTTTAATTTATGAATATTTTATTTGGATTTAGAAATAGATGAGTAATTACAAATATTTTTATTTGGATTTAGAAATAGATGAGTCCAGCCTCATGAGTAGTATAATTAGCGATGATAATCATCGAGACATCTTATCTTTGTGTGAAGTTTTTTATTACTAATATAATTTAAATTTTGAGATAATTTAGTCTAAACCGATTAGTAGTAAAATTGGCGGTGACAATCATCGTGGTGTCCGATCTTCGTGTGAGGTATTTTTATTATGTTATTGTCATTTATTTCTAATAAATAAGTATGGGTCGGGATAATAAACTTGCCAGTATTTTATATTACTACTATCATCAATTTCTTATGTAAAAAATTCCCAACAGCCTCTGTGTAGTAAACTTGGTTGTGCTACTTGGCAAGAAGATTTATTACTATTAATCTATATGTCTTTTATTACTATTATTATTATCATTTGTTATCGAGACGAGTATTTTTATTACTACTATCCAAATTAACCCCGTGAATTCACAAAAACAATAAAAATCATTATGACAGTAATAGTTCATTTCAGATCTTTTTTCGTGATATTTTTTTCTCATGCGACCATAATTATTTCGATCTATATTAATTATTTCAAATAAAGTAATATTATATAAATTGTTTCAAATGAAGTAATACTACTTTTTATTCATGTATATTACTGTAATACATGAACAACTAATTAGACAAAGATCCGTAGTATGGATTCAAACAAAATTCACTAAAACTGTTTTTAGATTCACACATCATATCATGTCATTTGTAACGTGTATATGAGATCGAGCCCTAGAAATAATAAAACCTTTGTACAGACTTAGCCACTACAGATGCAGAATGATCAAGGCCCTCCAGACATCTAGCTTTATTAATATTATTATTTTCCATATAAGTAATTACATCTAAATCTATGCATAGTGAAATTTATTGCAATAGTAACGGGCTTATGTGGTCTATGGGGATGTTATTTTTTATATCTAATATTATTGTTTGGGCTTATAAATAATTTTGCCAAGACTTGTTACTAGTAAATTTTCCTGTAATAATCAACGGGATGCCCGTATTTAGATGAGGTAATTATTATTATTATTATTATTATTATTATTATTATTATTATTATTATTATTATTAGTATCAATTGGGCCTAAAAATAATTCTTTCTATACTTGTGCATAGTAAATTTGTTGTAATAGTCATTGGTGTGTCTATGCACAGCTCAGACTATTTTTTATTACTGAAAGTATCATTTTCCGAACAAAATAATTTCGTCGTGTCCAGCGAAAAAAAAATCACCTATGGTAATCACTAGGTCGCTCACAAAATAATTATGTCATGTCTAGTAGCAAGTAAATTCACGTGCGTTAATCACTATGTCGTCCGTGCAATGGTTAGACTATTTTTTTTATTACTAATAGTATCATTTCTCTAACAAAATAATTATGTCATTTTAGTGGGAGGTAAATTCAATTGCGCTAATCACTAGGTCACCATTGATTACCACAACTAAATTGCATCTGTGGTAGTCCGTGCACCGCTCGAATTATTTTTTATTACTGAAAGTATCATTTCGCTAACAAAATATTTTTGTCATATCAAGAAGAAAATTCGTCTGTGGTAATCATTGGTGTGTAGTGCACGCTCGGACCAATTTTTTTATTACTGATATTATCATCGTTAACAAAAAAAAAAGTAGGAAATCTCCAACAGGCACCATCCGTGCAAGGATGGTTACACCACCGCCGTCAAAGCTAGAAGGATCGGGGCCGCCACGGACAACGGTACAGGAGGGTGTGCTAGCGACTACATAGTCGAAGAGTCATGGCACGACGCCACAGTCGTAGCTCGGAGGGACGACAGCACCGCCACAGTTGCCGGCATACCGCAAACATGCCGCCGCCAAGCCCTGTCAGCCGCCCAGTCGCTCGCCATAGCCCATGGAACGCCACCATTGCCGGAGGAGGAGGCCTGCTTCCATGCCTCCATGGATGCCACCAGGTCTAAAGATGTTGCTGCCGCTGCTACAGTGAAAGGTCTAGATATGGCTAGAGGGGAGGTGAATAACCTATTAAAATTTTATACTACAACACTTAGGCAAACTTGTTAGAATAAAACACGGCGTAAGCAAGTTTGCACTAGCACTACTAGGGTCGGCAAGCCACCTACCACAAATCTAGTTCCTAGCAAGATAAATCCTATGTCACACACAAGAGCTAGATGACTAATGCTACTAGACTAAGCTACACAAGCTAAGCTAGAATCTCTACTTTGCAAGAATGTAAGAGTATAAGTGCAAAGCTAGAGTTAGAGAGGTTATCCCGACGTGGAGAGAATACCAATCAAACAATAGATAGCTAATGAGGATCCTCGGTAGAGAGACAATGAGACACAATATTTTTTACCGAGGTTCACTTGTTTGCCAACAAGCTAGTCCTCGTTGTAGCGATTTACCTACTTGGAGGTTCACGCACTAATTGGCATCACACGCCAAACCCGTCACCGGGTGCCGCAAAACCAACACAAGATAGGGATCCATAAGCTACGAGCAATCCACTAGAGATACCTTTTGCGAACTCCCGCGGGGAAGGTTCAAGAACCCCTCACAATCCACTGATCGGAACCGGAGACAATCACCTTCCTCCACTCAACGATCCTCGTTGCTCCAAGCCGTCTAGGAGGTGGCAACCTCCAAGAATAACAAGAACTCCCGCGACGACGACGATCACTAAGTGCCACTAGTATGCAATCAATGAGCAATGCACTTGGATTCACTCAATCTCTCATGAATATGTCAATTATCTCAAGAGGATGAGTGGGTGGAGCAATCTCAAGCAAGCACAAGTGTATGAGTGAAGTAGGAGTGCAAGAGGATGCCCCAAGGGTCGGCCATATCACCTTATATAGCCTCCACTCAAACACTAGCCGTTTAGCCCCCAAATCCACTTCTCTGCGTATCTTCGGACACACTTTACACAGGGGGTCCGGACCATTGAAAGCGTCCGGTCCTCTTCTCCACCGAGCTCCAACGGCTCTGCTTGAGCCTCCGGACGCGCGCGCGCGTCTGGTCACCCTGCCGATTCAAACGGCTGCTTCCCGCGCTCACTGCTGCTCGCCACGTGGCTCCGGACGCATCTGTTCATAGGGTCCGGATCCACTGTTCATCGGGTCCGGAAATATTTTCCAGACAACCTGAGAGCACCCGAGAGCAACTTCACCTCCTCTTCTCCTCCGGACGCATGTCCGGATCCTCTGTCCGGACCAACACTTGCGTCCGGATCACTTCCTCCAGAAACAACAGAGAGCAACACCTCTCCGGACACGCGTCCGGAGCTCCGCGTCCGGACCACAAATGGCGTCTGGACTGCTCTCCTCAGCCAAGCTGCCTAGGGTATGCCTCCGGACGCTCACAACAGTCCTGATAGCAGCAACCCTAGCGTCCGGACTCCTTTCTTCTGCCCAAACACTTCACCAACTTCTCCCAAGCTTCCAAGAGTCAACACTAAGTGATCTCAACACTTGTGCACGTGTGTTAGCTTTTAGTTCACATTTATCTTAGAATTAGTTGGTTGTTTCACTAGTTTAATTGATTTTATATGCAATGCAAAGAACCTAGTGGCACATGATAACCGTAATCAAACACGAGAGTTCCCTCCTTGATAGTACGGCTATCTATCCTAAATGTTATCACACCCTTTATGGTGTCTTGATCACCAAACCAAAAATGGTTCCTAGTTTCACCTTTGCCTTCACACCATTTTTCTTTGCACTTCACCTCCACCATGCCAGAGCCTTGCAATCCACACCTTGATCCATTAGCTCCATTACGTGGTATGTACCAACCTATCTCATGATTCACACTTAGAGATCAAGGTTATTACTTAGGTAGGTTTCATCAATTACTCAAAACCAAACACACTTAGCACCATATTAAGCTAGGAATCAAGTCAAAGCTAGAAACCCCGTGAGATCAACATTAAAAGCAAGGTTTCTAGATACCACTTGAATGTCACTGCACACCTAGCTTACCAACGTATTCATTCTAGTTGATCAATCATCAATCATATTGTATCACTAGCAATCACCACACAAGCATGAAAATTTGAATTTAAATACTTATGCAATAATACATATGAGGATGTAAGCATTCAAATGCAACAAAGTGTTCATGAGCTTGCTCCCCCTCTTTGAGTGTTCTTTTCAAAATTTATTTTTTATTTTCTCCCCTTTATCTTTCAATTTCTCCCCCTTACACATTTCTCCCCTTTTGGTCAAATTTTATATCTTTCCAATTTCTCCCCCTTTGTCATCCAATTGACAAAAAGGTGGGACCAATTATAGATATGCAAGTTTCACTCCCCCTTAGTGTGAGATAGGGTGAAAGATTTTAACTTTGGTTTGAACTAAGCTATTTGCCCAAGATATTTAATTCGGTTTAAACCATAGACAAGCTTGTTCACACATACAAAGATGGTTATCTTGTCTATGTTGAATTAAACACTTAAGTTTATAGACATAGATCAAACACTAGGATTGCAAGCCCATCAACATGTCATATGCTACCACTAGATCATATCAAGTCATAGAAGCAATAGTGACACCATATAAGCATCAAAATCATTTTGGTTTTCATGAATGAGCCTAGAAGCATGAGTGATGTCTATATGCTCTACACAAGTCTAGCAAAGTATGCATGAATGCTCTCAAATCAACTTGTACCTTGCTTTGTCGGAGTAGAGGCATGTCATATATGTGGGGGTGCATCAACTCATGTTGGAGAAATCAAATATGTTCAACTCATTCCTTAGCTTGCAAAACCTTTTCTCATCTAGTGGCTTGGTAAAGATATCGGCCAATTGATCTTCGATGCCCACACTTTCTATTGAAATGTCCCCTTCCAATTGATGATCTCTAATGAAATGGTGGCGGACATCAATATGCTTTGTTCTTTCATGTTGGACCGGGTTGTTGGTTAGCTTGATTGCACTTTCATTGTCACATAGCAATGATACTTTCTTGAATTTGACTCCAAAATCATTCAAAGTAGCTTTCATCCAAAGTATTTGTGCACAACAACTCCCCGCACTAATATATTCGGCTTCGGCAGTAGAGAGTGCCACACTATTTTGCTTCTTTGATGACCATGAGACAAGTGATCTTCCAAGCAATTGACATGTGCCCGATGTTCTCTTCCTTTCTATCTTGCAACCCGCATAGTCTGAGTCGGAGTATACAATTAACTCGAAGTTTGATCCTTTAGGATACCACAACCCCACATTTGGTGTATGCTTCAAATATCTCAATATCCTCTTTGTGGCCTTCAAATGACTCTCTTGGAGATGCTTGAAACCTTGCACACATGCATACACTAAATATGACATCCGGTCTTGATGCGGTCACATAGAGAATGCTACCAATCATTGATCTATATAGCTTTTGATCTACCATGTTGCCACTAGCATCACTATCCAAGTTACCATTTGTTCCTATTGGTGTGCTAATTGACTTTGCTTCATCTAGATTGAACTTCTTGAGCACGTCCTTGATATACTTGCCTTGACTTACAAATATGTCATTCTTCATTTGCTTGACTTGAAGACCAAGGAAGTAACTAAGCTCTCCAAGCATAGACATCTCAAACTCATTAGCCATCATGTTACCAAACTCTTCACAAAACTCTTGATTGGTTGATCCAAAGATAATGTCATCCACATATATTTGCAACACAAACAAGTCCTTGTCAATCTTCTTGGTGAAGAGGGTAGTGTCAACCTTGCCCATAATGAATCCCTTAGAGAGGAGAAAGTCCCTCAACCTCTCATACCAGGCTCTAGGTGCTTGTTTCAAGCCATACAATGCCTTTATTAGCTTGTACACATGGTTGAGTTTCTTGTCATCTTCAAAACTGGGTGGTTGTTCAACATATACCAATTCATTTATGTACCCATTGATAAATGCACTCTTCACATCCATTTGATAGAGCTTGATGTTGTGAGCACAAGCATAAGCCAATAGATATCTTATTGCTTCTAGCCTTGCCACCGGTGCATATGTTTCTCCAAAGTCAAGACCCTCTACTTGAGTGTACCCTTGTGCAACTAGTCTTGCTTTGTTCCTCACCACTATGCCATCTTGATCTTGTTTGTTGCGAAAGACCCATCTTGTGCCAATAACATTGTGGTTCTTTGGTCTCTCAACTAGTTCCCAAACTTGATTTCTACTGAAGTTGTTGAGATCTTCATGCATAACATTCACCCAATCAATATCTTGCAAAGCTTCTTCAATCTTGGTTGGCTCATTGGATGACACGAATGAGTAGTGTTCACAAAATGAGGCCAATCTTGATCTTGTTTGCACACCTCTTGTGATATCTCCAATAATATGATCCAAAGGATGATCCCTTACAATAGATGTAGGTTGGAGTGTTGAAAGTTGATTGCTTGTACTTGGTTGGTCATTAGATTGAGATGATGAACTAGCCTATTGTTGATCTTGAGTTGGAGAGGATGAACTAGCATGATTGTCATTTGATTGCTCATTAGATGGAGCATGCACTTGATAGTCATTGTCTTGCTCTTCATCCACTTGCCTCGGCCTAATGTCCCCAATATCCATATTCTTCATTGCATTGGCCAATGGTTCACCTCTCACATCATCATGATTGTCAATTTCATCTTGAGAGCCTTGTGTTTCATCAAACTCCATATCATGTACCTCCTCAACTATGCCACGAGTAAGATTCCATGCTCTATATGCTTTGCTTGTAGTTGAGTAACCAAGTAGGAAGCCTTCATCACATTTCTTCTTAAATTTGCTCAATCTTGCATCTTTCTTCAAGATATAGCACTTGCAACCAAACACTCTAAAGTATGCAATATTTGGCTTTCTTCTATTCAATAGCTCATAAGGTGTCTTCTCAAGCATCTTGTGGCAATAGAGTCGGTTGCTATAATAGCAAGCCCTGTTGATAGCTTCGGCCCAAAAAGAATCACTCATATTGTATTCACTAAGCATAGATCTTGCCATATCAATGAGTGTCCTATTCTTCCTCTCAACAAGCCCATTTGATTGTAGTGTATACTTGGCCGAGAATTGATGTTTGATTCCATATTCATCCCATAGCTCATCAACTCTTGTATTCTTGAACTCACTACCATTGTCACTTCTCACTTTCTTGATAGTTGTTTCAAATTCATTTTGGCATCTCCTGACAAAGATCTTGAATGTATCAAATGTGTCACTCTTGTTACTCAAGAAGAATACCCATGTATATCTAGTGAAATCATCAACTACCACAAAGGCATATTTTTTCCACCAATACTTGTGTATGCGGTTGGTCCAAATAAGTCCATGTGCAAGAGCTCAAATGGTTTGCAAGTACTCATCATGCTCTTACTAGAGTGAGTGTTTCCAACTTGTTTGCCGGCTTGACAAGAGCTACATAGATTATCCTTTTCAAAGACCACATATTTCAAGCCTCTAACTAGATCATGCTTGACTAATTTGTTCAATTTCCTCATACCAACATGGCCAAGCCTTCTATGCCATAACCAACCCATGCTAGATTTGGATAGCAAGCAGGTTGACAATTGGGTTTCACTAGCATTGAAATCAACCAAGTATAGATTCTCATATCTAAAGCCTTTGAATATCAAGTTAGAGCCATCTACACTTATAATCTCTACATCATCAACTCCAAAGATGCATTTGAAACCAAGATCACAAAGTTGAGCTACGGATAGCATGTTGATGTTCAAGCTCTCTACTAGCAACACATTGAATATTGCAATCTTACCAAGCCCTTTGACCTTTCCTTTGCCATTGTCATCAAATGTGATAGAATCAATCCCATTGCCACTATTTGACTTGATAGAGTTGGACATTCTTGAATCTCTGGTCATATGTTGAGTGCACACACTATCAAGCACCCAATGCCTCCCTCCGGCTTTATAATTGACCTATAAAAGAATTCAATTCTTCTTAGGTACCCATACTTGCTTGGGTCCTCCAAAGTTAGTGACTAAGGACTTAGGTACCCAAATAGCTTTCTTCTTTGAGCTCTCATTGGGTGTACCCATGTACTTAGCTATCACACCTTTCTTGCCCTTGGTAAGCACATAACTAGAATCAAAGCGAATAGATGCACTTGTAAATTTTATCTTGCTTAGATTTAGTTTGCAATATTGCTCATCCTGCCCTACTTGCTTGCAACTTGAGCAAAACCGGCCATTGCTCTTCACAAAGCGAGGCTTTAGAGTCACAAAGGCCGCCTTGCCTTTCTTGAGGGTATAGCCCAATCCCTCTTTGCAAAGGGAGAACCTTTGGCTACCCAGGCCTTAAGCAAGCGGGCGTCTCCACCATAGGCATTGCCTAAGGCTAGAGTGAGCTTACCAACCTCCTTCTTAAGGGTCTCATTCTCAACCATTAGTGAAGCATCACAAGTGACAACATCACTAGTAGAAGAGGTAGAGTTAGAAGTGCTACAAGAAGGGTTATTTGGGGTGATGATGATGGGTTCATAGAAAGATTCATTGATTATGTCACAACTCACAAGTTGTTCCCATGTTACTTGTTGAAATATGCTCTTTCTCCTTTTGTTCAACAAGAGATGAGTGAGCTTTTTCAAGCTTAGAGTGAGCTTTGCCAAGCTTCTCATGGGCATCCTCTAGCCTCTCATGAGAGCGGTTTAGCTCATCAAAGGATTGCTTGAGAGCTTAAAGCTCTTTCCGCAATGCTTTGCACTCCTTTCTCTTGAGGTCAAAGTGAGTCTTAGCATCTTCCAAAATTTCAATTAGTTCATCTTTAGTGGGTTCATCATCATCATCATCATTAGAATCACTCTCATCATCGGATTGTACCTTAGTGGACCGAGCCATGAAGCATGTCGATGGAGTGTCAAAGAGAGAGATCTTGTTCTTCATAGCAATGCTTGCAAAAGTCTTCTTCTTGCTTGATCTCTTCTCATCATCACTTGAGTCATCATTACTTGAGGAATCACTATCCCAAGTGACAACATATGAACCTCCCTTCTTGTTCTTCTTGAGGAACATCTTGTTCTCTTTCTTCTCCTTCTTTTCTTTCTTCTTGCCCTTCTTCTCATCTTCATTGTCACTATGATGAGGTCAATCCACAATGAGATGATCCCTCCTATTGCACTTGAAGCATCTTCTATCCTTCTCATTATACTTGTGTGAGCTCTTCTTCATTCTTGCTCTATAGTCCTTCTTCTTCATGAACTTGCCAAATTTCTTGACAAATAGAGCCATCTCTTATTCATCATCATCACTTTGGCTTGAGCTTTCATCATTGCTTGAGTCATCACACTTAATCTTCTCTTTGCCCTTTGATGATGATGTGGCCTTGAATGCCACACTCTTCTTATTGCCATCCTTCTTCTTCTTGTTCTCTCTTATCTTGTCCTTGTCTTCTCTAAAGGTGTCATCGGTTATCACTGTTGACGGTCCTTAAGTACCAAAATTAACCGTCAACTAAACAAGGATAAGGATCTAAATGAAACCAACAACTAGAAATAAGGTTTAAACTAATAGAATTCCACGAGTTTTGGTGAATGTCTGTTTTTGTAGGGGGATATAAGAAATATGGAGGAAAGGCCCACATGTCATGTTTACATAGAGATAATTATCATTCGAACGAAAAAGAATAATCTAGAAGGGTCAAGAAGGCGCGGGAAGAAGCGAGAGGCCGAGCGGGCCCAGGGGCAGGGCGGCCGCCCTACCCCTTGGGGCGGCCGCCCTAGGGTTGAGCCCAACATGCTCTGCCCTGTGGGACCACCTCTCCACCGTCATTGAGGTTGCATCTAAGCCCTCCATCAAGGTCGGTTTGATCCAACGACCGATGTTCATTTGAGGAGGCTATATAAGGAAGGCCCCCTGACCCTGAGGAAGAGAGGCTCTCTGACCTAATTCATTATTCATCATCCATCTCAAGAGGAGAAGCCCCTGATCAAGCCCTAGAGCCACCACATCAACTAGATCTCTAGTTTAGCATAGTTATATAGGATTAGAACTAGAAGGAGTCAATCTTCGATTGATTTCCGGATCTGTCAGGAGGATTGTTGGTAATTCTCTATATAGTTCTTCATTGTTCTTCATTTGTTCTTCAATATTATGAATATGACTTTGCTCTACTTCATTATATTGTCTATTCGTTTATGTTCTTAGTTATATTGTTCTTAGTTTATTATGATTATATACTTGGCATAGTTAGATCTGAATCATATGCATGTTTAGGATCGTATAGCGTTTATCCACCAGTACTATGGGTAAATGATAGATATTGTGTAGGCGTGGTGCCTAGACCGTATTTATCTGTGATTGTACCCTACATTCCGGATCGTGAGGTAGTTCACGGGAGTAACAGTCCTGTTGAGTCCTTTGTAGTCCTCCCGTTTGTAGGGCAGGCAGAGCAGTTCTATTACTCACTATACATGAATATCTCTTTTCTCGCCATGATTGCCAAGTGTAATTGCACTAATCATAGTATACTAGACTGTATAGTTAAGAATAACTTAGGAAATATGTTTGTAGTTCATCCTAATTCCATGCTAATGACTTGCTACAATATCTGTTGAGGTGTTTATCATTATCTTATGTGGCTACATTTATGTTGATCAGTATTTATCTTTTGTCACTATTCATTCATTATCTATATCTTATGTGACACTTATCTTGTACTGAGTGAGATGTCTGAAAACTCTACATTACATATGCAGTGATACTCATTGATCATTAATACTCATTCCTCATTTATTCCTTAGTATCCCTTCCAAGTGGTAAAAATATAAATAACGATACCTGGAATACTCCTGGTTAAAATGCTACTTCGGTATTATCTGTGCGCTTGCGGAAACACATTTCTATTCATATTCACTTAGAGCAATTGCATATTTCAATATCGCATCTCTCTGCCATGTTGGGGATGACAACTTGGCATAAGTGGCATGAGAGGTGGTTAACCCTTTTTGGCGCCGTTATCAGAAATAGAAATTATTCTACTTTTTGGTAATGACTTTAAGAAGCATCAACAATCACCTCACCAAGAACTTGGTTTGGTGTCATTGTGTTCAATCCACTCCTCACCAATAGAGTGACTAGCATCTCAAATCTTGAGGGAAGACTTCTCAAAAATTTGAATGAGAAGTCCTTGTTCTCCACATTCTCGCCAAGTGATTTGAGGTCATTGACAAGCACCTCAAGCCTATTGAACATCTCTGGCACATTCTCATCTTCCTTCATCTTGAAGCTTGCAAACTTCTCCTTCAAGATGTAGGCCTTAGCCCCCTTCATGGATTGAGTCCCTTCATATGACTCTTCTAGCTTCTTCCATGCATCATGAGCTCCCTCAATGTTCTTGATTTGTTCAAACACTTCACTTGAGATTGCTTCATGGATGGCACTCAATGCAATATCATTGTTTTGGAGCTTCTCCTCCTCGGCCGCGGTGGGTGCCTCCTCATTTGCTACCTCAAACTTCTTGTCAACCACCAACCATATCTTTTGGTTGATTGATTTGATATGGGTGGTCATCAATGCCTTCCAATAGCTATAATTGGTGCCATCAAACTTGGGTGGCCTCTTAGTGTTGTTGATTTGAGCCATTTTAACACCATGGGATATTAAGCCTTATAAGAACGGTTGTACCGACTTCGATACCACTTGAAAGGTCTAGATATGGCTAGAGGGGGGTGAATAGCCTATTAAAATTTTCTACAACAACACTTAGGCAAACTTGTTAGAATAAAACACGGCGTAAGCAAGTTTTCACTAGCACTACTAGGGTCGGCAAGCCACCTAACACAAATCTAGTTTCTAGCAAGATAAGTCCTATGTCACACACAACAGCTAGATGACTAGTGCTACTAGACTAAGCTACACAAGCTAAGCTAGAATCTCTACTTTTCAAGAATGTAAGAGTATAAATGCAAAGCTAGAGTTAGAGAGGTTATACCGACGTGGAGAGAATACCAATCAAACAATAGATAGCCAATGAGGATCCTCGGTAGAGAGACAATAAGATACAATATTTTTTACCGAGGTTCACTTGTTTGCCAACAAGCTAGTCCTCGTTGTAGCGATTCACCTACTTGGAGGTTCACGCGCTAATTGGCATCACACGCCAAACCCGTCACCGGGTGCCGCAAAACTAACACAAGATAGGGATCCACAAGCTACGAGCAATCCACTAGAGATACCTTTTGCGAACTCCCGCGGGGAAGGTTCAAGAACCCCTCACAATCCACCGATCGGCGCCGGAGACAATCACCTTCCTCCGCTCAACAATCCTCGTCGCTCCAAGCCGTCTAGGAGGTGGCAAACTCCAAGAATAACAAGAACTCCCGCGACGACGACGATCACCAAGTGCCACTAGTATGCAATCAATGAGCAATGCACTTGGATTCACTCAATCTCTCATGAATATGTCAATTATGTCAAGACGATGAGTGGGTGGAGCAATCTCAAGCAAGCACAAGTGTATGAGTGAAGTAGGAGTGCAAGAGGATGCCCCCAGGGCCGGCCATATCACCATATATAGCCTCCACTCAAACACTAGTCGTTTAGCCCCCAAAATCCACTTCTCTGCGTACCTCCGGATGCACTTTACATAGGGGGTCCAGACCATTGAAAGCGTCCGGTCCTCTTCTCCACCGAGCTCCAACGGCTCTGCTTGAGCCTCCGGACGCGCACAATGCGCCGTCCGGACCAACGCGCGCGCGTCCGGTCACCCTGCCGATTCAAACGGCTGCTTCCCGCGCGCACTGCTGCTCGCCACGTGGCTTCGGATCCACTGTTCATTGGGTCCGGAAATATTTTCCAGATAACCCGAGAGCACCCGAGAGCAACTTCACCTCCTCTTCTCCTCCGGACGCATGTCCGGATCCTCTGTCCGGACCAACACTTGCATCCGGATCACTTCCTCTAGAAACAATAGAGAGCAACACCTCTCCGGACGCACGTCCGGAGCTCCGCGTCTGGACTACTCTCCTCAGCCGAGCTGCCTAGGGTATGCCTCCGGACACTCACAATAGTCCGGACAGCAGCAACCCTAGCGTCCGGACTCCTTTCTTCTGCCCAAACACTTCACCAACTTCTCCCAAGCTTCCAAGAGCCAACACTAAGTGATCTCAACACTTGTGCACGTGTGTTAGCTTTTAGTTCACATTTATCTTGGAATTAGTTGGTTGTTTCATTAGTTCAATTGATTTTATATGCAATACAGAGAACCTAGTGGCACATGATAACCGTAATCAAATACGAGAGCTCCCTCCTTGATAGTACGGCTATCTATCCTAAATGTTATCACACCCTTTATGGTGTCTAGATCACCAAACCGAAAATGGTTCCTAGTTTCACCTTTGCCTTCACACCATTTTCCTTTGCACTTCACCTCCACCATGCCAGAGCCTTGCAATCCACATCTTGATCCATTAGCTCCATTACATGGTATGTACCAACCTATCTCATGATTCACACTTAGAGATCAAGGTTAGTACTTAGGTAGGTTTCATCAATTACTCAAAACCAAATACATGGGGCCGATAGAAATGGCGAGGTGAGAGAATAAGGGAAGAAAAAACTAGTATGGTAGATTTTTTTGTATTGTGTTGTGCATCATCAATAAGAATAAATATGAGGAAAAGAGGAGCGATAAATACGAGAAGGAACATTTATGTTCCAAATCAACGTGGAAGACGCGGAAACATAATAATATATATTAAATGTAATTATGGCTGATGGAATTAAATGTTCCTTCTCGTATTTATTGCTCCTCTTTTCCTCATATTTATCCTTATTGATGACGCACAACACAATAAAAAAATCTACCATACTAGTTTTTTCTTCCCTTATTCTCTCACCTCGCCATTTCTATCGTGCTGCAGCAGCGGCAGCAGCATCTTTAGACCCGGCGCCATCCATGGAGGCATGGAAGCAGGCCTCCTCCTCCGGCAATGGTGGCGTTCCATGGGCTATGGCGAGCGACTGGGCGACTGATGGGGCTTGGCGGCGGCATGTTTGCGGTATGTCGGCAGCTGCGGCGGTGCTGTCATCCCTCCGAGCTGCGCTGTGGCGCCGTGCCATGACTCTTCGACTATGCAGTCGCCGGCACATCCACCCTCGTGTACCGTTGTCCGTGGCGGCCCCGATCCTCCCAGCTTTGACGGCGGTGGTGTAACCATCCTTGCACGGATGGTGCCTGTTGGAGATTTCCTACTTTTTTTTGTTCGTCTCTGTGATATGCATATTGCTTCCTCTCTCGTTTTGTCTTTTTTTTTCTATTTCGATCCTCACTTCATACCATAGATCGATAAGGTCATCAGCAGCTAGGCTAGGGCGGCGGCGGATCCTTGGCTTGGAAATCACAAGGACGACGCACGACGGTTGCGGCTCCTCACACCCCATGCCCCATGTGGACGTCACCCCCCAAGGCTTCACGTCTTGGCTTCATGATTAATCTGACCTGTTGCCGCTGCCATCAATGGGTGTGTGCGATTCATCTTGAACTATGGCTATGGATCTGTTGAATTTGATGGAGTTTTTAGATGAATTTAATTGGTCTTTTATAGGAAGTGGCGGACATGAGCAATATTATATTCATATGTTCATTGTTTTTGAACGTGAGCGATCTTATATAGATGTTTAAAGTTTTCATTTTTTTTTAGATTTCTGTACAGATTGATGAAGGAACCTTTAATTATCTATCCCGCTGATATTGAATCTGATAGATGACTTGACAACGTTGGTGATTAGCGCAGGCAATTTTACCTCCACAGGAAACAACGGAGTTATTTTGTTAGTGAAATGATACTACAGTAATAAAAATAGTCAGAGCGATGTACTGACAACTGGTGATTAGCGCAGGCGAATATACCTCCCACTACATATGACAGATTTATTTTGTTAGCAAATTATACTAACAGTAATAAAAAATAGTCAGAGCGGTGATTACCATAGGTGAATTCTCCTAAAACATGACTGGACTGAAATATCTTGTTAGTGAAATCATACTTTCACTAATAAAAAGACGCACCAGTGATTACCACATGCGAATTTACCTTTCCCTTATTTTGATAGAATTATTTTCTTAACGAAATTATACTAATAGTAATAAAAATAGTCCAAAAAAGTCTGACTAGTGAGCGGCCACCAGGCTACCAGCGCGGGTGAATTCACCTTCCACTGGACATGCCCAAATTATTTTATTAGCAAAGTTATACTATTAGTGATAAAAAATAGTCTAAGCGGTGCACGGAAGCACCAGTGATTACGACATACTCAATTTACTTCTCACTAGACATGACAAAATTATTTTAATAATAAAGTTATACCATTAATAATAAAAATAGTCCAAGTGACGTTCGAATGACCTGGTGATTAGCACAAGCAAAATTTATCTCCGAGTGGCATGATAAAATTATTTTGTACCAATAATAAAAAATAGTATGAGCGAACAACAGACAAATTAGTTATTAGCGCATGCGAATCTGCCTCTAATTAGATACGATGGAATTATTTTGTTAGCAAAATGATGTCAGTAATAAAAATTTAATCCGAGTGGACATCACAGACCAATTTTCTTCTAGACATGACGAAATTACTTTGTTGGGGAAATAATACTTTTATAGTAATAAAAAGTAACTCAAACGTTGCACGGACGAACCAATGATTGCCATAGACGTAATTTACCTATGGTAATCACTGTGGACCTGGTGATAAGCGTAGTCAAATTTAATTACCTCTCACTTGACATGACAGAATTATTTTGTTAACGATGATAATATCAATAATAAAAAATTGGTCCGAGCGGTGCACTACACACCAATGATTACCACACACGAATTTTCTTCTTGATATGACAAAAAATATTTTGTTAGCGAAATAATACTTTCAGTAATAAAAAATAATTCGAGCGGTGCACGGACAAATCACGGACTACCACAGATGCAATTTAGTTGTGGTAATCAATGGTGACCTAGTGATTAGCGCAATTGAATTTACCTCCCACTAAAATGACATAATTATTTTGTTAGAGAAATGATACTATTAGTAATAAAAAAATAGTCTAACCAGTGCACGGACGACATAGTGATTAACGCACGTGAATTTACTTGCGACTAGACATGACATAATTATTTTGTGAGCGACTAGTGATTACCATAGGTGATTTTTTTTTCTCGCTGGACACGACGAAATTATTTTGTTCGGAAAATGATACTTTCAGTAATAAAAAATAGTCTGAGCTGTGCATAGACACACCAATGACTATTACAACAAATTTACTATGCACAAGTATAGAAAGAATTATTTTTAGGCCCAATTGATAATTATGTTGTTCATGTATTAGAGTAATATACATGAATAAAAAGTAGTATTACTTCATTTGAAACAATTTATATAATATTACTTTATTTTAAATAATTAATACAGATCGAAATAATTATGATCGCATGAGAAAAAAAAATCACTAAAAAAGATCTGAAATGAACTATTACCGTCATAATGAATTTTATTGTTTTTGTGAATTCACGGGGTTAATTTGGATAGTAGTAATAAAAATACTCGTCTCGATAACAAATGATAATAATAATAGTAATAAAAGACATATAGATTAATAGTAATAAATCTTTTTGCCAAGTAGCACAACCAAGTTTACTACACACAGGCTGTTGGGAATTTTTTACATAAGAAATTAATGATAGTAGTAATATAAAATACTGGCAAGTTTATTATCTCGACCCATACTTATTTATTAGAAATAAATGATAATGATATAATAAAAATACCTCACACGGAGATCGGACACCACGATGATTGTCACCGCCATTTTTACTGCTAATCGGTTTAGACTAAATTATCTCTAAATTTAAATTATACTATTAGTAATAAAAAAAACCTCACACAAAGATAAGATGTCTTGATGATTATCATCGCTAATTATACTACTCATGGGGCTGGACTCGTCTATTTCTAAATCCAAATAAAAATATTTGTAATTACTCTTCTATTTCTAAATCCAAATAAAATATTCATAAATTAAAAATACCGTATACGCACACCAAACATCTTGATGATTATCACCGTTAATTTTACAACACATGGGTTTAGAGTAATTTTTTCTAAATCCAGTTTGCACTATTAGTAATAAAAATACCTCACATCGAGACTAAACGTCTTGATGATTATCACCACAAATATTACTCACGGGCCTATACTGAATTATTTGTGGATGTAAATGATACTATTAGTAATAAAAAATCCTTATCGGAGACAACTAACGATGATTATCACTGGCAATTTTACTACTCACAGGTTCAAACTAAATTATTTTTAAATCCACGTGATACTATTAGTAATAAAAAATACTTATTCTGCGGAGACCGAATGTGAGTGTGTCTATAACAGCCAATTTTACAGCTTATATGTTATTAGTAATAAAAATTAACTCATATGATATACTAGACGCCACATTGATTATCAGAGGCCAATTTACTTCTCACATGTCTAGATGAAATTATTTTTAAGCCAAAATAATAATATTATTAAAAATAGCCTAATTAGAGAACAAACGCCTAGCTAATTATGACAGCCAAATTTGCTGCTCATGATATAGGATGGAATTACTTGTAGACCAAACTAAAACTCCTAGTAATTAAAAAGAATAAAAGGTGATGACGTTAGGTGACTATTATAATAATTTTACTATGAACATGTTCGGATGGAATTATTTATTAGGTCAATTGATAGTATTATTAATAAAAATTACCCCATCCAAATAGCGGAGGCCCCATTGAAGACTACAGCAAAATTTACTACTCACAAGTTATGTAAACAGTAATATCAGTAATAAAAATTACCCTTAGTAACTATAACAATCATAATTTTAGTGCACATAGATCCAAACCGAATAATTTATAAATCCAAATAATATTATGAGTAATAAAATAATACTATACCAAAAGGACAGACATTGCTGAATAATTTATTGTGTACGAATATGGACGAAGTTATTTACAGACTTAAATGATACTGTTAGTATAAAAAATAATATGCCTAGAGACCGGATGTCTTGACTAATTATTCCCTAGTAAAAGAAATTTTAGAATCGAGTGGAGTAAGGCTACTAATTTTTGTATCCCATCTTGGGTTTATTTTCTATTTTTTACTACATTCGGATTCACCAGATTAATAGTTTCTAAAAAAACCATGATTTATTTGCCTAAATATTCTTGCATGCATACTTTGATTACAGAAAATTAGGGGATTATTTTCACGTAAGCCTTGCATGCAAACTTTAATTCGGTGTAATCTATAATATTTTGGTACCAGCCATGCACTAGTTAGAGGCCATTTATTATAATAGTTTAGTGGACAATGAATGCTCTTACAGGTGAGGTAATAATTATTTAAACAAATTGACTACTCAACTGTGTCATCCAAATAAAACTTGTGGGGTGTTGAATACTATTTAGTAGCCAGGATGCTAAATAATGTGGTCCTATATATATATATAGAGAGAGAGAACAAGGACTAATTCATCTATTAGTCATGGATACAAAATTTGCCGAGACTATTGCATATTTTGGTTATCGCCCAAGGCCTGTTCTATAGTAGTGATATATCGTGGCAGCTACACACATTGGTTTATTGCGTTAGATCATTTGGCAATGCCATCTGCCTGGTGGTAATATGCATTGTTACCACTAAAACTAGATCATGGTAATAACACATTTGTTGCAACGTGTTAGACTATGCGCACTCATCGTCCTCTATTTCCATCCTCTATACATCCTGGTCATCAAGATTTTTTCCTCTATACACATTTCTTCCGTACATATCATCCTCTATATTTTATATTCTATACCAACTACAGACAACGAACCCACTTGTCATCCTCTCACATCTCTCTCCTCTCTTTCCTCCCTCTTCTCTCTCCTCTATCCATTCACCTGTGTGCCCGCCATTCCCTCTCCTCCTGGCGTGGTTGGGTGGGCGGCCTCCTCAGGCGACAGCGGTTCCTCGCGGCGGCGGTGGCTCCTCGCACGGCGACGACTCCTCGCCGGTTCCGGCCGCCGGCGCTGCTCCTCCTCCTCCCTCCTACTCCGGCCTCACCCGCGCCCTCCCCGCGACGAGGCTCCACCTCCTCCCTCCTACTCCAACCTTGCCCGCGCCCTCCTAGCGGCGCTCGCACAGAGGAGCTCCGCCCGTGCCCGCGACCGGCAGTGGAGCTCGCTCACGGTCGGCGGAGCGGCGGGCGGTGTCCTCGTCTCCACGCGGGTAGGCCCCACGCGCGGGTAGCGCCCGTCCTCTATCCCTAAATTTGTCGGATGCCATGGGATAGCGGACGGGGATAGTGGATGCGCGATGCGGAGTTTTTTTTACGGTAAACGTAGGCTATGACAGATAGCGGAGGCGTTTGGAGGATGCAGTGCGGACAAAGTATTTTACAACATATTATGTGTGGTGGCAGTAGACCATATTGCAATAGAAATTAGTCTGTGGTAATATTATTTGTTGAAGTGAATGATATCCCGATGCATTATAGTATTTTTGCAACGCATTGTGTCATGTGGCAATAGACCTTATTGCTACAAAATTAGTTTTTGGTTGCAATAATGGAGGATGTCACTTTGCACTAGATCATTTTGCAATGCAATATGTCTCTGCTGGCAATAAGTCATATTGCCATGATAATTTGTTGCAACAAAGTGCAAATGTTACATTTATTTACATATAACACAAGAAAGCTTGCGTGATGATGCATTTACATATAACACAAGAAAGTCGTGCGCATGTCGGGCTAGCTAGCTAGGGCCCTGCCCCATTTGGCCAAATTGAGCTCTGGTATTTTAGCTCTACTAGGAAACAAACAACCAACAAACATGCTCTGACCCCGCCCACGGCTGTCAATCGCATGCAGCCTTGAGTCCTCGACGAATTCCTGCTGGGATCATCGCCGCCTAACCCCCGCCAACCGCCGCTGCCGATCGAAGGGGATGCAAGGAACAAATTAAAAGGTGAGGCCTGACCTAGCAAGCTTGACCCTTATTACTGGTACTAGCAAACGTGCATGTACGTTGCAACGGGATAGAGAAAATATTATCAATGTTAAAAAAAATGAGTGCATGAGTATTCTTTTTATTTTTTTACATTTTCTATAAAATCTAAAAGCTATGTTTTATTGTTTTACCCTTTCTATAAAAATTAAAAGCTATGTTTTATTTTATAAATAATATTTGTTTGTTCTAACATATGCAATCCCACAACTTCATAGTGTTATTTATTTATTTATTCTAATGAATGCAATCCTATGTTTTTCATAATTTTATTTATTTATTTGTCTTGCCAACCTTGAAAGTGTTATGATATAAAAAGTTTGAAGTTGTAAGAACAATAAATAAAGAAAAGTTCACTAATGATCACTTAAGCATCTGTAGTGTGGTGATAGGCCTTTGATGTTTGAACGGTAGAGACCCCAGTTTGAATCTTGTATGGGGTGAAGTAATTTTTTTTTTTTTTGGCTTTTTTCTGGTGTAGTTTAGCGGGAGCTGTTGAAGTCAGCCCGTAAATGGGCCAAATGCCGGACAGGAGCAGTTTGTGTGGTTCGGCTAGAGTTGTTGAAGTGGGCCGCAAATAGACCAAATTAACCGGACAAGAGCACAGGGGCGGATCACAAATGGCCCAATTAGTCGGACATGAGAGGACAAGGGCAGACCAAAAAAATTGAGACGAAAATTTGCCTCATCGATCCTGGTATATACGTACCAGAAGGAAATCTACATGCACTACTCTACGTCTCATTGCTATGGTTGATTAGATAAATCCACGTCATGGTGCCACCAGCCAATAGGCCAGTGTTTGCCTACACCAATCCGCGGCACATCCTAATTAGAGCCGTCCAATCAACGATGATCATGCAGGAACCGACCTGAGTCCGTTGTGCATCTCTCGCGTACGTGCCAATAAATAGCGTCGCCCCGCCCCCTGACCCCGGCAAATTACATCACGGGCTCACGCGGCTGAAGAGGAACGTAGCTCTGCGACTACAAGGCATCGCCCAGTAGCTTAGCAGTTGCTGCACACCCACGATCTGTGACAGGTAAAATTAGATAGACCCATCATCTGCTTCGATCGTGTTTACTTGTTCTCCTTATTAATTACAACTTTGATCCATCTCCTTTGTGTTTAGTGTTTACTAGCTTAGAGCATCTCCAAGAGACTCTCCATATCTTTCCTGTATGCTAGGAATAGAGATTTTGATGAAAAACTAGCCTCCAACAATTTATCTAAATGGTCTTCTAAATATAGCCATCCTCTATTTCAGATTTTTCGCTAGCTAAATATAAAAGACGAGAATGACTCTCTAGAGTATGCATGAGATTTAGAAAAGCTGTTGGAAAATAAAAAGATATACAAAACGATTTTTATGCAAGTGACTCTCCAAATGATGATTTAGAGAGTGAGATTTAGAAAGATTCTTGGAGATGCTCTTATTCTCCTGCTCCTCCCTTATTACTACTTTGATCCATCGCCTTTTCGCGTGTTTACTTATTCTCCTTATTAAAATTACTACTTTGATTTGTTCAGTTCTAACAGATTTGGTGATCTATATTCCTGCTTTATCTGCTACATGTTGGCCATTGCCACATGCTTTGTTGTTTCTACAGCTCATTCAACACTGGCTGTGCTTTTATGACCTTGCCCTGATATTGTAAAACTCAAAAGTATTTTGTGTTCCTTTAGTACCCAGGTGCAGTGAGATGAATTAGGTTTCTGTTCCATAATGCTCCAAACATCATGAAGCTCCTGCTGATTGGCCTTTAATTGCACCGTGTAGCTAGCTAGTTTCCCAAATCTCAATTCATATGATCTGATGCGTGGTCTCAATTTATTTTCCTACTATTACATTACATGATTCAATTAGGCATATATGCTATTTTCAATTACAATATACTCAGGATTTATTTTTTACATGATTGAAGAACGAAGATGGCTCGTACTAAGTGTACGGCTCGCAGGTCGACCGGAGGAAAGGCACCAAGAAAGCAACTCGTTCGAAATATCTTTGCACGTGGATATGTAAAATTTGTACTATGTTAAGTATCATCAGTACTTGCGTGTTGAAATTTGTTCTAACATTAGTAATGTATATGGCTTGGTGGTCCGTCATTTATAGGTTGTTTCTCGCAAGCAGCAGATAGCGCCAGTAACCGGAGGAGTGAAGAAGCCTCGCCGTTACCGCCCTGGAACCGTTGCTCTTCGGTAGGCTGATTTCATTTCATGGTTGCTTTGCTATCAATCCAATTGTACGGCTGTAATTTTCATGCAAGTAATAACCGTGTCGTCACAACTGGATCTGATACTCCCATTTATTATTTCATTTGTGTTGCAGTGAAATTCGCAAGTATCAGAAGGGCACCGAGCTGCTCATCAGGAGGATGCCCTTCCAGAGGCTCGTCAGGGAGATTGCCCAGCTTCACAAGGTACGGTTGGATCACCACATGCACGATCAGCAAAAAATTTCTTGGGTTTTCGTTTTTCTTTCCAAACAATTGTAATATCTGAATGCAACTTCATATATATAATTAATATGCATTGCAGAGTGACCTGCGTTTCCAGAGCCATGCGATCCTTGCTCTGCAGGAGGCGGCAGAAGCGTATCTCGTGGGTCTCTTCGAGGACACCAACCTGTGTGCCATCCATGCCAAGCGGGTCACCATCATGCCCAAAGATGTTCATCTGGCTACCAGGATCCGTGGCGAGAGGCACTAGTCGAATTCGTGAATGAATGGAGGTGCAGACAATCTGCTGGCTGCTGCATACTAGTAGTTCATTTAGGAATTGGGAGTTCCTGGTCTTGACTTTGTCGAGACGCAAGCGTTACCTTAAGTTTGTGTCAAAAATTATGTATGTCGAATAAGTAGCCAGTTAGTGGGTAGCCTCCGCTCTAGGTTTTCTTACTACCGGTGTAAGACATAAGTTTTATGCAACTGAAGTTATGCCAGTCAGATTTTTCTGCTTGCTTTCCTGTCTGTTATTTCTTTCTCTCTCTTTTTTTTACGTAACTGCAGCTATATCAGACAAGTTTCTGTTTACTCCCGACTGTTGAATTTCTTTTGACCGAATCGTGATAAAAGAAACAATGCATAGGCGAGGCGAGCTTTTCGATCCAAATGCAGAGAAATCGACACATATTCTTAATTCTGCCTCGTCGTTTTCCTCCTATAAGACTTATAATTTGATTGTAAGCAAAAACTTGTTTCATTGATAAACTTTAAAGTACTAAAATGATGGAGTTCTCCTAGTATTTTAAATAGTAATAAAACACTATCACTAATCGTATCACATGAGAATTATTTAGTAGGAAAAGTTTATACTAAATTTTGAATAGACTTTGCTAAGGTACCCCCACTATCTCTACCGGCCTTCTAGTAGGCACTTGAATTTAGAAGATATAAAAAATTAATTAAATTGAAAAATAAAGAAATACCACAGGCGACATGCTTGCATACATAAAACTAAAGAAAGATGACATACAAATTTATGTTATGTTTTCTTTCTTTTTTTGCAAACACATGTTAATTTTTCTTATTGTTGTTATGTTGTCATGTTACAATAAGTAAAATCACATTACAACTTACAAGATGTTTTCCGTCGACACATATGCATACATTTTTTTGTGTATTATTTCAGTGTTAGGAAATATTATTGAAATATATATAACATGCCACATGCATACCATATGCTACTAGTATATATCATACTACTAAATCATGGTTCTACTACTAAGTTTGTTAGACACCTCACATAATTAGATCACACTTAGGTAACCTTATCATGTTCTCTTAATGTTGAACCACACTTTGCAAAAATAAAAAGGTTTACAATATTCAATAGATCAGATTGTATTACTTAGACCTAAAAAGATTCTTCTAATCAAAATATTTCTTACTTATCATATTTTCCAAAAATAACAATTAATTAAATATATGTTTCACCTAGGTAATAGATGATCCTAATCGTACGATCTAGTTATATGAATAGCTTATAGTCATTTGGAGATACCATAGCAAAGCCTATTTTGAATACCAAAACACTAGGAGAACTTCACTTCACTAGAAGAACTTATAAATTCTAGTTGTGTTAGTTGTGGTCTTTTTTTTCTCTGCTTAACTATTTGTAACCCTTTGAATCCTTGCATGTTGTAGGAGTTGAAATCTACTAAATGGATTAGGCTATTTCACATGGAATTGGACATTCCACAGGTTTTTGAGTTCACATATAATCCTATCTCAAATCATAGAGTAGGAGATAGAAATTGACTCTATAAAGCACCATGCTACCATGCTATGTTTCTACTTTACAACTTACAATATGTTCTTCAACTTTCTTTCCTATTGTAGAAATACAATATACTTAGTATCTCCCTTGTATGGCTAACAATAGTATACACATATATTTCATATACATTAAATTATCTTAATTAATTGGTGCCTAAACTATAATTATTTGAATGAGTTAAATTCTAAGAATCCCAATGGGGCCTACCTAAAGTTCTATTGCTCTAAGCCATAATATCATCGTCCTTCATGTCATGCAATGCATTTATGATATTGTCGTCGTAGGCAAATTTTGAAACATTATTCGCTTGAACTTATTAGCTATGGTATAATGTTTTCTCTCACAACAAAGGGGCTTCAATTAGTGAGGTATTAGGAACACTAAAGTACATACATGATTAGTAATGAGAGAATCTAAATCATTATACATTTTTACTCATAAAAGGAATCATAATAAGGACTTGAAATTGGTGGAAATGATCAAGCAGTACTTTCTTCATATTCCGATCTAGAGTATGTTCCCATTCACTTGTTAAGGAAATGGATATCAAGAAAAAATTGACCCTTTATCTTGAAGCGAGCAAGAATAAAGGATTCGTGATATGGAATTACATTACTAGAATATAAACAAAATAGCTTCAATCGGGTTATCAGCCACATAAACCATCAACCAATTAGGGCATCGAGGAGTGAATAAGCCACACATGTATGTGAATTTTTGTTTCTATCAATGATTCCCTTGGGTATCAAGTTCAGATCTTCAATTGTGCACTGTTGTTCTATTATCTTGAGTTTAATTATTGGCATTCCATGTTCTCAGAACCATGCACATAAAGTCCTGAGTGATCACAAATCAATTTTTCATGTCATGCAACATGTGTCCTTTTATAGCTGTAGGGATCAAAACAAGAAAAAACTAGTGAAGGAAGAGGATAAGGGCATGTTGCTTTTGGTAGACTGTAGTTCAGCATTTGGAACCTTGATTTCATACTGCTGTTGAGGGCTAGCTTTGTGATAAAAGGTCTTGCCCATGCATGTGTTCCTATTGAATTTACCTAACCATGTGTTTGATCAGTAAGTCAAAATTTAGCAGGTTTGTCATTTTCTTCTTTCTTCAATAAATAATAATTTCCTTGCCCTATCATGTGTTCCTAGATTTAATACGAAAGGAATATTTTATTTTCATATATAGTTTTTATGTTGCAAGGGTAAGCATATATAATTTAGATCTCTCTCTTTTGAGTGCTTTCTTGCTGATCCAGTTGTGGTGAAGATAATATCTACAGGTTTTTATTTAAAAAAAACAGAAAAGGGAGACCTTATTTCTATTTTGAAATATCTTGTATGATTTTATCAAATGTTGTTTACATGTCAAATCGGCAAAAAACCTTTAACAAATATAATGAATTCTATATAATATAAGGCTTCATATGTGAGTTACTGAATCAACCTTATATATGTTAGTTGACAAGGATCTTTGCACAACATAAACCATGATTTCTTATACCTCATGTTGCAAGTATGTCGGCATTTTGATATGAATATCTACATGATGCCAGTAGCTTTATCTAGAGGCTGATAACAAGCATGATCCAGAAAATCTTCCCATTATAGGTGTGCTATTGGCAGCATAGTCCTTAGCACTATACTACCTCTGTAAATTTTACATAAGCCTCTAAAGTTGAACTATAAGTATGTTGATTACGGTGTTATTGTTCTTTATAAGTCAATTAATTTTGTGCTATGGGCCTATAGTCTTTCTAGGTCTAGAGCATATTGTTTAAAACTTTTGACACAAAAATGGTATGAAATAAGCTCAATGTCACTTTTGATTATCACTACAATTGTTTATGCCCTGCATCCCTGCATTGAAAGAACTATCTCCATGGACTTGCTATTTCCAAACGGGTGTGTCCATGTTCCCTTTTTTAGTTTTAGATATGACATGATCCTTCTTGATGAAGAGGTAAACATGTTTGTAAACCCCTCTAGAATTATGTGTTTCCCTTTAGTTTGACCTAGACTATGGCATCTAAAATATATGAGAACTATGGAGTTTCAGATTCTATAAAGCTAGATCACCATATTAAAGCCATAATTAGAGGGATTAGTGGTTTAAACTAAGTATTTCCACGAGTTTACAAACCATTATTGTCAATTATAAACCATCAATATACTTTTTATTTATCCTTCAATCACTACCATAGGTGTAGTGGTTTAAACTAAGTATTTCCACGAGTTTATTTCCATGAGTTTTAGTGATTTTTTAGAATACAAGAGGTTTTATGTATAAAACAGGCCAAGCGGGCCATCCACACAACAAAATTGATCCATCTGCAATAAAACTAACTCCACGAGGCTCCAATCCGATGTTCATTAGATAAAGAAGCAAATTTGTGTGGATGGGGGCATGGTAGGGTCGGTCGAGCTCCCCACCCTAGGGCCCGCAGTCAGCTCCCGTTCACTCTACTGCCTTTGAGGATTAACATGCACCATTAATTCAAGTCAGTTTGGGTGGAGGTCAAAATTAAGTCATTCCATAGATTCATGAGTTCACTAGGAGCCTGGTGCCGCCTATAAAAGGGCCCACATACCTCCTCTTAGAGATCCAATTAAGTAGAGAAGAGTATATCTCAAATTGTCATTAGCTCTAGTATAGTTTAGCTATAGTGAGATTCAAGTAGAATCAGACTATTGCTCGAGGTTCTAGATTTGAACTTGAAAGAGCTGGTATAGCCATTATATCCTTTATATCTCATTATGGCTTTGATCTTAATCTATATTATGTTTCTCTTTATCATGTTCTCAGTTTACTTCGAGTACATGCATGCTATAGTCATAGTTATCTTTAAGTTTATACATAACATCAGCGAGCGCTCAACTTAGTACTTGAGTGGGTTGAGTAGACAAAGTTTTATGTAAGCATGGTGCTTATATATTGCTTTGTCTATGGACGCACCCTCCATTCTAGAAATGGTAGATTTGCATAGGTGGCAACCTTGTAAATCTTCTATAGTCCATCCCTGTTTCTAGGACTAGTAGGACATGTGTCACGACAAAGAAGTACATTCTTACATTCTTATATGCTTCTCCTTAAATATGTCCCTTATGCGTAGATGGAGAGTTAATTATTGTTGTAAAGTGTATATGCTTTCGTATGTTTTGACATGATGATTAAAAATAACTTAGAACTCTTTCTCTCTTGAATATTACTTAGTATAGCTATACTACATTTATGAGTATTTATCTCTTTCTCTGAATTGTTATGCACTTATCATATAAATATCTTTTGACTTACCCCTATTTTAGAGTAAGTGTTTAGTTACTAATTTCATCATAAATATATATTTATCAATCTCTTCTTTGCCATCATACCTCCTAGTGGCAAAATATAAATAACAATACCTGAAATACTCCTGGTAAAATGTTACAATGGTATATCTATGCACTTGTAGAATTCTTACTTTCTTATTTTTACTATTAAATGCCAACAACTGTTGCTCCCTTTGAAAAAAGAAAAAAAGTTTGCATTTCTTACTCTTCCTCTAAACATATGTATAATGTGTTTTATATGGCATGACATTTTTGCCTTATCTTGGATCCTTCTTGGTCCTTGTGTATTCTTAAAAAACACTACATGTAGCTTAACCAAATTCCATGTACCATTTGCGTACCCTACATATGTTCTACCTTAAGCCCTATTTTAGTTTGTTGACTTGGCCTTTTTAGGAATCTTGCATGTGCCTAATTTGAATATAGGTAGCTATACTTTTGCATTGGATTTCATATTCTAAGCAATCCACAATTGAAAAATATATGATTTCTATGATATCTAGGAGGATTCATGGATTCTTAGTAAATTTAGATTTTATGGGAATTTGTTTAGGTTACAATAGCATGGACTAGATATAAAAGAAAATGCTACTACTGATTGTTACTCCCTCCATTCTAAACTATAAGTCATTCTAACTTTCTTAGTGAGTTAAAACATCTCAAGTTTGACCAATGAAGAGAATTATAAAGATTTATAACATCAAATATACTATAAAAGTATAATTAACAAAGAATTTAATGAGACTATGTTATTATTTTATTATATAAATTTAGTCAAACTTAAGATGCTTTCACTCTCCAAGTTGGAATGACTTATATTTTGGGATGAAGGGTTTACCTTTTATGTATCTTGTCACTTGTTGAGCATTTTTTTGGCAAAATACATATGTGCTATGTTGCTAGACTCAGTTTTTTGGTTGGTTGTTTGCAGGAAAATATGCTTTGGGGACAAATGAAATATCCATGCATTACAACAAGAGAGAAAGATCAAGAGGTGACTCTTGAGATGAAACGAACTAGGGAATAGCTCTTGTTTTGTTGGTCGCTCAGTGTCATGGCTGCTTCTCTTTCACAGAAAAATGTATGTCTAGAGAGAAGGATGTAACGAGGTGGGAAGTAAAAAAAAGAGAATACTTGCCAGTTGAAAAAATAACCAAAGAGAAAAAAAAAAACTTGAATGGATTCGGAAATAGTTTAGGGTTCCTAGTACAAAAGTTTTTATTAGCTTCTTATTATTTTTCTAACAATGATAAAATCATCTTAAACTTGTAAAATAGTGCATGATAAATCACACACGTATTATTTAAAAAGGTGAAATTGTCTCATTAGGTTTCTATAAACTAGATCTACATGATATATATAAGATCATGAAATGTGCTTTATATTCTCTATGCAATTGGATTTTTAGATTTCTTAATATCTTAATCTAATTCGCAAGACAAAAATTCATGATCCCGTGATTAAGATTTTAAGCAGGCACCAAAGAGGTGAAAAGAAAAACTATGGCACATGCATAAAGTACTGGTCCACAAAAGAGCCTTTCATAGCCAAAAAAAAAAATGCTCCACACCACACAACAGACCAGTCAGGCCCCCGACGAAGAAGCAGCCCTACCCACAAGAGCAGGACGGCGTTACCGAGTAGGTGCTGGAGGCCCAACCCAACCCAACCCAGGAGCAACAAACCACGCAACGGCTAGTACGGAGGGGAGATGGGAAAGCAGCAGCGAAGCGAGCAGCGCCGTTCCGCCTTCGCCGTCTCCTCGTCAACGGTCATATTACCGTTGTCCTGCCACAGTCCTATCCCAACACTTTCCTTTAAAACTGCCACCCCACGCGCCCCCTACGCCGCCGTCTGCACCCCCGCTTCCCCGTCTCTCCCGCTCCCTCTCGCACGTCGTCTCTTTCCTCGAGCCTCCGCTCCGGCTCCGCCAGCGACACGCGCCTCTCGCCCGCGTCGACGAGGAAGCGCCCATCGATGGAGACGCCGCTGTCCACCAGGAGGATCACCCGCTCGCTGGCCGCCGCTGCCGCCGCATCCGCCAGTGAGTCCCTCTTCTTCTCCCAACCTCGCCTCTATGCTTCTTGATCTCTGGATCACTTCTTCAATTTCGACACGTTCTTGGATGTGTTCCCTGACAACGCCCACTTTCGATTCGATTCTCCGCAGAGAAGAGCGCCGCCGCCGGGTCCGACTCCGCCGCCCTCTTCTCCCGAGCCAAGAACGCCACGGGGGGGAGACGACCCAGACGCGCGCCGCCCTGCACGACATCTCCAACGACTCCCCAATCGTCGGCCTCGCGGCGGGCGGCCTCCACGCCACCGACACCACCCCCGCCTCCACCGCCGCCAAGACCCGCCGCAGGGCCCCGCGCCGCACGCCCGGCTCCGGGGAGGTGCTCCTGCGCGGCCAGGTCAAGGCGCTCCTGCACAAGGTCGAGGAGGAGCAGGGCTGCGCCGCCGCCGCCCTCGTCAGGCCCGCGCGCATCCAGGCGCTGCTCGGCGTCTCCAGGTCCCCTGCCCAACTTCTTGCGCCCACGCCGGCCAACACTCCGCAGATCGGCCCCGTCTCCGCGCCCAGGGAAGGGTTCATCCTGATTGATGGCGCCGCCGTCGTACCCTGCGTCCTCGACGAAGAGGAACTGCTGATTCCTAAGCTTCAGGTAATGCAATTGTCGATTCTTGTCGATTCAGCATTGGATGAAATATTACCACTCCTCGAGGAGTAACAGTCTGCAATTGGACATGCATGGAAGAACTTTGATCGAATGTTTCTGTTCTGATGAGTAGTGGATTTCCAAGTTCAATCAGCGAATGCATGCTAATCTGTCAATCTGATGCAGAAACTTGTGTGCCATTTCATCTATTATATTTATTCGTTAACCTTCTTTGTGCACATACATGTTAGTTTAGATGCAATTCTGCATGACCTATTGTATTATAAGTTTGATTCAAGGGTCCTCCCACCCTATCTGCTGCCGTAGGTTTCCTGACGCGTAAGCGTAACAGTAAGTAGTAATCTTGATATATGATTAATTTTCTGAATGTTCTCATGCTGCATTGGTAGCTGCATCTAGCCCGTACCCAAATTGATGCTCGATGGCATTTGGCATTCTAGCCCGGCTCATTCAGAACTGCAAATTGATTTCTACTCGTAGCATCTAACCAGCATGATCTGTGCCTTCTTCAGCTGGTTGTGTAGTTGCTACTGTATTTGGTCCTAAGCAGTGTGTTTTGCTGCTGCTCCCGTTGTTGTGCAGTCACTACTGCATTAGTGCATTTTGGTCCTAATAAGGTTCTTTGCTCGGTCCCGTTGTTGTGCAGGTCATTGCAGCTTCCCTGCCTCCACCTCAGGCAGAGGAGAAGCTGGGCGAGTGCCAGCTGAACCGTGCGCTGGTGTTCGACGACTCCCCTGAGAAATCCGTCGAATCCAGTGGATCAGCCGTGTCGTCATCCGTCTCCCTCCAGGAGAGCAGCACCGGCAGCTACATGGACAAGTCGTCATCACCTGAGGACGACAGCTCTTCTGCCTGGTCAATTCAGGTCCATGCCAGCTCCGAGAAGGGCGACGAAGAAGAGCTAGGCGTGGAGGAGCTGGCGGCAGAGTACACTGAAGAAGAGGAGGGGGACTGGGAAGAAGAAGACAGCGATGACGACTGCTACGATGATCTGTGCGAGGAGATGAGCAGGATGACCGTGTTGGATGAAGAGGAGAAGAAGGCCGGACTGCCGCGCAGTTCGAGGGGAAGCACACCAGGTTCATCTACAACAGTGACGACGAGATCGAGCGCGAGGAGGTGGCCGATGCAGCTGAGGCGAGGGCGGCGCTTGGCGCGTTGATGCTCAGGGGGCTGCCGATGCCCGAGGGGAGGCACCTGCGCTTCCACGACGAGGAGGATGACGACGAATGAGAATGTCATTTGTGTTGAGATTGGGTATCTGCAGTGGTTGTCTTTCCCTGACACCAGCCGAAATTCTTTTGGGGGGCACTGTTTCTACAATCCGGTTCTGTGTTTTAATTAAATGTCTCCGTTCTTCAGAGAAAAAATAACTCTTTTACCGATTCTTCCGAAATGCAATATACTATTTCCCGGTTACTGAGTTAGGGTCTGTTGTTTGGTACAACTCCTTTATTAGTGAAACTGTTTTTTTTTAAAAATAGCTTCATGAGCAACTTTCTAGATGAAGCTAATCTATTTTGAAAAAAAACAACTTCACCAACAACTTTATTCATGAATATGAGAGAGAAAGGAGGAAGAGAGCTATGATAAGCTATTATTTTTAGTTTCATCTCACTCCATATCTTTGTAAGAGGTGAAGAAAAACAGTTTTATAGGTGAAGCTGTTTGAAAAGAGGTGTTTGACAAAAAAACAGCTCACAACAGTTTTATAAAGCTACTATAAGCTATACCAAACATGCCTTTAATATGTTTTTGTGCAAAGTCTTTATGATGTCTCGGTATGGTGTTTTGTTCCTGGAAAAATAGCATACCCTGCCAAAACCTACTTCTGCCGGCAATCCAAGTAAAGAGTTTTTAGTTTCATCTCTCCACGGTGAAAGAATTTACGACCTTAGGTGGAACAGGAGGAGGAGAAATCAAACAACATGTAGATGTGCAGATGGCCTGCTGAGGCTGACTCTCGTTTTGTTTACTTGTGCTTTTCTTCATGGCATCGCGTTAAACTCGCTCAATTCTGTTGACGTTTGTGTCCGTTGCATTGCATGTCCAGGAAGACACTTGTCTACGCATTGCACTGCCCGGTGCAATCAGTTTAGCTTTCCTTGTTACACACTTGTCATGAAATTAACGGCGACCGTGGTTTTACAACAATATTGACATCACACCATGTCATGAAATTTGACAGCGGCCGGGGTTTTACAGCAATATTGATGTCACACCATGCCATAATTTCCTTATTTTTAAGGGGAAAACAACTAAAATTGCTTGCAAATCATGGTAGCAGTTGAGAGTAAATTGCAGTTCAGTTTCACTTTGCAGTTGCAGTAAAGCTTGGTAAGTTGCCCCTAAAATAATTTTTTCCATTACATTTTTTTTGTCTATGTTAGCTTGGGGTGTGGTAAATTTGCCACTAGATTGCAGTAAAATTGTTGTATGGTGTTGTGGTTTGTCTCTTGGTAAATTTATCTCAGTTTGCATTTTTCACTTTATCATGGCTCCATGTTTGTAGACTAGATTTGTGTTTGTTCTTTCTTGTAAGTCAAGCAAACGCCACGCTATGTGGTTGTGTTCATATGGAGGGCTGTGTTTGGTTTTGAGTAATTGATGAAACCTACCTAAGTACTAACCTTGATCTTTAAGTGTGAATCATGAGATAGGTTGGTACATGTCATGTGATGGAGCTAATGAATCAAAGGTGATGATGACAAGGCTCTAGCATGGTGATGGAAATGGAAAAGGATTCAAGGCAAAGGTGAAATAGGAATCTATTTTTGGTTTGGTGATCAAGACACCATAGAGGGTGTGATCACATTTAGGATAGATAGCCGTACTATCAAGGAGGAAGCTCTCGTGTTTGATTGCGGTTATCATGTGCCAGGTTCATTGCATTGCATATAAAATCAAATGAACTAGTGAAACAACCAAATAATTCCAAGATAAATGTGAACTAAAAACTAACACACGTGCACAAGTGTTGACATCACTTAGTGTTAGCCCTTGGAAGCTTGGAAAAGAGCTGGAGGAAGTTTGGTGATGTTTGGGCAGAAGAAAGTAGTCCGGACGCTAGGGTTTCGTGGTGTCCGGACCATCGGAGATGGGTCCGGAGGCATACCATAGGCAAGGCTGACTGTGAGCTAAGATCCGGACGCAGGTTGCTGTCCGGACGCTGGTCTCCGGACGTGGGTCCGGAGGCTAGGTGCTCTCTGTTGTGTTCTGCAAGGTGATCCGGACGAAGGAAACTGGGCGGCCTCCGGAGTGTTTTGAGGCTCTCGGGAGCTCTCAGCTGGGGTCCGGACGGTGCTCGCTGTTGGTCCGGTGTGGGACTGTGCACCGCGTCCGGATCCACGTGGCGAGAAGCAGTGCGCGCAGGAAGCAGCCGATTCAAACGGGAGGGTGACCGGACGCGTGGTCATTGGTCCGGACGGCGCGGTGCGCGCATCCGGAGGCCACGTCCGGAGTGAAGAACAGAGCAGCTGTCTCTGCTGTGTGGGGGCGTCCGGACGCTGTTGATGTTCCGAACCCCACACTGTTGCTAGCGTCCGGACAGGGCGCAGGATGTGTTTTGAGGGGGCTAAACGGCTAGTTGTGTGTGTGTGGCTATATAAGGTGGTATGGCCGGCCCTTGGGGGTCTCTCTCGCACATTTTCATCACTCACACACTAGTGCTCATTTGTGAGAGCCTCCACCACTCATCTCTTTGATACACTTGCTATTTTCATGAGAGATTGAGTGAACCAAGTGCATTGCTTGATTGATTGCATACTAGTGGCACTTGGTGATCGTCGTCTTCGCGGAAGCTCTTGTTATTCTTGGAGGTTGCCACCTCCTAGACGGCTTGGAGTGACGAGAATCGTTGAGCGGAGGAAGGTGTTTGTCTCCGGCTTCGATCGGTGGATTGTGAGGGGTTCTTGAACCTTCCCCCCGGGAGTTCGCAAAAGACATCTCTAGTGGATTGCTCGTAGCTTATGGATCCCTATCTTGTGTTGCTTTTGCGCCACCCGGTGACGGGTTTGGCGTGTGATGCCAATTAGTGTGTGAACCTCCAAGTAGGTGTATCGCTACAACGGGGACTAGCTTGTTGGCAAACAAGTGAACCTCGAAGAAAAATCTTGTGTCTCATTGTCTCTCTCCGAGGATTTCTATTGTGATTGATTGGCTATATATTGGTCTCCTCTCCACGTCGGTATAACCCTCCTAACTCTAGCTTGCGACCCTAGTAGTGCTAGTGCAAACTTGCGTTACGCCGTGTTTTATTCTAACATGTTTGCTTAGTGTCATTGTAGAATTTTTAATAGGCTATTCACCCCCCCCCTCTAGCCATATCTAGACCTTTCAAGTGGTATCGGAGCCGGTACACCGTTCTTACAAGGCTTAACATCCCACGGTGTTAAAATGGCTCAAATCAACAACACCAAGAGGCCACCCAAGTTTGATGGCATCAATTATAGCTATTGGAAGGCATTGATGACCACCCATATCAAATCAATCAACCGGAAGATATGGTTGGTGGTCAACAAAAAGTTTGAGGTAGCCAATGAGAAGGCACCCACCGCGGCCGAGGAGGAGAAGCTCCAACACAATAACATTGCTTTGAGTGCCATCCATGAAGCAATCTCAAGAGAAGTGTTTGAACAAATCAAGAACATTAAGAGAGCTCATGATGCATGGAAGAAGCTTGAAGAGTCTTATGAGGGGACTCAATCCATGAAGGGAGCCAAGACATACATCTTGAAGGAGAAGTTTGCAAGCTTCAAGATGAAGGAAGATGAAAATGTGCCGGAGATGTTCAATAGGCTTGAGGTGCTTGTCAATGACCTCAAGTCACTTGTAAAGAATGTGGAGAACAAGGAATTCTCATTCAAAATTTTGAGGAGTCTTCCTTCAAGATTTGAGATGTTAGTTACTCTATTGGTAAGAAGTGGATTGGACACAATGACACCGAACCAAGTTCTTGGTGAGGTGATTGTTGATGACACCTTTAGAGAAGACAAAGACAAGATAAAAGAGAACAAGGAGAAGAAGGATGACAAGAAGAAGAGTTTGGCATTCAAGGCCACATCATCATCAAGGGGAAAGAGAAGATCAAGTGTGATGATTCAAGCAATGATGAAAGCTCAAGCCAAAGTGATGATGATGAAGAAGAAATGGCTTTATTTGTCAAGAAATTTGATAAGTTCATGAAAAAGAAGGGCTATTGAGCAAGAAGCAAGAAGAGCTCACACAAGTTCAATGAGAAGGATAAAATATGCTTCAAGTGCAATAGCAAGGATCATCTCATTGCGGATTGCCCTCATCATAGTGACAATGAAGATGAGAAGAAGGGCACGAAGAAAGAGAAGAAGGAGAAGAAAGAGAACAAGATGTTCCTCAAGAAGAACAAGAAGGGAGAATCATATGTTGTCACTTGGGATAGTGATTCCTCAAGTGATGATGACTCAAGTGATGATGAGAAGAGATCAAGCAAGAAGAAGGCTCTTGCAAGCATTGCTATGAAGGACAAGATCTCTCTCTTTGACACTCCATCGACATGCTTCATGGCTTGGCCCACTAAGGTACAATCTGATGATGAGTGTGATTCTAGTGATGATGATGATGAACCTACTAGAAATGAACTAATTGAAATGTTGGAAGATACGGAGAGTCACTTTGACATCAAGAGAAAGGAGTGCAAAGCATTGCGGAAAGAGCTTCAAGCTCTCAAGCAATCCTTTGATGAGCTAAACCGCTCTCATGAGAGGCTATAGGATGCCCATGAGAAACTTGGCAAAGCTCACTCTAAGCTTGAAAAAGCTCACTCATCTCTTGTTGAGCAGAAGGAGAAAGAGCATGTTTCAACAAGTAACATGGGAACAACTTGTGAGTTGTGACATAATCAATGAATCTTTCTATGAACCCATCATCATCACCCCAAATAACCCTTCTTGTAGCACTTCTAACTCTACCTCTTCTACTAGTGATATTGTCACTTGTGATGCTTCACTAATGGTTGAGAATGAGACCCTTAAGAAGGAGGTTGGTAATCTCACTCTAGCCTTAGGCAATGTCTATGGTGGAGACGCCCGCTTGCTTAAGTGCTTGGGTAGCCAAAGGTTCTCCCTTTGCAAAGAGGGATTAGGCTATACCCCCAAGAAAGGTAAGGCGGCCTTTGTAACTCCAAAGCCTCGCTTTGTGAAGAGCAATGGCCGGTTTTGCTCAAGTTGCAAGCAAGTAGGGCATGATGAGCAATATTGCAAACTAAATCTAAGCAAGATAAAATTTACAAGTGCATCTATACGTTTTGATTCTAGTTATGTGCTTACCAAGGGCAAGAAAGGTGTGATAGCTAAGTACATGGGTACTCCCAATGAGAGCTCAAAGAAGAAAGCTATTTGGGTACCTAAGTCCTTAGTCACTAACTTTGGAGGACCCAAGCAAGTATGGGTACCTAAGAAGAATTGGATTGTTTTGTGGGTCAATTATAAAGCCGGAGGGAGGCATTGGGTGCTTGATAGTGGGTGCACTCAACATATGACCGGAGATTCAAGAATGTTCAATTCTATCAAGCAAAATGATTGCAATGGGGTTGATTCTATCACATTTGGTGACAATGGCAAAGGCAAGGTCAAAGGGCTTGGTAAGATTGCAATATCCAATGACATGAGCATATCCAATGTGTTGCTAGTAGAGAGCTTGAACTTCAATATGCTATCCGTAGCTCAACTTTGTGATCTTGGTTTCAAATGCATCTTTGGAGTTGATGATGTAGAGATCATAAGTGTAGATGGCTCTAACTTGATATTCAAAGGATTTAGATATGAGAATCTATACTTGGTTGATTTCAATGCTAGTGAAACTCAATTGTCAACTTGCTTGCTATCCAAATCTAGCATGGGTTGGTTATGGCATAGAAGGCTTGGTCATGTTGGTATGAGGCAATTGCATAAATTAGTCAAGCATGATCTAGTTAGAGGCTTGAAGGATGTGGTCTTTGAAAAAGATAAGCTATGTAGCTCTTGTCAAGCCGGCAAACAAGTTGTAAACACTCACCCTAGCAAGAGTATGATGAGTACTTGCAAATCATTTGAGCTCTTGCACATGGACTTGTTTGGACCAACCGCCTATACAAGTATTGGTGGAAACAAATATGGCTTTGTGATAGTTGATGACTTCACTAGATATACATGGGTATTCTTCTTGAGTGACAAGAGTGACACATTTGATACATTCAAGATCTTTTTCAAAAGATTCCAAAATGAATTTGAAACAACTATCAAGAAAGTGAGAAGTGACAATGGCAGTGAGTTCAAGAATACAAGAGTTGATGAACTATGTGATGAATATGGAATCAAACATCAATTCTAGGCCAAGTATACACCTCAATCAAAGGGGCTTGTTAATAGAAAGAATAGGACACTCATTGATATGGCAAGATCTATGCTTAGTGAATACAATGTGAGTGATTTTTTTTGGGCCGAAGCTATCAACACGGCTTGCTACGATAGCAACCGACTCTATTGCCACAAGATGCTTGAGAAGACACCTTATGAGCTATTGAATGGAAGAAAGCCAAATATTGCATACTTTAGAGTGTTTGATTGCAAGTGCTATATCTTGAAGAAAGGTGCAAGATTGAGCAAATTTGAGAAGAAATGTGATGAAGGCTTCCTACTTGGTTACTCAACTACAAGCAAAGCTTATAGAGTATGGAATCTTACTCATGGCATAGTTGAGGAGGTACATGATATGGAGTTTGATGAAACACAAGGCTCTCAAGATGAAATTGACAATCATGATGATGTGAGAGGTGAACCATTGGCCAATGCAATGAAGAACATGAATATTGGGGACATTAGTTCGAGGCAAGTGGATGAAGAGCAAGACAATGACTATCAAGTGCATGCTCCATCAAATGAGCAATCCAATGACAATCAAGCTAGTTCATCCTCTCCAACTCAAGATCAACAAGAGGCTAGTTCATTATCTCAATCCAATGACCAACCAAGTACAAGCAATCAACTTCCAACACTCCAACCTACATCTATTACAAGGGATCATTCTTTGGATCACATTATTGGATATATCACAAGAGGTGTGCAAACAAGATCAAGATTGGCTTCATTTTATTGAGCCAACCAAAATTAAAGAAGCTTTGCAAGATATTGATTGGGTGAATGCTATGCATGAAGAGCTCAACAACTTTACTAGAAATCAAGTTTGGGAACTAATTGAGAGACCAAAGAATCACAATGTTATTGGCACAAGATGGGTCTTTCGCAACAAACAAGATCAAGATGGCATAGTGGTGAGGAACAAAGCAATACTAGTTGCACAAGGTTACACTCAAGTAGAGGGTCTTGACTTTGGAGAAACATATGCACCGGTGGCAAGGCTAGAAGCAATAAAGATTCTATTGGCTTATACTTGTGCTCACAACATCAAGCTCTATCAAATGGATGTCAAGAGTACATTTCTCAATGGATTGGTATATGTTGAACAACCACCCGGTTTTGAAGATGACAAGAAACCCAACCATGTGTACAAACTTAAAAAGGCATAGCACCTAGAGCATGGTATGAGAGGTTGAGGTACTTTCTTCTCTCTAAGGGATTCATTATGGGCAAGATTGACACTACCCTCTTCACCAAAAAGATTGGCAATGACTTGTTTGTGTCGCAAATCTATGTGGATGACATTATTTTTGGATCAACCAATCAAGAGTTTTGTGAAGAGTTTGGCAACATGATGGCTAATGAGTTTGAGATGTCTATGCTCGGTGAACTTAGTTACTTCCTTGGTCTTCAAGTCAAGCAAATGAAGAATGGCACATTTGTGAGTCAAGGCAAGTATATCAAGGACATGCTCAAGAAGTTCAATCTAGATGAAGCAAAGTCAATTAGCACACCAATAGGAACAAATGGTAACTTGGATAGTGATGCTAGTGGCAACATGGTAGATCAAAAGCTATATAGATCAATGATTGGTAGCCTACTCTATGTGACCGCATCAAGACCGGATGTCATATTTAGTGTATGCATGTGTGCAAGATTTCAAGCATCTCCTAGAGAGAGTCATTTGAAGGCCACAAAGAGGATATTAAGATATTTGAAGCATACACCAAATGTGGGGTTGTGGTATCCTAAAGGATCAAACTTTGAGTTAATTGGATACTCCAACTCGGACTATGCGGGTTGCAAGATAGAAAGGAAGAGCACATCGGGCACATGTCAATTGCTTGGAAGATCACTTGTCTCATGGTCATCAAAGAAGCAAAATAGTGTGGCACTCTCTACTGCTGAAGCCAAATATATTAGTGCGGGGAGTTGTTGTGCACAAATACTTTGGATGAAAGCTACTTTGAATGATTTTGGAGTCAAATTCAAGAAAGTATCATTGTTATGTGACAATGAAAGTGCAATCAAGCTAACCAACAACCCGGTCCAACATGCAAGAACAAAGCATATTGATGTCCGCCACCATTTCATTAGAGATCATCAATTGAAAGGGGACATTTCAATAAAAAGTGTGGGCACCGAAGATCAATTGGCTGATATCTTTACTAAGCCACTAGATGAGAAAAGGTTTTGCAAGCTAAGGAATGAGTTGAACATACTTGATTTCTCCAACATGAGTTGATGCACCCCCACTTATATGACATGCCTCTACTCCAACAAAGCAAGGTACAAGTTGTTTTGAGAGCATTCATGCATACTTTGCTAGGACTTGTATAGAGCATATAGACATCACTCATGCATCTAGGTTCATTCATGAAAACCAAAATGTATTTGATGCTTATATGGTACCACTATTGTTTCTATGACTTGATATGATCTAGTGGTAGCATATGACATGTTGATGGGCTTGCAATCCTAGTGTTTGATCTATGTCTATGAGCTTAAGTGTTTAATTCAACATAGGCAAGATAACCATCTTAGCATGTGTGAATAAGCTTGTCTAAGGTTTAAACTGAATTAAATATCTTGGGCAAGTAGCTTAGTTCAAACCAAAGTTGAAAATCTTTCACCCTATCTCACACTACAGGGGAATAAAACTTGAATATTTATAATTGGTCCCACCTTTTTGTGTCAATTGGATGACAAAGGGGGAGAAATTGTGGAAAGATATAAAATTTGACCAAAAGGGGAGCAATGTGTAAGGGGGAGAAATTGAAAGATAAATGGAGAAAATGAAAAATCAATTTTGAAAAGAACACACAAGTAGGGGAGCAAGCACATAAACACTATTGTTGCATTTGAATGCTTGCATCCTCATATGTATTGTTGCACAAGTACTTAAATTCAAATATTCATGCTTGTGTGGTGTTTGCTAGTAATATAAATTTGATTGATGATTGATCAACTAGCATGCATAGGTGGTAAGCTAGATGTGTGTGCCTTTCAAGTGGTATTTAGAAACCTTACTCTTAAATGTTGATCTCACGGGGTTTCTAGCTTTAACTTGATCTCTAGCTTATCATGGTGCTAAGGGTGATTCAAATTCTGCACTCCGATGATATCACGCTTCAAATATCTACTCTTAAACCTTAGCATCATTTGGTAGCTATTCACTCTCTCACATTGTCTATCTATGCATATGTGCTAAACTTCAACCAAACTCTAGAAGCACATATGTAGGGGGGCTAATAACTACCAAACCGAATTTGTGTGACTTGTCCAAAATTTAAAATCTTTGATCAAAATGCTTGGACAAGCAACTCAAGTTCAAAATGATTATATTTCATATCTTTATGGAAAGGTTGTCATCAATTACCAAAAAGGGGAAGATCGAGAGTTCCCCATCTGTTTAGTTTTGAGTAATTGATGAAACCTACCTAAGTACTAACCTTGATCTCTAAGTGTGAATCATGAGATAGGTTGTGGAGCTAATGGATCAAAGGTGATGATGGCAAGGCTCTAGCATGGTGATGAAAATGGAAAAGGATTCAAGGCAAAGGTGAAATAGGAATCTATTTTCAGTTTGGTGATCAAGACACCATAGAGGGTGTGATCATATTTAGGATAGATAGATGTACTATCAAGGAGGGAGCTCTCGTGTTTGATTGTGGTTATCATGTGCCACTAGGTTCATTGCATTGCCTATAAAATCAAATGAACTAGTGAAACAACCAACTAATTCCAAGATAAATGTGAACTAAAAGTTAACACACGTGCACAAGTGTTGACATCACTTAGTGTTAGCCCTTGGAAGCTTGGAAAAGAGTTGCAGGAAGTTTGGTGCTGTTTGGGCAGAAGAAAGTAGTCCGAACGCTAGGGTTTGGTCGTGTCCGGACCATCGGAGATGGGTCCGGAGGCATACCCTAGGCAAGGCTGGCTGTGAGCTGAGATCCGGACGCAGGATGTTGTCCGTACGCTGGTCTCCGGACGTGGATCCGGAGGCTAGGTGCTCTTTGTTGTGTTCTGCAAGGTGATCCGGACGGAGGAAACCGGACGGCGTCCGGAGTGTTTTGAGGCTCTCGGGAGCTGTCTGCTGGGGTCCGGACGGTGCTCGCTGTTGGTCCGGTGTGGGACTGTGCACCACGTCCGGATCCATGTGGCGAGCAGCAGTGCGCGCGGGAAGCAGCCGATTCAAACGACAGGGTGACCGGACGCGTGGCCATTGGTCCGGACGGCGCGGTGCGTGCGTCCAGAGGCCGTGTCCGGAGTGAAGAACAGAGGAGCCGTCTCTGCTGTGTGGGGGCGTCTGGACGCTGTTGATGGTCCAGACCCCACACTGTTGCTAGCGTCCGAACAGGGCGCACGATGTGTTTTGAGGGGGCTAAACGGCTAGTTGTGTGTGTGTGTGGCTATATAAGGTTGTATGGCCGACCCTTGGGAGTCTCTCTCGCACATTTTCATCACTCACACACTAGTGCTCATTTGTGAGAGCCTCCACCACTCATCTCTTTGATACACTTGCTATTTTCATGAGAGATTGAGTGAACCAAGTGCATTGCTTGATTGATTGCATACTAGTGGCACTTGGTGATCGTTGTCTTCGCGGAAGCTCTTGTTATTCTTGGAGGTTGCCACCTCCTAGACGGCTTGGAGCGACAAGGATCGTTGAGCGGAGGAAGGTGTTTGTCTCCGGCTCCGATCGGTAGATTGTAAGGGGTTCTTGAACCTTCCCCGCGGGAGTTTGCAAAAGGCATCTCTAGTGGATTGCTCGTAGCTTGTGGATCTCTATCTTGTGTTTCTTTTGCGGCACCCGGTGATGGGTTTGGCGTGTGATGTCAATTAGCGCGTGAACCTCCAAGTAGGTGTATCGCTACAACGGGGACTAGCTTGTTGGCAAACAAGTGAACCTCGGAGAAAAATCTTGTGTCTCATTGTCTCTCTCCGAGGATTTCTATTGTGATTGATTGACTATATATTGGTCTCCTCTTCACGTCGGTATAACCCTCCTAACTCTAGCTTTGCACTTAAATTCTTTCATTCTTGCAAAGTAGAGATTCTAGCTTAGCTTGTGTAGCTTTGCCTAGTAGCACTAGTCATCTAGCTCTTGTGTGTGACATAGGATATATCTTGATAGTAACTAGACTTGTGGTAGGTGGCTTGTCGACCCTAGTAGTGCTAGTGCAAACTTGCGTTACGCTGTGTTTTATTCTAACAAGTTTGCTTAGTGTTGTTGTAGAATTTTTAATAGGCTATTCACCCCCCCTCTAGCCATATCTAGACCTTTCAGCATGGAATGCATCCCCTCACATGTATAAAACCTGCTCATGGCAACTTATTATTGTCGTTCCAAGCTATAAAATTCGGAAGAGAACTTATAGGCCCAGATTCCTTGTGGATGGCACAAGTCCTCTGTGACATCCGGGCTAGCTTCATCAACTCGAACTCAGAGGAACAACCGTAGCCAAAGATACAAGTTGTCAACAAGCTCATTGAACTTGTTGCCATTCCTTAGTACTTATCTATTGTCCTTGCTTCCCATGATATCCATCCTTAAATAATAGATATTGTTATATTTTTCTATAAAGTTAGTCAAAATTTAAAAAGTCTGACTGCCATGGATTAAAGAAACATCTCTGGTCACATTTTATTGCTAGTGATTGCATTCTTTGTGAGATTGGAGTGATCTAGTGCATTTGCTTTGAGAGATAACATCTTGTGGCACTAGGTGATCCTGCTCACTATCGTTTTCTTATTACTCTTGGTGGTTTTCACCAAGCCGGCTTGGAGCATTGGTGACTCCGTTGAGGCATCAGTTGAAGATTATGAGGTGCTTTGGAGATGATTTTTTTAGATGAACTTGCCTTTCATTAACTCAGATGGCTGAAGCCTCACACAATACAAGATCAAATAGATACACCAACATTATTTGCACATCTCTGCTCTATGTATACTAGAGGCATGTGCTCCAAAATGATTGTGAGGAGCACTTGTGTCCATTCTCGCTGGAGTTGGCAAAGTGGAACTTTAGTGCAATCGAGGCTTGGAGAAGCACATTGTGATCGAGTAGGCTCAAGCCAAGTGTTCATGTTAGAGCCAACCTTGAGGGGTTGTTTGAGTTTGTAAATGAGCGATGACCTTAACTTGCCTCAAGATGGACGTATGACAGACAAGTCATCGAACCACATAGATATATATTGCGCCATCCTCTTGTGTGGTTTGATCACTCTACACTTGTCCTCATTTGTTTCTAACGAGTTTGCCTATGTTGCGTTATATAATTATTTTAGTTAGACTATTTATCCAGCTCTAGCCATCAAAAGATCCATTTCACCAACCTAGTAGCAAAAGGGATAGGAAGGGTGTTAGACAGTCCCAACATAAGGCCTATGCTTTAAGAACCACCCTAAGTTTGGCGGAATACATAAGTCAGTCATGGTTGTTAACACTTGCTAGCTATCCCAATAATCATAGGACAAGCCTCAAACATAGATAAATTATAATTTAGACACCACATCTATATAGGTTAGTATCATAGTCTGAATCCCTGTGATAGATTGGAACACTCAATACGGATGGTGAACCCATAAACATCAAAAGTAAGAATTAAACTTAATGAACCAAAGTAATCAAGTTACCAAAAAAGATCCCAAATGTTTATTCGATGGATAAGAAATTGATAAACATGGGTCTTACCCAGAATTCCCCTAATTCTCTCGGGTTTTTTCTAAGTACTTTCTCGAAATCTGCTGCCTTCTTGTTATGATTTTGTGTCGTCGAGCTTCTATGGTGCTATTTATAGCATCTTTATGTCATTTCTTTACAACAATTAACTGACATTAATGCATCGCTTGCCCATTGATGGGAGTCAACAACGATGGACAATTTAAATTTAGCAGTCATATACCCCCTCTGTCTTTGAAAGAATCAATTCTTAGAATCCATGTTAGTCAAACTATTTTTTAACTTTGATTAACTTTATAGAAAAATATAACAACATCTATGACTTAAAATAAGCACCATGTGAAAATATGTTCTATGATAAATCTAATGATACTAATTTGGTACCATAACTTTTAGTGTTTTTTTTTAGAAATTTGGTCAAAATTTAAAAATTTGACTTAGCATAACTCTATAAATCTATTTTTTCAGGGACATAGTAAGTATATATTTTTTGAAAGTAATATAGTAGAAACTAAGATCCTATTTGATTGACATAGGGCCAATAATAATCTCTTATGAATTAAACCGTATATAGATAATAGATTAGATAATTGTTAGCTTGAGCTATAGAGAACAACTATTGCACTAGTTGAACCAAATTAGATAATAGCTATTAGCCAGATAACTAATGTACTTATCAATGAATCGAAACAGGTCAAGACTAATACTCCATCCCAAATTATAAGACATTTCGATAATGTTGGAGAGTCAAAACATCTCAAAAACGTATACGATAATATAGTAACATTTATAATGTCAACTAAGTATCATTAGATTCTTCATCAATTATATTTTTATAGTATACATATTTGATATCATAAATTTTTATAATTTTTTAAATAATTTTAGTTAAACTTAAAATATTTTGACTCTCTAAAATTTTTGAGATGTCTTATAATTTAAGATGGAGTAACTCATTAATTCATACTCCCTCCATACTAAAAAAGGTTGTCGTTTTAGAAAATGACGTGATCTCCAAAGTGTAACTTTGATCATTTATTTTTCAAAAAATATATATTGAAATATAATATATGTATAATTTTATGAAAGAATTTTTCAAGATAAATCTACTAATATGATTTTTACATTTTCAAATTCAACAACTTAAAAGTTATTCATAATTTATATTCTCAATGTACTAAAACCTTATCCTAAACGATAATTTTTTTTTGAGTATGGAGGGAGTATACTCCTCTCTATCTCTCTATATATATATATATTAACAATAGATTGGACTATCATTACCTGGAACCCAATCATCAGTCAGGAGGGTGTGGCCTGTAAACGTGGGCTGCTAGTTGCCCTCCCTTCACGGGCATGCCGACGCGCACGCTACTACTAGTACTGCGCGTTCACACGCCGTCGAGGTGACATTGAGAAGACACACGCCCTGCAGCGTCGGAATTAAGAGGCCGGTTGTGGACTTGTGGTTAGCTTCCACGTGAGGTCCCACTGACACTATACTAAACATACGCTGATGAATGCGATGTGCTGTAGAGAATTCAGCGAATCGGTCAGCACCACCTCAGCATTGAGCATGCGGCAACGAAAGCGTACTCGTAGATAAACATCTCCATAATACTCGCTGTTGCCTGTTGCTCATGCTCACTAACCTCCATCATCATCGTCACTACCATAATAACTCACGGTTGCCGCTGATACTTACAGGCAAGGCAAGGCAAGGACGGGGCGAAAATTGGGTGAGTGAGTCCTGAGAACAAAACAAATGCGTATTGCTGCGGAGAAAACGGATTCTCAGACTAGGGGGTGGGGGATGGGAATCGGTAGCGGGCAGTGAAACGGAATTGGCAGCACCGCAGCAAGCAGCGCACTGCGAGTCTGCCACTCGATCCATCGGCGCCGCAGCGGTACAGGCAAAGTCAAGCGCGCTGGTCTCCGTCGCTCGCCCCTGGCCCTGAAGCAAAGCAACCTACTACTACTCCTCACTCGCTCCGCCTCCACTTGCCCCCTCTCCTCTCCTCTTCCGTGCGCGTCCCGTCCACAGCCGCCCTCCCCCCTCCGCTTACGCCACACCCAGCCCAATCAACTCGCCGCGGACCGCGCCCATGCCCTCATCCCCCTTCTCCTCCCAAAATTGACCACGCAATCGATCGGCTCCTCACCCCCGATCCGTCCCCATGGATCGCACCACCAGCAACAGCAGCAGCAGTAGCACCACCACCAGCCAGAACCCGCACCTCGGCGTCAACAAGCTCGGCCGCTCCATCCGCAAGGCCACGCCGCCGCCGCCGCAGCAGCCGCAGCTCGGCGCTAACCGCCCGCCCCAGCCGCAGCCGCAGGTCTACAACATCAGCAAGAACCAGTTCCGCGACATCGTCCAGCAGCTCACCGCCGGCACCCCGTCTCCGTCTCCGCCGCCGCCGCAGCACCACCACCACCAGCACCACCAGTTCGCCCACCGCCCGCCGCCGCCGCAGTCGCAGCCCAAGACGCCCTCCATGCGCCTCCAGAGGATCCGCCCGCCCCCCATCGCTACCCCCGTTGCACGGCCCCCGCCCGTGCACCCCAACCACCACGCCGTCCCCCCCAACCCTAACCACAACAACCCCGTCTTCCACCGTCCGCCGCCGCCGCAGCAGCACATGCCCGCTCCCGGCCCCGCCTGGGCTGATTCCCCGGTCTCCGCGTACATGCGCATCCTCGAGAACTCCCTCTTCAGCGCCACCCCGCCTGGCGCCGCGGCTGCGGCGGCTGCTGCTGCTGCAGCTGCGGGACAAGCGCCACCGCCGCCACACCCTCACCCCCAGCCTTTGCATCCTCATCACCCGCCTCCGCCGCCGGTGCCGTCACCAGGGATACTCCCTTCCCCAAGCGGCTTTCTCAACCTGCTCTCGCCCACGCCCAGGTCGCCATACCCGCTACTCTCGCCGGGGTTTCAGCACCCGCCGCCGCTCACACCCAACTTCCCCGCGCTGTCTCCGTTACCGGGGACCGGCATCCTTGGCCCAGGGCCCATGCCGCCACCGCCGTCGCCGGGTCTCTGGTTCCCGCAGTCGCCGTCCGGGCTCCTTTCTCCATCAGGCTTCTTGCCGATCCTTAGCCCAAGGTGGAGAGATATATAGCAAGGCTGCCTTTTCCCTGATGAGCAAGGCAGCCGTGTAACATTTGACGGTAGGGACGTAGCCATGGTGAGGTCAGTTGGGTCGTCCGCCGGAGAAACACACAGGTGGGTTGTAACTTTGGACACCGATATTTGTTGCTGCTACTTACTGCTTCTTTGGATGATTAGTCAAGTCTGTGTGTCTGTAAGGTCTCGGTAAAGGAGATTGGTTATATATTTGTAATTGTATAACTGGGGAACATTTCAATTCATTCACTTTTCTTATTAGATGCAAATTCTGAAGAGATTAAACTGGGCATGTTCTAGTTTAGATTCTCCTGTGACTAGGTTTGGAAGTCTGTAATTGTAAACCTGTAGTTCATGAAAGCATAGCTCTTTCTAACAAATCTCAAACTGATGGTGTTGTTGCTCTGCCTAGTAAGGCATGCAATGTTCTTCCTATTCTTTTCTTTTTTCTTTCCTTACTACTTATTGGTTGAGAGAAGATTAACCTCTTGGACATAATCTAGTCGGAAAATCACCATCAAACAAATGTTGTTAGTTATCCCTATCATGAACTACTGAAGGGCTGCTATTTAGTGTGTATTTAAGATTGACAAACTGCTGTTCTGATTATAAGTTACTAACTTACTACTCACAGGATCATGCTATCCTGTGCAAATTGTGCCCATATATATGATACAAAGGTTGCTCTTTTGCTCATTTTGACAATGTAGCAGACTGGCAGTAGCATTTTCTGATCACTAAATAGGTCATATGCCATTCAACATTGCAATTGCAATCGACATAAGCAGCACTCCTCGGCAGCGACCACATTGTATACCTTTGGTCTTTGGATTTCAGATAGAAAATACTAGTTCCTAGTTACTGCCTGGGCTAGCATAGGATAAGATAATGTTGTCCACGCCTATGTCAGGATATTAAAGGAAATCTATTTACACTGATACAGTTGTACAGACTTTGTATGCCTTAGTAGCTTATCTTTTTTCTTACCTACAATAGTTGAAGTACCCATAAGGTTATTATTGGGGGCACATTCCTTTTATAGCATATATTTGAAATTTTCAATGCCCTATAATTGTCTTGATTGATTCTTCATCAAGTAGTGTCCTTTGATACACACTATGCTTGGAGTCCCCCAAAGTTAGTTCCTTTTCCTAGTGGAAACCCTCAGGCTATCTAAATGGTCTTTTGGGTCATGATGAACACTATGCCATGAGTTTCAGAAAACAAATGTCTTTCCAAGTGGGAGTTTTCATGCTTTGATGTCGTTTTGTAGTTATATGCTGTTGGATATTATAGTTTGTTTGTGTCTCTGTTTAGAATTTATATATGAAATATTCTACTGGACCCTCTTGGTATCTAGTGCTAAAGAGGGAATAATCAAAGAGTGGTCCTTGTTGTTCCAACTAGTATTATTTGTGCACAGCATCTTCTTCTAATTAAGTATTTGTTTTTGTACAAATGTTACAAATACTACTCTAGACACCATTGCGGAAGTTATTTCTGCATTGTTTCATTCTGTAAATTATCCATGTGTGAAAATATATGCAATGATTCTATGTAGCAAGTCGATCCTTTAAAGTTTAAATCTTACCAAAATGTTTGAGGTATTCCCTATTGCATCTTTAGAGGTTCCACTGGAGTGGACACTGTGGTTTGCATGTTGCTGATGAACCTAGAGCATCTACCAATTCAAACCCTTGCACAATTGTGATACTTAAATGACTACTTATAACAATATTCAAGATGGTTTATGTGCAAGTTGTCTGTTGTTTTCTTGCATTATGCCCCTTTCCATGGTATTGGTACTCATGATATTGATGAATCATTCTGTTGATGGATACATGCTCTGTCTCTAGTAATGTGGTAATGTGCCCGTGGATGTGAGTCCTGAGATCTAATATTTGGTGTTACGCCACTTCACCATTCCGCTGGCGGAATGGAAAGGTGTACTTGATCTTGTTGGTTTAACAAGGCCCAGAAAGAAATACTTGCTATAGATTTATAAACATTATGCACTTTGGCGCTGTTGTGCCTAGTTTGAAATATTGAATTGGGGCCTATGGATTCTAGATGGTCTACTGAGGTTTGTGCTCACGTCCAGTTGGTGCTAACGGATGGAGAGACTAGTTCTGGATAATTTTCTGATTTTTTTTTTGTTGACATTTGTTAATTTGATCTGTATGAAGTCCGAACTTTCATGGGATTTGGTGATTGGCCAGCGTGTGTCCCATGTCTGTTATCTTGGTTGACTTAGAAGCATGGAGAATGGTATGGATATGCTTGAAGTGTTCTCACACCCATCATCGTTTCCTTGTTTTATTTATCTCGCAGTGCAAGCTGGACCTCAGAAAAGAAAAAAAATAGTGTGTGACAAAGGCATCTAGCTTGATTGAGTTACTTGTATACTATGTAGTGGATTATTTCAATGGACATCCTTTTTGATTAAATTGCTTGTGTGTGTCGCGTGCCCGCGTGTAGAGCAAGCAACTCAGCTGAAAATTTGGGAAATTAGGTGCATACATATTTCTGCAGTCAAGCAAGGAGCTGAAGTGATGTGGTATATTCCATTTAAATGCAAAGGAAATTTCCCTTTTTCTTTTTCTTGTGTCCTCCCGACATACCGTTGACTTGCATGGAGCTGCAGAGCAGCGCGTGTCATTGTGCGTGGAGAGGGTAGACTGGATCTGGTCATTGGTCAACAAAATCGACCTCTAGTTACTGACAGAGGCTTGCCCGGTTGCGGTTGCAGATCTGTCTGTCTGTTGATCTGGCACTAATCCGAGTAAAGTAACTTGAGTGACTGTCATGGTCTCATCATCACTTGTTTACTGCACTACTTGTTTACCAGAGTACATAGCTCGTCGCCTTTTTCCTTTGTTCTGCGGTAGAAATCGGAGCGCACTTCCAAAAGAGACCGGAGAATTTTAAGCAGCCGATTAGAGTGTGACAACAGCGACGCGCTTTGGTCCACACACCTATCCGTGATCCGTCCGCCATCTGCTTTTGTTTGGCCGAACCTACAAGAATTTTAGCACTGGATACGTAAAATCAGTCCTAATCTGTGTAATCTTTACTGGTGATAATTTTTTAATCTGGATTCGATAGGAACTGGTAAAGCACAGCACTATGAAAAAAAAGGGTCCTGGGAATCCACAGGATATTTTTGTCTTTACCCCTCTACAACGGAACGGAGTATACATCCTAACAACATCATCTTCAGTCCAGCTTCAGCCGCTGTTTTTGCAGGAGATTGAGGATGGGGACGTGCCAGCCTTGTGCATCTCCCATCTCATCTACCTGAGTGGGCAACGGAATGGTGAGAGCGATGGCTGCTTGCCATCTCAAACTCCTCAAGGGCCGCCGCCTGGAATATTTGGCCTGGAACTGGTCACTGCAGCAAGCCGCCGGCTAGCTGGCAGGTTGTTCGTGACACCAGTCGCCAGACGGGCGGGAACAACAGCGACAGGGGGCAGCCGTGCATATGGTCTGTGTGCCATGGTAAGCCATCACCTCAAGCACTACCTTCCTCCACCCCTGTGTTGCACTTATCTTTCTCTGGTCTCATCTCTCTCTGTGTTGGCCTCAAAGTCACGGACCGGAGGAATCCGATCGTTTTAGGTTTTGGCTGTTGAATTTTATACTACTTCATTGTAGTTCCGAAATGTAGATGGCAACAGCTCTCTATGATAGATAGATAGTAATAGGATAGACTTTGTACTGTTTTTTTTATAGACATTCAGCAATACTAGGCACCATGATTCAGCAGCATTAAAATAGTGTGAATGAATATGTAGTGTCTTAGCTGATCTTGTATAGATATTTGTCATAGCAATCCAGAGCATCATTCAGCCACGGTACAGACTCTGATAATAATTGAGTTGACATTTTAACAACCAAAGAATATTGCTGAAGGGTATGCAGCATCAGTACAGACGAAACTAATTGGAAGGAATGGAATGCACGTACGTCGCTCTCTTGAATCTCCTTTAGGCTCATAACATAACTGCAAAAACTGTTCATAAACCAACAAACCATAATCACATTCTGATTTTGGGGACCCATCAAATTGGAGGTGCAATATAATTACCCGGGCTGTCAGTGACAGCATGTGGGTCTGGACCGCCGGTAGCGGCTAGGAGCGAGAGTCACTGCTCAGCTTAGTGAACTGAGCTTTCTTCTTCAGTAGGCTCCCGAATTTCTTGAGCAGAGCCCTCTTCTTCTTCTTCTTCTGCTTCTGGACGTGCTGATCCCGGTTGAACGACGATGTCAGGCCATGGATCAGCAGTCCGTTCATCTGATCCACGAGTGCATCGTCCCCCGGTGACTCCATGTCATCATCATCGTCACTCGACTGGGTATCGTCGTCCCTCTCTTTGGACAGCTCGTCCTCTATCATCGTCTTGCTGTAGTTCTCCAAAGAGTTGGCGCCCACTGCTGATGGTGATACACCGCTTTCCTTGTCATGCTGCTTCACCTGCCTGACCGTCTCCACTTCAACGTGCTTGATATCCTCCTTTGGGTTTTGGATGATCTCGCCATTATTGTCGTCGTCGTCTCGGACGTCATGATGCATCGTCGGCGAGCAGATCAGCTTCAAGAGCACGCTCGGTTGCTTCTCTGGGCTCCTCGTGATCGCCTGCGCACCGTTCAGTAACTCTCCTGATCCTTTCCTGGCCGTGGCTTCTGCTAGCAGCACGGCAAGCTCGTCGATCTTGGAGTGAGCAGCCGCTTCTCTCGCCCGCATCTCTCTGTTCTCCTGTACAATGCTCGCCAGCTCCTGCTCCTTGCCTTCCAGCGTCTCCTTCAGCCTCAGGCTGCTGATCTTTGCCTCCTCCGAATTCAGGTTGGCCTCGGTGATCTTGGACTCCAGCAGCCTCAGCTTGCTCTGTAGCTGCACCTTCTCCTCCTTGGCAGCCTTCAGTGATTCCAGCAGATTGTCCATTTCCAGCTTGGTTTGCAGGGCCTTGGCAGACTTGTCGGTGCTTTCTTCCTCGGCCTTTCTCGCTGTCATCTCTCCAAGCAACTTGGAGACCTCGCTAGCTTTCTCCAGTGCAGCCCTCTCTCTTAGTCGCAGCTCGGTGAGTTCATGATTCAGTGAAAGCAGCTCCTTGTCCTTGGAGGACAGCAGGTCTTTGAGGTGCGAGCTCTCTGCCTTGGCTTCTTCTTCAGTGTTCGTTGCCTGCTGGACTTGGAATTCTTGCAGCTTACCGAGCAGCTGGGTCTTGTCTGCCCTGAGCTCCTGCACTTGGTTCTCTGCAGCTCTCAGAGATTCCGTCAGCCTGTTCATTTCCAGCTGGATAGAGCTGCTTATTCCATCGTCATCAGATCTTCTCTTGAGCATATCATCCTTGGAAATCTTCGCCTCAGAACCCATCCTCTCGACTGTCTTCCTGAGGTATGCAGTCTCGTTGTTGGATTCGTCGATCCTCAACCGGTATCTTTCCTCCTCTGCATTCTTCATCGCCGCCTTCAGTTCTGACATCTGAAGCTGAGCGTCGTTTAGCTCTGCCTGTTTCGCGAGGACCCTTTCCTTGGCCTCTCTTGCTTCTGATGACACGTCACGCAGCGCCGCCGCTAAATCCTCGACGGCCTTCTTCGCCTTGTCCCTCTCTTGTCTGGTGTCGGCAAGCTCCTTGAGCAGCTTGTTCTTGTCTTCAGTGAGGTGGCCCACCTGCGCGCTGGCTGTCTCCTCGGCGCCGACGGCATGTCGATGAGCCTCGTGCAGAAGGTGCTGTTCCGATCTCAGTTCATCAATGGCCGCGTGTAGCTCACACGCTTCCTCTGTTGCAATGTCGAGGCGCCTGCTGGTCTCGAGGAATCGTTCCTTGTACTCGCTCGCTTCCTTCCCCAAGGCAGCCACCTTGTCCTCAAAGCTGCTAGTCAGTGACGCGAGCGACTCCTCGCTGCGTTTGCTCAGCTCCTCGAGGCGAGTCTCCAACGACCCCGCCTTGCTCTTCCACTCCTGTGCCGACCGGCTGGCGTCCGCTTCGGCCCTCCTGCCGTACGCGACGTCGACCTTGAGCCCGTCCACCTCCAGTTCCGCTTTGGCGAGCTTCTCCTCCAACTCCATGGCTTCTTTGGCTTTGTCCTCCAGCTCGGTGTCAAGACGGGACTTGAGCCGGGCCACTTCGGCAGTCAGGGCCTCCGCCCTCTTGGCGTTAGCGTTGGCGATTTCCTGCAGCTCGTCCGCCTGGTTCAGGGCCGAGTCCCTGGCGTGCGCGGTGGCCGCCAGCTCGTCCCTGACGGCCTCGAGGTCCCTGACGTCGTCGGCGTGGCGCTTCCTGACGCTGTCGTACTTCCTCCGCCACTCGTCCTCCGTTTTGTGGGCAAGGTCGATGGCGGACTGCTCGCGCTCAGTGGACTTGAACCGCTCCAGCTCCAGCGCCTCCTCGGCCCGCCGCTGCGCGAGCAGCGACTCCTCCAGCTTCCCGTAGGCCTCGTCGGCGTGGCGCTTGGTGATGCCCAGGTCCTCGAGGATCTGAGCCCTGTCATTCTCGATGGAGGTCAGGTGCTCCCTCGCGTTCCTGAGGTCCTCCTGCACGAGGGCCAGCTGCGCCTGCAGCTCCGACGTCCTCGCAGCCCTCGGCTGTTGTCTCTGAAACCGATCGAGACGTAATGAACGAATGAGACGAATTCGCTAGCACGATCGAGATGATGGATGCAATAATTCTCGACTTGTCTAGCTTATTTACATCGGTGGTAGTGCTCCCGCGGGACGCCGGCGACGCCTTGAAGGATGACCGGCGTTCTGCCGCTCCTCCCGGTGATGGCTTCGTCGTCGGCGTCTGAAGGTCGATGGACGCCGAGGACCTGTCGAGAGCATGGTGATGCAGTGGGGACGGCACGCGATCCACTGGCTTGCTTGCAGGTTTTGCGAGCCTGCTGACTCGAGGTTCCGACGTAGCCCTGCGGTTGGACGGTTGTTTCTGGTTCGAACCTTCGGAGAGACCGATTGGACTGCATTCAGTAACACGCGTACCCTCCATTAGACCGGCCACTGCTCTCCTCATGCTTACAGAATCAAGTAGTTGATGACGCCCTTCCAGAACCAGAATATTTCATCATTCTAGGCATGTGCAAGTTCAGAGCTGCATAAACGCCTGCTATGCTAGCTATCTAGTAGAGGAGCTTCAAACAAAAACAGCATTTGTCTATGTGCCAACATGGTCGCGTAGGATGATAGAATTTCAAGAGCTAAAGTTTGTGATTAGCAAGACAAGTTGGCTTATGAGAGCAAAATAAACGCATAGCGGAGATTCAGCATTCATATATAAGAGCAGGGATGTCTGAGAAAACAAGATATAATTAGTAGTAACTACTGGTAGAAAAGAAAGATGCAGGGAATTAATGATTCTTACTTACTTGGGTTTGGAGGCCAGCATTGTCAGATGCCAAGTGCACCTGGGAGCAGCAGTGGTTTCTTAATGAACTATTTTCAGGTTCAGGCACCAGGACTTGGAGAGAAGAGGGGTGATAAGGAGGAGCCGGAGGATGAAGAAACCGAGGGAGGGGATGACCATCCATGATGGTGGAGGAGCAGATGGGGATGATCGTGCAACTCATGCACGCTCAAAGCACGCTAAAAAAAAATATGTGTGGCAGGGCGACGTGCAGGGCAGTTCTTCTGAGCATGAGCATGGGTACTGGATTAATGGCAGCCCACTAGGCCACTACTATACAGTACAAGTTCTTGTTTTTTGAGCACGATTGCCATGAGCTTTCAGGGTGTCAAAGGGCTAGAGAGGTTATTCCCGTGGAAGCTGATCCTTCCTTATACTCCCTCTTCCTCTCCTAAAGAATGTAATTCTCGCTTTCGGTTGAATAGTCAAGTAAGTTTAAGTTTAACCGAATCTGTACTAAAAAATACTAACTTTGACTTATCCGAAACCTAAAATTGCACTCCTTTCGAGACGGAGGGAGTAGGTAATCCTTGAGCAGAACAAACAATTTTTTCTTCTGTTGCACATTTATGTTTTCTGATGCACTTCTCTTATATGTGAGGTAATGTGCTTGATTTTTTTGTTGTTGTTTAGGAAACATACAATTTTATCATTGTTTGGCTATATAAAAAAACTTGTGAATTGTCTCTTGGGTTTTTAAATTGTACTAGTTGATCGCATAAGATTGACCTTTCTGATTTGCCCTCCGTGCAAGGGATGCAATCATGCGAAAGAAAAGAGTTGAACATCTTGAAGGAGATGATGTCGATGCTGACGATTTCTACTCAATTCTGATAATGTTTGATTTAAAAAAATGTCATGTTCAAGAATTAAGTTGTAAAAAGTGATATTATTTTGGAAAGGTCCATTTTACCTCCAGACCTTCCAAGTCTAAATTTTCTCCTTAAACTCCAAAACGACATATTAACACCCGAACTGTCAAAACCATTCAAATTAGTGATTCTCAAGATAGTTTTTGTATCTTTTTAGTTAAAAAGTATAGCAAATACTTGATAAGGTTATTAAACCACAAAAAATATTTCTAATCTTATAAAAATTCAAAAATAGTTCTAGAGGTGGTGGGGATATGAAATCCAAATAATATATTTAGAGCCCTTAATATAAGTTTAGAAGCTTTCGAAAATAGATTTAACTCTAGGGAAATGGAAATAATATCTAGAAAAATCTATTAAAAATCCAAAACATCCCAATTGAGGTCAAAACATGTTCTGAAAACTTTCCACAATAACAAACATAATACATAACCAGCATTAATGCATTGATGATGGTTGAATTTCATATTTTTACAGTGCATTTAAAACATGTTTAGACATCAACTAGAATGTTTTTGAATTTTTCTGGATTGTTCTAGAAGTTGTTCTCATTTTCGTAGAACTAAATCTATTTTTAAGCTTCTAGAGATATTTTCATGACCTCTCAATATTTTGCTTGGATTCTTCATATCCCGATATGTCTCTATGGTTTTTTTTAAAAAGTTTTAGAGGGTTAGGGACATTTTCTATTGTTTAAAAACTTTTTCAAGTATTTATACATATTTTTTAACTAAAATGACAAAATCTTCTTTAAAACCACTTCTAACCATGACAGAGAGATGATTTGAATGGTTTTAAGAGTTCAAGAGGTAGGATGTCCGGTTTTAGAGTTTGGGAAGAAAAATTAGACTAATGATAGTTCATGGAGATAAAAGTAGACTTTTCAAGTGTCACAAGAAATTGACTCTATTCCCGAGGGGTGTGCAAGAAAGGAATGAGAATTGAATCGAGTGTTCGCCCTGTTTGCCTGATCGTTTCAGTGGCTGATAAGTCGACTGATAAGCCAAGCGAACATGGTTGTGTGGAGTCGAGCTTGATTTGCTACAGATTAGATGAACACAGCGGCCATTTATTTTTCAAGTGCAAGGCAGTTAGACTATGTTGGTGGGAATTATCCATGAAGAATGTAAGGGACTTGCTGGAAACCTGCAGGTCAGGTAAAAAGTGATTGAGAAAATATGGGAGTTTTAAGGAGAAGGAACAATTAAAAATCTGGATTCTCCTTTGGAGATGGTGGTCAGATCGAAACAAAGCAAATGCATGTAGTTCCCCGCGTTACCTGTTCCCTACAAGGAGAGGCCCTAGCTGCATTTTATGCCTTGGAACAAAATTTTAGGCTCTTTTTTTCGTCTATCTATTTGTTTTTTTTTCCATCTCCTTTTAACTACCGGACAATAGAGAGTTTCTTACCTACGGACTTATATATATAACCCGTTCTCATATGAGTTAGTAAGGTGACTTGGATGGCTATAGTCCTAATCCAAATAGATCTCGCTTCAATTCTAAGTAAGTTGAATAGAAATCCTAATTCTATAAGTAGAGTCCCCTAAATCCAAATAGAAATAGCTATTTTTTATGCAAATAAAATTATATCCTAAACCGTTCAAAGTCCGTTACTAACTTTTGTTTTTCCTTTTTTCCGCAGGCACCACCTTTTTTGTTTCAATTTTCTTTTGCCCTTTGTTCAATTGCCTTTCTTTTCCCCGAGCACAATTCTCCTTCCAATTTCTTTTATTTTATTAAAGCTCTAGACACGTAACAAGTCCAAACAAAAAAAGTACGTACTTATACAGACACGACACAAGGAAAAATTCCACACGGATACGCCTCTTTTTTTTGTCAGTTTTTTATTTCTTTTTCAATCTATCCTCATAAAAAAAAGAACAAAACGTATTAGCTGAGGCTATCCGAATTTGGAGGGACCTAGGACAGTGGCAGTAGCAGCAAATAGTTTTGAGTTTAGCATTATGCTGAAAAAAACTATCCTAACTTTATTTAGATTTCATATAAGCATAATATACATTGTCATATTATTACCAACATTTGCTTATATTCTGGATGTCGTCACAAAATAAATTATAGTTATAAAATTTTGAAAAGAGGAAAATATAAATAGTTATGTGGTATTCCTCCCGTTGTGATACGTTTGCTAGTATAAAATAAAGAATCTAGTGCTCAAACGGATCTTTTTGTCGTCGAGAAGGAGCAATTGCCACTTTAGGCCCATTAATAGCGATTGGGGTAGGCCCATTACTCTTGTCATTTTCAAGACGGTTTTGTCTTTTTATTTATTTCGTTGAACCTTTAAAATATCATAATAAATCATAGAACAAATATAAAATAGAAATTCAAGTTTTAAAATCCACATTAGTAGATTTACACAGTAAACATATAATTTGGTATGTTTAGTATATAGTTTTTTTTAGATTTAAATCTATTTTTTTAATAAGTAAAATAGTTCATAACTATAGTTTATATGATCTACTTATGGTGAAATTTTTATGGTGGCCTAATTATTGTATGCTTGAACAGTAGTAAAAAAATATCATATTTATTGAATCATGTATAACTTAGTTATAAATTTATTTATGGTTTATGCTTGTTAAATATAAATAAATCTATAACTAAAATAAATCTATAACTAAGTTACACATGATCCAATCAGTATGAAACTTTTACTATAGTTTAAGCATACAATATTTAGGTGACCATAAAATTTTTATCATAATTGGACCATAAAAACTAATCTACAACAAAAACTTTGTAATAAATCTACCATATTATATGTTCAATGTGTAGATCTACTCATATGGAGTTCGACAAAGTTGGATTTTCTATTTTATGATTTACTATGATTTTCAAAGATTCAGCTAAAATAAATAAAAAAGAAAAAGACAAAATCATCTATAACTAGACGAGGGAGGTAAAACACACGATTTCAAAAGTTGAGGAAGGTAGTTTACCTGGTTTTGAAGTTTAAGTGGAAAAACAGGCTTTTGCAAAAGTTGATAGAGAAAAGGTGGACTTGTTCCGAAAACAAATGCTTAGGCCCATGTGTCTTGCTTCGTTGGAGTTGGTACCTTGCTTTCATTCTAGTTAGGCTGTGTTTAGATTGTGAAAAGTGGTGAAAAGTTTTTACAAAAACATTTTACGTCCAAAATGTAAAATGCAAAAACCTTTGCAACCCTGTTTAGATACAGTGAAATATTTTGCAAAATGTACGGGAAAGAGAGGTATGGCACGCGCAACGATGCAAAATATTTTGGTTTTTGGTGTGTTCGGTGCCAAATGCAAAATATTTTGAGGGACTACTTTTTGTAAAATTTGGTACCCATGTTTAATTCCATTTTGCAAAAAAAGTAACTCAAAACGTAAAAAGTTTTTACAAAATGGAGTAACTAAACATGGCCTTACATTTTCCTCTCCCAAGTCGAAAAATAATTACACTTATTCTCTGTTCCTTTTTCAGTGAACTGGTGATCGGTACATGCTTTGTGGTTGAGAGTGGCTAAGCTGGTGAAACAAGATCCACCTACCTCATGATTAATGAAATGGAAACAATTAATGGCAATAAGATCTACACGGCAATGGCATTATTTTTGTGCGGCAAATAGGCCCGTGCAAGGGCTGGGTCAGTCAAAATACTTACACAGTAGGAGCAAATTCTCACGTGTTAGGATATATTTGGCATAGCTCAGCTGTAACAATAAAGCTGTTTTTTTTGTTTTAGCTTTATAAGCGGGTTTTTTAGCAAAACAACTCTCGGTATGAAAATAGAATAAATTATCCAAATGCCCATAGCCTTATCTTCTTCCCTTCTACACCCTTTCTTCCCCATCTCGACTCTCGTGATCCCAAGGTGGCCGCGTCCTTAGAACTTGACGGTCACGCTGCCCAGGACCCACAACCCCGGCGCACGGCGGCATCACTGGCCCCGCGCCCTGGATCGCTCCCAGCGGCGGTAACCCAAACTCGTGCTCTAGCTCTGCTTCCTCCCTCGCAGTTTCCCCCTGCCGCTATAGCTCCCCATAGCGGCGCATAGATGCACCTGCCCACGGGCACCACACAGTGGCTCGCTCGCGCCTCCTTGTGGCCGTGGCTGAGATCATGCGCCGGTAGCGCCAGCAAGCTCTAGTGCCCCTAGAGCAAGAAAAATGCTATTTTACCATTATGAAAAGTGGACTTCGCTTTTTTGTCATCCTGTAAATGGGATTCACTACTCTGTCATTATCAAACTTGTCACACTTGCTATAATAGAAACACGGTATAATTCAGTCACATGGTGTTCTAGCGGGTGTGACAAGTTTAATAATGGTATAGTAGCGAATCTCATTTGTGGGGTGACAAAAGAACGAAACTCACTTTTCGTAATGGCAAAATAGTAATTTTCTCCCTTGGAGCACCCCGCCGCCTCCCTCACTCCCCCGCGAGCGAGCGTGCACTCCCTCTCCCCCTCTCTCTCTCTGCACTTAGAGAAAAAAGTTGTCTTTTGTGCCAAGTGGGGCCCATATATGGGAGATAAATTTGGATAAGTTATTTTTTTCAGTTTTATCATAACTCATCTCTTTATGAGATGAAATGAAAAATAACTTCACTTATGAAGTTGTTTTAAAATAAAGTATTTGACAAAAAAAAAACTCATAACAGTTCATGAAATTGTACCAAACACACTCTTAGTATGCTCATCATCTCTTATGAGCTAGAGACGTTTCTATTCATATTCCTATTATTCATTCCTCCTGCGTGGCTGCACGGCATTGCATGGTATCGAGGACAATATATTCAGTTCTCCCACAAGGTAAGAATAATTATGATATCTCATCGCATCCTTCACGCTAATTAATCACTCCGCGTATACGTACGTACTTTGAGCTGATCAATCCCCTCCTTCAACCTGGTCCCTACCTTGCTTGGCTAGTTAAGCAAGCACATGCGCTACATCACAATCATGATGTATACTCCTACTTTATTAGTAGGATGCAGTACGTAAATATTTCACATGGCACTTCTCCTTTTCAGTTAGGCGTTTTGTTTTACATCTGTGTGTGCATGCACTTTTGTTCAAGTCTTGTTTACGAAGCAGCTTTGTTGTATCGACTAGCTAATTTTTTCTTCTATGTTCAAACGGCGCACCGGACTCAGGTTTAGAATAATAAACCGCAATATTGCATTATACTTATAACACTCCAATGTTTGAAGGGGCTACTGAATTTGGTTATATATATATATATATATATATATATATATATATATATATATATATATCAAAAATACTCTCCTACAAGCTAGGCCTAAGCTAGGCCTTCTACCCCATGGGTGTTAGCTGCAAACCCCTATTTTTAGCCAGACAGCGCCGGACACATCGCAGAACTTTCTATTTACGTCGGGTACAACAAACTGATGAATCTCTGCTGCGTTTTTTTGTTTTTATTCTTGCCCGCCTGTCCAGATACAGGCATAGAGCTCACTGCTTACAAACAATCACAGCTACATAAGTTATTTTTCACAAATACAATGTATCTCTTGGGACAGTAGGTTCAATAATGTTCTTGAAACCCAAAGATCATAATTTTTCTACAGTCAACTTTCATGTTAACAAAAAAAGTCGCTTTATATTATGAACCCAACTGTCATTATTCATAGACACACCACTCTACAAACTTCATGTGCTAAAAAAAATTGACCCAACAACCGACGTTGTGGACTAACTGAACATTGAAAAGCAGAATTTTTTTTTTGCTTTTTCCCTGACCACACCTGCACACACGGTGCAACTTATCTGTGCACTGCAAGCTAGCTTCCAATCACACTCCATTTTTCTGACAACTCATATACAACGTTCAGAGAATCGTTGACATCAATATCTCAATATTTTTTCACTTCGTCATTGCTCAGTACAAGTACACAGTTCACAAAGCGTTACATTGAATAAACACTAAAAAAAATCAAACCGTCAGAGCTTTGTGGTCCATGGTACAGAAATAACCGGACACGACTAGGCAGTGTCTGCTCTTTGCCAAAAGGAGGTGCACCAATCTCACCGTTCACGGCTACACGTGTCAAACATCCAGGGGGGAGGGGGGGCAGTTACCCTCTATGTGCAGAAAATTCACATTGAGATATATATATATATATATATATATATATATATATATATATATATATATATATATATATATATATATATTACCAAAATCATTTTCAAAAAATTTAAGTGGTATTGAATGGGGGGTTGGCCGGGTGGTGTTCCTAGAAAGGGAGAAAGTGGATTATGGCGGTAGAGGGAAAGTTGAGTCCATAATGCCAGATCAGGTGACATATTAAATAAATATGATAAGAGCAAGGTAAGTAATATACATGTGGTCATTGCATCCAAGCAAGTAGATAGTATGTAGTTTGAAATTTTAAATTTGGTATATGTTATTTTTTGCTTTAATCTTGTTGTCATCAATCATAAAAAAAGGAGGATTGTAAGAAAAATGACAAAACCGGTTATGGGCCATTAAGTTGGTCTTCATGTTTGATGAACAACATGACCATTTAGACTAACAACGTTTGCTAGTATACAATAAAAGTGGATGCAAAGTGGACTTGACTTAGGGAAAATGTAGAGATCGGCATGATCAACACCTCAAGAAAGATGTTGGAGCTACAATATAAGATCTACAAGTGATACTAGAAGTCCAAGAGACAAGATAGAACAAGCCTGGATGGAGACGCACAAATAAATGGAACCAAACATGTGCCTTATGTGCACAAGAATTAGAATTGTCTGGTGTTAGCTAGGGAGCGCCGCCAGAGAATAAGTATGAAGATAGCTCGAGGCAGCTACAACAGGAGCACCCAAAATATTTGGTGTCAGGTGCTCTAAAGCACCAGAAATCAGGGTGTGGACTAGTAAAGAAAAGCAGGGATGGACCCACTGAATAGCTCCGGTGATAGCACCAAGATACTCTCCAGGGCATTCTATAGAATAGGGTTTCATCGTGGTTAGAGGGGGCTGCAAGGGCGTCGGATACTTCCGATGAAGCCACTAGATAAAGCACCGGAGTTGAAGTCTCCAATGATTGGAAATAGCTAGTTTGTCCAATGGCTAGCCGACATGGACGCACCAAAAATCTCTAGTGCCACCACCAAACATCTCCGATAAGTGCCTATTAGCTAGATTGCGCTGCCAATGGCTAGGTTTACATTGGGAGCTATATATACCTCCTTGGTTGGCCATTTGAGGTGTCTAAGTGTTGGGAAAACATATCAAGGGAGTTAAGCTTCACTCTAGTGCTTTGTCCACCCATAGTGCTCAAGGTTTCACTCGGTGATTAGCATAGGTGCTTTGCGTAGTGATTATGTTAGTTAGGCCACTGCTAATGCGCTTGCTCTAGAAGGTTTAGGCCCAGTGGTTTGTGATGTTTACATACCTTTTACTACTTGGTGCTTGTGCACACCATTATTGTACTCGGAGGGACTTGTAGTCTTATGAGACCATACTAACCACGTTTGTGTTGTGGCCACAACCGTGTACCGATGGGGATGAGCCAAGGGTGGTTTGGTCAGAAACTCGATAGTGAAGACGGCGGGGAGCAATCTAGGAGATGTCATCTTAGAGACACTAGTGTGTGATAAAGGCCCAGTGGCTATCTACGGAGTTACCGAACTAGGAGCTTAGACCTTGCATGTGGATCCAACGAGGACTATGGGGATGCATAAGATTCTTGATAACTCAGTAAAAGTACTAGAGTTGTCGATGGAAATTTGCATCTCTATCTCAATTAAGCTTCCACATTAATATTGTGTATTAAGGTTGTGTGATTTTACTATTGGAGTTTAGCTTGTCTGTCTAGTTGAGAGGTTTGCAACATAGGTTGTATAACTCTTTTATGGTAGAGATGGCAACACAATTAGCAAAAACTTGGTTGTATATCTAGATAGATTACTTTGTTGCATATGTTTTGATAAGTGAAAATTAGAGGTAACAGTTTTGAAAGGATCATGATGCCAAAGAGGGGGGGTGAATTGGGCTTATTTCAAATTTCTAAATCAATTATAAAAACCTAAACAATGCCAATTCCCCCATGCCTACAAAGGTGTATCTTACACTAGAAAGCGGTAACAAGGCAATGGAATAAAGGAACACCCTACACAATTCTAGTCAAGCATCATGATAAACATAGCAAGAACAAGTATGAAATGCTTGAATGAAAATGCGGAAAGTAAGGAGCTAGGGAGAAGAAAGATTGTGACACGACGACATTTTACCGAGGTATCGAGGAGTCGATACTACCCCTAGTCCTCGTTGGAGCACCGCGCAAGGTATAGCTCCCCCTCGATCCACGCAAGGACCGAGTGCTCTCTACGGACTAATTCTTCGCCACTCTAGCTCGGTGAATCGCCCACAACCGATCACAACTTGTGGAGAAGGGCCGCCAACAATCTCTCGGCGGTCACCTTCCTCCGATCACCACTGAACAGTCTAGGTGATGTCGATCACCAAGAGTAACAAGCTTCAAACTCTCACTTGACTCACTCAAGCCTCATGAGATGGATGGATGCACACTTAAACTCTTGGATTCACTAGTGAGGGAAAACTATGGATGGATTCTCAAATCTCTCTCACTAGGGCTCTTGCTCTCTCTCCCAACCTCTCAAGGTATTCTTAGCAAAAGGAATGAGCAAAGACCAGTGGGAGAGGCAAGCCATGGGCTATAAATAGCCCCTTACAAAGCTAGCTCGTGGGTTGTAGAACTGCATGTTTTAAGTTGGCAACGGACGCACCATTGCCTCTACAACGAACGCACCGTTGCCCTGCCCAATGGCTAGTTGCTGTTCAAAACCCTGGGCAACGGATGCACCGTTGCCTAAGCACCGGACCGGACGCGTCCGGTGCAAACTCATTGCTCCCGGGTTTCTCTATAAATCACTGGAAAAAAATCAACGGGCGCACTCGAGCGTCTGTCGACCTGCCGTCGGACGCGTTCGTCGGCTTGAGACCCTCTCTGGAACCACTCTGCATATGCATCGGACGCTACCAAAGGACGCACTTGCCTTTTGGCCTCAGCGTTCGGTGCAACCGTCCGCTCAAAACTCAGCACTAAAAAGGGCATCAGACGCTCCAATGCCTTCACTGAGGTGCATCGAATGCCAAACCCTAGGCACCAGACGGCATCAGACGCGTCCGTTGCCTGTGGCAAGAGCGTCCGTTGCCTACTTAACACCTCTATCAACTCCAAAACTCTTAGGCATGAATATGGAAGTTGTTCTAGGCTATCTTAGGGACACTAGGGCTCACTTAGGGCTATGTATGTCAAGTGTGCACTACCATGAAGCTCTCCTAAGTCAAGCTACTCATTCTAACCCCTCTTAATAGTATGATCAATGGTCAAATAAAGCCCTATCTATACTAAGTGCCCTTCATCTCCTTTGTGGAACTTAGAACTATCCATTCTAGGGTCTTCATCTTCTTCCTTTGAAATCCGAAACGATATCGGCATTAGAGAACCATATGTTTCCCATTCACACTTGTCACTATGGCCTAACACTCTAATTGCCTCTGCAAAACACACGTTAGTCATAATAACACCATATTATCATTAATCACCGAAACCATGGGGCCTAGATGCTTTCAAGTTTTAGAGTAGAATTTTGAAAATCTAATTCACCATGTCCTCTTCTTAGATGCCTTGGTCCCTTCAGGTTTGTTGATACATGGGTACCCTTGTCGCATGGCAAATAGCACAAATGGGGTGGGGACACCTGTAAACCACTATGCATTCAGAATAAGAGATCTATTCTCCACTAAATGTATGAGACCTTGTACAGTAACCACTATGAATTTATGTCTCATGTGCTATCTCTTTGATTCTCTGCGCATAAAATGTTGATTTATTTTGTTGAGGATAAAACTACAGCAAGTCACCTACATATTCTAGTTGAGGTCACATGTTTTATAGTGGTATGTGGGGATGTGAATATTTTATTTTTATCTGTGCGGGACTTGTGCAAACCTACATCTACAACCAAATTTAGCGTAGTAGTTAATAATGTAGCATCGGACATGATTTATATATAAAAACCTATGCAGGAAACAAAACACGAGTAAACAATTGCACAAGCCTAGATACAGGCTAATACCAAACAACCTATCAGACCCAATGTTATCTTGTTTTTTAAGAACTATGTTATTTTCAAAATGTTATGTAGAATTGATGATCGCGATCGAAACGATGTGAGATTGTAAAAACATGATCTTTCGGTTGGTGTTGTTCATTCTCTGTTTTCTATATATATATATAATATTCTATGTATTGTTTCACCTTTAATATTTCTTTGTTATATAAATCCGTTATACATGGTCGCATCTACTGTTTTGCATAGTGTTCACAGAGCGGATCTGCTTTTCTCTCTCTTCTATAGTCGTCTCACAGAGCCAGTCGGAGCAGGTGAAGCCGAAAAAACTGGCTTCTCCTTCTGTCACTGGCTCTGTGATAAGAGAAGAGAAAAGAAATAAAAACGGTTGTTGTGACCGGTGTATGAACGGTGAATATGTCAGAGAAAGTGAAACCAGCAGGAGCTCTACCGAACCAGCCCTTTGCCTTCTAGCATTTATGGCTTCTCTTTCTGTCAGTGGCTCTATGACAAGAGGAGAAGAAATAAAAACGGCTGCTGTAATTGACGAGTGTATAAACAATGAATACGTTAGAAAAAGTAGAGCTAGCAGGAGCTCTACCGAATCAGCCCTTAGCCTTCTAGCATTTCTGGATCCACTAGGTAGTCCACACTTTTGCTGTTTTAATTGTACAACAGAGACACCAGCAAAAAACACAATGACAAAAGCAAAGCAAATAGTCAAAAAGGCGGAAACATGCATGACGGATGCCCTCCAAAGGGAAAGGGATTCAATGCACACAAAGGAAAAAAAAAAAGAGATACCTAATGCATGCATGGTAGCGCGGGTGATGAGTGCATGCTACCAAACCAACCTAACATTACCCTCCCTTACCTAATGGCATATACTACCTTGGGTATTCGTGGCCAAAACTACCAGATTCATGAAGCACAGTGTGAGATTGTGGATGAAGGTTCAATTTCAGAAATATGATTTTAATTTGCATGCTGAGGCGAGGTCAATAGGGTTGTAAGGGCATCGATTTCGGCTGCTGCATTGCTGTCAGCGGCGCGGTCGCTTCCTCCCCAACTCTACCACAAGCAGTGACGCAACGCAGGGGAAGCAGATGACAGTGCAGCAGAGGAAGGCTCCAAAACGCGTCTCGTCTGGGGTGCTCTGCTATCCTATTCGTAGCAGCTTGCATGGCCCAGCGCAATTTTATCTTTGTTTTATCTTTTGCTAGCCTAGAGTAGCTAGCCTCCCTCTCGAGACCCCAAAGGATGCCACTTGATGCCAATGTGACACCTGCGACTGACGTCGACAAGACTACGTTCCTACAGTACGTACTACCATACTATACTAGTACTACTGTGTAATGATCTACTACTCCAGCTAGCTAGGATTAGTTGAGAGCTGCAGCAAGGCCTCAGGAACTTGCTGGACCTGCCATGTCTGTCTGTTCTGTCTGGTCTTTCTGCATGTAAATACGGAGTATACGTAGGTGAATATATTTACCCAAGGAAATTTGCTAAACATCCATCCAACCATCCGGACCACAGCATGAATGCTACACCCAAACCGAACCGAAGAGTGAGGAGAGTCAGCAGAGGTAGGTGCTTACAATAACAGAGGCCACAGCACACCACCCTGTAGCAAGACTCGGCCGCTGCAGTACTACGTAGGGGCATGTAATGAAGAATATACCCCTACCCCCGTCCCGTCTAGTACAGACTACAGAGGCGATCCCCACTAGTAGTTTGCCAATTGCCACAGTACTATAGCTAGTACTACAATTACAAATGTTGGTTGATCATTCGGGTTGCAAGTCGCCATCGGCATCAGATATCCTCGGTAAGACTCATGCCAGTGCCTCCACAGCGCCGCGCTGCCAGCGACGTCTCCGGCAGCAGCTCCCCCAGGCCCGATCGAGCGGAAGGGGTTGGGAGGTTCCTGTCCGGGAGGAAAGGGGCGCACGGGACGACGACGGGCGGGGGAGGCCAAGGCACAAGGCGGCAGCGCCCATGGTTCGACGTCGACTGCCAGGACGTACACGTACTCCAACCATCCAACGCACAGGAATTCACATGTCATTTGCGCGCGCTTGGAACCCAACAGCTAAGCTCGTGGTTGGAACCGACGAGCTACCCAGCGGTGCGGGGGCGTGCGTCAGGACACGCACGCACAACAGCAGCTCGTGGTTGGATAATGCATCCGACAAGTGGATTAAACAAACCCAAAACCTGTGTGTTGGGCAGAAATGATATGATACTTCCTCTGCTGTCAGTGTGGTAATTGAAGCGATGGCCAACCTCCCGTGCATGCCCGCCCGCCCGCCTGCCTAATGATTCCAATCCAGTCACACCTGCTGCACCTTTTTGTGCACCTCATCTGATCGATGCCAGCTTCTTAAGCAACCAGAACAGATTAGGAGGCTACAACCACACAAAGCCAACTCATTTCATTGCAAGTGTTCAATCAACAGGCTGATTTATGATATCAGCTGCATACATGCCAGACAATATTCTCTGCTTGAAGACCTCTAGTTAAGTAAGTATAAGTAATAACATCATATCCAGGTTAGGTCACTGGCGCCTTACATCACATTTACCTTACAATCAATCAAGGAGCTGCACAGTTTCAGAAACGAATAGCCATTCTGATTAGGAGGAACTCCATTTACACACATGGGATCTGCCATAACCGTGTAGTAGTAGATAGCAGCAGCCAACACCATATAGGTCCCAAGTTAACAAAGGAAGAAAAAAAAAATCACGACACCCACAAACTTCTCCAATCACCACAAATACAGGCATTGGCAGTAAACGCGTAGGAAGCACAACACCTCGTCATCAAACAGACAAAGAAAAAAAGATCAAAACAACACTAATAGTACAGCCACTGTTCGGCTACTTGCTGTTTTTCTTTTTCAGTAAGCTCCCAAACTTCTTCAGCAGAGGCTTATTCTTTTTCGGCTGCTGTGGTTTCGTAGGAGAAATGACCACTTTAGTCGGCGTATCCTCTGCTACAGTCGTCCCGTTTGTGCTCTCCGTGCTGCTGCTGTCCTTCGAGCCTAACTCATCATTGGACGATTCAGTTTCTTGTCTCTTGTTTTCGGTCTGTGCTTCCTTCTCAAAGCTAACTTTATCGCTCTCCTGTAAGCTGAGCTCAGTTTTCAGTTCCTCTTGTCCCACCTTGCTCTCATCTTTCTCTTCATGCTTCGATTCTCCGTTGGAGTTCATATCGGCTGCGTCAACTTCAAGCCTTGGTTTTCTATCATCAGTTTCTTCCGTAGCTTCATTTTCTGCAACAGAACGGATAACTTCTTCACGCACAGAATTGTGCGCCTCATCAACAACCACCAGCTTCTCTTCCTCCTCAGGATGCTTCTTTGTCATGGCTTCAGCAAGCAGAGCAGACAGCTCCTCTATTTTCTTCATGGCGTCAGCTTCTCGCATCCTGAATTCATCATTCTCCTGGGTTATGCTCTGCAATGCGTTCTCTTTGTCAAGTAACCTCTCCTTCAACTGCAAACTCTCAGCCTTTGCTTCCTGCGCAGCATTGTTGGCTTCAGCAACCACTGACTCCGTGTATGTCAGTTTCTCTTGAAGCCTGTCGATCTCAATCTTAGATTCATGTGCAGCCATGTTGGCCTCAGCAACCTCTGATTCCGTGTGTGCAAGTTTCTCTTGAAGCCTCTCCTTCTCAACCTTTGCCTCCTGCACAGCATTGTTGGCTTCAGCAACTGCTGATTCCGTGCAGGCCAGTTTCTCCTGAATCCTCTCTTTCTCTTCACTAACTGCATCAAGCTCCTGCTCCGCACCTCGCAGTGATGCAGATACATGCTCAGCTTCTTCTTTAAGAGCAGCAATTTCTTGTTCTGACTGCTTGCTAGCCGTGATAAGGTCAAGCTCCTTAGACTCACAGTCTTCCCTGTACTTGCTCACCTCAGCCTCCAGCTTCTCCACCGTTTCCCTTAGGCAAGTTATCTCGTGTTTTGCCTCATCAAGCATTACCTCATAACTCTCTTCCATACTCTTCAGGGCCATCTTCAGATCCGCTATCTGCGCAAGAGCATGTTCACAGTCATCTTCTTTCTTTTGAAACCTATCATGTGCTTCCTGTGCCTCACGAGATGCCTTATCCAATGCAGCAGTCAGATCCTCAACTGCCCTTTTCTCTCTCTCCTCTCTGTCTATAGCATCATCCAGCTCACTAATGAGCTTGGTTTTCTCCTCAGTCAAGCCTTCAATTTTTGTGACAGCAGTCCTCTCATTGTCCAAAGCCTCTGAGGCAGCTAGTTCTGCAGCATCAAGCTTGTTCCTCAGAACATCTATAGTTGTCTGCAGCCCAAACACCTCTTGCTGAGATGCATCAAGATGCTCATTTGAATCATTAACATCTGCTAAAAACCTTGCGACCTCAATTTCCAAGGCAGTTGTTTTTCCTTTAAGAACTTCAATTTCGGATTCTCGATCTTGCAATATGGACTGGGTTTTGTCCAGCTCTTCAGTTGTGGAGACAAGTGAGTCACTTTTGAACTTCTCAGACAGAGTAACTTCATCCAATTTCATCTCAAGTGATGCTGACTTCTCCTTCCATTCTTCTAACTGCTGACGGATATCTGCCTCGACCTTCTGTGCATCAGCTATCTCTGATTTAAGCTCCTCAATCATTTTGTCTGCTTCGGACAACCTCTCTTCAAGCACTTTTGCCTCCTCAAGTTTGCCTTTCAGAGATGAAACCTCAGCTTCCAGATTCTTAACAAGAACTTCAGCTTCACGGCTTTTACTCTCTTCGCTAGCAGCACTCGAATCAAGCAACCCTTTCAAGCGAACAACTTCATTTGAGAGGATCTCCACCTTCTCCGCGTTGACCTCAGCGATCTTCATTGCATCATCTGCGTGGCCAAGTGCAGCCTTCTTGGCCTCGTTCGCCATGGAAAGATCACGCCTGAGCCTCTCCAGTTCCTCCGTCGTGTTGACCAATGTCTCCAAGTCGCCGGCATGCTGGCCACGCACGCACTCAATCTCCCTCTGCCACTCCTCCTCCCTCCTCTGTGCCTCGTCGATGCCTGCCTGCTCGAGCTCATCCGCCCGGAACTTCTCGATCTCAGTGGCCTCCTCGGCCCACCTCTTGGCCATGAGGGCATCCTGGAGCTTCTCGTGAGTCTCATCAGCGACTCTCTTGGCCTCGTTGAGCTCCCCGACGAGACGGTCTCTCTCTCCAAAGATGAATGCCAGTTGGTCCTTGGCCTTCTTCAGGTCCTCCTGGGCAGACTCAAGCCGCGCCTGCAGTTCGGCCTCCCTCCGGAGCTGCTTCTGCAAGCCCAGCGACAAAATCACAAGTGATCAGGCATAGGCATGCGTGCATCAAGAGCCGACAGGATGTTAGAAGCAATGCAGCACCAATTTGGCAATTTCGTTCCGTTCTTCATCAGACAGTAAGAGAAGAAGGGAAAACCAGAGAGAGTTGGGTGCAGTAGACTTACTTCAGGAGTGGTGCCGATCTTGGGCACACGGCGCTCGACGACGGGCTTGGTGTCCCCGGATCTCGGCGAGCGGTCGAACGAGAGGCGGGGCTTCTGCGCGGCGGCCGACGGCGGCGAGTTGGGCTCGGACTTGAAGGAGCCCGCGGCGCCATTGGTGCGGGAGGAGCGCGGCGTGGACGGCGTGCCGATGCTGCTCCTCCTGGTGCCGCCGGGCGTGGAGGGGCGGTGGTTGCCGCCAGGCGTGGAGGGGCGGTGGTGGTTGGAGGACGGCGTGGACGGGCGGTGGGGGTTGGAAGACGGCGTGCTTGGCCTGCCCCTGCTGCTGATGGGGGACTCGTTCGGCCCAGATCTGTCAATGGCGACATCCATCGTTAATTAGAAATAAAAAAAAAACTATTTTTATTTGTCTCTCTGTTGCCGAATCGAGCGCGAACTGATGGAGTGGCACCAAGCCACAGGGCTGGAAGCAGGCAGGCAGGCTAAGATTTTTCTTGTTGGAAATCGATGAAAATGGAATCGAAGCAGTATAAACATGCAGCTGCGAGACGAGGTGGCCGTTACGATCGGAATTTGAGGAGATTTTACAGAGATGAAACGGCATCCGCTGAAGAAAGGCACATTTTGGGTGCCGCGGAAATCTAGTTGTTGTTTTTTTTTTTACAAGAGAAACAACTAGCGGCGCAGGGAAATCGGAGAAGAAGACAGCAACGGAAAAAATTCACCAAATGAAGCGCCCGACTCTAATAACTGCATTACTGGATACTAGATCTGCCATTGAAGAAAGAAGAGAAAACCGACAGGCGGAACAAGCGCGCGAGCAGATAAATAAAAGAGAGAGAAAAACGGAAAACACCGGGAGCAGAGGGAGCGAAAGTAAGGTCACCTCGATCTGGAGGACGGCAACATTGTGGACATGTGAAGCGTCGTCGTCCCCGGGCTCCGCAAGGGGGGCAGTGCCCGGCCGAGTGGAGAAGAAGAGAGTGGGGGTGGGCCGGTGGGAGGCGGAGGGGGAGGGAGGGGGTAGTAGAGGAAGCGGACAGGGAGGTGCGCAAAAAAGCCTGCAAAGGCAAAAGGCAAAGGCGGCCGAAAGGGGGGGCCACGCCAGACCAGCAGATCAGACGAGCAGCGAGGCAGGCAGATCAGATGCCGAGAGGGAGAGGAAACACGTCCGTTCGTCCGTCGTCGCCGACGGCTACGAAACTCCTCCTCCCTCCCACAGCTGGCTCCCTTCCCGCCCTGCACGTCAACAACTGCTCCTACGAGCCTGAGGACAAAGAGGGTGAGAGGTCGTTGCGGACTGTGGCTCCCTAGTGCATTGGCATATCCTTTGCTTGTGCATGTTTCCAATTACTCTATGAACTCCTGCTAATAATCAGGAGGAGGAACCAGTACCTACTTGCGGCTGCTGCTGCTACGTTAATAAGAGTATGTTTCGAACGCATAAATTTTATAAGAATTATGCAGAATTTTTAAAGAAATTAGTTCATTTTTACAAAAAAAAAATCCGTCATTTCAAATTGGGACTAAATTAAATGGGAAAGTATCGTGTGTAAACCACAACTTCGTGAAAATCCGTGCAAATCATGATAAAAATGTTATCTAAATTCAAAAAAAAAATCACACATGTAGATGATACGATGATACATATCGTTGTAAAATATCTTGTCTAAACTCGACTTCGTTTGTTAGATATAAAAATAACAAATTTCTAGGCTTCAAATTTTTTATTTTTATATCTCACAAATAAAGTCGAGTTTGAACAAGATATTTTATAAAGTTATGTATCGTCATATCATCTACATGTGTGTTTTTTTTTATGAATTTAGACGGATTTTTTTACCATAGTTTACACGAGGTTTCACAAAGGTTATGGTTTACACTTGATATATTGCCAAAATTAATAAGAATGTTTAGAATGTAGGAACGTTAAAGAAATTGTACAAGAATTTATAGCAATCTATTATTTCTCATAAAAAAACAAATACAGAAATAGAGAAGTTTTTTTCTTGTGTTCCAAACGAGGCCTAAGTGTCCTCTTGGGACTGGGAGGTGAGATTGGTGGTACGCCACCAGCACCTACTGATTGCAGCAGTGCAGCGTTGCAAAATTATCAATTATGGACGCCACCGTGGCTTGCACATGCTGCCTATATATCTCGCCTACCGTATCGCCAGTTCAGTCTCTGCACTGTTTTTTCTCTCTCTCTCTCCTTTTTCTGGATACTGCACCCAATCCCAGCCATTTATTATTTATCATCCCCTATTTGCCAAATAATTCTGGCTCCCTAATGCTAGCACGATACAAGCCTGGCTTCAGTGTACTCCGTATTTTAAAACACAACTGAAAATATGAGCAGCCGAACGGGCCAATAGAAAGATACACTAGCAGTTCGTTGTAACCGCATCGATATACTATAATTCTTCTTCTGCGTGGTGGTGTGCGTGCATGGAGCAGAGAAAGATCGGGCGATGGACAGGATGTTCATCCGACCGTATACCCTGGCCGTTTCCGTTGTTGCCGACGGACGCAGACTGAGCACACTCCACGCGGGTTGCATCGTGCCCTACACCTCCGATCTTAATTCTTGTTAAATTTGTAGAAAAAAGTATCCATAACACCAAATGTTGGAATATATAAACTATGATTAATATATATTAATGATGAAATAGATACTATTTAAGTAGTTCCATAAATAGTACTCCCTACATCCCAAATTGTAAGTCATTCCAAGAATCTTGGAGAGTTAAAGTTTCTCAAGTTTGATCAAACTTATATAACAATATAATAATATTTATGATGTCAAATAAGTATCATTAGATTCGTTATCAATTATTTTTTCATAGTATACCTATTTGATGTTATAAGTCTTTATAGTTTTGTCTATAATTCTTGGTCAAACTTGAGATGTTTTTGACTCTTCAAGATTCTTGGAATGACTTACAATTTGGGATGAAGGGAGTAGTATCATTTGATCTATATGTACTTGGTTGGAACGGATTTCGGGAGGGAGGGAGTGTCACACTACTGCAGAAACCCAAATCAGTGCCGGTTCAAAAATCCCCCTTCAGTGGCGGTTTTTGAACCAGCACAACCACTTCGACAGTGATGAGGTCATGTCATCACTGTCGGTTATGCCAAACCGGCAGTGATGGCTCAAGCATCATTACCGGTTTGTTGCGCCATCACTGTCGATTTGTTTCACCAACCGACAGTGAATGTAGGATATCACTGCCGGTTCTAAGTGATCCGGCAGTGATTTAATTTTTATAATTTACATTTATTACAGAAACCATCAACATTATATTACAGAAACCATCAACATTTATATTACAGAAACCATCAACATTTATATTACAGAAATTCATATATGTGTCTTAAACTTATTATACATTACAATAGTTCAACGATTTAGTACTACCAATTCGGAGAAGTGTAAGTCACCTATCTTGTAACTAATAATCTCATTGATGAACAACAACGTATTAAATAGTACACTCTCAGTTGCTTCACACTTACGAACGCATGGTGTACTAACAACGGTTAACGGTGGTCGAGTAGTTGGTGGGTCTTCCTTTTTAGTCGCAACCAACTTTGCTTGAAAGCTTGCAGTAGTTAGTGTTGGCTCTTCATCAGCATATTGTCAGTCATAACCCAATGCATCCATTACTTCGTTCAGAATGGCTTCAAAACTACACCCTACGTAGGTCATGTCATACTCCTCTACCTATAAGTAAAGGGTTAATTATGAGAGCAATATTGACAACATTTAACAACAAATCTAGGTATAAGTTATGAGTCTTAAACTTACCATTAGCGAGTTTTGAGTTATTCGTGCACAGAAACCCCGAAGATCATGATACATGTTGCGATTAATAGCTTCAATCTTCACTGATGACAGAGTAGAAAGTGTGATCCCATTTCTTGAGAGAGTGACAACACAAGCAAAGACAACGCTGGGGGTGTCTTTATTCCCACCTCTGAGATTTCTAACACATTGCGCCTGCCAACACCACCGCGGCCACGACCACTACCACGACCACGACCACGACCCATCCTAACAGCAATTGAAAATGAAATACGACATTGGAGTTGTGGACCATTGTTTACACGATTAATCTGAACATCCACATTGTCAACACCAAAATAGACGAGTGTTCTTTTAAGCCAAACAACTGGATCAATCATCTACATTACATATAAGACATGTTAATTAACTTGGATGATCAAGTCATACATATGAAACATATTTTGACTAACTTACTATGTTTGAAAAATTTCGCGGGGCTACCGGGAATACCGGATCAAAACTCATCCAAGTACAATAACCATTCCAACCAATTTCCTTCGGTGGTAGGAGATTACGACGTCCAGTCATCTATATATTAAATCACATATACTCAGATTATATTTCATCTCTATCTATCTATCTCTCTATCTATCTCTATCTATCTATCAATATCTATATTAATTTTCATAACACATATCAAATAACATATACTAAGATAAAATATCTCTATCTATCTATCTATCTATCTATCTATCTCTCTATTTATCTTTCTCTACATATCTATCTATTATCTATATTAAATTTCATATCACATATCAAATAGCATATACTAAGATTATCTATCCCTCTCTATCTATCTCTCTATCTATCTTTCTCTACCTATCTATCTATCAAATCTATATATTATCCATATTAAATTTCATATAACATATCAAATAACATCTCAAATAGGTATTTCGTCGAACACCATGGTACTGTGGAGGGAGGTGGACGGAGGTCCGCTGTGCTTGACGTCATGGAGGAAGGTTCGCGGCGCTTTTGGTACTGTGGCGAGGACGGTGGCATGGAGCGCCGTCCTCCTGCGGCCTTCACGCGGCGGCGGTGGCGGCATGCGACGGCGGCGACGTGCTACGGCGACGTGGAGGGCGTGGAGCGGCGGCGACGTGCTACGACGGCGTGGAGGGCGTGGAGCGGCGGCTGAGTGGGCACTGGCGCGCGTCTAAACATTTCGGAGCGCGTCAGTGCCTGCTCAAATAAAAACCTAGCCGTATCACTGTCAGTTCAAGCCACGAACCGGCAGTGGATCTCACTGCCGGTTCGTGGCTTGAACCGGCAGTAATACGACAGAGAGGCATCACTGCCGGTTCAAGCCACGAACCGGCAGTGATGTGGAAATTCACTGTTGGTTCTGCCCCAACCCCGATAATTGGGGGGTCTGTGAGAGACTGAACCGGCAGTGAAGAGGCATTACTGCCGGCCCAAACACAACCGGCAGTGATGGGCCGACAGTGATTACCGATTCTGTAGTAGTGTCAGTGTCACCGTGCCAGCAATGCATGCATGTTCGTTTGATCGTTTTGGTAGTTGATAAGTCGGCGGATGTCGTTTGGTTATTTTCTGTGAAAGAAAAACACTATTTTGATGGCTGATAAGCCAAACGAATAGAGCGTTCGCATAGAGGTACGGATGGCAATTAGTATCGGCAGCGACGCGCCACGCATCACCATGCTTGGTTTTCAAAAGTAAGATATACGTACTATATATACGGTACTGCCTCGTACATATACTCGAGGAAAAGTTGCAGCTCACCAGACGATGAAGATGAAGCACCACCAGCCTGTGGTGGTACGTAGGTATCTGCAAATTACTACTATTGCAGCTTACAGTACGTAGTAGTATTGGTTGCTGTGTGTGTACGTGGTTGTGGTGTGGATATTTGCTTGCACGCGTACGTGTACTATACAACCGCAGCTTTGCTTTGCTTCCCGCCGCTGATGGATCGGACCGTCAATGCTTCTTCCGTCCTTTTCGTTTGGCTTATCAGTCGGCTTATTAATCACTGAAATAGTGTTTTTCTCTCATAGAAAAACAGTTGAAAATAATATCATCTGACTTATCAGCCACCAAAACGGTGAAACGAACATGCTGTCCATCGTTGTAGTTGTTATTTCCAGGCTCCAATAATGTAGGATTAGCTTAGCACAAGCACCCCAGTGCCGGCGCGGCGTTTCTGCATGGGTGTGTGCGAGATGGCCGATCGATGGCGCTTTGCGTTGCGTGCTTTGGACGGCTGCGTGCGTGGGCCGTCCGCCTCTCGCTTCTCTTTCCCAAAAGGCAGCAGAAAACGCTACCCCAACTAACAAATCTCCACGGAACGGACGCTACCCAACTCATTTCTCACACTCAGGCAATTCGAGTGCAACCATTCCCGACGCTGACGTGTGGTGCCCGCTCGAACCTGGGCCCACCTAGTCAGTGCCGTAGTCAAGTTAACTCCGGTTTGTAGTACTGTGTACTGCTACTGCTACGGTACATATATTTCCGTGATGATGATTGATGCAACAAGCCAGCGGACACAATCAACGGAACGGAACGCAATGCCAGACTATCTTGTGAACGCCATATATATAGTTTCGATTGAGTACGGATAGTTTGGTTGAAGTTTAAACTTGTCACGAATTTTCGTTAAACTGTGGCAGCCATAAAAAGTAAGGCGAGAAAAAATAAAGCCAAACATATAGTAAGTTTTAGCATGAAAATAAATCTACAGACATATGAGTCATGATGTTAAAAAAGTTTAGCATACTATAATTACGAAAGTGAACTAAAACACATGTCGAAGAAATTGCGACACGACTAACTTACAATATGGCAAGTTTTTTTAAAAAAACAAAAAGAATAAATGACATGGTAAGTTTGGACACGAACTAAACATATGAGTGACCTAAACACTCTATGCGGTCAAACGTCTTGTAGCCATAGCCGATAATTTCACTCTATTATTAAGCACCTCTTTAGAAACCAAGGATCACCTAAATTATTTACTTTCTATATCCACTTTCAAACTAATACAATATATAGGCTAAAGTTTATCGCATTGGAGTTTCGGACCGTAACTAGGAGGAATAAATATGGATTAATTATAAAACTAATTACATAGCAGTAGTAGACTAATTAGCGAGATGAATCTATCAAATCATGATCTAGTTAGACTTAATAGAATCGTCTCGTCAATTAGTCTCGATCTGTGTAATTAGTTTTATAATTAATCTATGTTTAATACACCAAATAAGTGTCAAACATTCGATGTGTGGATAGGACTAAACTTTAGGACGGGAAACGAACACACCCTATGTGAGGCAAACTAAGGGTCTCTTTGGTTGGGCTGTGGCTTCTGAAAAGTTACTGCGAGTTGTGGGCTATGCACTAGTACGGAATTTCTTTTACGAGACACCGCATTTTCTTGATGGGAGGCGGGCACATCTCCCGCCCGCCTCAAATAATGGAGGCCAGGCTGCCCCCGTCCGTCGTCGAAGACGCCTACCTCCGTTAAAGCTTAATGGAGGCAGACATTATAGAGATGACCGCATCAGTTAATACATATTAACCGAGGCGGTCAAGATAAGACGATCGCCTCCATTAATCTATATTAATGGAGGTAGTTATTTTTATATTGTCCGCCTCCATTGTCCTCTCCCTATTTAAATGCTACAGCGTCGCCCCCTTCTTCTTCCTCTCGCGACTCTCCTTCCATTTTTTAGGGTTTTAAGATTTAGAACCCTAAAAATTAAGGAAAAATTAGGGGGAGAAGTTTTGCTCTTGATTTGTTGAAGGGGGCACCAGAAAAGGTAAAAAACATGTTCTCTAAACCTCATTTCCCCCTCTATATTGGGCTCTTTGAGATCTAGATCTAGATCTACATTCATGGAGGACAGAGAAAATTGTTATTTTCTTTAGTTGTAGATCTAATATCTTCTTTGTAATTTTTTGTTGTTTGTTGGTGACATGATTTGTAGGCGGGTAATATGGACAGGTCTGAATGGATGTACTCAGATAAAGAGAATGAAACTACAGTACCTCGTTCATGTGCGGAAGTTTGTTGCAGCTGCGAAAGCTCACCATGAGCGTCTAGATCGGACAACAACAATATGTCTGTGTTCTCACTGTAAGAACATGAAAGCCCATAAAGATAGCAAGGTGCAATCTCATTTGATCAGATTTGGTTTTGTTAAGGATTACATGATTTGGACTTTTCATGGCGAAAAGGTAGTAGATGCAATTGTGGATGATGCATCTAGAGGGAACTCGATGACAGTCAATAATGCAGAGTTCGTAGGACGAGCTGAACCTGCCTCCTCATTGGTGCCTGCAGCAAGCGAAGACAATGCTCATGATTACATCATGATGGATGACCTATTCGAAGATATGGGTGGTGCTGATAACGATGGAGGTGATGAAGACGCTGTTATGAGAGACGTGGAGGGTGCATAGCTTATGGAGAAAATAGCTAACCGCCTCGACAAAGATGACATTATGTTTGGCAACCCTCAATGGCTTGACAATTTTAGGGAGATGAAGCAGGCTGCATTGGACCCTCTTTATAAGGATTGTCCAAAGCATTGGATGGCACTGCGTTTTAACCTCACGATGCTGATGTTGAAGGCTAAGCATGGCTGGTCCAACACTACCTCATGATTGTCCTTGCTGACACATACCCATATGAAAACAAGGTGCCTGCAAATACATATCGAGCGAATAAGCTGATTTGATCAGTGGCGATGAAGCTTGAAAAATTTGATGCATGTCCTAGCTAACCACTGCATCCTTTATCGAGGAGAGAAGCATGAGAAGTTGGATAGTTGTCCATGCGGTGCGAGTCGATATAAGAGGAATGCTGGTTGTTGCGTGGATGTGAATGACGACGGACCTACGGGTGGGTCGAAGAAGAAGAAGGTGGCGAAGAACAACCAGTTCTCGGCTCAACTAGACGAGGAAGAATTGGATTACATGTAGAGAAAAAGTCCTGCACTATCGATGTGGTACATGCCTATCATTGATCATCTACGAGCTATATTCGGGAACCCTGAAGATGCTAAGCTGATGTCCTAGCACACATCTGATGATCGCACGAGAGACGATGGAAAGCTATGTCACCCTTTCGATGGCAAGCAGTGGAAGGATTTCGACGCCATGTTCTTAGAGTTTGGCAAAGAGGCACGGAATGTTAGGTTCACGCAGAGTACTGACGGAATGAACCCGTTCGGTGACCTTAGCAGCTCGCACAACACTTGGCCGATCATCCTGACTATCTACAACCTACCTTCTTCGATATGTCAGAAACGTAGGTACCTTTTGCTGGTCATGCTTATTTCTGGACCGAGACAACCCGACAATGACATAGATGTGTTCCTAGAGCCGCTCATGGAAGATATGAAGAAACTATGGAAACAAGGTGTCGAGATGGTTGATGCGTCCGTAAAGAAGAAGTTCACTCTAAAAGTTATAATCTTTGTGACTATCACTAATTAGCCTAGTCTCTTTTCGTTGTCGAGGCAGATAAAAGGGAAGATTGGCTGCGTAGTTTGCATCGACGATACTTGCTACACTTACCTTAAGGGATCTACCAAGATGGTGTATATGAGGCACAAGCAGTGGCGTAGCTAGGATCGGTGGCTATGGTGGTCCATTGTCTAAATTTTTTTAACCGCTATATGTTGATACATATAAGTATATAAATTATGAAACACAATTACAGAAAAAAGGATGTACAAAGTTCATAAAATAGATGAATATAACTTTATTAACATAAAAAAATACATACCCATAGTAGTTGAAGAACACGATGTCACTACTACTTCCTGTCAGGCTTGCGCCTTTTAATAGCCATGAAAGTGTTGACGATCTCTTCTTCACTCAACTTTAAGAAGATATCCCGCTCAATAAAAGTCACTAGACAATCATCCAGAAGGCTATCACCCATTTTATTTCTCAACTTGTTCTTGATAAAGGTCATTGCAGAAAATATTCTTTCAACACTTGCAGTAGCCACCGGTAGAAGCAATACCGATTTGATAAATAAATAGACCCAATGATAAACTTTATCTCTCTTTGTTTCAACAAGTTTTACTGAGAGATCAACAATATTGTTTAGGCCTTTGAACATTTCATCTTTTCTCATGTCATCAATGAAGGTTTCAAGTCTCAGCAAGTCAGAGCTTGAAAAATCATTAGGATAAAATTCAGCAAGTCTACGTACCTTGTTTGCATCAAAAGAAGCAAAGGAATCTGCTGGATTCAAAGCAGCCATACAAGTAAGCAACTCCATATTTACCTCATCAAACTGACTATCAAGCTCTTGACTAATTTTATCAATGACTCCAATATATACTTCTCTTCTAAAGTGGTCATCATTTGTTTGGTTCTGAGCAAAACATGCTGATCTTCCATATGGCACATAATTATGTTTCATTCGAGGAACTTGAATGCCACATTTGTTACAAAATATTGTAACCCTTTGAATAAATGAAGCCCACCCTTCAGAGCTCATTTGTTGCATTTTACTCTTTGCCAAATGGACAAGTGACATCGCATTTAGAATATCTTGGTCTTTTCTTTGCAAACACTCAGACAATTCATTTGTGTGTCCAAGAATGTCAAGCATCAAATGAGCACTGAAAATAAAATCAAATGACTCAAACACTCCAACCATAGTATGTATTTTTGGCCATTCGCCCCTTTGTGAAGTATCTTGTCCAAGAGTTATGAGTACGTCCTGAATTGTGGGATACATAGAAATCATGTTGACCACAGTTTTATCATGAGAGCCCCAATGGGTGTCACCAGGTCTAGGCAGCCCCATCTCTTGATTTAACCCACTTCTTGATTCTAGTATACCACACTCAAGTGCTTTCATGACATTGTCATATTGGTGATGTCGAAGCATGCCATGACGCTTACAAGAACTACCAACAATATTTAGCAAGAGAGATACTCGATCAAAGAACCACACACAATCATCATTATCTTTGGCAACAGTAACAAGAACCAACTGGAGTTGATGTGCAAAACAGTGAACATAATAAGCAGATGGTGATTCTTTCATGATCAAGGTTTTCAACCCTTTAATCTCTCCTTTCATGTTACTAGCCCCATCGTAGCCTTAACCACAGATTTTAGTTATAGTCAAACCATGACTAACTAATAAAGATTGAATTGCTTCCTTAAGTGATGATGAAGTAGTATCATCTACATGAGCAATTTCAAGAAATCGCTCACATGGCCTTCCTGATTTATCAACATAACGCAAGCAAAGGGCTAGTTGTTCTTTATGAGAGACATCACTAGACTCATCCGCTAAAATTGTATAGTGATCTTCACTAATTTCCTTAATGATTTCATCTCTAGTCTCCATTGCACAACATTGAATAATTTCTTTTTGTATGTTTGAGCTAGTTAAAGTGCAATTACCTAGAGCATTCTTCAATACAAACTTGTCCACCTCTTCATTATTTGTTGCAAGCCACTTCAAAAGCTCAATGAAATTTCCTCTATTGCTAGACTCTTCACTTTCATCATGCCCACGGAATGCTAACCCTTGCTGCAAAAGAAACTTTAGACATCTAAGTGAATAAATCAACCTGATCTTGTAAAGACGCCGCTCCTCATTATCCACCTTCACAATTTTATCATCAATTGCTCCATGTGGAGTCATAAATAAGTTGTATCTTTCTTGAGCTACATTGTGAGCACACAAAGCAAAATGTTGCTTCCTTCTTGATACTATATTCAATCCAAGGATATTTATAAAACCAAACAGGATTGAATTGCCGATCCCTATGTCCAATTTTTCTACTTTCAAATTCATGATCATAAGGTTGGTATGGGCCTTTAATGATATAAGATTGTCGAACTGCATCTTGATCATTGATGGGATAATTTGCAATGGGTTGTCTTTCTCCTGGATCAAGTGAAAGCCGACTAATATCATAAACCGGTGGACTTGGATTTGGCGGCACCAGAGTTGGAGCCACATTTTCTTCGGTCACTCTATCTTCATCTGATCCATCTCCGTGTTCTTCAATTTCCTCTTTTGGAAGAGTCGCAGCCAGCGAAGGAGATGTACAACAAGCTTTCTTCTTTGATTCATATTTCTGGAAAAGAGAGGCAATATCACCACTCCTTTTCATTTTCAACAAATCTGCAAAAGAAATAATTATGCCCAATGTTTCAAATAAATATTTAAAATATTTCAGTGCTACAAAAAAAACTAAGATGAAATAGAAATTAAATTGTTTCTACATACGGCTGAAAGGTCTAGATATGGCTAGAGGGGGGGTGAATAGCCTATTAAAATTTTTTACAACAACACTTAGGCAAACTTGTTAGAATAAGACACGACGTAAGCAAGTTTGCACTAGCACTACTAGGGTCGGCAAGCCACCTACCGCAAAACTAGTTTCTAGGAAGATAAATCCTATGTCACACACAAGAGCTAGAAGACTAGTGTTACTAGACTAAGCTACACAAGCTAAGCTAGAAGCTCTACTTTGCAAGAATGTAAAGAAAGTAATGCAAAGCTAGAGATAGGAAGGTTATACCGTCGTGAAGAGAATACCAATGAGATAACCAATCAAACACAATATGAATCCTCGGTAGAGACAATAAGACACAATATTTTTTATTGAGGTTCACTTGTTTGCCAACAAGCTAGTCCTCGTTGTAGCGATTCACCTACTTAGAGGTTCACGAGCTAATTGGCATCACACGCCAAACCCTTCACCAGGTGTCGCAAAACCAACACAAGATAGGGATCCACAAGCTACGAGCAATCCACTAGAGATACCTTTCGCGAACTCCCGCGGGGAAGGTTCAAGAACCCCTCACAATCCACCGATCGGAGCCAGAGACAATCACCTTCCTCCGCTCAACGATCCTCATCGCTACAAGCCGTCTAGGAGGTGGCAACCTCCAACAATAACAAGAACTCCCACGACGACGACGATCACCAAGTGCCACTAGTATGCAATCAATGAGCAATGCACTTGGATTCACTCAATCTCTCATGAATATGCCAATTATGTCAAGAGGATGAGTGAGTGGAGCAATCTCAAGCAAGCACAAGTGTATGAGTGATGTAGGAGTGCAAGAGATGCCCCAAAGGGCCGGCCATACAACCATATATAGCGTCCACTCACAACTATCCATTTTGCTCCTGAACGCTAGCAACAGTATGAGGTCCGGACCATCAACATCGTCTGGACGCCCCCACACCGCAAAGACAGCTCCTCTGTTCCCTTCTCCGGACGCAGCCTCCGGACGCACGCAACGCGCCGTCCGGACCAATGGCTACGCGTCCGGTCAGCCCCTCATTCAAACTACTCCTTTCGCGCCTTCGCTAGGGGACGCCACGTGGCTCCGGACGCACTCAACAGTGCTACTCCGGATCACCCTCTCGCAGCATCCGGACCTTAGCAGAGAGCTCCTGAGAGCCTTAAAACACTTCGGACGCCGTCCGGACTCTCCTGTCCGGACACGCACAAGCGTCCGGATCTTCTTCCAGAAACCAACAGAGAGTGCCAGCCCTCCGGACGATTGTCCGGAGCTGCTGTCCGGATCCTTCTCCTCAGCCCAACCAGCTCAGGGTCTGCCTCCGGACTCATCGACGATGGTCCGAACCCGACCAAACCCTAGCGTCCGAACCTCTTCTTCTGCTCAAACTCAGCCACCAACTTCTCCCAAGCTTTCAAGAGGCAACACTAAGTGATCTCAACACTTGTGCACGTGTGTTAGCTTTTAGTTCACAATTATCTTGGAATTAGTTGGTTGTTTCACTAGTTCAATTGATTTTATATGCAATGCAAAGAACCTAGTGGCACATGATAACCGTAATCAAACACGTGAGCTCCCTCCTTGATAGTACGACTATCTATCCTAAATGTGATCACACCCTCTATGGTGTCTTGATCACCAAATCGAAAATGGATTCCTATTTCACCTTTGCCTTGAATTCTTTTCCACTTTTCTTTGCACCACCATGCTAGAGCCTTGCCATCATCACCTTTGATCCATTAGCTCCATCACATGGTATGTACCAACCTATCTCATGATTAACACTTCGAGATTCAAGGTTAGTATTTAGGTAGGTTTCATCAATTACTCAAAACTAAACACATAGGGCTCTCAACGGTGTACCATCGGCTGCAGCCCTGTAGTAGATGCAAATGCAATACTTACTGTGAATTGAATTGAAGTTGATTCGTAGATTGTTGATTATCTCCTGTTAGCACTTTAGCAGTTTAGGGCTTTTGATGCACGTAGAGAAAAACATGATATATAGAACTAGAGTAAAGAAGAAAGGAGATCAAGATCAACATACAGGTTGTGCGTTGCTAGCTTATCTCTAATTGCGACGTCTGGCCCGGTGGGCGACGGCTGCTAGGCGCCTCTACTGCCGCAAATACAGATCGTCGAGTACCGGCGGCTGCTAGGCTGCTAGACGAGTAGATGAGTAGGAGTTTGGAATCTGAACGGTTGGAGTCAGAAGACCAAGGTGCAGGTCATGGACGTAGGCCAGTAGCTTGGATTTCGTTTCATGTACAGGCTCAATCCGGATTGGACAACAAAAGCACATAAACCAGCCCAGCAAAGTCCAAGGCCAATTACAGGGTACTACACGTTGGGCCAAATCCACATGGTGGTCCACGGCCCACCTTGTCCACTGTGTACCTCCGCCACTGGGCACAAGCGGTTCCTTCTCAAGAAGCATAGGTATCGAATGGATTCGAATGGATACGATGATTAAATACTTTGACGGCCAGTCGGAGCTGCAACTTGACGAACCAAAAATAAACGAGTTATGGGGAAAAGGTATTTGGCATGGTCAAGGATATGGATCAGGTCGAGTTTGGAAAAAAGAAGAAAGATACAATGGGGACAAAAATGAGAAGCAATCTCCCATCATTCCGTTCAAGAAGAAGTCGTTTTTCTTCAAGTACCTATCGTATTAGACAACACTTAATACACCCCATGCCATCGATTGCATGCAGGGTGATGTGTAATTGCTTAATCATGCGATCTTGGTTGTGATGTTGATTTACCGAGATCCTTAGTGACGCTCGGCGGACTACCGTGTTCATATAGGTGATAGTATGTGCGTGACAACGTGTTTAGCGGGGACAACTGTACTTGATCTTGTATGAATTGGGTGAATCTATCACAACGCCATTGCCGAGAAATGGTTGTTGAGATAACTTTTAACCTAGCTTAACGTTGTATTATACTTTTCATCATGTTCACCCTTTCCTTTATCTTTTCTTTTTAGTCCTTATGGGTTTCACAAATTCCATTCCTATCTATAAATATGGAGCATTCATGAGTGTGAACTTAGAGCCAAAGCAATCTTCAAAACCTATCCTAACCCTTGGCTTTGAGATATGTCCATGTTTGATAGACATGGTCCAAAAATAATCTTTCTCGGGTGAAGATGAAAAAAAGTCCTTACTCCCACTTAAATTAGTTTGATTAGACCTGTATGTGCCTGCACATTAAGAGCATGTCCGATATAACTTTAAGATGAAAGCATTTTCCTTTATCTTTGATAGGAAAAGCAAAACATTGGTATAATCAGACCATTGAGAGTATACAAGGGGATTGAGAAACTTTATATTTGAACTTTTGTTTGAAATTCTTTCCCATCTCTAAGATGGTTGATCTTTCTTTATAGGTTCTATCTTTGAAACAAAAGAAGAAAGAGTGTGTAAGCTCGTCTTGGAAACGCTTTAGTAATCTTATTAAATCTGGTCCTAGTCTTTCCATCCAAGACCCCATTATTCTTCAACATTTCTATAAGGGTCTAAATAGAAAAACCTTATAGTTCCTTAACATTGCTTCAGGAGGATCGTTTTTGCATGTTTCCTCCAATGTGGGGAGAAATATTTTTGATAAAATCTTAGAAAATGAATCATCACCCAAAGAAGTAAAAGAGGAGCCAATAGAGGAAGAACTCCAGATAGCCGAACCCAAATCTCCACAACCTTTAGCTATCTCGAGCATGAATTGTTGAAAGAGGAGGAAACTCCAATTTCTAATTTCATGCTTGAATTTAAGAATGAACTCTTTGCCGAATATGGAAACACTTCGAATTACTACACTATAAGGAAGCCCCAAAAGTTAGACTCCATTGAGCTAAAACCCTACCTTTTCGTCTTAAATAAGTTTTTCTCAATAATAATCAGGATTCTCCTATAATCTTAAGCCATGAAAAAAATCGCAGGCTATAAATTTTAGCGGGAGCTTGGCAAAAACGCTATTTTGACGCTATTCGGCGCTATTTTGACGCTATTGGGCGCTATAGCACGCTCTAATGAGCATTACTATAGCTGCTTCTGGACGCTATAGCGACGCTATTTCGGCGCTATAACACGCTATTTTTATCAGTGATCTTAAATGTTAAACTCTCTAAGGAAGAAATCCTTCGCTTAATAACAGTCTTAAAAAAATATTGATCTATATTTGGCTACTCGCTCCAAAAAATATTGATCTATATTTGGCTACTCGCTCCAAGACCTTAAGGGCATAATCTATACTTAGCTTGAATCGGTCTCTAGCTCTATCCTAGAAAATGCCAAAACGTGCTGCTCCTTCAAGGGCAAATAGACAGACAGCTGATTCCGCTGACGATGCATCCAGTGCCGGCTAATGTGTGCTGCTCCTGCTAGCACCACCTCACCTATATGGTTTCGAAAATACAATGTTTCGCAAAGTTTCCATATCAATATAATGCTCGGGAGACATCGATCAGGTTTCAAAGCCAAAATTATGCTAATGAACTGTTCTGAAGTACTGTAACAAACATCGGACATCCTCTGGCTGCAGCTCCCTCCAAGGCTCCAACACTTACGCACATGCTTGCACTTCAAAAGGCAGTGGGCACCATCTTCATCAAAACATTCACATTCGGGCATCTTGTGTCTAGCTCTATATTCCGACGACTAATATTCATCTTCAGTGCCAAACTGTTATCTTTTCCAGTTTTTCCTTCGTCTGAACCGTGTTGGCCCTGGTGTGAGAAGAAGGAATCGAAAGAGGCATGTTGCACTGTGAAGGCACGACTCGGCGACTGAAATTCTTGCTTAGCGCTTAAGACTAATATATACCAGGTCCGAACACTCCATCTAAATTCGGAACACGTCTGGCCGACTAATCTAATCGTAGAGGTTGCCTGAAATTTCTGCTCAGGCTGAGCAGAAATTGCCTGAAGCTAGATACTCGTTCATTTCCTTCCTGCAGGTGAGAGGTCCGTCCGCTTGTGAAGAGCAAATCGAGCCGTTCGCTTCATTCCTCCTCTTGTCTGCTCTGCTGCCAGTCTGCCACGAACCGCCTCCAGGTCGAGATCGAAACCATCACCTCCTCCGCCTCCGCCGTTGGGGTTCATCAGCAGTTCCCGGGAGATCCTGTGCGGCCGCGATGTGGGTGGAGATCCTGTGCGGCCTCTTGGCCTACAAGATCATCCAACGCGTCTTCTTCGCCGGCGGCGACGACGCTTCCTACCTCGCCGACCTCGATTCCTCCCACTCCGACCTGTGCTTCGCCGTCGCCTCCAGGTTCCACCTCCTCCCCCAACTCTTTGAATCTTTGTACGGATTCATCAAAGACGACAAGATAAACCCATCCCACTGACCCAATCGTCGGTTCCGATCCCCCTTCCAGGCTCGAGAAGCTCTACGCTGGCCGATGCTTCGTCGGTCTCCGCATCCCCGACGCCGACGCCGGCGAGCGCCAGCATATCGACGTTGTCCTCGTTACCAAGAGGTCAGTCTGCCATCTAGGCATCTACTACTACTTTGCAATTTCCAGCCTCGTCTGCTAGAAGAATTTTTCCCCCCTTTCCGAAGTTATTATCAGGACCTGTGCTACTGCATCATAATCACTGTAACAACTAGAGAATATATGTGCAGCTAGCAATTGGGTATACCGTCTTCAAATTTCAGGGTTAATGAAATTGCAGAATGATGAAGTTAGTACCAAAAAATTGTAGCCTGCCTGATATATCAGTCCTTTGTTTTCCTCAAGTGCTCAATTCCACTCTTGAACACTTCAAGATCTTCCAAGATCCTCTCGGGCAATGTTTGGATGTGCCATTCGGTGGCTACCACCTAGCGCTGCTAGATAGAGAAGTGTAGTAGGCCCTTTGCAATCACTTGCAGCCTGCCTCCCTGTGCTTGCTCATAGAAATAGCATTTCTGACCACTCCATGTGTGATACTTCAGCACTATTACTGTCTTCTAAATTGCTTCTCAGCCTTGCCCATTTCAATTTAACTTGTCCCTATATGTCATTGTTACTGGCTCATACCCAATGTACTCAATCTCTTTGCACACTCTATCTGTATGATGTTAAAGTTATTTGAGCCTGGAACTGGACTAACGTTTTGTCCAAACTTGGAAATTGAGATTTCGATCTTCTAACACTGAAACAGGGAGGTGATGGTGTTAGCGATCAAAAACTTCTCTGGTTTTGTTGAGGCTGACAAGGATGGAAATTGGTCTTGTCCAACTGACAAGAAGCGTAAGCAAGAGATATTTCCAAACCCGGTATGTGGCTTGACCACTACTGTTTCTGTTTGAGTTCTTTGACAACTTCAATGGTATTGCAGAGTGTTATTTACTCATGTGTTGTTAATGAACATAGTGAGGTTGAGCTACCATTTGGACATAACCGTGTGTTTGAGTATGAGACCACTAGACAAACTGTTGTACTTTCCAGTGAAAATTTATGCACAAAGGATGTTTACTTTATTGTAAAACTATGTGGCATATAATACTGGAGTTGTGTATTTCTACACTCTCAGAGGGAAATTCTTTGTTTGAAATATTGTTGATAGTAATTTTTATGCTCTGCTGTCCCTTGCTACTACTCCCTCCATATTCTTTTATAAGGCGCACACGCATATAAAGATTCAAACTTTAAAATATTTGACCAATAATTTAGGGCCTGTTCGGCTGATTGTTTCTGCGGCCGATAAGCCGGCTTATGTTTTTTTTGGCTGTTTTGTTGTGAGATAAAAACATTGTACCATGGCTGGTAACTCGGGCTGATAAGCCAAGCGAACAAGGTGTTGGCTAACAATTTCAACTATTATAATAAAAACTTTATACAGTTAGATTTGTGATCAAATGTACTATCCATTCACTGTAACTTTATAAACAGAAACAATATAATATAAATCAATAAATGCTCAAAGTGTAATTTGGAGACCATGTCATGTCAAGCTGCGCCTTATAAAAGAAAATGGAGGTAGTAAACTAGAATTGTTTTCATACCCATGTCACATTCCAAATGTGGAAAATCAAGTACTTGCATTCAATGGGTTTTTTAGGTTTGCATTTACTGCCTGATGCCTGTATGTTAATCTTGAACCATTCCAGTTGTATTCCTGTTTGCTGTCTATTAATTTGCTGCACTTTGTTGTTTAGGTGTTAGAAGTTAACAGACTAGCTGCTAATCTTCAATCGTACTTGGAGCAAAGGGGAGCAAAATTGCCTGATGGGCATATCGTCGGGAGAGTTGTTCTGCCAAATCCCAGTTGCAGGTTAGTTCTCTTTATGAGATGATGTTCTGTTTGCTCTTCTGTTGGATGCTTCTTTGATTTTTCTCATTATTATTGTCAGGCTCTTTCTATATTGTAGTTTTGACTATCTAAGCTGTTCTCCATCAGCCTTCGTATACTATAAGCATCCAACCAGAGGTCATGTTGTATGATCAATGGAAGGATCTCAAGACTGACTCAAAGAGTGGACTCTCATCATGGATTAAAGGTGCATTTACTGGAAGTAAAAGTGACATGCAAGATTCAGTACACCAGAATCTACATTTTATTCTCAGCTCATCGCCTATGTGGGACAGGTGAAGCACTCTGTTTCTTGTTACCCGTTTAAAATCCCTTTTGGTATATTGTGGCAGTTTTCTATGTGGGGAAAAGAATGACCACAATCGGAACAATTATGAGTGAATAAGATTATAGCACCCTTTGTGTCCAATTGGAGAAACTACATTGTCTAGTATCTATCAACCTCATGTTTCTTATTTTGTCTCTCAAAAAAGTTTTCTGTTCTAATTTAAGGGCATCTTGAGGTAGTTGGGGCTATTTACATGCTGCAGTCCAGTGCAAAAATGTAGAGTCTCAGGTAGTTCTTTTTTCTAATATATACGTAGCTGCCCGTCTCCTTTTTTAGGTTGGAACTCAAAGGAGACAAAAATGTTCTTGGTGAATTCATTGAGTTCAAAGGTAGGCATGAGGACATTCAACTTCTCAAAAATCTCAAGAGGTCAAAAGTCAGTCGATTCATCATCCAGAAGTCAACCCTTTTTGGTGGTTTCGGTATGCTCTACGAACCTTTTGTTCTTGTTTTTGCTGGTTACAATCTTCACCTATACTTTGTAATGTGATCTGTTTATGGTGAGAACTTGTGTGTCTATCACTTTTGACTAGTGGAACAATGCATTTGCTTGCGTATAATTTATTAGCTTCGTTGTGCAAGGAACTAAGGGAGGATAGAGTCAGAGGTTAAAATACTAGAACCATAGAATTAGAATGTTATAGAAATGTCATGTGTGCATGGTCATCTTGGTAAAATCAAAAGGACATTTATAATGTTTGATGATGGATTGTTGTGTACTAGGTGGGGAACCGTGGAAATCTTATGACAGTTTCTTTTTATACAAGATCTCTTCCTGAATGCTGTAGATGATGTGCCGTGGCATATGTATGTTTGGTTTCTTTTTAGTTTGGTTTTCTGTTAATGCAAATGCACTAATGCAGGTAGGTCACGAGTTCAAATATTGTATTCTCCCCGTGATTATCGAGCTGAGGGGACTTCATCTTCAGAGTGGAAAGAAATTTCTGTGAAGCAATACACAGAGATTGTTTTCCAGCCACTGCATTCCAAAAAGGCTCGGAAGTTCAAGCTATCCAGTGTCGTTTCTGTCACACTGAGTGCCTAGCAAGCAGAAGTTTGCCTGTCAAATTTAGGCTAGCCCTAGCCACAAACTCATCAATTGTGTACTTCTCTGTTTCCACCTGTAATTATGTGTCTGTTCTTGATGATGGCTTGATGAGGGAGGTGACTTATAGCGATGTCTGGGTATGTGCAACCCACAGAAAGGTGTTGTCTATAAGTTTCTTTTACCTCAGACACAGACAACAAAGTAGACGGTCTATACAACATATCATCTTTTTAACCGTCTGCAGGGTATTTATTGCATGAATACAACTATGATCAAGTATGACTAAAGATCTATGTATACTATGTTGTTGCTTCTTGATTAACAAGAGGTCAAACGTGTAAGTAAGATAAATTTGATTATAATATATATTTTTACAAACCATCAATATATTTATACGTATAGTATCTCACAAGGGTCAACTTACTTTTACAATTTCATGGTTTAGCAGTATATGATTGGAAGGAATTTAATTGACCTTTTCCTTCACTACAGTTAACAGGTAGTACTTGCATTTGTTATGAGAGTAATATTTTAATGCTTCAAATAAATTGTTTTATAAATCAAAGAATCAGATCATATCATCTACTTGCAGAGACACTGAATCGAACACCTGTTGAACAGTTACACGAAGCTACAGAATATACTAAACTATGGATTGATTCAAAGATTCACCATCCACAACATCAGTCAGGTACCAGCATCCACAGTCTCCTTCCTCGTCAGAGCCTTGGCCTGTCGTCACGAGAAGAGTTTGGCCTAGTGGAGGTCATCAATCTTGATGTACCTTGGTGCTAAGATAGGGCTGAGACCGTGATGGGGTGCCTAACTGCTCTCCGTCTTGCTCACAGACGTCTCGGTTGCTGTCGGATGTAGAGCCATCACCTGGGCAAGATCTAGGCTTCAAGCAAACCACTCCCATGGCTCCCTTGGCCTTCACCTTGCTCTCCATCTGCTCTGCCCGTCCGTGGAGAAGCCATGGACCTGGTGTGTGCGAAGCTGATTTTGCCATCATCGCAGGTTCAGCGACTATTTGCTACGCATCACAAGTAGGGATGTAAGTGAGCTGAGCTCCATATAGGCTTAATTTTACGGGTTACCACTATAACCCGCAAAAATTAACTCTATATGCAGGCCCATGGGCCAACCCGATTGCATCCCTCACAAGGCCCCAACTCATCCGGAGGAGCCGTCGAGACGAAGGGCTACAACAGTGATTGCTCGGGCGATTTTGTTGGGGAGCATGATCTGGTGTTGTCGCTTCACGAAAGGACGATGTGTTTCTCTCTCTTTTTTGATTGCGGACTATAGGGAGGCGGTTTCTAAAAAATACCATCATAAAGACGGCTCCCCGGAGCGTGTTATACGTGCACTATGCTTCGTACTGTTACCTGACAGTGTGTGCGCTATGGTACGGGGACCTGATTGGAATCTCAAACGGGTTGGTAATCCGGGTGAGGGCTGGTCAGTCCAGGCCCAGTTTCTTTCGTAAGGGGCCTTGCCTTCTAGGCTAGGATTTGAAAGGCTATTTTCTGTGGTCGTTGATGCCCAAGAAGACGGTGTTGGTTGTGTGGCTTTAATTCTCTTGTGAGTTTAACACCACTCATCTCTTTCCACAACTCACCATGGTGATCATTTGGTAGTAATATCACATGAATAGAAAATGGGTCCACAAGCTTTACGTTCGTCAGTTTAGTCGCCCTGCTGTTTGGCAACGGAAAAAAAAAAAGGTCGAGACCGGCTGGGAAAACGCATTGACAGGGCGATGAACGGCAAAAGGTGTGAGGCCTTTTTTGATGAGATCTGATAGGATGATGAATGCATCTTGAATGCTTGATATCCTTCCAGCATGCATGGCATGGGCGTGCCTGCTGTTCAACGCCAAACCACACGGCCGGCGTTGTTGAAGACAACGTCGAGTCGGCCGCTCCGCGCAACGGCGAGGAAAACAAATGCGGCTGGCGACCGACGCCTTGTTGATGATGTGGAGTGGAGGAAATTGACTTGTATCCCTGTGCACATAACCGAATATAAATACGGAGTATATTCCATACTGCTGCTGCAAACTTGTGTACAGTACTCTGGAATGACCTGAATCTCTGAGCAAGTATATTGCTGTGAGGATTTGTAAACCCAGGCCCACCAGTTTCTTTTGGGGGTAGTACGCCTCAGTTCGTTTGGGCTGGGATTTGAATGGTCGTTTTCTTTTCCCGCACCACACGCCATTGGTGCGCCAATCTCTGAGCAGTTTTAGTCAGGAAAAAAAGGACAATTCGTAGGTGTTTATTCACTGATTTCGTCACTTACAAGAGTTTAAGCTCATGGAATTCAGTGCCTTGTAAAACTGAGGTTTCAGCATTTCATTCATCGTATTTTCTGTACATACAGCAATAATACAAGGGCAATAACAGAGCTGCAAATTTCCCTGTAACTCAGGACGGAACCTAGATAGATACTTTTGTTGGCAATCGATGACTAAAATGCTCTCCCCCTTGGCAGGGCTGTATGAATCAATACACGGTTGGCGTGTTTGGCCATGCACAGCATATGCACATTTGAGCAGCCAAACAGATTTCCCCCGCCTTTTTTTGAGGCGGGAGAAATTACAAATACTACTACAAAAGAATACAACAACCCTAGTTGCATTGCATCATATCTGTGGGGTAATTAATTATAATATAATTAATCATAATCAATTAAATAAATATAGAACAGCAGGAGGAATTCCTAATCCAGCTCCCCGTATACCCCGCTGGCAAACTCCAGCATGAGCTTGCTGAGCTTCTTGTTCTGAATCCTCTGTGGTATCACCTTCAGCTCGTCACTGCATGCCAAAAAAGAAAAGAAAAATCCATGCACATGCATGTCTTGTGAGCACAGGAATATAATAAAATCGGAGTAGTAACTGCGTGTCTCTCTGTCAGTAGTACTGTACTGAGGTAGTTACCTTGGTGGCGGCGGCGATCGTGGTGCGGCCGGCGAGAGCATCTGCGCGAGCTTGACGGCGTCCTCGGGGCGGCAGACGGCGTTATTGAAGCAGAGGTAGCGGCCGTAGGCGGTGGGTGACTCGTAGGCGGCGACGTGCGCGTCGGCGAGGAAGTCGACGTCGACGGTGACGAGGACGCCGGCGTCGTACATGTCGGGGGCGCCCTTGAGGTAGGGGTGCGCGGCGGTGAGCCGGGCGGCCGTGAGCAGGCCGGCGTTGATGGACACCATGTCGACGCCCCGGTCCATGGCCAGCGCCCACGCCGTCTTCTCCGAGAGCGTCTTGGCCAGGGCGTGCCACAGCTGCGATGCGTTGCGTTGGTTTTTAGGAATATTATTAATTAATTGCTACTAAACTGTTACTCGTGCTACTCATCAAATCTGTTTGTGTCCTATGTAATCCCGAACCAGAGACAGTTGAGAAGTCAGCTTCAGCAGTATTTAAGTGTGAACCTCGTTTTTCTTCGCACCTCTATCTTCTATCTATCCACTACTCATCGTCATCATTTGATGCGGGCGCACAGGTCTGCTGGACTTGCACTGCCAGCCAGCCAGCCAGCCTCAAGAGACAGAGACAGCTGCGTGACTGACGACGCCTGAATCTGAAGAATTGGACTGTGCTTTGCTGTGGTCATCAACCACGGGATTCGCCTGGCTAAGCCGGCTTAAATCCAATCAGAATGGTATTTTTCTCTCACAACAAATCAGACAGCAGCGTATAATCCTATCAGAACGGTGCATAATCCTGCCAAGCAAACAGGCCGTAGGGAAGCAGAGCAGCAGCAAAAGAAAAATGGAGTTGGCCACCAAGAACCCAGATTGGCAGGCACGCTGCAGCAGGGCGGCCACCCACACAAGACGAGAGTGTCATTCCTCTCCTCACCCGTCCCCAGCCCAGCTCCCAGTGGATGATGGATGGTGAAAGGTACCGCTGCCGCCCGTGCAGACAATGAGACTCCCATCCCACCACCCGTCCCAACGAAACGAAACGACACGACACGACCCCACCCCAGGACGTAAAGTGGCCGGCTGCTGGCCCAATGGAGACTGTTTGCGTACCTTGAACTTCCTGCAGAAGGCGAGGTCGCTCCAGCTCTTCTCGTCGGCGACCTCCTCGTGGTCGGCGGTGGCGCCGCTCCAGACGACGGCGGTGACCGAGGAGGTGAAGACGACCCGCTCCATGGCGTCCGTCTGCGCGCACGCCTCCAGCACGTTGTGCGCCGCGCGGACCTCCGTCTCCACGCTCCCATCCTGCACGGAGCACGGTGCAACGCAACCCCATATCAGAAAACCAAACCACATCCATCCAGATACTACTACTAGTCGATACAGAGCAGGCCACGCCAGGCCAGGCCAGCAGCGGCGAGGACGAAGCCCAGCGCTGCCATGCCCATGTGAAGGGCTTTCAATGCACGCGGAAGTTGGTTCCCCTTCCCGCGGTTGGTTGGTTCGGTTTGGTCCGGCCCAGTTCTGCTTCTGCACTGCACCCGTTGCCGTTGCCGTTGGTGTGTGTGGCTGCTGTCTATGGCTACAGCTTCTTCCTCTCTCACCTTGGCCATGTAGTTGAGCTATTTAATGTGCTCGGCTACTCTACTGTTACTAACAGAGGCGCAGGCGCAGGACCTCACCACTCACACCGCACCTGGAGGAGGAAGAAGCAAGCCCAACCGCGCGCTCGGCTCACAGCCACACATGAGCTGTGTCGGCATTAATGGATCGGAGGAAGAGGTCCGGGTCCCACCTCGCCTCTGGAACGAACCAAACAGCCTAGACCAGGGAGGATCGTATTCGGAGTCGGAGGAGAGAACGATGGACTGGACAACTCTTCTTGATGTAAGTTGGAAAGGGAAAACAAGTAAAAGAATGCATCGGATCATCTTCTTCTTTGCTCTACTACCCTGCTGCCATGCCCGGCTGTACCTGTACCTGTTCATGCTACAGTGCTAAGCTACCTCTGGCTGGGTCTATTGTAGGAGTAGTATATAAGTATAGGAGAGTACTATCATCCAATCCAATTCTATAAGCTACTCGCTTCCATTTCTTTGATGGAAAGAAACCCAAATCATCATCATAATACTAATACTCATACTAATACTAAAGAGACATCACAGAAGAAAGAAAGAAATTTGCTGTTTTTTGATTTGATTTGTATAGTACCGAGTACTGACTACTCACATCGCATCGGGCCTGGTCGTCGGGCGTGTTGAACATGCAGAAGACGCCGGCGCATCCCCGCACGGCGTCGGCGATGGCATGGTAGTCAAACGGGTCAGCGCGGAACAGCTTCAGCCGGTGCCTGTACGACACGTCGTCGCCGCCGCCGCCGCACGACAGGTGGCTGAGCAGCGCCGCGACCTCCTCCTCCCCGTCCCCGTCACCGCCGTCATACGTGGCGGCGTGGACGGTGTACCCGCGGCGGAGGAGGCGGTCGACGAGCGCGTGGCCCAGCGGCCCCGCCGCGTCCATCACGCACACGCTCTTGCCCGCCGCCGACTCCACGGATCCTGGACACATGCTGCTGCTCCTCCTCTCTGCTTCTTCTTCTTTCCCTTCTTTCTTTGGACCAAGGCAAGAAGGCGATGGTGGTGGATTGGCGAGGCCAAGATGATGATACGGATTGCAAAGAGGGAAGGTGAGGCGCGGAGTATATATATAACAACAGCAGCAGCAAAAAGGGAAAAAAGAAAAAGGAAACAAGAGAAGAGAAGAGGCCGGGCCGGCCGGCAAGGGAGGACAAGAAGGCGGGCGAGAGAGAGAGGGGGACGGATTCCGATTCGGAGCCGGTAGCAGAGGAGAGGAGGGGAGAACCCTGCAAGTGGGTGGCACTCCAATCTATACCCACACCAATCCAAGTGGTCCCGGTCAACTTTGATAAACTAAATTAAACCAGCCCAAACAGTGCGGAAACCGAACTTCTCCTATCTGTGATCTTCTTTTGAATCAAACCAACTCAATCTATTTGGCAACCCATGGATCCAATCCATTAGATATTAATTTCCAAACTCACGGTTTGTTGACATTCGTTACCTGCGCACGTAAATTAGAGCAGGATTGAGGAACATAGAAGCGCTGCGTGCAGTAAGCAGGCAAGGAGTGGAGTGGACCATGGACACCCGCCTTGCCACCCGTGGAAACCATTCACCAGAACCCATTAGGACCCGTGGATTGCAAATATATTTGGAAAGTGGAAAATAGTAACCAGCCCAATCCGTTACCTTCTTGACCCCGAGCCAATCCAGCCTACAACACATGTGAAACCTATTGTCCCCAGCCCAAAGCTAATTGATGCACAACCCAAATTGTTTAACCCATTTTATCCCGATCCACAAGCAGGGAGAGGAGAGGAGAGGAGATACTACGGGTCCAGGTCCGAGGCAACAGGCGGCGGGACGGGAGGGGCCATTCAAAGGGCGTGCGTACTACAGTTTTGTCAAAAACAAAAAAAGCAAGGGGCGTGCCGGACTCCCGGTGCCGTGTCATGCCGTATCGTCGTGTCTCCTCCCTCTTTGTGCCTCCTGCGCCGTTGGCGTTGTTGGGCGTGTGCTCGGTTTCCTCGCTCAGTCGCTCGAGCTGGCTCGTGTCCTTAGCTCATGACCTCAGCGTACCAACGAAATAAAATGCCCTAAACAAGATTAGACATTTTCCAATAATAAAACGGCAATCAACTTGACTATGTATCCCCAAATCCGAATAAACCTAATCAAGCACGTGCGGCGAGATTGGAATTGGGGTCGTAGAGATCTTCCTTCCATGTGTGCGTGCGGGTGCTTCTATGAGGTGTGTGAGAGAAAGATAGTAGTGGGAAAGTGTGGATGGGGAGGTCATTGAGAGGATAAATTTTGTTGTTGTTATTTTCTTCAATCGAAAAAAAAGGTAATCCTGCCTCATGTAGCTCCGCTTCTTTGGGTGTGAGAAATCTTCATGGGGATGTGAATTCATATGCCAATGCCCAGCTTGCATGATAAAAGAAGATATATTTGCCTACCTCGTGTGGATCGTGAGCTAGCTCACAATATAACATTTCAACGGTATATAAACTACGACAGAGATAGTGTAAGACTACTTTTGGTGAAAATTTTCATTAGAGTTTAATTTATTTTTTATTTAATAAATAACCTGCTACATAAATATTTTGAGTAATGTTTCAATGTTTTTAAGGAGAGAGAAAATAAGTTTTATGTGAGAAAACTCTTTTAACATAATTACCAACTCTTTAGGAGTCATGAACTCATGATATTAAATGTAAATAATAATCATATAATAAAAATATTCTACCAATGTTGTATGACAGTCTTTGAAAACCAAAGACGAGGTCAAAAGTGTTGGGGGCTAATGGATGGATTGGACTGTGGACGCTTGGGAAGTCGGACGAGTAGGCAGGCGCATATCCATGCCAGTTGTTAGTTGGTAGCTGGCGCATGTGGTTCCCGGTGGTCAGCGCCTGCAAAGCGGAAATCTGGCACCCAACGTTCAAGACTCGTTGCTTGCAGCTAGGGCTCCGGCAGCTGCTCGTCTAGAAGATCGCAGCCAACTACCTACGCACGCAGCCGAACCTCTAAAGCTATCTAGCCGCCCTGAATTAATGGGGGGACGCCGAGACTGATGGGCGACACCGGCCGGCGTGGCCCTCGCGTTGCGTTGGCCACCGGTTGCACCTGCCTCCGCCAGCCGCCAAGCTTCGGCTTCAGCTTCGGCCGCTTCACCTCAGCCTCATCTGCCAACCGATTCCGAACGCCTCCTCGACTAGAAACCACATGCTTCGGTCCAGTCCTAGAGCTTTTTTTTTTCGTTTTTTTTTGTTTTAAAACAGAAAATACACACACACACACACACGGTTCACATTTCAGAGCTGATCGACAACCCTAACGGCCTAACCCCCCAAATTCCTGCCAGAAATGAAGTACCAAGCTAGTGCACATTTTCGAACGTGTTGCAAAGTCTGCACATGTACGTACTAGGTATGTACATTTTTTTTTTCTTTCAAAAAACGAATTTGTACATGCATTCTTTTATATACAATAATTCTGGCGTGTCGTGCAGCTACTATTATTTGCTTTTAATTTTGAAGAACAAATCTGTATCAATCTGTCCCTAATCAAAACCCTCCATATCTTTAATTATTTTCTTATTAGGAACTCCTTTTTTCCCCAAACTACTGTCATTCCGCTGCCTCTTTTAAACAAAACTACTCTTTCAATTTCAAATTATAAGTCATTTTATTTTTTTGGACACGATAATTTTACTATACACCTAAACATAGCGCATATCTAAGTACGTAGAAAAACTATACATATAGAAAAACTAATTATCTATTGATTTCAAACAAAAAAAAAACCGTGACAACCAATTGAGGGCATGGATTTTCTTGATGAAGAATAGTATAACATGGACAATGAAGTCCTTGCATAATATTGACAATGGAGGGGACGAAAAGTTTTCCAAAAAAGAAGAAGAAGAATATGGACGAAAAGGATTTGAAAACAAAGGGCACCAAAGAAATAATTTTGGAAAGCTTCTGTTTATTAAAAACGGTACACTCTACATCGGTCCTACATTGATCCAATTGTAATATATTTTATTTTTTTATAAAATACGAAGCTTCTGTTATGCAGTACACTATATCTAGATAATTAATAAAATAAGATATTTGTAGAAAGGCAAAAAAAATATTATAATTTAGAACGTGAAGCATGTTTTTAGAGTTTGGGTTGGACAAAAAAAAAGCAAACAAGCAAGCATGCATGTTCTTAGAGCAAGTATAATAAAAGGTTGTAGGTAGAGAGATGATTGAGAGAGAAGAGAAACGGACTGTAAGTTTTCAATCAGTTTATGCATAAAAATTAAAAAAAAATATGATTTAAACAAGTGGATCATAAAGAAGCTAACCATTATATGAATAGACTAAAAGATAAGTAATTTTCATACAGCCAGTAGCTAACTATATTATTAACCTTGCCCTTATATAGTCTACATGTGCACGACATCGTGAGTGTACACTCTGGGCAATCAATATAGGTGTCGGTTTTTCTACTTTTCTCTCTTCAAATTTAGTCTTTATCACATCGAATGTTTGACACTAGTTTGAAGTATTAAACATGGACCAATAATAAAACTAATTGCACAGATTGATTGAGACTAATTTACAAGACGTATCTAATAAGCCTAATTATACATGATTTGACAATGTAATACTACATTAAATATGTGTTAATATAGATTAATTAAGTTTAATTATTTATCTCTCAATAGTCACGAATTTTGTAATTAATTATTTATATAATTAATATATATTATAATTATTTTATTTTATATCTGAATACATGACGTGACTTTAAATTCAAACAGCCAAAAGTCGGCTGGGGCTCTATGCACGGCCAGACCAAGCAAAGGCAGGCAGGGTCGCAGGGCCCCGTCCTTCTGGCCGGCCTCCCGAGTCCTACTTCTGCTGGTGAGGTTGAGAGTGGACCAGCCGCTAGCTAGATAGCTGTAGGTTAAGCGGGTGTGGACTGTGGATTGAGAGTGACTATCTATGCTCCGTGTCTCCGTGGACCTTTTTTTTTAAATGCTCACCTCGCTGGCCAGCGGCCACTGCCCACCTACCTATATGCGTGATATGACCAAGCAACACCGTACTACTGGTTTCTACTCTGAATTTTTTAGTAAATTTCTTCAAAATTTCAAAACTTTATAAGATTTTTCGTCACATCAAATATTGGACGCACGTATGAAATATTAAATATAGATAAAAAAATAATTAATTACACAGTTTGTCATTAATTTGTGAGACTGAATCTTTTGAGTCTAATTGAACAATAATTACTAAATACAAACGAAACACTACCGTATTTTACCGTGTAAAGTTTTTGGATCTAAACGTGGCCAATACGTTCCGGAGTAAACCACGCTAGGCCTTGTTTAGATGTAAAATCTTTTTAAAAAATTAATACTATACCACTTTTGTTTATATTTAATAATTATTATTCTAAGTAGGTTCAAAAGATTCGTCTTATAAATTATAGTCAAACTATACAATTAGGTATTTTTTATCTATATTTAATGTTTTATACATACGTTTAAAGATTTGTTTTGTAAAGTTTTGAGATTTTGAAGGGACTAAACAAGGCCCTAGTATGTTCTCGTCACGCAATACTCGGCGTCATCTTCCCAGCTAGGATCTGCAGTCCAGCCATTTAATTTGATGCTACGATAGCTGGCTGTTTGAATACAACATTCAACGACGGCGCAGCGGCAGCAGCAACGACGGGCAGCATGATAGTAGAGTCTGTCTGATACGTCCTTGTCACTTACCTAACCCACAACAAACATAACAACATTAGTACACTCTCTCTCTCCCTTCACAGAACATTACAAACGATCTGCTGTCCGATCAAAGTTGTTATAAAAATACTAATGTCTACTCTTTTATCCTAAACTAAATGTACATTTCACGCTCTGAGGAGGAGCCAACCAATTTTAAGCTCTTGACTAGATTTATAGACAACATTTCTATCTCTAACTAGGTTTTACCATAAAAATATATAACATTTGATACTTATTTGGTATCATAAAAATTAAGTCAAATTTAAAATTGATTGACTCCTCTAAATATGAGATGTGTATATTTATTATAGATAGTGGATGTATGATACCAGATAAGTATCATTAAACTAGTTCTAAAATTTATTTTCGTAGTGTAACAAAGCTAGTTGGAGAGAGAAATGCTACTACAATTTTTTTAAACTTAATCAAAGCAGTTAAGCTAGTTTGACTTGTATAAATCTCGTAGTTAATTACCTACATCCTATGCATGGACGGATCGGAGGAAGTACCACATATGCAATCTCTATATGTTTGTTTTCTTCCAGTGACTTCAGCACTCAATTGGTCCACGCACGGTATATGACTAAGAGGGAATGCATGCATGTAACGGTCCTAGCACGTGAAGGACGAGACGACCTTCGGTTGGGTTGGAGTGGGTGAACAACGTATACGAGATTGTATCCACGTGTGTCAGGCTTGAAACCAGGGGCGAGAAACACCTTGGTGCGTCACTTTATATATAGGATCAAGTAACGAGTCAATGTATATTCGCTTTTGTAGCGGCTGAGATAACTTCTCCTCTTACTTATACTTAATACTAACAAATATGCCAATGAAAAACACATATAGAAGTATTTTATATTTATTTATATTTTTTTCTATGTCTCTTTTAACCTTTTTTTTATCTCATTGTATTGCTATTTTTCAAGGTACATACGTGGTTGTTCAGAGTCTAGAATAAAAAGAGTGCATGGTAGAGTCTATTACCATTTAATTTTTATTTCTATTCTTTTTCTCTGTAACATGTGTCATTACTTTTTTCCTACAAACCAAAAGATTATGTTATTATTTTTTATTACTATTCTTTTCCCCTGTAAGCACGATGTTTTCTTTCTATTTTTTTTCGGTGCGTCTCAATAAAATAGAGTCTGTCATGGAGTCTATATGTTTTTAATTTACATATATTCTTTTTTTATATTATATAAACTTTATATAAACTCTGATCTCGTTGGTCACCTAGTTTTAGTTTTATATTGGCATCATGAGTCATGCTAGAATATGATTTGTATTAGAAAAAATATAATATAATCTTTTGCATGAGCCATGTCGGAACATAATTCATATGAAAAGTTAGTTGTTTTCGAGTTCATGTCGCATACACGAATTAATAGGTTTCGGAATCGAACTCCATATCTCGCTAGATAAGAGCTATTTAAACTTGTATGAGCACAAATTATATATAGAATTGGAAATAGATCTATGCTATTGTCTTTGACTATTTGGATTAGAATTAGGAGCCTTATTCATCTTACTCGGAGGTATTCTATTTGGATTAGAATAGAATTTTCAGCTCTACTTGTGTTCAATCCCTATATATAAAAATAAAAGGGTTATAGTAGACAAATGAATATAAACATAAGCATTCGGAGTTAGTTAGAGGAGGTCATACAAAAAAAATGGGTGGTGAAATTTTATATCTTCAGTATTTGGTATGAATAAGAAACTAAAAATGTATATATAGCCGCCCACCCCTTGTCGACGTATGGTACATATATGCTAGGTGTATGTGGTCTGGTGAGAGTCTATTAGGGCAATATATTATACATATAGAAATAGTACAAACTATGTTCATACTTTGCTAGAAAAAGCATATGAATAGTTGCTTTTAGACTTACTTAGAGCGAGTTTAGTAATACAATCGAGTTTAGTAATACAGTCTGGCTATATGAATCCTTGTAACTCATCTAACTCACCTTTTAGTTCACTCATATAATGGTTATATCTTCACAACATGATCATTTGTCTATCTCACATAATTTTTTAATTTTTGTGTCTAAGCTGGCTGTAAGCTTACAACCCACTCCTTCTCTCTCCTTCAGTCTCTTCTCACCTCAGCATTTAGCCTTCTTACAGCCCACTATTGTACTTGCTCTTATACTAAGAAGCTAATAGCCACCCGTCTGCCCTTGTGATATATATATATATATATATATATGCTAAGTTGATGGTCCGATGATAGTCTACAAGGACAATATATTATATATAAATTATAAATATGTCCATACTTTTCTTTAAAAAAAGTTTGGAATCAAAGTCTCAAGTTCCATGAAATGGCTTTGTCCCACCACACCCCCCAAAGACCTCGTAGGTAGGCTTCCGGAAGCAAGGTAGTTGGGTGGGAAGAGCCGCTTCCTTTTGCGTCGAGGGCTTTTATTCACCGGCGTAGATTGATAGAAATAGAAAAACATTTGAGGATATATGATAGTTGTTTTAGAGCTTACACGTATACTCTCTCTGTCCCTGAAGGACCGAGAACGGCGACTAGAGGGGGGTGAATAGGAGCCTCAAATTTCTCTCGAAATATTCGGACCACTCTCCCAAAAACACAACCCACTTGATGGGTGCTCAACCTCCCCCGAGCAACGCGAGCGAGGATTCAGAAGAAAACGGAGAAATAAAAGCTCATCGGCAGTGGAGAAAAACTCACCGGAAACCTTCAAGAATGAATTCTCAACCCCTATGGGAAAGAGGCAAGAATCCAGAGCAAATCAGCCAGAAAAACTGCCGACGGACGCTGAGAAGCCAGGCGACGGATGCTGAAGCCGAGCGTCTGACGCAAGAGCAGAGAGCAACCCGAGAGGTCAGTCAGGCGACGGACGCGTCTGACGAACACTCGACGGACGCTGACGAGCGTCTGGCGCGAAACACACAGAGAGGAAACAGAGAGCTCCCCCAGGCGACGGATGCGTCTGGAGGCACTCCGACGGACGCTGCAGAGCGTCCGACGCGAACGAGCAGAGTGCTCTGCAACTCCTAAAACCGACGGACGCGTCTGGCGGACCGGCGACGGACGATGGCGAGCGTCCGGCGCCAACTTAAGTCGCGCAGACAAGGATCGCGGTGGACGCTGACGTCAGCGCGTCCCAGCGTCCGGCGCCTCCTGTTGGAACGTTCGACGCCCCCGAACAGAACACAGGAAACACGAAACTCGATTTTCTCTCCACTAAATCTTCCCAAATCCTAACCAAATGATCTCCACTAGCAACCCAACTTGGTAGGTATGTTTCTAGTGCTATGGAGGAGCTATCCTGAAGAAATCATCGCTCAATTTGGTTTAGATTGAAGGGAAACAAAGATTTAGAGGGAGGAGGCAAGAAACGAAGAACACTGCAAAGAAATCGCCCGATCTGCGTACTCGAGAGGTTTGAGGAAGGATCCTTCAGTGCAAAGATGCTCCTCTCGATTACGAACAACTTGGTTCAAACGGATTTGCAAGAGCTACTCCCTACAAAGAGATTTCATCTCGGGAACAAGAGGGAGCAAAAAGCAAAACGCGAAGAACACAAGTAAAACGGGGACACGATCAAGAAATCAAAGGCACCATGGCCTACGGAGGTTATGGCCTCCGATTCCTCGCAACAATATCAAGTTCTTACACCGGAGACATGGTGGATCTCAAGCAAGAAGACTACAGGAAGGGAAACCCTAGGAATTGAGGTGGGAGAGAGGAATACAAGAGATAGGATGAAGGATACCCCTTCATCCCCTATTTAACGGGCTTTGGCTATTTCCCAAAGACCCCCCTAGATACATGAGTGAACTACCTAGCCTAAGCATTGCAGTCCAAACTCCGGAAAATATCTTCCTCGATTTGAATGGACGGCCCCGCTTCCTGCCAGGAGTTGCCGTCGCCTCGACGCAACCTCCAGGATTCCGCCACGTGCCATCCCCGCTTCCTCGGAAGCTCCGCCCGGGTTTTGAGGCCCAAACCCGCGAAACCCGCCACCGGTAGCTTTGGCCTCAACTACCGAACCCCGAGTTTTGAGGCCCAAACCCACGAAACCCGCCATCGGTAGCTTTGGGCTCAACTATCGAACCCCGAGTTTTGAGGCCCAAACTCGGAAACCATCCTCCGATGGTTTTGAGGCTCAAACTATCAAACCGCTCGACATGAGCCACCTTGTCCTCGCCCGGTCGGACTCCGAGTCCCATGAGCCTCCGCTCCACCCGCTCGTCCGCCGTCTTGACTCGGTCGACTCGATCTACCTCCATGTCTTGTCGCGCTCGCCGATTCCAGGTACTAGCCACCATAGCTAGTCCTCCGACGCCCATGGTCCCTCAGTCCGAGCCCCGTTTCCGCCCTTCACCGCTCTCAGTCCATCGGTACGGCAAGCCTCTACTCGACCTTCTCCACGCCATTGACCACTGTCTCCGGGCATAGCACCTGCACACCACAAGCCGATAGACATGCACACACATGCTTTCACATGGATTAGTATAAACCACTCAAACTGAAACGCTCAAGTGTTGGTCAATCACTCATCACAAAACTGAACATCATGGGCACATATTAACCATGTATTCGCAGTCCCTTTATGTATGTTGTTGTAGAATTGGGTTTAGTAAACAAGGAAACCTATAACGTACTAGCCTTTCACTCGATGCAGTATACTCGACCATTAATGTTCCACTTTTTTTCTAAACATTTGCCCACGCCTTTGTGTGGTGGTGTGAGGTGGAAGGGACAACCAGTTGCTTTTTTCGTTAGACTGTTGCAGGGCGATCAACGCATGATGTCCTAAAACCCTGCACCTATGCGTCGGACCACACGACAATAGCCCAACGATAGATATTAGGGGACAATATTTCAATCTCATAATGACACACAATAAGGGACGGGGAAAAGATACTTCCATAGTTACAAGTGGTGATACAAGTGTTCACCACTTAATGATGCTTAGGGTGAGGTTGCGTACGTTGTGAGTGTTTTAGTTGTATTGAAATAATTACAATTTTAAGGGTCTGTTTGGAATGCAGGAATTTCACTGAAATTATGAAAAAATTTCACAAGAATTAGTTCATTTTCACATGAAAAACGTAGGAACGGAAAAGAATTTCCACGTTCTAAATAGGGCTTAAAAGGTAAATAATTACAATTATAAAAGGTGGAGGAACCAAGGTGATTGGAAAATTACCAAAATAGCCCTGGGTTCGTTCTCCTCTTGTTCCTGTATATGATGGTACTACATGAGTTCCTGCTAGTATAGCTAGCTCGTCAACCCATAAACGAGGGAATGCAACCGTCAAACAGACCACCTCAATTCTCCCAGCTGCCAACCGACTGCTGCTTGTGTTGTTGATTGCAAGAGCGGTGTACCATGCTTTCATTGCTGTTTTTTTCCTCACTCAACTCCTCTTCCATCACGTCGGAAAAAAAAACTCCATTAACTGCATCTGAGACAATATTTCTAGATGCCATGCCACCCATCGTCAGGCTGCCTGTTTTGCATGATCGTGATTAATTGGTATATAAGAAAGTGGAGTAATTAACAATTTTTTTATAGGAAATTTTGATTGGCATACACCGGGTCTAAACCAGCCTACAAGGAAAAAAAAATGAAATGAAACTCTGTCCGGACCGGACCACTGGACCCAGGTCTAGCTACTCAGTCTCGCTGCATCCGTCGTGGGCCGCCACCGCCACGCGTACCAACAACTTCGCGACTCCACACGAATGCCCAACAAATACGGTGCAACAGTTGCAGCTACATCGGATAGAGAAAAAAAAGGGTCCACTTTACCTTCCTACAAGGACATCCCATTTTAATTAAATACTTCATCCATTCTAAATTATAATATTAAATACTTCATCCATTCTAAATTATAATATTTTTTTTAGTACAGTCCTATGAATATAGAGTGTTAGAAGAGTAGGCTTGTGAAACCTCTCCCTTACCCAAGAGTTAGTGTATGAGCAATCAGATTTTTAGAAAACGCCTTTACGACTGCTTGCTTTTGTTCGTCACCGTCTTCTTTCCACTGGTCTTCTTTCCAGTGACTACACTGCTTCCTGGTGGATTGAAGGACAATACTGAGATCCTTTTCCTACTCTGGTCCATTATTTCAAACAAATCACGATGAATAGTTAGAATGAAGACACCAACGCCTTGAGCACTAGTCCTTTATAGGGGATTGTTGACACCGTTTTTCAGCACGTGTCAAATGGGCTAAGGCTTGGACTGGTCGACGGCCGTTCTCCATCGGCATCGGAAAATCTTGAGCCAATATTGCCGATGGGAGTATGCTGCGGGAAGACTAAGTGTGCTGCCGATGGAGGCTGGATGGTCCTTGTCGACAAAGGTTAATTGGTGAAGTCGGATAGCTTAAACTATAAAGTTGCTGATGCCGATTGCCGACAAAGAGATATTACCGATTGCCGCTAAGGAGACATTGCCGATTGCCGATGAGGAGACATTGTCGATTGCCGATGAAGAGTGGTTACCGATTGCTGATAGGGGCTGATTGGTGCAGTTATCAGTGCAAGGTTGCCGATTGGGAAGTGTTGCCGATACCGATGGGCATGGGGTGCCGATGAGTACAGAGTGACTTAGTGCTTAGTGTCAGCAGAAGACTACAGGTGGCCAAAGAAGAAAGTCGCGGATTGGAGGGATCTGCCGATGGAAAGTTTCCATCGAGGAGAAGTATAAGGAAACTGGTGTTTTATACCAGTATTATTATTATGGTAGTTTGAGTCCGGCTCTTGCATGAGTCGTTTATTTTCCTTTAAAATAGGCGTGTTTGTTTAGGAAAATAAATATTATTGTTTTAGATCCGACTCCTGCGTGAGTCAGTTTCCTTAAAGTTAGGAGTTTGTTTTAGGAAGGATACGAGTCGTGTCTTTGTACAACTCTCTATGCGGGAGTATAAATATGTGCCCGAGGGCTACGAAGAAAAAAATGAATCCAATATCAAACAAACCAATTTTACTCTTATTCTACTTTTTATCGCAATTTCCCTTTTACTGAATTAGCTGTAGTTTATCAACGAGTTCTTCAAGCTTCGACGGGTTGCATCACCCTGATCTTCGTCAAATCCTTGCAAGTTCCATGTGGGAGTACCTCTGAGCTTTGGCATCCGGGCGCATCGCTGTTGCCTCGTTCAACTCTGCTCTAGTTATCCTGATCAAGCCTCAATCCCAGCATCCGAACGCATCGCTGTTGTCTGGATTGGATCTTGTTCTAGTTATCGTCCTTGTCGATTAACTGGTCAAATCGACTCACACGCCTCCGGATATCGAATTTCGGGTAAAAGCCCGAGGTGTTCGCAGATCCTGACGCTTTTTGTGTCAACACCTCTTTTGGCATGCTCGGTGGGACTCGATTATACAAATCTACACATCTATCATGGGTGATCACGCCGACGTTAACCAGAGGAACGTCATTGAAGTCTCTGAGGCCGATCTGAAAGATGATAAAAAACAGGCCATGGAGCGGGCTATGGAGGAATACAAGCAGTTATATCTCAAATCCTTCAACCTCAGCAGGAGCGGCGAAACAATCCAGAAGCAAGATCCGCCGTTGCCACAGCAGGTCACGTACAACGCCAATCCTGGTAAGCTACAAGAGATGGTTAGTGCTGCTGTAAGTCAAGCATTAATTAGCCACTCCAACGTGTTGTCCAATACTGTCTACAATGCTGTTACGCAATCATTCAAAGAAGGGCATGCACCGCGATATGTTGGTCCAGTGTACCATCAACCTGGATTGGCATCTACAAGCCCATCGGCAGCCCCAATGGCGTCTTCCACTCCTGTGGAACCGTTTGCCGATGTGGCTACATCGCCAAAACCGAACCCTGGCGGCGTCACCAAGCTCAACACAGATCCAGCGGTGTCGGCAATTTCAGAACCAGCCCCTGCTAACTGGTGGGGATACGGTATGCCTAAATCTATATGCTGGTCCTAATCTGGTGCAGGAAGATAGTTCAACTTGGAGGAACTCTATGGCATCGGCAACGCAGTCGCAGCCGATAGCCCCTATGATGCACAACTCTGCGCCTGCTCCAACTGTGCAGGTACCATCGGAAGATCTTCAAGTAATTCCTAAGATACCTCTGATGCCACCATCGGCAAGCTCTGTGCCGATGCAGCGCATTATAACCGCCGACAGTCAATCTCTGGTGGCAAATTCTCAAGCTGGAGTGCCAGTTCCCCAAGGTAATCTGGTGATTGATTGCTCCAGAATACAAGAGCCACACGCTCCGGTCAGGTATCATCCATCGGTAAGTCATATGCCAATGCTTTATAATCCTGGATGGGTTAACCAGCCGCCAGCTCAGCAGCCTGGCGTGTCAATGTATCATTATGGAGGCCCAGTGCATGCTCAGAACGGACCATCGGTACAGCAACCGATGAATACAGGGAATCAGCCTAATCCGCCAAGTGTGCAAAACTATCCATCGGTAAGTCAACCGATGCATAGTGTTCAGGTGACTGGTGCTGCGCCCATGACTACTCCGCATCATCTTCAAGAGGCGCATCAGCCGGCTCCACCAGTCAACAACCAGCCAATGAGTCGGCAAGAGCAGGATGCATATTGGGTCGGTAAGATTGCCGAAGTTATGAAAGAACAATTCAGCATCAAGCCCAAGGTCAATACGTACTCTTATCGGACTCCGTATCCTCCTGCATATGACTTGATTCCTCTCCCAAATCGGTACAAAGTGTCCGATTTTATCAAGTTCTCCGGCCAAGACGACACGTCGACAATGAAGCACATCAACCGCTTCATTATCTAGTGCGGGGAAGCTGCCAGCAGGGAGGAGTTGAGGGTGAGATTATTCTCTTCATCATTGTCTGGATCGGCATTCACATGGTTCATATCGTTACCTCCAAATTCTATAATTACATGGGCCGATCTAGAGAGGCAATTTCATAAATACTTCTTCGCTGGCATACATGAAAAAAGCTTACTGATTTGGTCAAAATGAGGCAACGCAACGACGAATCGGTAGAAAGCTTTGTTCAAAGGCTACGGGACGTGAAGAACAAGTGCTATAGTCTGGTGCTTGATGATCGGCAGCTGGCAGATTTGGCCTTCCAAGGATTACTGCCGCACATCAAGGACAAGTATGTGTCCCAAGAATTTTAAAGTCTAAGTCACCTGGTGCAGAGGATTGCCGGTCAAGATATCAAAACCTTTGAACCCAGGAAGACTTGGAACAAGAAGGTGACCTTCATCGGGAAAGAAGAAGACTCTGGATCGGATGAAGAGCTGAATGTCGATGCAGCCGAATGGGTGAAGGATAAGAAGCCTGTGTCTTGTCCGTTCGGCCAAAAAGAGACTGAAAGGTTCACCTTCGACATCACCAAGGCCGATAGGATGTTTGACTTATTGCTGCAAGAGGGGCGAATCAAGTTGGCGCCCAACCAAGTAATTCCATCGACCGAAGAGCTCAAGAAGATTAGGTACTGCAAGTGGCATAATGCAACCTCACACAGTACCAATGACTGCAAAGTATTCAGGCAGCAGTTGCAGTCAGAGATTGAATCTGGGCGTATTAAGTTTGAAAATTCTAAGGTCCAGAAACCGATGAAGATCTATCAGCACCCGTTTCCAAACAATATGGTGGAAATCAGTGAAAAAACCAGAGTGCTGACGTCGGAGGCTGCCAGGAAGAGTTCATCGGTAGATCCTAACTACCAAGTACCTGAGCGCGACGCAAGAAGGTTTGCCGATGATAGAAAGGGTAAGAAGGTTGCTGATGAAGGCAGCAGTACCAACAGGGCTCCTAGAGTTGTAATCACACACAAGCAGTCAAGGCAAGATCATCGGCAATCACGTGAAGAAAAATATCGGCAAGAAGAAGAGGAGCATCGGGAATGGCTTCGGCATAAAGACAACTGGAAGTGTCCCTTCTTCGTTCACTGTTGGGAAGAAGGCATCAAGCTGCCCACTGCCGATAACTGTCCAGAGTGCAATGGGTATTACGCTGCCGATCGGTCAGGTAAGAGACCTTGTTTTGATGATCAGGCACCCAGGTGCGCCAGACCGCTCAGAGGGAACAGATCGGCACATGACCGACTGGGGACAAGCTCAGTGCCCATAACAGGCTTGGCAGACGTGTTGATCAAAGGGAGCTGGAGGAGATGGCCAATGCCAGAATACCTGACGAAGACATATTCTCCAGAGATCCCAACATCGGAAGAAGTGCCGATGCAAGCAGTGGGAAGCAGCACCAGCCCGTCTGGAAGACCAAGCTTCCTCAGTGGTGCCCCAAAGATCTGACCAAGACCCAGAAAAGAAGGATTCAGTGCCAGCGCCGTGATGACCTGTGTGATGATGAAGGACCATCAAGGGAGAAGCAATGGACGCCAAAGCGCAAGGACAGGGATCCATCGGCAGATATCAATATGGTCGTCATGTTGCCGATGGAGTTCATGGCACCCGTCAGTGATGATGAAGAGACTGCCGATTTGGCGCAATTGGTACTGGATCCGATGATGGCTGTCTTTGAAAAGTCTGCCGATGATGAGAGGCAGCATCTGAGAGCTCTGTTCGTTAAGGGCAAAGTGGATGGGCAGCCGATGACGAAGATGCTGGTAGATGGCGGCGCGTCAATCAATATAATGCCATATGTCGTGTTTAGAAAGCTTGGGAAAGACGACTAGGATTTAGTCAAGACCGACATGAAGCTCAAGGACTTCGAAGGCAATGTGTCGACCGCTATGGGAGCCGTATGTGTTGACTTAACCATCGGCAACAAAACTTTGTCGACAACGTTCTTTGTGATCAGTGGCAAAGGCACTTACAACTTGCTCCTTGGAAGGGATTGGATCCATGCCAATTGTTGTATCCCTTCTACTATGCATCAAAGTCTTGTACAGTGGATCGGGGACAGAATTGAAGTTGTCCGAAGTGAAGCCCCATCAACTGTCGCATCGGCAGAATCGGAAACGTACGAGCAGACCAGGTGCATATCTGGCGAAACCTGGGACAAAGAGTTCCTTAAAGTTGCCGATTACCGCATCAAGCTGATCCAAGCAGTCGGTCCTAAAGAAGAGTTTTAATGGATTGGTTCGCTGACGATGGAAAGCTGGGGTAGGGCTTTACGTCTGCCGATGACTTGCTGGAAATTGACATTGGCGATGGTAGTAAACCTAGGCCTACTTTTATTAGTGCTAAGTTAGATTCCCAATGTAAGCAGCAGTTAACCGATTTATTGAAAGAGAATAAAGATTGTTTTGCTTGGGATTATACAGAGATGCTTGGTTTAGACCGATCAATAGTTGAACATCGGTTACCTACGCGCAGATGCAATCCTACTATTTTACTCGACATCAAGGCTAAGATTACAAAGTTAATCGAAGCTGGATTTATTCGGCAATGCCGATATGCCGATTGGATTTCTAATGTGGTTCCTGTGTATAAAAAGAATGAAAAACTTCGTGTTTGCATTGATTTCAGAAATCTTAACAAGGCTACGCCGATGGATGGCTACCCGATGCCCGTTGCCGATCTGCTGATCGATGCTGCTGCTGGACATCAAATTATTAGCTTCATGGATGGTAATAATGGGTATAATCAAATATTCATGGCTGAAGAAGACATATCCAAGACTGCTTTCCGATGTCCAGGTCACGTTGGCTTATTTGAATGGGTAGTCATGACTTTTGGCTTGAAGAATACCGGTGCTACTTATCAGAGAGCAATGAATTTTATCTTCCATAAGTATATCGGCACAATAGTTGAAATCTACATTGATGACGTGGTGGTTAAGTCTGAGGGCTTCAAGAAGCATCTTGCCGATTTACGGAAAATATTGGAGTGCACAAGGGAGCATGGGTTAAAGATGAATCCTAACAAGTGTGCATTTGGCGTATCGGCAGGGCAGTTTCTGGGTTTCATGGTGCATCAGAGAGGTATTGAAATCGGTAAAAAGTCTATTGATGCAATTAACAAGGTAGTTGCTCCGACGAACAAGACTGATTTGCAGTCCTTGATCGGCAAGATTAATTTCAACAGAAGGTTTATATCTAATCTATCTGGTAAGATTAAATCCTTTAGCCCCCTGTTAAAGTTGAAAGCCGATCAAGAGTTTATATGGAAAGAAGAGCAGCAGTCAGCCTTAGAGGAGATTAAGAAATACTTGATAAATCCTCCAGTCTTAGTTCCACCTCAACACGAGAAGCCTTTCAGGTTATATTTGTCTGCCGATGATGGTGTTATCGGATCAGCCTTAATTCAAGAGTTTGAAGGGAAGGAACGTGTAATATATTACCTGAGCAGAAGGTTGGTGGATGCTGAAACCAGGTATTCGGCCATAGAGAGATTGTGCTTATGTTTATATTTCTCTTGCATTAAATTAAGGCATTATTTACTGTCGGCTGAATGCACTGTTATCTGCAAAGATGATGTGGTCAAGTACATGTTGTCAATGCCAATTTTGAGTGGTCAAATCGGTAAGTGGATTTTGGCACTTTCAGAGTTTGACCTAAGGTACGAATCGGCTAAGGCTGTCAAAGGTCAGGTAATGGCCGATTTTGTTACTCAGCATTGTAATGCGGTGAGCTCTGTTGAAATTGCTCCTTGGACTTTATTCTTTGATGGGTCTACGTGCAAGGATGGAGCAGGTATCGGTATTCTCTTGATTTCACCCCGAGGACAGAAGTATGAAATTTCGTTGCCGATTGTTGCTAGTTCAACAAACAATTAGACTGAATACCAAGCTTTACTTAAGGGGTTAGAACTACTTAGGGAAGTGCGTGCCGATGCTGTTGAAATCTTCGGTGATTCTATGTTGGTGATTAACTAATTGATCGGGACATATGAATGCCGAAGTGAAGTTTTGATTGCTGCCCATGAACGGTGTTTGCAGTTGTTAAGGGAGTTCAAAGAGTATCGCCTTGAGCACATTCCAAGGTTACATAATGAGGAGGCCAATCGGTTAGCACAGAGTGCCTCAGGGTATCAGCCGATTCAAGAAGTCACGACATCGGTAACAGTTGCCGATGACTGGAAAAAGGAGATTGCCGATTACTTGAGGGATCCATCTAGGAAAGTTGAAAGGCGTCTAAGGTTCCAAGCTACTAAGTATGTGCTCCTCGACGATGAGTTATATTATCGGACGATTGATGGAGTTTTGCTTAGATGTCTCGGTAAAGAGGAGTCGAAAGAGTTGATGGGTGAGATCCATGAAGGTGTATGTGGAGCGCATCAATCGGCATTCAAAATGAAGTGGATGATTAGGCGAAATGGATATTATTGGCCGACAATCCTTGAAGATTGCTTCAATTATTTTAAGGGGTGCCAGGACTGTCAGAAGTTTGGTAATGTGCAAAGGGCACCTGCATCGGTAATGAATCCTATAATTAAGCCTTGGCCGTTTAGAGGATGGGCTATTGATCTCATCGGCCAAATTTATCCGCCATCAAACAAGGGGCATAAGTTCATACTTGTTGCTACCGATTATTTCACTAAGTGGGTCGAGGCAATCCCTTTAAAGAAGGTGACATCGACAAACATGGTGGATTTCGTTAAAGAACACATTATTTACTGATTCGGCATTCCTCAAACTATTACTACCGATCAAGGAACCATGTTCATATCGGGAGAGTTTGATGAGTTTGCTGCTAGCATGGGTTTCAAGGTGTTAAACTCTTCTCCTTATTATGCTCAAGCTAATGGTCAAGCTGAAGCGACTAATAAAGGAGTCATTAAGCTTATAAAGCGCAAGATTGAAGAAAACCCTAGAAGGTGACATATGGTGTTAAACGAAGCCTTGTGGTCATATCGGATGGCTTGTCATGGTGCAACCAAGGTCTCGCCGTATCAGTTAGTTTATGGACACGATGCTGTCCTGCCTTGGGAAGTTAAAGCTGGTTCTAGGCTATTATCTTTTCAGGATCAACTGACGACCGATGATTATGCTACTCTGATGAAAGATGAGTTAGAAGATTTGGCAGGTCATCGGTTGAGGGCATTGATTAGCATTGAAGAAAATAAGAAGAGGGTTTCCAGATGGTATGACAAGAGGGTAAAGGCAAAGGAGTTTGCCGATGGCGATCTGGTATGGAAGTTGATTTTACCGATCGGGACCAAAAACTCTAAATTTGGAAAGTGGTCTCCGAATTGGGAGGGTCCTTATCGGGTGAAACAGTCTGCTCCTGGTAATGCTTACATTTTGGAAACTCTCAAAGGAGTTGCGTTCTCTAGAGCGATCAACGACAAATACTTAAAGAGGTACTACCCTAGCATATGGGTGGATGCATAGTGCTTAGTTGAATGCCGATGAAAGAAACATTATATAAGCATCGGTAAAATGTACTGACATTATATTACAAGGGTCAAAATCAAGTGTCAGAGTTACATTTTTGCCGATACAACAAATAAATTACAGCAAGGAGTGGATGGCTGATATCGCACGCAGGCGAATTTGCTCTATTTCGTCCATCTCCTTAGCGTCGGCATCGGCAGAACCCTCGACCGGTTTGATATTTTTCTTCCACAAGATGGCTTGTCGGGCATTGTAGTCCCTTTCTTGCCGCAGGACCATGATGGTGTCGGACAGTTTGGCTTTCTTCTGGTTGGCTGCAGTCAAAGCCTCCTCAACCTTTTGCAACTTAGCTAATAGTTCTTCTTTCTTTGCCGATAGCTGAATGACTTCTTGATCGAGGTTGGTGATGGAGACTTCTGCTTGGCCAATGCCCTTGTGCTTTTCATCGGCAATGTTTTTGAACTTGAGCTTCTCTTCCTCGCTCTTGGATTGGGCGGCCCTATCGGCAATGCGATGGGAAAGCTTCTGGTACTGGATTTGTTTGATGTCGAGGAAGGTTGCCTGGAGAAGGATTTCTGCCATATCGGCAGGGAGATGGCCTTGGATATCCTTGAAAGAGATCCTTGCTGCCGATGAGTCCTGAATGAGCTGGGACGTATCTTGTAGCAGTAAAGAGAGCAATTCTTCAAGCTTGGACTTGGTCTCTGCCGATAAAGCTGGGACAGAGCTCTCTTCCTCCTCATCGTCATCAGGGATGTCGACTGCGAAGGAGAATAGGCTGTCCACTTGAATGGGGCCTTGGCGTTCATCTTCATCTTGGGGGTTGAGACTGAAGGAGAAGAGACTGTCCGGGGAGTCTTGGGCCTGAAAACAGAGAGGTTAAAATATGCTGATCGTAAGATTGTACTATGAGCTTTAGGGTGATTGACTTACTGTTTTGAAACGGATCTCCTGCCTAGGACTTGGCATACTGGATGGTCCAGCTTCATCCTGGACATCGGCAGCAGATGCCGATGACTGGGCCTCTGCTGGAGAAGCAGCCGACGCCGCTGGTGCTAGTGGTGTTATTGCCGGCGTCGCTTCCGATGTGGTGGCTGGTTCTTGTGGCGGCGACGCCGCTCTCTCATCGGGAACTTCGGCCGACGGTGTCGATGCTGATGTTGCCTCCGCTGCTACGGTGGGTGGAGTTGTCTCTTCATCGGGGAGTCTGGCCGACGGTACCGATGGCGATGCTGCCTTTGCTATTGTAGCGGGTGGAGTTGCTTCTTGATCTGGGACGTCGTCCATCGGTTGGTCAGGCACAGGAGTCGATGGAGGTTCTGCCGATGACACGCCGGCGGTTGGTGCAACTGGAGCCGACGGAGTTTCTGCCGATGGCGCGCCGGCAGTTGGTAGTGCAACTTGAGCCGATGGCAAAGGGGAAGCCAGCCTCAGGCGCCTCTTTTTCCTTGGTGCAACAGCAGGGGATCCGACCCGCTTTGACGAAGACTGGGGGGCATCGGCAGCAGGGCTGGAAGGTAATTGTCTGCTTGAAGCAGCCGCCGATGACCACAGTGCTTGAGAATACAAAACAAGTTATACAAAATAGAATGTTGCCGATAAAACAGTATGTAATCGATACGGGTAAAGATGGGTTTACTGCATGAACCCGCGTCAGGGCAGCAGCAGCGGCCGATGTAGCCTTGGCTTTTACAGGTGTCGGCGTAGGTACCTGTTGAGGCGTGAAGGCAACTAGCGAAGGAGCTTTGTTGCCGATGATTGATATGGGACCCATTATCCGAAGATTGAAGGGCCTGCCACTGTTGCTCGTTGTGGGGATCGGATCATCGGCCTGTCAAGCGCAAAAAGGGTTAAAGTACCAATGCGGAAGCAAAGTAATAAGGAACGCATCGGGATAAAAGACTTACTGCATCATCGGGGATGATGTGATCGGCGTCAATCATGTGCCGATAGTAGTGTGACGACTTGGCAAACAGCTGACACCTCCATTCTTGCCACCAAGACTTGTACTCATTTGTGATGAAGGAGGTTGGTGACCAGGAGGACAGGTCAATGTCTGACGTATCGGCATCGGGAGGGAGATTGATGACCTTATTCCAGTCTAGAGCACTGGAGATTATCTGCCTGGGCTTCACTACTTTGGAGTAGCAGAGTTTGATCGGCAATTGGCCAAATGCCAGTTGTCTCGTCGCTACCGATGGGTAGTAGAACTCGTAAGATGGAGGGGCATTCTTCCCAGATCCAAAGATGTTTATTGGAATGGCTCGGGGAGTGATGCTGGCCTTCATGATTGCTCGGTTCTCGGGCACGTTCCCATCGGTAAGGTTGAATAGCAGCGGGAACTGATTGTGTTCATTGATATATGGCCACCAGAGCCGTTCCGTGGAGGAGAGTCCATTATAAAACTTCTGGAAAAGGGCGCCAAGCTGCTCTGTATCGGCATCGGTCCCTGGCAACACTATAATAGCCTCTCCAAAGTTGAGTGGAGGGCGAGTTGCCGATTCATCATCCCGATACTGATAGTCTTCCGATGTATCCCTCGGGAATTGTTGGGCGAGCAGATCAAAATGAAGGGCCTTGTGCATATGTGCATTCAGCTACATGTTAACAAACCACCAGGGTCCCCCAAGATTGCCGATGGGTTCGCCTAGCAGTAGGTTCTGGGATACTTGATGTAGCAGATGGAATACTGCTCCAAGAAGGTATCTGCCCAGGGGGAGTCTTGTCCCATCGGCAAGTAACTCGGCTGCAGGGAGATGCATGGTGGTCGGCCCGACGGTTTTGCCGCAGAAGATGAACTTCTCCAACCACATATTCAGGAAAGTGGCGTGCTCCCGTTGGTTTACCGATCCGGTTTTCTGGTACTCATTGATGTAACCCGTCCAACCGCCAATGTTCCGGGTGTTCACCTTGTACTTAGCTTTTCTGTTGAAAAGGGTGAAGGTATCGGCAGAGGTGACGTCCAAGTCAGTCAACATGTGGACATCGGCAAGGGTTGGGGTGGCTGGTCCATGCCTAAATAGGAAGGCATTCATGTTGTCGGACCAGAAGTATGAGGCAGCTATCAGCATATTCTCATTCTTTTCCATATCGGCAATGGAGAGCCTAATGCACTGGTCCAAGTTGCGCTCTTGCTAGTATACTTGCTGCGCCCTGGCTACTCTAAGATACCAGTTCGTCCACCCTTTGGTGGGCTTAGGCCATGAACGAAAGGCATCTTTCCACAATCCTAAACCGAAGCATTCAGATCTGAATGGAATCCGGTTGGTTTCCGCATTGATTATGTAGGTGGGGTCCGGATTGCCCATGGGGCCTAAGCAGCTGAAGTTTGAGCCAGCAAGTGGGATGACTACTTTGTTGTAGAGTTCCTAGGGTTCGAAGGAAAGAAAGGGAAGGATCAGAAAAGAAGCGGGGATAAATCCAGATTCATGCGAGAAAAGAACCAGTAGAGGGTTGGATTAGGAGGAGAATAGGTCTCACCTTGGGAATGTCGACTTGGATCGCCATTGGAGTCGAAGGAGTGCTTGTGGTTCGTCCTTGGATTGCGGAGATGACTGTTGCTCGGCCTCGAACAGGTGCTCTTCGAGGGCACGGCTGGAGGTTGAAGACGAAGGCAAGGAGGTGAAAGTAAAAATGGACTCGGGGTAAAAAGTAGTGTGGATCCCGGTAACTTTTATAAGCTTACTCAGCGGCATTTTGGGGTTCCGGTTCACACTGTGCAGGAATGTGGAGAGGCCCGCGGTAGATACGCGCGGTGATCGAGGTGGTCTGCAACTGTTTGTGCTACAATTGAGGGATTTTATTATTAAACTGCGGTTCCACACGCGGGGATCGAGGAAGCTGTGCATTTATCTCGAAGGTAACGGCTACAGTGGAGAGAATTTCGGCACGTAAAGTACTGTACGCTCCGAAACTGGGGGGCATGTGTTGACACCGTTTTTCAGCACGTGTCAAATGGGCTAAGGCTTGGACTGGTTGGCGGTCGTTCTCCATCGGCATCGGGAAATCTTGAGCCAATATTGCCGATGGGAGTATGCTGCGGGAAGACTAAGTGTGCTGCCGATGGAGGCTGGATGGTCCTTGTCGACAAAGGTTAATTGGTGAAGTCGGATAGCTTAAACTATAAAGTTGCTGATGCCGATTGCCAACAAAGAGATATTGCCGATTGCCGATCAGGAGACATTGCCGATTGCCGATGAGGAGACATTGCCGATTGCCGATGAAGAGTGGTTACCGATTGCTGATAGGGGCTGATTGGTGCAGTTATCAGTGCAAGGTTGCTGATTGGGAAGTGTTGCCGATGCCAATGGGCATGGGGTGCCAATGAGTACAGAGTGACTTAGTGCTTAGTGTCAGCAGAAGACTACAGGTGGCCAAAGAAGAAAGTCGCGGATTAGAGGGATCTGCCGATGGAAAGTTTCCATCGAGGAGAAGTATAAGGAAACTGGTGTTTTATACCAGTATTATTATTATGGTAGTTTGAGTCCGGCTCTTGCATGAGTCGTTTATTTTCCTTTAAAATAGGCGTGTTTGTTTAGAAAAATAAATATTATTGTTTTAGATCCGACTCCTACGTGAGTCAGTTTCCTTAAAGTTAGGAGTTTGTTTTAGGAAGGATATGAGTCGTGTCTTTGTACAACTCTCCATGCGGGAGTATAAATATGTGCCCGAGGGCTACGAAGAAAAAAATGAATCCAATATCAAACAAACCAATTTTACTCTTATTCTACTTTTTATCGCAATATCCCTTTTACTGAATTAGCTGTAGTTTATCAACGAGTTCTTCAAGCTTCGACAGGCTGCATCACCCTGATTTCCGTCAAATCCTTGCAAGTTCCGCGTGGGAGTACCTCTGAGCTTTGGCATTCGGGCGCATCGCTGTTGCCTCATTCAACTCTGCTCTAGTTATCCTGATCAAGCCTCAATCCCAGCATCCGGGCGCATCACTGTTGTCTGGATTGAATCTTTTTCTAGTTATCGTCCTTGTCGATTAACTGGTCAAATCGACTGCCACGTCTCCGGATATCGAATTTCGGATAAAAGCCCGAGGTGTTCGCAGATCCTGACGCTTTTTGTGGCAACAGGGATATCTTTCTCCTAGTATTTGTCAATATCATGTTGTGCATCTCATTTATGATAATATTAACCAAAAGTAGTAAAATCATACACGTGCATATATTCGTCATAAATATTTTGGGGGTTTTTTTGAATTAAATTAAATATGAACCTGGCTAATTTCTTAACGATTAAAAAAAGAGAATGCATGAGGTAGATAAAGGATATGACAAGATTGCGTGTTTTTTCCGCCAAGCACATGTGTATACTCGGACGGGTTTCAACATCCATTTAGGACTATAAATGGCCATGCAGCACGATGTACGACAGCCCGACAAGAGGCACGCAATTTTGGCCCGGCCCAAGCACGGCACGGCCCGAAGGTCATCAGGTTCGGGCTGGCCCGGCACGGGGCAGCAGGGCGTGCTTGGGCTGCTACTCAGGCCCGCGGGCTGGCACGGCCCGGCACGACATTTACAAATTGGCCCGTAACGGCCCGATGATCTCCACTTCTCCCATCACCCCAACTCGGCAAGGCCTACTAAGAGTCCACCCTATCCCTTCTATTCATTTCCTCTGGCCTCGCAACCCGCCGCCGCAAGCGCCCTATCCCTGTCCCGAGCGATTCGTCACCCTACGGAAGCCGACGCGCCCCTTCCTCCTCTCTCTTCTAGTTCTAGCTCTCGGAAGCGGCCCGGGCATCCCCTTCCTCCTCCCGTCGATGGTCGGCCCCTCCCATCGGTCCCTTCCTCCACCCGTAGGGCCCTCCGTTGGGCCTTCTTCCTCCTCCCGCTCCCACTTCTAGGTCTCTTGGAAGCGGTCGGTCGCCTTCCTCCTCCCGGCGGCCCTTCTTCCTCCCCGGCGGCGAGGATGGTGCAGGTGCGTAGCAGGGGCACGCGCGCCTTCCCTTCTTCCTCCCCTGTGCTTCCCTCGTCGGCTTCTTCGAGCGCTGCTGCGCAGTGACCAGCACGGGGGCACGCACCCCCTTTTTTTCTCGCCGGCGCATTCCTCAGCTCCTGACGCCTCTTCCCCGTGTCTCGACCCGTCCTGGTAGAGAGGCCGTGCTTCTCTGGCCGCCCCGGCACGAAAAACGGCCCAACAGGCCGTGCTTGGGCCTTCGGCCAAGCACAAAGCCCACCTCGGCATGGCTCGAAAGGCACGACGTGTCGTGCCGGCTCGACTTTTATGGGGTTGTTACTATTAAGAATCGGCCTATGCATGGATCGCCAGATCCGTTTTCCCGTTCCCGGTCCCAAGAAGAGACGTGTAGAAGTTGTAGATGATATCCCGTCTCCCTTCCAAATAGCATAATAGATGAACACATGACAGCCAATATTGTGGAACTTGTATTCTCTTATCTCATTCCAATATTATGGAACTTGTATTCTCTTATCTCATTATAGATGGGTACATGTTCCTTTATATAGTCTTAACCCTTCAGGGGTATATTTGGTATGAGCCCATAATTATCCGTAGGGTTATTGTTTCTCAACACTCCCCCTTGGGCGAATACCGCGATCAACTCATGTCTCATTAAAACTCCTAAAAACCCAGTGGGGAAAATATGGAGAAAGAGTACATAGTGCCGCTAGATGTATTGCACTTGTTGCCTCATTAAAAACCATTATGAGAAACTTCTGGAAAACTCATTTATGGAAAAAAGAGTACAATGATTGTCTTCAAGACATTTTATAACCTTCATGATTATAAATTTCAGGATCTTCTGGACCCAGTATCAAGGGCAATTCAGGGGCGATCTCCCCCTTGCAAGTCTCTTAGTCGTCTAATACAAATATCATGGATATATTTTCTGAATGCAGTAGCTAGTAAAGACTTAGTGAATAAATCTACTACATTATCACATGACTGGACTTTCAAGATATTTATCTCACCCTACTTCTGGAGTTCGTGAGTATAGAAAATTTAGGAGATATATGCTTAATCATATTACTCTTAATATAGCCCGTTTGCATTTGTGCAACACATGCTTCATTATCCTCATAAATAATAGTGGGGTATCAACGGTATTAAGACCACATAACTTCTGGATATGGTTAGTCATCCGCTGTAGCCAATCAATCTTAGGTCCTGATTCTTCGGGAATATAGACCGAGATCTTGAGTGTCATTCAGATATCTAAGTATTGTCTTAACTCCTTCTGGGATTGATTCTAGATTCTTCGCGAACCTTTATCTTCAATACATAATAAAACATCACAAGTCTGTATTTCTAGCATACTGGGGAAAGTATTGCTAGTAGCACCAAAATACCATATAGGTTTTTAGCGAGGATACTCCAATTCCAAATCTTCAGGTGGAAAACACATTATATCATAAGTACACATACATATACTTTTGTTCATTTGAGTTCCTCTTTTCACTCTTATATCTCGGGTCTCACATGGGTCTTTATTCCTTCTAGGGAATTCATTTATTTGGTGCATTCAGACTATAACCATATATTCCTTCAGGGAAAAAATTTTAGGGGTTTATAATATTGGTACGAGATTTTGATGTTCCTCTCCATGGATTTTCAGAATCCAATAACTGCATATTTAAATTCATGCCATTAGCCAGATTCATAGCGGAACATATTTTATAAAACTTATGTCGGAACTGGTCTCTATTAAGACCTTTTGAACCATCGCTTTTCACCATCCTTTAGTCAATTAAGACCCATGATTATCCGAACATCAGGTTCAAGATATTCACTTAGCGATTTTTGGTTCAACCTCAATTGCATATTTCATTTGACCCGATATGAGAGCTTCAAGCACTCTTGCCATGGACTTTATTCCGGATCCAGGTTCTCATAAAGAGACTCATCCTGCAATTATAGAGGTAAACAAGTGTCGACATATTTTTTTCCGACTTAATAACAATCTTCGTTATTTCCCAAAACGATAGATCCATTATTGTTCCATATTACTAGCTTTATATTACGCGCACATCGTTAGGATTTTCATCTCCAGGATGAACCTCATCGGGAGGTAACTCACCAACTGGGTGATTTCTCTATAGGAGGAATAGAGGAGTTTTGTCACACATAGTGTGAATTTGCTTTATGAGCATATGCTTGTGACTTAGGCCTCTAGATCTTAATTGCAGGCGTCCCCGCATAATTTGATCAAAACGTTAAGGTCAAGTGGATATGAAATTAATCCCGGGTATATCCACATCTACTTCGGGTAGAAGCATCCATTTAGATTTTGAACAATCTAGTTCCTCCTCATAGATACAAAAATTAACTGGCATAACTCCATGCTATGAGTTTTTATATTTGTGCGTTTTGATCCATAAATATCAAGACATTCCATAAAATGGGCATTCATCTCCCCCTAATGCCGAGATATGTAATAGCATACTAAAATTCCCCATTCACCAACTTCTAGTGGTGTATATATGTATGCTTTAGTGGTGATTCATTTGGGAAATATTACACACTTTAATATTAGGGGGCGATATATGCAATGAGCTTAGACTTTATTAATGCAGTTGCATGAATACTGCATGTATTTCCTTCTACAGGAGGAGTTTACTCAACTTCTTGTCAAGTTCACAACTTCTGGTGAATTATAAACCATTGTTCTGCAAGTTCTTGGTTCAACAAATGCATATGCAACCTTCTTAACTTAACACATGTAGTTATTAACATAACCCATAATCTGACCATAACAATCCTTCAGGGACCAATGCTCACCAATTATTGCATAATTGATCCATTACATATATATTGACCTTCTAGGTTATATGCATGGAAAAAATATACAATTAATGGTGGCATTGCGCTTTCAGGCGCGTTAAGGTTAGTGTGCATAAGTATGATATCAAGAATATGACGTTCAACCATGGTTGCCAAGCAGATGTCTTGGATGCAGGATTACTTCATAGTCCAGCTCTTTTTTTATTGCCAAAAAATTTGACCCAATTACTCGTACCATATAGAAAAATTGGATCATTATATTCATTGCAACATAGTCATGTTCCATATTAGTTTGGATCAATTCATTGTTCAGCATGAAAAGAAGCTCCCAAAATAGAACAGATAAGACCGAGAATTTTTCATTTGTCTGGGAAATAATATTTTAATGCAAAGTTATTGACTTATGCAAAAAAACTGCTCATCAAGAGCAACAACGACCAATATCCTTTTGGGATATACTCTCAACTGATAGCGCAACTTTCATAGGTAAAGTATATATTAAGAACATAGTTGGCAAGATCCATGTGGCCTTTCAGAGCCTAGAATAACTATTATAACCAATAATTAATATAAAAATTAGCTTCAACCTATACTGTAACATGGGATTCATACTTGTTTCCTACTTTCCATCTTCTGGTAGTTGGCAGACAAATCTTAATAAATTAGGTGTGGTGTGGCGTATACTAGACTCTAGCTAGTATATTATCGAGTAGTCACACCACCCATATCAGTCAACTTACATTACAAATAGATAATACAATGGTTTCCCGCTATGATGCCCAATATCATTTCAGAGACTGTGGGTACCTATAATTCTGAGTTTCATGAACACTCCAGGGTATCATAAATTTGCTTCATCGGAAAGAAGTATCATGCTTTCGCACTAACCAAAAAAAAATCTTAGAATATTAATCAATTTCATATTTTTATAGCAACTTCCTGTTGCCAAGGGAATGCATTATCTATTAGCTTAAAGTCACAAAATAGGATAACACCTCATACTCGTTTTGCAGCAGAGAGACAAGGGCACACATGGTGACTTCAGGTCTTATGTTAACCCAACTGGAGTTGTAATCCTATATAATCATGTTTGACAATTATACCTGACAGGGTATTAGCTCTCCTTCAGAGAAAAAAAACAAAATGAATCCCAAATTAAGATGTAACATACCAACAAGTCTTATGTAATGGTTTTTCTTCAGGTTACTTCGGGTAAATAACCAAAGCAAAAGAAAGCGCTAGAGAGAGAAAAAAATGGTCTTCTAAATCATACGTGTTTTGTTTATTTCCCCTTGTTTTCCAAGCATACATACTTTTCTTTCTAGGGTATTTATATTGGTCTTATGATAATACTTCAGGATTATATAACCCATAGAAAACATAATCATACATATGAATATTGCAAGGACAATATCAAATCAATATGAAAACTTCCAAGGGGTTAAAACTATTTTAACACAAAATTTATGGAAGCTCATAAACCTAAAAAAATCAACTTCTAGATTATAGATTGGAAAAAGCATAATATTCAAATTAATTATTACTCTAAAAGAGACATATCATGTCTAAATTATAAAATATTTGCATAAAAATACCACTACCATAAATATTTCTGATATTATATTTAACTTTAGGTTTTATAATAGCAAAAATATATATATGCCATCTGCTCAAGCTCATAAGCAACAAACCTTCAGGGCTTTTCAAACACATAAAATATCTACATGACAGCACAGCCATCTAAATTTACATGTACCAATCATACGTGCATCAATCGTAAGCACGACAATTACCACACCACGATGGATTGATTACATTGAACCACGATATGAGCATATCGAGAAAAGATAGTGTTGCCGCAACAGGCGACGACGAGGCTGCACCACCGTAGTGGAGAGCAAGTGCATATTGACCAGTCAACGATGGTATACGAGTAGCACAAGCCGAACAACGGCAACTTTAGGCATCACGCTTCGGGCGGTGTGGTTTCAGTACAGCGGTAGTAAGAGCAATATGTCAATTAAAAAAAACTATGTAGAGCTCGATCCGGCATGTCCAACATGTTTGTTCAAGAAAAAAAATGATCTACTAGCATATACATCTAATCTTCAGGATTAATTTAGTAGAACTTGAACAACACATGCATGGCAACACAGTTTAACAACCAAAAAAGCTAATAACATACAAAGATCTAACAAGCTATCATGTCAGTATCATGACCGTGATTCATAGAGCATACCTAAACAATTTACTAGTAGAACACATCAGATGTTTTTATATATATAAAAAAACTACTAGTCTTATATATTAAAATCTACAGAATTTATAATATAATAAATCTAGTAGAACAATAATAGTGAAAAGACTAAACAACAAACCAGGCATATTTGTTGTGTTGAAAAATTCGTGCCACTTAGGACATATAGGCAAAGCCATGACCTGACTGCTCATCCACTTTCCATCGGAACGATGACGTGTCCTTTGATCTTGATTATCAGGGCATCTCTCGTGAGAATATCAATTGGCCATCATCTTGTGCGGTATGCCCTTGCGTTGCGTGTCACATGGATGATGTAAATCGGCTATCATCTTGTCTCGCCGGAGAGTTAGCGCCCTCATGATCGACAAACAAATAGATCATATGTTCGCCAAACCCACACATAATTTTAGAAAAAAAAATATCAATGTGTGAATCAATAGACCAATCCTTGATTATAATATCAATAAAAACAAGATGGATCTAATATATACAAATAGATCTAGAGCCACTTACACGGTTTGAGAATCACGTAGGTACACCGGACCCCAGGCCACCACAGCCATGGTGGGCACATCAGAGACGTGCACAGCTTTGATTTGGGTACCGATGTTGCACTGGGAAGCAACAGCATTAGGGTGCGTGCCTCAATTCGTTCAGGTTCGATAGCGTTCCGACGGAAGGAATGAGTCGGCGCATAAACAACGGATCGGAAACCAATCGAGATGACCCCGAGCCATGTTAAAAAAATCAATCTATGATTAGGAAAATTAAATAGATCTTGATTTGATGGCAAACAAATTATGAACGACTCACCCAGTTGGAAGAGCTGCTGATAACGTATTAAGAATCGGCCTATGCATGGATCGCCAGATCCGTTTTCCCGTTTCCGATCCCAAGAAGAGACGTGTAGAAGTTGTAGATGATATCTCGTCTCCCTTCCAAATAGCATAATAGATGAACACATGACAGTCAATATTGTAGAACTTGTATTCTCTATCTCATTATAGATGAGTACATGTTCCTTTATATAGTCTTAACCCTTTAGAAGTATATTTGGTATGAGCCCATAATTATCCGTAGGGTTATTGTTTCTCAACAGTTACAGCATGGGCCCGTGTCGTGCCAGGCCGAGCCGGCCCGTTGGCCAAGTACATTTAGGACCGTTTGGCAAGGAGGAGCGAATCTGTGCCAAAGGAAAAATGGAGAATTCACTTTGTGTCCCTAAAAAAATGATCATCTTTTTTGTGCTCTTGAAATAATCGATGGGACTCTTATATCCGCTTTAAAAGTTTTCTTACATCTGTTGTGCTTTCTGTCAACGAGCTGTTAAATTTTTAGTTAACACCGTTATGTATTGAGGGGCACATAGGGGATAATCTAAAAATAATCAAATGATACATGTCTAAATCTTGTATTGAATATTTTATCTTCGAGGCAATAGAAAATGAAAAATTAGTCAACTGTGAAGTTTAATATTACGTCGATTACTACAACTTTTATATATGGTGTGTCTCCATTCGAGATCATTTTGAAAAATTTAAAATGTGAGAACTTAATATATATGAGTTCCTAAAAGATCTCAAATAAAAAAGTTGTTAACTATAAAGTTTTAAATCTCTTCGAGTACCGCAACTTTGATATAGAGTATGTCTTCACCAGAGATCATTAAAAATGTTAAAAATTGAATTTCAAAATATGAGAACTTAATATATATATATATATATATATATGGGCTCCTAAAAGATCTCAAATGAAAAGGTCACCAATTACAAAGTTTCATATCTCTTTGACTACTGTAAATTTCATATAAATTTTATTTTAATCCAACTATATTTGAAAACATTATGAATATATTTATTACACAACTATTTTACCAATAAATATTGCCCATGAATTCTATACCCACTTTGAACTTTTTCTTCCCTCTAGCGCCCCTTTTCCATCAAAAAGTTTATGACCACTCGAAGGAAAGGGCATCGGAGAGAAGAAAAAATTTAAATCGAATATAGGAGTCCTAACAATTATTTCAAGTGTATAAAAGAAGCAACCATTTTTTTCTAGGGGCATGCAGAGGATTCTCTCAAGGAAAAACAACACAGTGTTGTGTTCCGTTAGTGAAATGTTTCTCATTTTTTACACTATATAGGCTGGTGAAACGGCCTATGACCGTTTTTGTTTCTTCCCTCTTCTCTTTGTTAGCAATTGTATTTTTTTTCATTTTCCTTTCTAAGTGCAACAAATTAAAATAAAATTGTGTTCAAATTCATAACTTTTTGTGAGCGAAGATCTACTTAAACACAATTTTATATAAAGTAGTTTTTTTAGAAATTAGAATCTAGCCTACATGTCAAACGATCTTATGAAATGATTCTTATTTATCATCTAAAATGTTTATTTATAAATTCAGATCTAAAATGTTTCTACGAGAATCTCTACTGAACGCATGGTCCATGCGATAGAAGTTTTCAATGTTATCTCATTTGTTGGATGAAATTTTCATAACACATCCCAAAAAAAAAGGTGGGCACGAGGCTTTATTTAGGGGTGGAGTTTTTTTTTCTCTCAGTTTCTTTACTCTTTTATTTAGATATAGAATATATATAGATGCAGATACAATAGATTTTAATTGCAGTGATGGTTTTATTTTTGCTATTTAATTTTTCTATCTCTCTCTTTTTTGTTCTACCAGAAGACATAGGTAGTGCGCTTTTTAATATGAAATACTAATGAAAATACTTATGTTACGTTAGTGTTACTTCTACTAAAACATACACATTAAACTAGTGGAACATTTTCTTTCAGTAAAACTGAAACGATTTTCTCAAGAAGCTAGAATATATCTCACATAATATTTTCTTGTGAATCTCGAACAAACAACTTTTCTCTTGTGAAGATAAAATATTTTTTTAATGTAGAACATTTTCCCAACGAAGCCAGAACATTTTCTTCTCTTAGGCTTGGAACAATATCTTGTGAAGGTAGAGCAATGTTCTTGCTAACCTAGAACATTTTTTCGTGTGAGAACCTACAACATTGTACAACATTGTTCGTTCCACATCTATTAGAAAAATAATCACGTACAAAAATATCATTTAAGTATATTAATTAGACATTATTTTAATCTATTTTAGAAATTATGACGGTGCAATCCATATTAAATTTGGGTGATTCGATTAGAAACAATTGTGATATTTTTTTGCACCTGCCATGACGTATTAGAAAAATAATCGTGTACAAAAATATCATTTAAGTATATTAATTAGATATTATTTTAATCTTTTTAGAAAATATGACGGTGCAATCCATATTAAATTTGGGTGATTCGTTTAGAAACAATGGTGGTAATTTTTTTTGGTACCTGCCCTGACGTATTAGAGAAATATAATCGTGTACAAAAATATCATTTAAGTATATTAATTAGATATTATTTTAATCTATTTTAGAAAATATGACGGTGCAATCCATATTAAACTAGCTGGTTCCCCGCGCTGCGCTGCGGGTACAGGGCGAAACAGAGCAAATAGGCAAATATCCAAAAAAAGATAGCAAACTATATAATGATGTCTTCCTAAACAAATGTCATATTGAATTCAAAGTAGCAGAACATATATAATCTTGTCTTCCTACACAAATGCCATATTCAATTCAAAGTGTTTGATTTGGAAAAGTGTTTGATTTGGAAAATATATAATCACGCCACTTCAGGGTGGATCGATCTCCTCATGTAATGCGGTGGCTCATATGTATCTGCAATGGTCACGAAGTAAGCAAAGCAAGAGAAACAAATAAGCACATGTAACAAATCAACACAGGATGAAAAAAGAGTCCGAGGCCACTTTATAATCCATGAAATCGGTCAATGAATATGAGCATGGATATGGTTAAAACAAATCTTCATAACAGAGAAAGAGGTTCCCATAGACTCAATGTAGTCATTTAAATTGTAAGGAGAGCATAGCAAGGATGATACACTTTTTCGTCGTAATGGCATCAAACTCTGAAAGGGTCTATGCAAATTAGTAGGTATCACGTACTATTTTGTAGCCTCTTTGTGTCAAATTTCTTTTTCTTTTTGTCTGCCATGGGGAAAGTTTTCTTTATCAAGCAAATCCTATGACTAATAGAACCAAACTATAACTCCATAAATCATGTGAGATGGCCTTAGAAGTGGACCTACTTTTTCTGTTCTGGAACTCGGCATCAATTTACTAAAAAAAAGGGTAGTAGAACACTAAAGGGGTCAAATTGGATGTCTGAGACAATGGAGGAACTGAAGAGTTGTGTATTCTTTGCCTACGGAATATCAAGACATGTTTGTTAGTGTAAACCAAATTTAGAATACACCTATGAACCTACAAATACTACCTAGACGGGATAAAAGAAAGAAGGAATATTTAGAAAAAAGTTTTTGCACAGCCTGAACCCTCGCCTAACAAATTTGGATTCACTTATCAGTGAGTGCACACGATATACGAAAGATCAGTATTACTACTAATGGTTTATGTAAACCACTTTTAAAAAATAGTGTCATGACTGTGCACTTAGTGCAGGGTGAAAAAGCAGGTACAATCCTTTTTTCTAATATTTTGAATGTTATGTAAACTAATATGGAGTGCAGCCAATATGGTTTGTTAAACATCCAAGAAGTGATAATGCATTAGATTGCGCATAGTAGTAGACATTAGATAGCTAGAATGAATTAGGAGCTGCACTTGTAACTGGCATTGGCAGGTTAGTAATGCCTGCGAAAAGGTTAACAACATTCAAAGCATGTTGTAATGCATGTTTCATACTAACTGGCACATGGATGATTTGAACATACATTTAACACCACTGATAACCGGGAAAAACATCTATGCATGTGTGTGGGTTTTTATAATCCTATATGCTTAGCTTGCATCTGTGCCCATAGATATTGAATTAGAACAATCAGTAAGCACAAATCGAAGAATGCAAACACAAATTAGTTAGAAGGTGCAAAGGTAGCATAGTATAACTAATTAAAGAATCTACAGGTATATGATTAGTAGACCTTTCATTGCATATTATGAGGATACAACGAAGGATCATCTGAGCACATCACCAGGTCCTGTAAAGCCTATATGGTGATTTCAGATGGGTTATTTAGTACATAAACTACACAGGCATAGCACGGACCTAAATTTAGATTTTTAGAACTTTAAACATTTAGATAAACTAAAATGAAAACCAGGTACGAAGCTAAAGAGAGGCAGCATACCATAATGATGCAATTGTGCTGTACAGACCTTTGGAGGTGCTCCAGGTCAAAGAGGAGCATACATGTGCAGAGGGTATGGATAGCGTCGACGATAGTCCGCATCACCAGATACAAATCCATATTACAGGCAACCTTAAATTAGGTGGTACAAAATAACTGAACATCCAACACATATAAATTGAATCCCATGAAGCACAAACCTGGTATACTTGCGCTGTAATGCAGACGACCTTGGCGTGGGGGGTGTTTGCGGATTGAACACCATATCGACTGCTACGCACAACAACTGAGCACCAACAGAAACTGCAGAACTGCGTACCTAGTGGTGACCTATGAAGCAAATCGAACAGTACGTACAACACAGATGAAGGTACCATTCAGAAAAACAAAATTGAAGTATGGGTGTACCAAATTGGAGCCGGAAGGCAGCCGTTTGGCACGTGACGACCATGGTGTCCGGGCCGGGTGCAGCAACGACGTACCCCTGCTGCTGTACTCCACCATGGAGAGGCGACAGCGGTGGCAACAAATTAGCAAGACAACAATTAGTAGAAGATCGAAACAAAACTGGAGACGGCAGAAGTCCCGCGAACGCGAGTGCGGCGGCGGCCGTCGCCATGGCCGGCGCAAAGGTGGGCGAGGGCATGGAGGCCTGCTGTGGGGCCCATCGCAGCGAGCCTCCGCAAGTGTTGAGGAAGATCCGAGTGTGACAGGGAAGGAGAGAGAGGGAGAGGGAGGGCCGGCGCGGGGGAGAAGCGGAGGTTGATGACGGCGCGAGGGGAAGATGCGGAGGGCGCGAGCGGAGGGCGCGAGCGGAGGCGGACGCCGGCGCGAGGGATCGGCGGCGGTGAGAGGAGAATCGGGATAGGGATGAGGCGATGGCCGCGAGGTTGAGGAGGACCACCGATCTATTTTTTTTCTATTTCTGAGTGAACAACTGCGACACGGGCCACGCGTCTGGACGGGGATGGCACACGTGCTTTGGTGCGTGAGGTGGATGGTGGCGTTGGAACAGTAAAACAGTACCCAACGGGTACCGTTGGATGCCAACATCGGACGGCGAAGGCTAAGCCATGGTACTGTAGGACTGTGCGGTCTCAACTTCTAAGATATCTTATATATGATATGATATGATATGATATGATGATTCGGGTGATTCGTTCATTCGTTTAGAAACAATGGTGATAATTTTTTTTTTACCTCCCCTGACGTCATGTTTCCGCCGATTCCGGTTGCAGACTTGCAGACCTTGGAGTAGATATGATGGGCCCGCGCGTGCCAGGCCCAAAACTAATAGGCCGAAACGAGAAGCCTTTAAGCAACCGATTCTGTTCCAATGCCTCCATGACCTCCGTCCTCCAGCACGCTAGCCCGCCGCCCTCCATCTCCGGCACAGGCCCCTCCTCCTGTCCTCCACCCCCCGGCGGCCCGGCCTGCCGCTCTAGATCGGCACCCGCGCGCCTCTCTCTCTCGCTCGAGCGCCGCCAGTCGTGCCCCCGCCTCGTGCTCCTCTCCGGCGGCCGTGCGCGCAAACCTCCTTCCTTGACGACTGACGTGGCCGAAATCCGGCGAGGGGCACCTGCGGCCGAGTCGCCGAGATCTGGTGAGAGGGCACTGCGTTGGCGACGGAACGGAGAGACGCGGCTGCCTCGCCGCCCTCGACCCCCGGTCTCGTCGCCTTCCCCGTCGACCTTGCTGCTAGCGAACCTGCGGGCGAGAATCGCACTGCCAAACGGTTAGCTTCCTCCCGCTTTGCTTCTTTCAAAATCAGTTTACCAAGAAATCTTAGCATGGAATTGAAGCGTGAGGGAACTAAGCTGTTCCAAACAGGGCCTTAGCATCATCCTGCATCAAAGCGAGCCATGGCGACGACCACCGCCGCGCCGGGTCTCGCCGTCGCAGCAACCGATCCCATCCGCTCCTTCCTCTTGACCGCCGCCGCCTCCGTCGACCTGGCTGCCGATCTTCGGGACCTCGCCTCCGACCTCACCTCGGACCCCGCAGTCTCCTACCGCTCTCTGCGCGCCATCTGGTGCGCCACCTCGCCAGACATCCGCCTGCCGCTCCGCGACCTCCTCCAGGGCGCCGACTTCGTGCTGCCTAGCCCTAAGCCTCGTGATAAGGTTCTCTCTCTGTGTCCTTGGTGGCACTGTCTGTCCCGGTCTGTGCGAACCAACAAATGGTTGGGTTTTGATTCTGATTCGGCTTGATCTGCCGTGTGGTTGGTTTGCAGAGCGATGAGCTCAAGGCGAGGCTGGAGAAGCTCCGGGAGATACAGGAGAGGAAGGAGTACGCTGAGCTTGTCAGGGACGTCGCGCCACCCAGCAAGGACGACACTCCTGAGCCCTTCTCATCCTACAAGGATCAGATTGGATTCGGTACCTACACAACAGCCCTATTTTCAAATTGCTCTATGCAGCCTGTGCGGTATCCTATTTGGCACAAAAGCGTTTTGGTTGTGTACTATATAATGTCTAGAGGCCGAAGTTTGATGGATCTATTTAAATTTGTGCGCCATGTTTACTTTCTGTTTGTTGTTGGCTTCCGTGTGTACTGTAATTCCTTTATCTTGTTTGGGAATCCAGGGACGTTAAGGGAAAACAGACTCCTTAAGTTTAAATTAGTGCTGCTGAAACTTGTAATCAAGTTTTCAGGATGGAGTAACCATGCATGCCAATAGTAGTGAAATCATACAAATGTTTCTTTGCTAAAATGTACTGCAATGCACAATTATGAATAATTGCTATATAACGCGATAATTGTGCCTTTTCGAATTCAGAACTTTTTAACTCTAAGAAGTTTAGTCAAGTACTGGGCTTGTGTGGTAGTGTCAGTAAGCATGAGTGGGATCCAACATTTCTGTGCCTATTTGTGATGGGATTACAATTCTACAATAAATCCTGCATTTTATTTCTAACCATAGCTAGCAAAAATGATTTAAGTTTTTTTTGTAAACGTGAAAATTGGGGTTTATGAGTCTTCCGAATTCCCAAAAATAAGTTGAAACATGTATGCTGGATTTGGGTTTGAGGTTGTTTTTGGTGCAACTAATTGAGCATTCTGGTCATCTACAATGTAATTGATTGAGGCTGGACCACTAAAGCTTGTTGGATCTACTTTGATTTCTGCACTCCCTTTATTTTCTTTCTAATTGTGGTTATGATGGGAACTGCAATTCCTTTAGCTTTGCTAATGGAATGCTAGGGTGTTATGCAAAAAGGGGACTTTTCAATTAAACAGGTGCATGTGAAACTTGCAATCAAGTATCCAGGAAGTATCAATAGACTAGTGGTAAATAAAAGCCTACAAAATCTGTACAATTATACATGCAATTGGTAATGAATCCATACAAATACGCTCTTGACTGAAATTTATTACTACACAAACCCACGGTGCACACTCAAATTGTGGAAATAGTTGCTTCAAGTTAATGGTGGCTTTTTCATCTAAATACTTTGCATTTTTTGAATCACTCTTCATGTATCCATAGTCATCAGTCACTTTCATTAAAACCCGTGATTTTCTATCTGATTCTGCTCTGCATCTTTTTAAGTACGATGATATGATATTAGTTGATGCTTTGTTTTGGTTATATCAATTCAATGTATCATCAATAATAAATCCATATGCCCTAAAATAGAGACAAACTTTTCTACATACAAAGTGTTCGATAATGTTCTTTTTCCTATAAGTACATTTATCCTCTTAGGATGCCATACAGTCTATATCTGAGCTTAGGCTGCTAGGATTTTCTTGTATGTCTTGTATGGTTTTCAATGTTCAATCGACTTCTCTTCTTTTTCAGGTCTGCATGTCGTGGTTATTATGTTCACAGGTTATTTGGTAGGATTTGCTATGTTCAAAGCTTTGTTCAACAATAGTGCTGTACTGGTAAGTTCATTAGACGACTGGCCACTTCTTGGAGGGGTGTAGTATCTTGTACATTGAACGGGAAAGGCCAAATAATTTTGCCTTCTTCTGTAGCTGCTAATTTGTTTGCCATATCCTGGTAAGATTAAACCTCACAGAGTTAACCTTGTCGTGGTTTTTTAGAACGCTGCTGGAGGTATCTTAGGATTAGTTGGTGGCATGCTGGTGGAGACCGTTCTCTTCATCATCAGATCATCGAGTAAAGAGTTGGCCTCCTCAGTTCCAAGATCAAAGAAAGCTCAGTAGACACCTGAAATGCTATCGTCAGTTAGTGGTGGGAGCGATAAGAGGCCTTAGCTTATGGAAGTCTATGGAGCATTTATTTGGGTTTAAAATGCAATTCATCGAATATATGCAATTGACATCTGGTTTGCATTTGCATCAAGAAGGAATTGCGTAGAGGGATTTGATTTGACTATTTGTAGCTGCCCAGAAGTTTCTATCTCGCCCAATGACTGGCTCAATGATCATTGAAGAGCATGTACCTACGGAAATGTAAAAAGTACATACAAGAGGATGATATGCTCAAGTACCATTGAACAGTATATTGGCTTCCAATTTTGCAGTTAAAAGTAAGTTGTTATTTTCGCATGTGAGGTTTTGTTTGTGTAAGCATATGGTATCCTAAGATTTTCTCAGATTTCCTTTTTTTACCATAGCATTTTTAGTAAATTGAAATGAATTCATTTACCTACATTTGTATATGATTCAATGTTTCGCTAGGCGCCAAGCAGAATTTAGGCGCTGACCCCTAGCCTAGCGCCTAGACGGGATTAATCGCGCCTAGGTGTTCCTAGGCGTTTTAATTTTTATACATACACATATATAAAAAAAATAGTAGATATGTGGACCTAAAGTTAACGAAAGGTCCATCAAAAAAAGATCACATCCCACCTTACGTAATCCATCCAGCCCCTCCACCTCCATCCGCACTCCTCCCCGCAGCCGCCAGCCGCACGCCGCGGTCTCCTCCCTCTCTCCCCGCCCATCTCTTCCTCCTCCGCCACCTCAACCTCCATTGTCGCCTCCTCCCTCCCTACCCACGCCCGCAGCTCCCAGCCGCTACCCGCCGCCGGTCTCCTCCCTACCGCCTCCACCACCTCCTCCCTACCCGCGCCCGCAGCTCCCAGCCATCGCCGGTCTCCTCCCTGCTACCTCCACCACCTTCACCGCTCGAGCGCCCGTCGCCGCTCGCAGCTCCTCCCCCACCGGCGACCTCCGCCAGGAGCACCTCCACCCCCGTCGGCGCTGCCGATCAGCCGCTGCCTAGGTCCTCCTAAGGATGAATTCGGTCAGAAACGGTCGAAAAACTCAAATATTCTTTTCTACTTTTATATTTGGATACGAACACAAAAGCAGAAACGATATAGCCGAAAACGAAAACGAACTTTTGGTGTTTCGAACACAAACCAATTCGGTCGAAATTATGTCGAACATGGTCGGCATACAAAAATTCAATACGAAATACCGACCCACGGTCCATAACTTTAAAAATTTGCATGACCAAACTAAGAAGTACATGATTTAGTTCAAGTGCACATAATAGTTAACAAATAACGAGTGCATGACCTAGGGTCTTAAGTATCATCACAATTCACAAACATATAGTCATCGACACGCTAATACAAGTTTAGAATAAGCAATTAATTAATAGGACATAGATAGGATCATAGGACATGGACATCTATAGTTCATCGGCATCATCCCTGATGTCAGGATCACTTTCCATGTCATTTGCTTCCTCATTGTCAACCACATTGTCCTTATCCCCTCCTTGTTATTTTCCTACAAGTATGCAAAGTTAAATAAAGTTAGATGTGGCACCTAGTATATTTCATAAGAAGCAGTACAAAATTTCAAAGTTAATTAAAATTACATGTAGCTAACAGCTACTATATTTCATAGGAAGCAGCCAAAAAGCATACCTCAGTTTTCAGTTTAGCCACAACATTAGTCAAAGCATCAACCTCAAGATTAATCACAGTTGATCCAAGCTTTTTAGAATCTGAAAAAAATAAGGCGGGAAAAAATTCAATGCATTACTCGGCATCAACTGCAAGTATCTAAGCGAAAATAACAAGTAAAATTAGCACATTTACTTGCTGCAGCAACCCAATCCTTTGTGCAAATTAAAGCATGTTCCATCTTGGGATCAAGACAACTACGATAGAGATCAACACCACGGCTAGCAGCACTAAAAGCAGACTCGGATGTTACTGTTGACACTTGCATGGCCATTACACCCCGCACAAATTGTGAAAGGATAGGATATTGTTCTCTCTTGTTTTTCCACCATGCTAAAATGTCAAACTCACCATAAAGTTTCACTAGTGGTTCTGCCATATACATGTCAAACTCATTTGACTCAACCATTTTAGGTTTGATTTCTTCTAGGCCATGGTCTACATTTCCCATTAATACATCAATTATGTTACTAGTTCTAGGTGCAGGTGCAGCCCCTTGACTAATTTACTTTGATGATGCAGCATAAAAGTTTTATAGTTTCTTTACCACACTAACAAACTCATCAAATTCAGCTTGATAATAAACACCATGAAACTTCTTCATGTAGTAATTTGTGCCCCTTTTCTTATACCTAGGGTCAAGAAAATAGGCTACAACTAGAGCAATGTTGGACTGCTCCCAATATTTCTCAAATTTTGCATTTATAGAAATTGTCATTTCTCTAATTGTAATATTTTCATCATAGCACCACTCATCAAGCAAGACCTTTATCTCAGAGAAACCTCTATAAAACAAGTTTGCAGTATGGTATGAAGTGCCAAAGAGAATTTCAGTGAGATGATAAAATTTCTTCAAGCACCATAAAGTGTCAATGCATTGTCCCATTTAGCACAAGATGGAGAAAACTTGTCATACTTACGGCGATTTGAAGACTTCAGCCTAAGGCATCTCGCAGCATTAGATAGGTATGGCACACTTCATAAGCTCTTCCCACTGCAATGGAGACCGTTTCACATCTAGTTCGTGATTTGATCTTGCTTAGTGTTTCTGAAATGACTTTCAACCCATCTCTAGCAACTAAATTCAGAATATGGCAGGCACATCTAACAAGAAAAAACATCCCATCACAAACTAGGGAACCATTACCATTGTTTTTAGATCTAAAATTATATCGTTGAGAGCCACTTCATTTGAACTAGCATTATCCAAAGTCAGAGCAAACGGTCTATTCTCAATGTACCACTTAACCATAACTTTAGTGAATGTTTGAGACAACTTTGGACTAGTATGCCTACCTTTTACATTGAAAAAACCAATAATTCTCTTTTGTATTGTATGTGCCAATTATCATCTATTCAATGAATAGTAACACATGTATCCTTTGTTTTGGCATGAGGTCCACATATCCATTGTTGCACTAAAGTGACACTTCAAAGTTTTCAAGTGTGCATACAAAGTTTCCTTTTCAGCAAAAGATATTTGTCCATTATTTGTTTCCTAATGGTGACACAAGATTTTATTGGAAAGCTAGGACCGAGAGATTTGATGAAATCAACAAGATACTCATGCTTAACTATATTGAAGGGATATTCATGCATGGTTATTGCCAAATTTAATTTCTTCAAGCTAGCTTCTTGGTCATATTTGTAAGACTGACACTTTCAGAACCAGGGTGCGTATCAACTTTAAGTTGTTGTTGTCCATTCACAATACTGTGTCTTAAAAGCAAATGGTGCTTGAATGAAGTCGTCCCATTGGTGCACTCAACTCTGTATTTTTGGTCATACCTAGCAAAATTGCAGTACCCCCACAACTCCTCAACTAGGTTTCCTTCCGCCTCTACATACTCCTTTTTCTTAGTGAAATATTGCCAGACCCATGATGCGTATTTTTTAACCCTCTTGCCAGAAAGGCGAGCCTGCTTAGGATCATTGTCATCCTCTTGATAATCATTGTCGACATCAATTGGCACTTGAGTAGGTGGAGATGTCGTTGCTGGTGCATCACTATCAACTGATGGTGCCACTGATGCTGCCAATGATCCTAGCACTACTGTAGCTAGGCTTTCACAAGTTCCACTAGATGCAACACTTTGAGATGAAGGCCTTCTACTCCCTGATCTTACCAACAGCCAAGTGAAACATTGCTAAATCAGAAAAAAAAAATCTCAAATAGCCAAGTAAACAAGCAAAAAAGATCCCAAATAGCATAGGAAGAATGGAAGTTGAACCTGCTATTTGAGACAACGTTGCTTACGATGCTAGTACGGGTGGCAGCTGTAGAAGGCAACGCACACTCTTCATCTTGGGCTTGCTCCCCTTGCCCTTCATTCTAGGAGCGGAAGCACGGTCTCCAGCAAGCGCCATCGACGCGCGGATGGCGGCGCTGCCTTGTGGAGTCGTGGCTGGAGTTCCTGGCTGGCGGCCGGCGGCGCTGGTGGGGACTGCCGGACTTGGGAGTAGCGGGTGGGGACTGGTGGCCGGCGAGCAACGATGGAAGTCGCCCGTCACTCCGTCGATTCTCGTTTGCTCGGAAGGGATAGGGGCGCCGCCAGCCAGCCACTCACATCGTGCGGACGTGCGGGTGGAGGACTGCTAGACGCCTGGACTGGAGGCTTAGGGAGTTAGGGTTGTGTTACTGGGCTGAGCTAGGAACGAAGGAGTCTCGGAGTGCGACTAGGGATTATTGGGCCCAATTCGGTTACTACCGAGTTTCGAATACGGAGGATTTCGAATATAATATAGAAATGTAGAAATCAGTCGAAGTAAGCTCAAACCGAATTCCGCCCCATTTTCGAATTTTTCGTCCGAATTTTGTACCAGATTTGAATTTTTTTGAAAAAACTGAAAATGATCGGGTCAAATGTAGAAAACGATGCGATTCAGTCGGGAATTTTTGTTTTCGTTTTCAACCTCAGGTCCGCCTACCCCCATAGGCAAGGTGAACACCCTCCGACTCGCGCCTAGGCGAGCGCCTAGCAGAACTTGATATGATTGAAAAATATGACGAATTACCTCTGAGGAGATACTGGATAAATATGATCGTTATTTTTCATTTCTACATTTTTATTTTAGAAAACAGTATAATCATGAATTTGATTTCTGCCCACCTTAGGCCTTGTTTGGATGTTGTTAGATTCACCTCAATCTACATGTCTTGGAGTGGATATGAATGAAATTTAGTTCAAATTGCACTTCGATCGACTCCAATATATGTGGATTGAGACTAATACCCCTTTTGGTAGAGCTCCTAGCGGCCCCAACTTATGTGAAGCTTTTATCTGTGAGAGGGGAGAGAAAAGATAAAAATGGTTGTTGTAAAACAGTAATTGCGTTAGAGAAGCTACAAACAGGTAAGAGCTCTACTAGATGGGGCCTATATCCAAACAAGGCCTCATGTCTTATCATTTTGATGTTCTTAGAAAATAGATCTAACATCTAAAAATCATCCATCCATAACAAGGCACTCCAGAGGATCCCTCTCAAACAAGGCAAAGTCAAGAAGAGCATGCAACATTCCCATCTTGCGATATGACCATGCCTAACAACTGATGGTTGTTGTAAAACATGGACCATAGAAAGATTTAGTGATTTTAGTGGTTGATTGACAACATAACTATTGGATAAAGGTTGTACGTTAGTTCATTGGAAAAAAGTTGTACTTGAGCTAAGATGAAGGTCGAGGAATCAACACCTCAAATGAAGATCAAAGTGGAGAGATAGACCCTAGAAAACAAGCAAGATGCTCAAGACACCAAGGAAGAGAAACCCGAACAAAAAGATGTGAGAACACTCAGCCTGAGTTTCCAACGGCTAGCTGAGAGTGTTTGGGACTATATATACCCCTCCCATTGGCCATTTGGAGGGTGTTAGTTGGTTGGAGGTATAGTTGAGTTGAGGTTCATCTATTAGTCCTCTAGCCAACAAAAGTGCTTAAGGAATGATTAGATGATTAACAAAATATGCTAGTGCCTTGGCTAGTTAGAGACAGCCTTAGACCCTGTTTCAATTCACTCTACCTAAACTTTAGCTAGCTACTAAAGTATAGCCAACTAGAGTTGTTTGGATTCTCTAGCTAATTGGTGTTTATTTACCATGCTGCCCTTGCTTTTTTTTTTGTTGAGCCCAATGTGCACACAGAAAAAATAGAAGGGCAATTTCATCTTTAACTATGCTTTGGTTGGGTTTAGCTAGGGTGTAACAGCTAAAGGGATTATGTACATTTTGGCCTCCAGCTAAAGTTTAGCTAAGTTTTAGCTTTTGACTGACTTGGTTCAAACATGCAGCTTAATAGTCGGCATATGCATATCAAATGCTAGAAATTCATTCTGTTCATGTGAGAGTATATTGTATACACCAGGGGACAAGAACAATGTACCAGCATTACAATCGGTCAATGGCATACATCAGAGCTTTCCTCCAATTTTACTACTGCCACGCAACAGGACTAACCCACAAAACTATTATATAGCAAATCAAAATGGTTTTTAATGTTGTTGGCAGAACTATCTGGCTGGTTAGTTTTGTTCCTCTATGTCTCTATAGATGGCAAGGTTCTCTGAACAGCTCGGCCGCAACATCCAGGAGAAAAGTTCCAGGACTCCTGCTATGTTGGCAGGTGGATGCCACGAATCCGCAAGGTGCTGCATGGAATTAAGGTTGAAAACGAAAACGAAAATTTCCGACCAAATCGTATCGTTTTCTACATTTGACCCCATCGTTTTTTTTTGAAAAATTTGAATCCGGTACGAAATTCGGACGGAAAATTCAAAAACAGAACAGAATTCAGTTTAAGCTTATTTCGACTGATTTCTACATTTCTATATTATATTCAAAATCCTCTGTATTCAAAATTCGGTAGTAACCGAATTTGGCCTAATAATCCCTAGTCACACTACCAGACTCCTTCGTTCCCAGTCCAACACAGTAGCACAACCCTAACTCCCTAAGCCTCCAGTCCAGGCGTCCAGCAGTCCTCCACCCGCACCGCCGCACGACGCGAGTGGCGGGCTCACGGCGCCCCTATCCCTTCCGAGCGAACGCGAGTCGATGGAATGACCGGCGACTTCCACCTCTGCTCGCCGGCCACTAGCCAGCGACTCCAGCCATGACTCCACAAGGCAGCGCCGCCATCCACGCATTGATGGCGCCTGCTGGAGACCGTGCTTCCGCTCCTAGAATGAAGGGCAAGGGGAGCAAGCCCAAGATGAAGAGTGTACGTCGCCTTCTAGAGCCGCCGCCCGTACTAGCATCGACAACAACGTCGTCTCAAACAGCAGGTTTAGCTTCCATTCTTCCTACGCTATTTGGGATCTTTTTTGCTTGTTTACTTGGCTATTTGAGATTTTTTTTTGATTTAGCAATGTTTCACTTGGCTGTTGGTAGGATCAGGGAGTAGAAGGCCTTCATCTCAAAGTGTTGCATCTAGTGGAACTTGTGAAAGTCCAGCTACAATAGCATCAGTGGCACCATCAGTTGATAGTGATGCACCAGCAACGACATCTCCACCTACTCAAGTGTTAATTGATGTCGACAATGATGATCAAGAGGATGACAACGATCCAGAGCAGGCTCGCCTTTCTGGCAAGAGGGTTAAGAATTGCACATCATGGGTCTTGCAATATTTCACCAAGAAAAAGGAGTATGTATAGGTGGAAGGAAACTAGTTGAGGAGTTGTGGGGGCACTGCAATTTCGCTAGGTGTCACCAGAAATACAGAGCTAAGGGCACCAATGGGACGACTTCATTCAAGCACCATTTGCTTTCAAGACACAGTACTGTGAAGGGACAACAACAACTTAAAGTTGGTAAGCACGCTGTTTCTGAAATTGCTCATGTTCAGCCTTACAAATATGACCAAGAAGCTAGCTTGAAGAAATTAAATTTGACAATAACCATGCATGAACATCCCTTCAATATAGTTGAGCATGATTATCTTGTTGATTTCATCAAATCTCTCTGTCCTAGCTTTCCAATAAAATTTCGTGTCACTATTATAAAGAAATAATGGACAAATATCTTGCTGAAAAGGAAATTTTGTATGCACGCTTGAAAACTTTGAAGTGTCAATTTAGTGCAACAATGGATATGTGGACCTCATGCCAAAACAAAGGATACATGTGTGTTACTATTCATTGGATAGATGATAATTGGCACATATAAAAGAGAATTATTGGTTTTTCAATGTAAAAAGTAGGCATACAGGTGCAAAGTTGTCTCAAACATTCACTGAAGTTATGGTTAAGTGGTACATTAAGAATAGACTGTTTGTTCTGACTTTGGATAATGTTAGTTCAAATGAAGTGGTTGTCGACGATATAATTCCAGATCTGAAAAACAGTGGTAATGGTTCCCTAGTTTGTGATGGGATATTTTTTAATGTTAGATGTGTCTACCATAATCTAAATTTAGTTGCTAGAGATGGGTTGAAAGTCATTTTAGGAACACTCAGCAAGATCAAATCACTTGTACTAGCTGTGAAAGGGTATCCATTGCAGTGGGAAGAGCTTATGAAGTGTGCCACTGAAGCTGGGTTGGATACAAAAAGGGGTATTCAAATGGATGTTTCAACAAGGTGGAACTCTACCTATCTAATGCTGCGAGATGCCTTGTACTACAAGGATGCATTTATTAGGTTGAAGTCTTCATATCGTCGTAAGTATGACGTCTCCATCTTCTGCTGAATGGGACAATGCATTGACACTTTATGGTTGCTTGAAGAAATTTTATCATCTCACTGAAATTCTCTTTGGCACTTCATACCATACTGCAAACTTGTTTTATAGAGGTTTCTCTGAGATAAAGGTCTTGCTTGATGAGTGGTGCTATGATGAAAATATTACAATTAGAGAAATGACAATTTCTATAAATGCAAAATTTGAGAAATATTGGGAGCAGTCCAACATTGCTCTAGTTGTAGCCTATTTTCTTGACCCTAGGTATAAGAAAAGGGGCATAAAGTACTACTCCCTCCGTATCATCAAAGGCGGACGTTTTGGAGCCGAGTTGATTTGCGATGACGTTCTACAGTTCGAGGCCTAATATGGACGCAAATACCCCTCTGCAACGCCTCGGCTGAAGCGCCGCGTCTCCTCGGTAACTCACACGCCGCGCAGTCCCATGCACAGCCATGCAAAAAAACGCACGCTAACAGCAAAAATTTTGCGGCCGCCAAGAATCGAACCGCACAGCTCCAGCCTTGGGCTGCGGAGTCTTGCCCAACCGGTCTGCGTTGTAATGTTGTACAGGGAGCATCAACGACCCTATTTAATAAGGGCAAAACAGGAAGATTAACCCCTAATTAATGACCCTTTGATGGCCGTGCCTATGTACAAAACGTCTCCTAAATACGATACGGAGGGAGTACATGAAGTTCCAGGGTGTTTATTATAAAGCTGAACTTGATGAGTTTGTTAGTGTGGTAAAGAAATTATACAAATTTTATGCTACATCATCAAAGAAAACTAGTCAGGGGGCTACACCTGCACCTAGACCTAGTAATATAACTGATGTATTAATAGGAAATGTAGACCATAGCCTAGAAGAATTCTTATATGAAGCAAGTGAACCTAGAATGGTTGAGCCAAATGAGTTGGACATGTATATGGTAGAACCACTAGTGAAACTTTATAGTGAGTTTGACATTTTAGCATTGTGAAAAAACAAGAGAGAACAATATCCTATCCTTTCACAATTTGTTCGGGATGTAATGGCCATGTAAGTGTCAACAGTAGCATCCGAGTCTGCTTTTAGTGCTGCTGGCCGTGTTGTTGATCCCTATCGCAGTTGTCTTGATCCTGAGATGGTACATGCTTTAATTTGCAAAAAGGATTGGGTTGCTGCAGCAAGTAAAAGTGCTAATTTTACTTGTTATTTTCACTTAGATACTTGTAGTTGCAGCCAAATAATGCATTGAATTTTTTCCTTCCTTGTTTTTTCAGATTCCGATTCTAAAAAGCTTGGATCAATTGTGATTAATCTTGAGGTTGATGCTTTGACTAGTGTTGTGTCTAAACTGAAAATTAAGGTATGCTTTTTGGCTGCTTCCTATGAAATATAGTAGCTGTTAGCTACATGTAATTTTAATTAACTTTGCAAATTTGTACTGCTACTTATGAAATATACTAGGTGCTACATCTAATTTTATTTAACTTTGCATACTTGTAGGAGAATAACAAGGAGGGGATGAGGGCAATGAGGTGGACAATGAGGAAGCAAATGACATGGAAAATGATCCTGACATCATGGATGATGTCGATGAACTGTAGATGTTCATGTCCTATGATCATATCTATGTCCTATTAATTATTGCTTATTCTAAACTTGTATTAGCGTGTCGGCGATTATATGTTTGTGAATTGTGATGATACTTAAGACCCTAGGTCATGCACTCGTTATTTGTTAATAACTATTATATGTGCACTTGAACTAAATCATGCAATTCTTAGTTTGGTCATGCACATTTTTAAAGTTATGGACTGTGGGTTGGTATTTCGTATTGTATTTTCGTATGCCGACCATGTTCGACATAATTCCGATCGAATTGGTTCGTTTGCGAAACACCGAAAGTTTGTTTTCGTTTCTGTTTCCGGCTATATCGTTTCCGCTTTCGTGTTCGTATCCAAATATAAAAGTAGAAAACAATAGGAGTTTTCCGAGCGTTTCTGACCGAATTCATCCTTACATGGAATCACAGGTGGAATGCAAAGTAAGCTATGAAAAAAAACGGTTGGCTTTATCGCTATAAAAGAGTTAGCTTTATCTTGTTGACCCATCACAAGATGTGCAAGTTTTTTTTTTTACCTTGATTGCGAGACTGTAGCACTGCAGTTCATTATCAGGTTTGATGGGACTTGTCAAGTAGCAGCTCCAGAATCAGAGCCTACACCCTTTTCATGCGTCTGCCTCTTCATCTTCAGAATTGCTAAAATCTAAGGATTGCCTATGAAACACACATCGAGTGAGACAAAAACAAAAAAAGATTCAATCAGACATCGTTAGTTGCAGGTGAGGCATTGGCTAACCTGCATGACTTCGTCTACCACCCCTGGCTTGTGATTGCAAGCTTTGAGCAAATGCACGACAGTCTGACTTTAGCTGATCATAGTAATCCTCATTGTTGTTTCGGAAATCTATAGATTGTACAATGCCATCAGAAGTGCTCACGTTATGTGTTTCTTCACAGTCTACAGAGTATTCAGCCTGCCAGTAAAAACATCAGCAAAAGATTTGAGTCTGAGATGCTACGTTCAGGAGTAATACATTTTTTTAGAACAAAAGACTGTGCAGCATTATATGTAAATACATAATTACTTTAACCTGGGTAAGAATTTTGCTTTTGAACCTAGGAAATTAATTTGGACAGAATAGAACCTCAAGCTGTTCATCTGGTGTAGTGTCCAGACTATTGGGCTTCTCAGATAATAAGGGAAGTCCATTAATGGTATTATCCCAGTTACCACTTGTCTATGGTTGGGAGTGTGCTCCATCACCAGTATGTTGTGTGCATCATGAGAAACGGAAGTTCTCCAGTTGTCATCACAAAGATTATCTAGCCAATCTACATGAAATCAGTGTCCTGGAAAAAAAAGTTGGTCATGCACGTCTTCAGAAAAAAAATAGCACCAAAGGCTTGCCACTGCATTTCCACAGAAATGATCTTAAAAAAAATAGAGCTGCTTAAACATTAGAAAGGTGATTTTGCTGCCTGCAGTGAAAACTGATGATTGAATGCTAAATATGATTAGCTGTCCAGTTGCCTGCACAGAGTAACAAGCTTATTGATAACTGCTAAAAACAGCGAATATATAGAAGAAATGTACCTTTCCTAGGTCGACACCAGGTTCGGGGTTATCAGACTGGACCTTGCAACAATCCGTCTCCACCATCACCACTTTACCGTCACAAAGTTCCCTAGAGCTTGAGTGACGAACGATGACCTGTTGACCAGTGAAAATGGCCGAGCTAGCTCCACTGGTAGATAATCTAGTGAATCTTAGTTGAGCATAGTACTTCCTAACTTTTTCTCGATAATCCTCAAGTTTTTTTCTTTTCATCACCAGAAAATTATCAGAAAATCGTCGGGGCTTGCCACAATAGCTGCAGAAAGAAGTTACTTTAGTGTACAACTTAAACAAACAAGATAACAACAAAACTAAGGATTAAAAGAACAGATGCTACAACTTCCAAGGTTTGCTAGCTATTACCTTCATAGTATGCTCCACTCAGATCTAGCTAACCTTGAAATATGCCTCAAATATGGATGATTTAAGTATTTTGCAAACTCATTGTCCATAAACCAAAGAAAATCAACTGCGCTGCAGAACCACTCATATGTATACCATCTGCGAAGTGATTCAGATGACAAACGGTGTAGCAATTTTCTTGCCTGAAAACAGTCAGATTTAGGGCTCCATGCAGAGGCTATAGAAATCTGCAAAGTTGATGATATATAGCATATACTGTACCTGTAAATTATCTGAACTTCCATTGCATGACAAATGATTTTTTCCCTATGTATTTTGCGTTTCATTTTTCGTCTTCTTGGCATATTATTTCAGGTTGATTTCCCTTGGCACATTGGAGTATACTTGAGACGAAATATTGTTTACAGTTGATTCGAGTAAATCTCTTTATTCCTCTTGCAGAGTCAGAATTCAGGTTATCCTCAGTGATATCCTCTTGCAGGCACTTGCAAGAAATAAAAGAATGCAAATGAGAATTATCATAAGACTATCAAAAGAAACTGACACTGTTACAAAGGAGAACACATCAATGTTGACCAATAGTTGTTTCTGTTGTCTAGGGCAGTTGACTAACAGTGTTACTGTGTCAAGGGCCGTAGAGGCAGGTTCCTAGGCTGTTTCTGTTGTACATGAGGACGTGAATGTAACACAAGACTAACCCGAGCTGTGGAACCGGCATGTAATCAGACCACTTTGGTATCTTTAATACAATGACATGCAGCTCTCCTGCGTGTTTGAGAAAAAAAAATGTTGGCAATAGTTAAGATGGCTTCAGATAATAAACACATCTAGATAGTGGACACTGGACATAATAAATTGATCAAAGTAGATAACCAATCGCTAATAAATAAGAAATGACTTCCAATGAACATCACCCAAGATTTAATGGAATGTTGGAATGCAATTGACACACTAAAGTTCAAAATGCAAAATAACAGCAACAAATGGAAGAAAAACTTAGAGGAAATGCTAACATCAGCACATTCATGCTTATGAATTGGCACAAAAATACAGCTCACTATCCAAAATTATTTTACTCTGCATCTAACAACTGAGTGTGCTTTTTCTTACTGGCCTTGTAAGCGCTGCGTTCATCAACTGGTTTCCCGTGTTTAGATAGATTAACCTGAGAAATACCTTCGTCCTTCCTATCAGTATCAGATAATGTAGTCTCACTTCTAAGTGTACCTGGATCAGTACGTAAGAGAAATAGAAAGCATAGGCAATGAGTATTATGAATGAGATAGTATATAATGTGAAAAATGAAATGAGTCAGAGCTGTAATGGAAGCTAACCTGAAGTAAAATTAATCTTGACTTTTGACATCTTATCAGCTGCACTTACCAGGCTCTGCAACACATTTAAGATCAACATATCATCTGCAAACATAAAAAGAAATACAGTAGTAAAATATTTACACTGCTTGCTCATAGCAGTACCAAGACTACCAACGAGTACTAATATCAGGTAAAAGCAAAAGAAACAAGTAGTCAAAGCCTTTCAACAATCATAGATCTGGAATCCTATGGTGACGAAGATCCACTGAAACAACTTGGTGCTAATTGTACTGTAAGTCCATAAAGTAGTAGAAGAAATGAACTTGATATCTGCTCAATAAAGGGGGAAAACCTACATGATGAAGGGGTTCTAAGGTTGTTTTTTGTTGACTATCTAACTGCACTATAACAACTTGGTGCTAGAATTTCATTCGCATTCAAGGGCAGGGTAATTGCCCTTTACACATAATTGGGGAAGAGGGTTTGAGTCTACCTTATCTTATAGATGGTTGCAGTAGCCACATAATCGGTTCACTGTGTATGGCAATGCCATATTAGAAAGGTTATTTGAACTCATGTAAGTCTGTTCGTGATTTTAGTACCTGACACAAACATTCTTTGCTAAAAAAAATTTGATAATATTACGGGGCATGCTTGTGAGATGATCAGATGAAAGCTCCTAAAAGCATAGGGTGTAGTTCAGTTTGCTTGCATGACTAAAAAGCTTTTCCCTTGATGATCATGCTATAGCTAAAGGTCTCATGGGACGTGTGCACAAGCTCAGGCTTTCCTAGTATGTCCTGACCACAGGAGTGGTTAAGTAGATCTGGTAGGGTGAAATGTATATGATGACAACAGAGTATAAAGTACCATAAAAGAAAGTACCTGACAACAGAGTAGATCTGGTAGTCTGATATTCAACACCTTTAGTTGATTCCATGATTCTGGATCTTCCATCAAGGGAAAACTCGTTTATCGAAAAATTAGCACAATCATTACTAACCCCATCATTATTCTTTTTTGTAGAGCTGATGGCGTTTTTAAGTTCTGATGTGGCATCATCAGTAGCACTCCTGTCCCTAGGAACTACAACAGGTATCCGAGGGGTACGATTCCCTACAGGATGACTTTGATTGCTCCTAACCAGTTCTGAAAAGACAATTAAGGCGTTAAAACCACTTAGGAAGCAGGTTATCAAATGAAAATGCTTCTCAACTTTTTGTTCAACTACTACTAAGCCATCCTTATCTGCATTTTTCCTCAAGAGATAGCCATAAAAATCAATAAGGAAAAAAATGACAACCATTTTCCATGCATTACTTGCCTCCATAGTATCTTTTCTTGAAGGAAGGTGAAAACCCAGAAATTGTCCCTGCATGATAGGATTCGCGAAGGTGAGGTGCTTCATGTGCTTTATGATGAGTAGGCTCTCCACATTTCTTTGCCTTCCCAGATCCTCTGTGTGTCTGTTTGTTTGCTCTATGACTTGGGGATAAATCCTACCATTTTAAGCATCACAAGTAACACAATGACAATTTTAAAGTCAATGTGATCCATATAGTTTTAACTTTCCGGTAAATATATTAATTAACAAAAAAAGGAACAAAATATTGTGCTAAGGACCCGACAAGGAAGTTCATATATAGACTATGGCATCAGAGGAAACCACTTTTAGGTGCATACATATCAAGATCAATAGTACCTCGGGTAAAAAAAAGTGACCACCTATTCCAATTGTATAACTGTACTAGGCCTAAACAGTACAGACGAGACTGTAATGCAATATCCCAACCTACTACAGATTGGAAATCACTTTAGGGTTAGGAAAAGAATCATCATTATATAGAACTAAACTAACTTGGTGAAACTAATAAGCAGTATTATAACTGAACTCAGAAGAAGCAAAGTACTCGGTGCACATCTTCTTGCAAAGTTTAGCATACCAGAAGTAAACAGTCATTACTGTACATCCTAACCTAAGCTTACCAAAACATTTCGATGACCATTTACCAATGTAATAAATCCCGTGGCAGTAGCTTGATGTTTTGGAAGAGACAAGAAAGTCTGCCAAAAGAAATAAAACATGTCAACCTACAATGCATTGAAGTTTAGATCCAAATCATCAACACACTATGAACCTCCGGATTAGATCCAAGTTGCCTTTAGACTAAGTTTAATAAATTACAATAGGGGCTCCGGCCCCTCCAGATTCCTCAAAAAACACAGTAAACGGCGGTAGATGAACAAAAAAAACAATGATAAACACTTTACAACAAACTAGATGATCCTCTAACAACAGACTACAGTCCCTACAGACTCACCTGATGCATAGAGTAGAGAGCTTTTACCATGTCTGGTGTTTTATGATCTACCACTGCACTGATCTGCGCATTCAGATTCACCAAACAGCATTTAGAAAGTCCAAAAGACAGTTTTCCCATTATGCCTCAAGCGATGGACATCCAAACCTTTTTCCAGTCTTCTCCATGTGTATGGTAGGCTTTATAGAACCACATAAGTTCATCCTCGGTCCATGTGGGACCTAAATCTGTGATTTTCCTCTTCTACAAAATCAAAGAATTTTCATGGAGAAAATATGGTACTACAGTTGAAGGCCATCATGTACAACCCATCGATTGATAATCCTCATGAAATTTCCAAAATAATAAATGTACTTGCTTTTAAATTTATACCTTACTTGAACTATGTGCACCCTCATGCTGCTGTTTATCCTCATATCCTACTATTCTGATCTTCTTATTTTTTAGAGAAACATTTTCTGAACCCATGGAAACTGCCCTTGATTATAGGCCCAAGAAGTATTGCTGCAAAGGGGCAAATAGCAGTTTAAGTATATAAAACAGATATAAGTAGTATAATTCCCTCCGAAATTCAGAAGTTTCACGTGCTTGATTTAATCTAAGTTAAGATGCAGTGAAGGTGATAAATGTTTTTAATAAAACAAAGAAAGAAAGATGAAACTCTTTTTAGGAGATTTATTTATTAAAACCCGCATTAAACGGAATCCTGTCTGCACTGGAGTCATATTTGATAGTTTTTCGACAATAGTTATCTTGATTTCATACGCTGCGCAGAATGTCGTGTGCAGCAGCACTGTAGCATCCAGACGGCCCAAAGAAACACGGACTGATCTGATATACACCCTTGTCCCTTGAGACCCGATCATCCATGGCAGTAGAAAACCAAATTAAGAAGTGAACACGCCCGCCCTTTAGTTTTTACGCAAACAAGAGAGGAGCGTTCCAGAGCATAAATCTGGACATAACATGATTAACCCGCATCTCCCGTGCCCCGTGCCATGATCACCATATAATAACTACAGTGATCTCCCATGGATAGGCAGTCGCAGCATCCTACTGCGTTGCTTGGCCTGCCGGTCTCCATGATATAACAAAAGGAGAGCAAGGGAATCGGGATGTTTACCTTGTTTATTAGCCAGAGGGTTGGGGCCGTTGGCGGCGCGGCGGCTTTCTCCCGAACGGTGGCCTGGAGGCTCGGTGGAGTCTGCCGCAGCACTGACACCAGCGAGAGGGATTATGGCCTGATAGGAAGCTGCTGATCAACGAGTTAAGGGATCGAGAGATTGCTGCTGCGTGCTGGGGTTTATAGAAGAAGGTGTGGTGGTACATCCGGCAGGCGGCCCGCGGCCTGTTTGATCATGGTCCTCGTGGCTCGTCCGCTCGGGGGTACATCTGAGCAAAAACGGCCCGGCCCACGGGTTCAACCTGCAGCCTTAGTGGTCATGGGCTCATGACCTGGACATAGGTCTCTTGCTGCCCAGAAAAAAAATATGTCAGCTTGAGTTGGCCCAAAATATTTATTTTATTTCATTTTTAGAGAAAATGGTGGATTGCATTACATCTCTAACATAGTACACCTAAGTTACAAACAAAACCCTAATAAAGTATAGAACTACAACAATACGCACACGAGTCTTGGACATGGTTTCCCTTTGCTCATCTTCTTGGTGCCAAAGCCATGGAGAATCGATGAGGGAGCAACAATCTCCAAAGGAACCGACGAGGTAAGGCCACCACGGGTCAACTCAAATTTTGAAGGTACTACATACGGTATCCTATCCTAAGACACCTGGAGATCACTAAACAAACTAGGTAGAGACCCTGTCAGCCCGAGGAAGAAACATCTTCCATGGCAAGGAGAAGTAGAAGCACGGCGCCACCGAGACTAGACAAGGCTAGAGCAACAGGACGAAGAAGAACTTTAACCAAGGGAGTAGAACTAACTCCACCCCAACCATTATTAGAGTACACACATACCTCAAAAGCACATCACCAAAAGCCATGCCAGAGAAGACTCAAAGGGACACAAACATCGATGAAGGCTCACCACCGCATTGGAGACTTATTTACTAAAACTAACTAATCTTTTTAGTAGATCTACAAACCAACCGCCGATAGCCAAGCCACCCTCCCACTCTGATGATGGTGAGGAGCATAGGAGGGGACAAGCCTGCCAACTCGCCCGTGAGAAGCACTTTCTCTTGGAGTTGCCGCTCTCTCCTGTGGCTGAGAAAAGATTCTGGAACCCTCCCAAACTGGATTATACTATAAAATGCACTTGAACCCATGCCCAGCCCCAAAAAATTAGGACTAGCTCGTCCATTGGGATGGTTGTGTAGGATTTTTTGGGCCCAAAGAAACTGAACTTTTTAGCCTGATCCAAGCCTAATATAGCCCGCAAAATAGGCAGATGTACTCATGGACCATGTATCATCTGGCTGGATCTTTTCGGTCCGATTTTAGAGCCCAAACTTGTTGGCTCCTAGTTTGTCTAGTTTTATTTTTCATTGGACTTCAAAGCCAAGTATTTTACTTCTATATAAACTCTTAGCACCACTCAAATTATGTCCCTTCTTTGATTTGAAGTGGTTTTAAAGTTGTCATTTATTTAGTTAATAAAAAATAATAAATACTCAATATTGTGAAAAACATCTCTAAGTTTTAAAAAATACTAAAAAACTAGAGATAAGTTTGGACACAACCCCAAATAAAATATTTATAGCTCGTGCCAATATGTCTAGAAGCTTAAGAAAGTTAGTTTTAGCTCTAGAAAAATAAGAAAATATATAGAAAAATATAGACAATTTCCATATCAATCTATCAACGTCTATAAAAACTTTCTACAACAAAATTTTCATATACAACATACATTAGCACCGAATGAATTCATGTTGGCTGTATTTTTCTATAATGTTTCCAAAACATGTGTAGCATCCATTATAAAACTTTTGGGAATTTTATGATTCTTTTTTTTAAATGGTCCTATCTTCCTACCTGTCCATGAACTCAATGTTTCTTTAAAACCTTACATCATAGTAGAGCAACTCATATCTGTCCACAATATCTTAAATTTCTCAAGTAAACTGGCCTATTTAGAGGTATACAATATGGTTTGCCCATCCTAAACTCAATCCTATCTCACTCCTGCCCCTGCCCTAGCCGGCCACACTAAACGGCAATGACATACATCTAGATCACATATTCGTGCTCAAGCACTAAACGGTGACGACATACGTCTAGATCACATATTCGTGCTCAATCTTGCACGTCAGATTGCATACAAGAGGCAGAGTCACCAACTGATTGATATATAGATATATGAAATATGATGGTTGGTTGTTGTATGGTTGGTGAAATGTGATTCTCATTTATGTCATTTTTCATTGCACTATGTAGTATGCATACATGAGTACGAGTATATGATAAATGGTGAATATATACTATACTACTGTTAGTCGGTTGGTGGTGACATGGTGTGTTATACTATTGCGGGCACGAGCAATCCGTTGGGTACTTGCATTGTGACTCAAATCGGCATATAGGTCTAGGTCCAAAATTAAATCTTTTCGATGAGTGATGAGTTTTTTAATGGATAATTTTTATATTTACGGTATAAGTTTGAGCCAGAAAACCTAGCAAGTTTATATATGTTGCCATCTTTTTAATGCAGTATACAAGTGAGAGAGAGCGCTGCGAGCATCTCTACCAGATTAAGAATCCCTCTATAACTAAAATATTGATATAGAAGATTGATAAAACAAAACTAAAGGAGATAGAAAAAAGGACTATATGCTATGAAAACCAACTAGCTATACAAACTTTTGCATAGTTTACATAGCTAGTTGGTTTTCATAGAATACGGTCCCTAGGAAAAATGTTTGGATTGGCAAAATAATCTTTCCATTTCCTACGTAACCAGTGGCTTATTTTCTCTCCCTGTTTTCTCTTTCCTCTTCCTCTATCACCAGCCCGTGCAATGGTGTGTGCAGTGGTGTGGCGGGCAGCCCCCGTGCCCAGTGCGGCGATGACCCGTGCGCCGGTGGCAAGAGCACCATGATGGGACCCACACGTTAGTGTTAGGATGAGGGGAAGGGGATTGAGAAAAATCTCTTTTGATTCCTCTTTCTCTGAGGAGTTGTTCTTGAGAAAATATAGGGGGAAAAAGAATTGAGAGAGGGGATCTACTGGAGCAGTTTTGTTTTGTTTTATTTCTGTATCAAAGTTTTTTGAGCTCCTCTGTATCACAGTTTTTAGGGCGAGGAGTCCAGTGGAGCTGCTAGAAAATGCTCCTGAATAATTGAATACTCCTGCCACCAACTAGACAACTACCCTGGCTGATCTGATCGGAGGGATCGACTAGAGTACAACCACGTCATGTACGTACGTGTCCGGCATGCAAATTTCTACGGAGTAGTGCTAAAGAAAGGTTCCGTACAGCTGTGCGCACGATGGTTCTCTTGTGCTAGCTAGCGGCACTGTGGCAGACAGCAGGACTGCAGGAGCAGCCAACCACAAGCAGGACATCTTCTGGACTAGTTTGTCCGGTATGGTAAAGTCCGAGGTTTACCCGGTTCAGGGCCAGTGGTTTTACTCTAGATTTTTTTTTCCTCTCTCTCGATAAATTAGACTCTAAGACTCTCTAACAAAAGGACTTAGATTTTACATTTTAGAAAATATTTTGCTCACTTTCTTTTCGAAACAAATTGAACGCTAATAGGTTTAAAAATAGTTTTATCAGTTCTTGCTTTTTCAAGTAAAAAAATAAAGCCGAAATCCAACCAAACTATCTTACACTTGTAGCAACAAAATCACTAAGAAAACGGAAAGGAGAAGAGTTACCTCTACCCTTTTTTTAATAAAAAAAAGATAAATCTCACCCAAGTGATTTAGGCATAATTAGTCTCGCTCCCGTAACAAAATCTTAGATTTTAGACAGTGAATATAGAATCTAAATTATGTATTACCCCTTGTCTCTTTAGGACTGTTGTTTTAGCTTTTAAAAGTTGTCCTTAAATGAGCGTCGTTTTAACCCGTCCATAGGTGTATCATCTACCGCAGCACCTGGATGTTGCCTATGTGTAGCAGCCTTTTCCGATCCCCTGCTGGCTTCCCTCTCCCACTACCATGAAGAGTATGGACATTTAATGCAACATGGTGTAATACCACATTGATTGGTATAAGGGTAACGTAGGTCTACTTTTTGCCTTCTTGGTATTAACATCCAAAGCTAAAATAACTATAAAAAGGGCAGAGGAAGTAGAAAATAAGACATTTGGTTCTTATTTTTATTGTGATTGTTGCCTTTGCATATTAAAAATCTAAATACTAGGTTTGGTAGATAGTTGGATTCTAGAATTTCATTTTAGAAAGAATCCGAGTGTTTATATTTCATTCTTATTTTCTACCTTATTCTCATTTTTGCTAGTAGTTCAAAAAAGTCTTAAATCCTTCTGTCACTTTAACATGTTTCTAGTGACTGGATACCATGATGAACTGCTAGGAGCTCAATTTGTCTTAAGTTTTAGCAAGCCTAGAATCAACAAAGGTTAGAGTGGGACAATGTGCAAAGGTATGAAAAGCTAATGTTACATTTTTAACAATTATACTATAACCAGGAGCCTACGAGATTAAACTAACGAGTTGTAAATTTTATAAACCAGATAATCTTACCTGCTTATATATATGCATGTACACCCTTGTCGTCTGTTCCGGTCGCCGATGTGACATGGATGGAGGGTGCTAGCAATGGTTGTGTCTTGCCACTCTTGCGTCCCTTGGTTTTGCACCCTCCGTAGCTACTCGCAATACCTCTTGTACGCCTTATGAGGGCTTATTTCTTAGCCACTTTTGTGAATACATATGGATATTGGGCTTTGGTCTACAAATGAAATTAGCTACTGCTCTGAAAGACGCTACAATAGAAACGGGGTGGTGGGACGAGGTGAGGTCGAAGAAGAAATATCTCTGTATTTCATGTTTTATGTGAAAAGGCTCTTGTTTCATTATAATTGTCCATATTACATGCCTTTTTTCTAATGCATTGTCGCCCAGTGGTAAGAATACTGTGAGGGTTCGACCATTGACGATGAGCCAATATATGCGCATTTAAGTCTGCAGTGTCATATACCATCACCAATTCATAGGATCATTATTTTTAGTGGTGCTAGTAGGGTTAAGACATTGTGCGTACATTTATATGCGGGTTAAATATTAGTGCGTGGCTATACCGTTTTTGAAAATAAAAAAATACACTATACATATATTTCCTCCATTTCAAATTATAGATCATTCTATTTTTTTTGAAGAGCCAATGTGCATCAAATTTGATAAAAAATTTAGAAAAAATTAAAAAAAATTATGATATGAATTAGGTATACAATAAAATTATAATTAATAAAGAATCTAATGATATTTACTTAGTATCATAAATATTATTATTTTATTATTTAGATTTGGTTAAAGTTAAAATGATTTGACTCTTCAATAAAAATAAAGTTGAAATGACTTATAATTTCGAATTGATGGAGTATTTGGATTAGTTGAGTATATCATGGATGATGCCTGGCTGGCCAATGGGCACCGAGAAGAGCAAGTCCTTTGTCAGTTTATGCCTACAATAGTCGATAGATAATGGCATAATGCACAATATATATATATATATATATATATATATATATATATATATATATATATATATATATATATATATATATATATTATCCAGTGCAGGCATCAGGGCTGTCGATCCTGTTGTCTCTATCAAGTATGGACGATCGACTTCCGGGGTTCGCTGAACAGGGTCCGTCCATGACGTCACCATGTGGTGTGGATCATCCCCCCAATAGATTCTTGGATGGTTTGGCTGGACGTGCATGCGCCGCAATTGGAAGCGCTTTTGGCCGTCCATCCACACATAGGCCGTGTTTAGTTCACGCCCCGATTCAGCGGTTCTGGGCAGGTACACTACTCGGAACATTGTAGCATTTTATTTTTATTTGTGAAATATTATCCAAAAATTCTCAAACTAGGCTTAAAAGATTCGTCTCGCAATGTACAACAAAACTGTATAATTAATTTTTGATTTCATCTACATTTAATACTCCATATATGTGCCGGTATTTTGATGTGACGGAGAATCTTCTTTTTGCATAGTACAATTTGGGAGAAATTTAGGAACTAAACAAGGCCATATATTTAAATAATTCGGGGGTTCTTGTTTCTTTGCGAGAGGAAAGACGGCCTGTACTACCAGCTTTCACTGTCCACTGACAGCGTGCTACCAGCTTTCACGAAATGGCTACAGTTTTGTCTGCATGCTCCCAGTCCGAGACAAAAAAAAAGGAAACCGCGGCTCCGATGGGAACTGGGGAAACCAGCGGCGGCCCAGCCCAACACCAGCCGCACATGCAGCAGGATGATGCATTGCATTTGCACGCACCCGCACCGAACCGCACGGCCGGCGAGTCCTTCCCCTCTCGTGATCGCTGCTTGAGTGGCGCGCGACTTCCACGGTGGCCCCAACACGTGCCCCTCCCCTCTCTCTACGCTAGCCTGGTGGTCGCGACGCCGTGCACATGACCCCAGTCGACGACGCCGTCAATCTCGCCGTCACATGCCAAGCCTTGCTATAAAACAACACAACCAAAACAGGAGGGAGAAGAGAACGGAAGCCAATCCATCACCGCCACCGCCCCGAGGCCTAGGCCCCCTCCTGATCCCTGCCAAGCAATGGAAGCCGCCGGAGCCACCTCGTCCCGCCTGGCCCGCTCCGCCTCCCTCTCCGCCGCCCGCCCCCACCGCTCCCGCACCGCGAGGTTCCCGCCGTCCCCACACCTCACCCCGCTCTCGGCCGCGCGCGTCCTCCCGCTCCGCCGCGCCAGGTCCGACGCCGAGCTCTCCTACTACGCGAGATCCGCCGCCGCCGTCGTCCTCCGCCACGCCCCGATCCCCGCCATCCTCGAGGCGGACGAGGAAGAGCGCCAGCAGCAGGACGACAGCAAGGCGCCAGCGGGCCTCGACGGCGCCGGCGCCGGCTGGAACGGCGGCGGCAGCGGTGGCCACGGCGGCGGCGGCGGAGGAGGAGGAGGAAGCCGAGGCAGCGGCTGCGACATGGGCGAGTACTACCGCCGCGTGCTGCGGGTGGATCCCGGGAACCCGCTGCTCCTGCGCAACTACGGCAAGTACCTGCACGAGGTGGAGCGCGACCTGGCGGGCGCCGAGGGCTGCTACGCGCGCGCGCTGCTGGCGTGCCCCGGGGACGCCGACCTGCTCAGCCTCTACGGCCGCGTCATCTGGGAGGCGCGCCAGGAGAAGGACCGCGCCGCGGACTACTTCGAGCGCGCCGTGCACGCCGCGCCGGATGACTGGTGAGGACGACTCCATCCGATCCTATAATTCCGCGGATGTATGGGGTGATACCTCATTGATCGATCGATTTATTGATTGGAACTACTACTACTACTATGATCGTGCAGCTACGTGCTCGGGTCCTACGCGAGCTTCCTGTGGGACGCCGAAGACGACGACGACGAGGAAGCAGGCACCCGAGCGGCCGATGTGAAAGAGGAAACAACAAGCACCGTGGTCGCGTCGTGCGACTCCCCGGCGTTGGTGCCCGCGTGCTGATCGATCCGAGCGTCGGGGGTGGCCCGGTGGTCAGCTGCTTCATCTAGTTCTGTTTTGTTACAACTACTGTACATAGGAGGACGTACGCGGACCGGACTGGACGGCGGCGGAGGGGTGTACCAGAACAAATCTACTGCCACCGCCGACGACGGACCGGATCGTCGATCCAGCCGAGACAAATAACAATGCCCCTCTAGCCGACGGGGAGATGCGACGATGGCGCCAGCAAAATCGACGGTCACCACCTCGTTTGCCTCTAATCATTACTACTCGATAAATCTATCTATGTATATAGAGCGACCTTGTAGCTTGATGAATAAGATCAATATGTCCAAGAGGGGGTGAATTAGGCTTGTTTTAAATTTCTAAAGCAAATATAAAAACCTATCAAATGTCAATCACCCCCTAGTGTCTACCGTCCGTGTGTCCTAACCACGGTAGCAGTTCATAGGAATTAAAAATAACCTAAGCAATTCTAGTAGGAAATGTAAAAACACGACGGAAATGTAAAGAGCTAGGGAAGAGAAAATCTCATGGACGCAACGATTTTTTCCTGAGGTATCGAGGTCTCGACACACCCCCCTAGTCCTCGTTGGAGCACCTCGCAAGGTATCGCTCTCCCTCTACCCGCGCAAGGGTAGAGTGCTCTCTACGGGTTGATTCTTCGCCACTCCGGCTCGGTGAATCGCCCACAAACCGATCACAAGAGCTTGGAGAAGCGCCGCCAACAAACTCCCGGCGGTCACTTCCTCCGAACACCACCAAACCGTTTAGGTGCTATCGAACACCAAGAGTAACAAGCATAAGACCTTCACTTGACCCACTCAAGGCTAGAAAGGTGGATGGATGCACACAAGTTACTCCTAAATCACTCTAGGAGGGAAGAACAAGATGAACTCTCTCTAATCTCTCCCTCACTAGACTCTTGGCTCTCCAAAAGATTTCTCAAGGTGTCACCAGCTGAAACAATGGCCAAGAACACCTCTAAGGACCAAGGGGGCAACTATAAATAATCCCCACCTCCAAAACTAGCCATTTTTACTTTTTCTTCTCTCTGTGTAGCCACCGGACTAGTCCGGAGCTCACACCACCGGACCATGCACACTGGTCCGGAGCTCACTCACGTTTCAAACTCAGGCACCGTCGGACTACTTTGCTTGGTCCGACGCACTGGTCCGACGCTCTGGTCCGGAGCCTCGGTGCTCTCTGAGTGAAAACCTATCTCTCTTTTACATACCACCGGACCACTCTCCTTGGTTCGGTGCCCTGGTCCGACGCTCTGGTTTGGAGCCAGGGAGCTCTCTGCAAAGACCAAACTTCCTGTCTTGAGGCGTCGGACTAGCCGTCGGACTAACCGTCGGACTAGTCCGGAGCCTTCTGACTCTCTGAACCAAGCCACCGGACCACTCTCCTATGGTCCAGTGCTTTCCAGACAGGTGGTCCGGAGCTCCTCGAGCTGAGAATCTGCCTAAGTCAGGGACCACCGGACTACTCTCCTTGGTCCGGTGCCCACTTAGCAGAGTGGTCCGGAGCCTCTTTCTCCCTCTAAAACAACTGTTTTCGCTGAGGTTTCTCAAGGGATTTTGCTCCTACCATTTCTAGGGTTTGTCAAGGGCTGAAAGCAAGGTCTCTAGGACTAGTTGTGACAAGTGTGCATATACCCACTTTCCTAAACTCTCCTAGATCAAGCTACTAACCTCATACCCCTCTTTATAGTACGGTCAAAGGAGAAACAAAAGCCCTAGCTATACTTAGTGCCCTTCTCAACCTTATGACACTAAGAACTAGCCTAGTCTTCGTCGTGTATCTCCATCCTTTGCAACCGAAACGATTTCAATCTTGGGGGCATGAATATCCATTAAGCCCATTCAAAATGCATCACTCATGACCTAACATAAAAGACTTTGTCTCTGCAAAACACACGTTAGTCATAGTGATCTAGTATTGTCGTTAATCGTCTAAACACAAGGGTCCATGATTCTACAATCTCCCCCTTTTAGGTGATTGACGACAATACAAGCTCGAGTAGAGAATAATAAGTGAATTTTGATAAGAGAAGGCATGACTTGACATGAGATAGGCATGAGTTAGTTATAAGAAAGACAAGTACATGCCTAACCATTCAAGCCATGACAAGCACAATAGATATGAAATGAACATAGTACTTGATTTCAAAAAGGATATGCTATAGCCAAAAGATCAGAGATTAGCGCGGAAGCAACATAGCATAACCAAGTGACATGAGATATATATATATATAGGAAGGTCCACACATGTCACACAACCATCAAGTCTCAACCATCACACATATCATACAAAGCAATAAGACGGTAAACGTGATGCATGATGCAATAGAGTTAATACACAACAAAAGAACGAGTCCTACTAGCTCCCCCTAAAGCTAGCCCATCTACTCGACTCTCCCTCTCCCCCTTTGGCGTCGAAACACCTAAACTAAGCGTCTGGAGGTGGAGTGGAAGCAGCCGTGGAGCGGTCGAGGACCCTGAAAGCTGCCAGATAGGTCTCATCATCTGAATCCTCCCCCTGAGTGTCGGTAGCTGGTAGTGAAGCGGTCTGGGGGTCGGAAGCTGACAAGTCTGCTGCGGTCGAAGACTCGGGAGCAGTAGCTGGAGAAGTAGTAGGAGCGGTAACCGGTGCTAGTGTCTCTGCGGGAGCCTCAGGAGCTGCTGTGACCGGTGGTGCCTCATGCACTGACTCGTCTGGAGCCTGAAGAACCGGAGACTGCTGAGGCTGGACTGGAGTGGAGGTGACAACTGTAGCATCGGTAGCGACTGCAGTTGTCGGAGGGGTAGACACGGCTGGAGCCCGACTGTCGTGGGTAGCCTCTGAGGAAGCTACTGAGGAGCGGTGCTGATCAGCTGTCGGTGCTACAAGCTCGGCCTCGACCTCTGCTGCAATCTGAGGACCAGTGGGGGACGGCTGACCTCTAGCAGTAGCACCCATCGTAGCGGTAAGAGGAGTGAAACCAGTAGTGAGAGGGGTGAACTGCTGAGTAGGTCCAAAGGTGTCCAACCACTGAGTCATCTGAGTCGCTGGTGACTGGAACGGGGTGGTCAATCCAGCACCCTGAAGTCCACTGGACTGTACGGCTGGGGTGGGAGTGACTGACTGACCGGCGGAGCTCGAAGGGACCACTGAGGGGCCAACTGAAGGTCCTACTGAGAACTGGGGCCCTCCAAGCTGCCCAACTGACTGTGAGGGCTGAGAAGTGCTCATCATCTGAATCTGTGGAGCTGCAGGAAACTCTAGAGGAGGAGCGCCAGTCCACTTCATTATGTGTGCCATAAATGTCATGTTCTGCCGCTGCAGCTGCTGTGACTGTAACTGGAGTCGCCGGGACTCTAGCTGCATGGCGAGCATCTGTCGCTGCATCTCGAAGTGACGCTCCTCTGACTGTCGCTGCATCTCGTCCTGTCTCTGCTGGACCTATGTAACTGCAGTGACGAGAGAGCTCTGCTGCTCATTCATCCTGTCAAGGAGCTTGAGCATCATCGTCTCGGTGGCAGAGGTAGAGCCGCCAGCCTCAGTGTCGGAGTTAAAAAATATTATTAGATTTTTTATCAATTATATTTTATAGTATATATCTATTTGATGACATAAATTTTTATAGTTTTTTCTTTAGTTATTGGTTAAATTTAAGATGTTTTTTGAAATATCTTATAATTTAAGGAGAAGACTCTTTAAGATTTTTAGAATGTCTTATAATTTAAGATGGAGAGAGAGTAGAAAATAGGTTAATGAGTAACTCTTTGAAGAATCATGGACCCTTGTGTTTAGGCGATTAACGACAATGTTAGGTCACTATGACTAACGTGTGTTTTGCAGAGGCAAAGTCATTTGTGTTAGGTCATTAGTGATACAATTTGAATGGGATTAATGGATATTCATGCCCCAAAGATGGAAATCGTTTCGGTTGCAAAGGATGATGATACAAGTTGAAGACTAGGCTAGTTCTTAGTGTCATAAGGTTGAGAAGGGCACTAAGTATATCTAGGGTTTTGTTTTTTCCTTTGACCGTACTATAAAGGGGGGTATGAGATTAGTAGCTTGACCTAGGAGAGTTTAGGAGAGTGGGTATATGCACACTTGTCACAACTAGTCCTAGAGACCCTGCTTTCAGCCCTTGGTTAACCCTAGAAATGGTAGGAGCAAAACCCCTTGAGAGATCTCAGCGAAAACAGTTGAAATAGGGGGAGAAAGAGGCTCCGGACCAGTCTCCCAAGTAGCCGTCGGACCAAGGAGAGTGGTCCGTCGGTCCCTGACTTAGGCAAAAGTCCAGCTCGAGTCTGGAGAGCGTCGGACCATAGGAGAGTGGTCCGATGGCTCGTGTAAGAGAGAGAGAGAGAGCTGGCGGCTCTGGCTCCGCTACAGAGACTATGATGCTGAAGATACTTGATCGTCTCAATGAGCAGCAGAGCTCCTTAGTCACTGCAGTTACTCAGGTCCAACAGAGACAGGATGAGATGCAAAGGTAGTCTGAGGAGCGCCACTTTGAGATGCAGCGACAGATGCTTGCCATGCAGTTGGAGTCACAACGCTTACAACTACAGTCTCAGCAGCTTCAGCAGCAGAACATGGCCTTTATGGCGCACATGATGAAGTGGACTGGCGCCCCTCCTCTTGAGTTTCCAGCTGCAGCCCAGATCCAGATGATGAGCTCGTCACAGCCATCTCAGTCAGTTGGGCAGCTAGCAGGACCACAACATTCAGTTGGCCCCTCAGTTGGCCCTTCAGTGGCCCCTTCGAGTTCCACTGGACAGACCGTCACTCCCACCCCAGCCATACAGTCCAGTGGACTTCAGGGTGCCGGATTGACCACCCCGTTCCAGTCCCCGGCGACTTAGGTCACACAGTGGTTGGACACCTTCGGCCCGACTCAGCAGTTCACCCCTCTCACTACCGGTTTCACGCCGCTCTCTGTTACGATGGGTGCTACTGCTAGAGATCTCTCTACTTCGTTCAGCGACATTATAGGGCAGCCGTCCCCCACTGGTCAGCAGATAGCAGCAGAGGTTGAGGCAGAAATGGTTGCACCGACAGCTGATCCGCACCGCTCTTCAGTAGCTTCCTCAGAGGCTACACACGACAGTCGGGCTCCAGCCGTATCCACTCCACCCATAGCTACAGTTGCTACCGATGCCACTGTGGTTACTACGACTCCAGTACAGCCTCCGCAGTCTCCGGTCCTTTAGACTCCAGTCGAGTCCGTGCATGAGGCACAACCGGATACCGCAGCTCCTGAGGCTCCCGCGGCGACACTGGCACCGGATTCTGCTCCTACTCCTACCCCAGCTACTGCTCCAGAGTCCTCGACAGCAGCGATAGCAGGCCTGTCAGCTTCTGACCCCCAGACCTCTTCACTTCCAGCGTCAGACACTCAAGGGGAGGACTCAGATGATGAGACCTATTTGGCAGCGTTCAGGGTACTCGACCGCTCCATGGGTGCTTCCACTCCGCCTCCAGACGCTTAGTTTTGGTGCTTCGACGCCAAAGGGGGAGAGGGAGAGTCGAGTAGATGGACTAGCTTCAAGGGGAGCTAGTAGGATTCGTTCTTTTGATGTGTATTAACTCTATCGCATCATGCATCACGTTTACCGTCTTTATGCATTGTATGATATGTGTGATGTTTGAGGCTTGATGGTTGTGTCACATGTGTGGACTTTTTACTATATATATCATGTCACTTGGTTATGCTATCTTGCTTCCGTGCTAATCTCTAATCTTTTGGCTATAGCATATCCTTTGTGAAATCAAGTACTATGCTCAATTCATATCTAGTGTGCTTGTCATGGCTTGAATGGTTAGGCATGTTTTTGTCTTTCTTATCACTAACCCATGCCTATCTCATGTCAAGTCATGTTTTCTCTTATCAAAATTCACTCATTATTCTCTACTCGAGCTTGTATTGTCGTCAATCACCTAAAAGGGGGAGATTGAAGAATCATGGACCCTTATGTTTAGGCGATTAACGACAATGCTAGGTCACTATGACTAACGTGTGTTTTGCAGAGGCAAAGTCATTTGTGTTAGGTCATTAGTGATACAATTTGAATGGGCTTAATGGATATTCATGCCCCCAAGATGGAAATCATTTCGGTTGCAAAGGATGATGATACAAGTTGAAGACTAGGCTAGTTCTTAGTGCCATAAGGTTGAGAAGGGCACTAAGTATAGCTAGGGTTTTGTTTTTTCCTTTGACCGTACTATAAAGGGGGTATGAGATTAGTAGCTTGACCTAGGAGAGTTTAGGAGAGTGGGTATATGCACACTTGTCACAACTAGTCCTAGAGACCCTGCTTTCAGCCCTTGGTTAACCCTAGAAATGGTAGGAGCAAAACCCCTTGAGAGATCTCAGCGAAAACAGTTGAAATAGGGGGAGAAAGAGGCTCCGGACCAGTCTCCCAAGTAGGCGTCGGACCAAGGAGAGTGGTCCGACGGTCCCTGACTTAGGCAAAAGTCCAGCTCGAGAAGCTCCGGACCATCTGTCTGGAGAGCGTCGGACCATAGGAGAGTGGTCCGATGGCTCGTGTAAGAGAGAGAGAGAGAGTGCCTGAAAGAAGGCTCCGGACTAGTCCGACGGTGAGTCCGACGCTTCAAGTCAGCAGGTCGTTTCCATGCAGAGAGCTCCCTGGCTCCGGACCAGAGCATCGGACCAGGGCTCTGGACCAAGGAGAGTGGTCCGGTGGTTCGAAGAAGAGAAAATGTTTTCACTCAGTGAGCACCCTGGCTCCGGACCAGTGCGTCGGACCAGGACGTCGGACCAAGTAGAGTAGTCCGACGGTGCCTGAGTTTAAACTCAGAGTGAGCTCCGGACCAGTATGCTTGGTCCGGTGGTTTGAGCTTCGGACTAGTCCGGTGGCTTCGCAGAGAAAAGAAAAAGTAAAAAACGACTAGTTTTGGAGGTGGGGACTATTTATAGTTGCCCCCTTCGTGCTTAGGAGTGCTCTTGGCCATTGTTTTCAGCTGGTGACACCTTGAGAGAACCTTTGGAAAGCCAAGTGCCTAGTGAGGGAGAGATTAGAGAGAGTTCATCTTGTTCTTCCCTCCTAGAGTGATTAGGAGTGACTTGTGTGCATCCATCCACCTTCCTAGCCTTGAGTTGGTCAAGTGAAGGTCTTGTGCTTGTTACTCTTGGTGTTCGACAGCACCTAGACGGTTTGGTGGTGTTTGGAGGAAGTGATCGCCGGAAGATTATCGGCGGCTCTTCTCCAAGCTTCTGTGATCGGTTGTGGGCGATTCACCGAGCCGAAGTGGCGAAGAATCAGCCCGTAGAGAGCACTCTACCCTTGCGCGGGTAGAGGGGGAGTGATACCTTGCGAGGTGCTCCAACGAGGACTAGGGGGGTGTCGACACCTCGATACCTCAGGAAAACATCGCTACGTCACTGAGAATCTCTTTTCCCTAGCTCTTTACATTTCCGCATTACATTCCGTCTTGTTCTTATCTTTCCTACTAGAATTGCTTAGGTTGTTCTTAAATTCCATGAACTGCTACCGCTTTCTAGCTAGGACACACGGACGGTAGGCACTAGGGGATGATTGGCATTTGATAGGTTTTCATATTTTCTTTAGAAATTTAAAACAAGCCCAATTCACCCCCCCCCCCCCCTCCTCTTGGGCATCTTGATCCTTTCACTCTCTAAATAAAACTGAGCTATTTTGGATAAAGTATTTGATAAAACAGTTTCACCAATAACTTGCATGGATGTGAGAGAGAAATGAGAGACAGAGAGAGCTGAGATAAGCTATTTTTTAGCTTCATCCCACTTCATCTTTTTATGAGAGTGGAAAAACCAGCTCACCCATAAGATATTTTAAAAATAAGTGTTTGGTAGAAAAAAAACAGCTTTGAATTGTACCAAACATGCCCGTGCCCGATGCACATAGTATCATGTCATGTGCTTGATGGTTTTATCAATTTGATTTCATGGATGCACCTTGGTATGGGTGCTCGAGCAACTAAACTATTATTTTGTGAAACATCTATTTTTAAAATAATTTTATGGGTGAAACTGTTTTTCTCATCTTATAAAGATATGAAGTGGTAGAAAAAATATTTTAGTTTAGTTTTTTTTCCCCTTATTTTTATCTCATTTGTACACGAAGTTGTTGGTGAACTTCAAATGGGTTTTTTTAAAATAGCTCAGCTTGACCTATATACTCCCTCCGTCCCTTATTAATTGTCGTTTTGGATTTCTATGTCACAACTTTGACTAGATTTATATAAAACATGTGCAATATTTATATCTCCAAATAAATTTATTAAAAAAACTATATCAAAAGATCTATCTAATGATATCAATTATATATCATAAATATTAATAGTTTTTTATATAAAATTATTCTAAGTTATTTCTCGGAAAGTGAAAAAGACAAATATTTAGAAACGGAGGAAGTAGTTACTCATGAAATTATTTTCTATAAAAAACAACTTTAGAGCCCGTTTGGATATCAGAGTTAAAAATTAGCTTACTTTGTGAAAATAGATTAAACATGAGCTAATTATAAGTTAATAAGAACTAATAGATTCTAACTATCAATTAGCCCTCATTAGTTTTTATTAGTCTTAAATTAGCTTATGTTTAGCCTTTCTAATTAGTATAAAAAATATTAGCTAATTATTAGCTCTTAGATCCAAACACTCACTTAGTAGAACAGCTGAGAAGTACCAAACGGTTGGACCCATTGGGCAGGTTGGATGGCGTGAGCAGCTCTGCATCTGATCCTGTCCATCGCCCGGCAACAGAGGAAGCAGGCGAACGAGCAAGGCCGCGGCCCAAGAGAGTGTCCAAGCCTAGCCGGCCCAGAAAATTGAGACTGGACCATGTAATGTGAGCCCCTGATGAGTATAAAGGAGACTGAGGGAGAGAGAGAAATTGAATTGTAAACAGAAATCTGTCCTCGCTATCTTGCGTGTTCTCGCTTCCTTCCCCTTCTCTGCTTCTTCTTCCCACGCCATAGCTAACAGATTGTGTCCATTTAGTCTGCAGAGTGCGGGCAGGGCAGGGCAGGGGCATATCACTCTATCCAGACATCTAACAGTGGAGCTAGAACAAAATTAAAGGGGTACGTTAGCTTTGTGGGTGCATAGATTTTTTTATTGTATGAGTACGTATATGGTGATAATTGAACAAATTATTTTTTTTGAAAAATTCGTGGGGCCGGCCGGCCGCACCCCATAGCATGAATATAGATTCGCCCATGACTCTATCAGTCGGCAGTCCGCTCATTGCTGCGGTGTGAATGGCTCCTACGTCAATTTTTCCAAGGGTGGGTAAAATAATTGATACTCAATCTCTAAACCCGAATTATCCGAACTCAAACTACCAAAACATATTTTTGAGTAGTAATTATAAAAAAACTGAATTTAATTTGGGTAGTTTGGGTAATATTCTCTAGTACCCAAATTACCTGAAATATTTCAAATCTTTGCTCTTCTATTCTTAATATGAAGACATCAAATGGATCAGTGCAGTGTAAATCTATTACTCCTTTCATCCCAAATTATAAGTCATTCCAAGAATCTTGGAGAGTCAAAGTTTATAAAGTTTGACAAAATTTATATAATATGATAATAGCATATTTGATACCAACTAAGTATCATTAGATTTTTTATTAGTTATTTTCATACTATACCTATTTGATGTCATAAATCTTTATGTTTCAGTCTATAATCTTTGGTCAAACTTAAAATGCTTTGACTCTCTAAGATTCTTAGAATGACTTACAATTTGGAATGGACGGAGTATTTGATATGGTTTGATGTAGCTAATGTTAGCTTGATGATTGATTTTTTTCTTAATTTCTATGAAGACATAATTTGAATTGAAGGACTGTAGTTTATTGCTTTGAAATGCAACTAGAATTCTTTCAAAATTGTTGATTTTGTCAACTTCGGGTAGATCGGGTAATATTTGAACCTGAATTAGTGGGTACTAAAAACTTCGGGTAATATTTTTTCCAGACCAAAATCAAAAATCAATTTCTAATACCTAAATTACCTGACTCAGATTTTTCTAACCACCGAATGCCCACCCCTAAATTTTTGAACGCCAAATTTCTGTAAGAAGCTCCTCGTCGGTTCCTGAATAAATAAGTGCAATTCCTGAATAAAATACCAGAGAAAAAAAAATCAAGTGTTATAACCTTTGAGCAATAAACATTTAATCAATAAATAAGGTTAGGATATATTTTATATAAACTTATCTATATTCAAAGTGTTTCTAGATAATAATTATTAATCCCTCCATCCCAAATTGTAAGTCATTCCAAGAATCTTGGAGAGTCAAAGCATCTCAAGTTTGACCAAGAATTATAGACAAAATTATAAAGATTTATAACATCAAATAGATATACTATGAAAATATAATTGATAACGAATCTAATGATACTTATTTGACATCATAAATATTATTATATTGTTATATAAGTTTGGTCAAACTTGAGAAACTTTGACTCTCCAAGATTCTTGAAATGACTTACAATTTGGGATGGAGGGAGTATTATTTAGTGAATGATTATGTATACTAGTAGTTCGAGAAAGTAATCTTAAAATCTAGATTATTCTATATGACCTTTTTTTAATTAAATATGCTTATAATAGGACGAAAGGAATACGTCGGATGCTATACCGATCACGTAGCTCTGCCATATGTCCCTAGCCTATCTGCTAAACATGATAAGATGATTTATGGTCTGTTTGGATGACACAATTTTCCAAAATAATAGTATTATCACAAAACTATGCATGGTTTCATAACACAAAGAGACACATTCCTGTGCTTTAGAAATAAAAAGGTCATGAGTAGAGTTTCTGATACTCTAAAATGACTACAGTTTTGTCAAACACTTGATTTTGACTTTTGAGACTACAAGATTTCTTGTACAAAACACTTGATAGGCTCTGTTTGGATACAAAGTACTTTTAGAGTATTAGAGAAATACTATGGTTTTCAAAAATACTTTGGTTTTTAAAAGTTGTTGGGTGTTTGGATACAATAAAGTTTGTAGTTTCTAAAACCATAGTTTTGTTAAAACTTTAGTCTTTTTGGAGTTTTAAAAACTCCACTCGTGACCTCTTTTTTCTAAACTATGATTTTGTGTCTCTTTGGCTTACAAAACTAAAGTTTCATAATATCATAGTTTCAAAAAACTACGTCACCTAAATAGGCCCTTAGCTTTTGGAAACCAAAGTATTTTTATAAAACCACCAGCACTTTAAAAATAATTTGCAATCAAATAGTTAACCATTTATGGTTTATTTGGAACACATATGAATTGTACATGAGTTTCATATGAATCAATTTAATTTCACAGCAGGTACAAATACAGGAACAAAGATTTTTTTTTTTCACGTTCAAACAGACCCAACGGAGCCTCCACTTAAAATTCACTATTCATGGTAGTAGACTGTTCTTCTATAAATGGTTCTGGAGAGTCCATGGGTTTGAATCCTATATATGCTCACTAGATATCTATATCTACAGAGATCTTTAATTTTGGTGATATGTACTGTTGATCAACAGTGCAGGTCCGTTTCCCTCTCACATTTTCCTGTTCATTCCACAGTGCCGTCGTATGGCCCGTCGGATCCTGCAGGCTAGCACCGGATGGCCGCCACGCACAAGATCAGCAGGGGAGAAAGACATATGAACTGGTGTGTTATTTTCACCCTGGCTATGAGGATGTTATCACTTAGTAGCATAAGCATAGAATAGTATCGAGCTGCTATGGAGCAATAGACAAATACCATTCGCGAAAGGGTCGTACACGGCTACACGCGAACGTCGCCGGCTGCAGGGGTGAGCGAGGATGATATTTAAATGTAGTGTGGGTTAAAATAAACTGACCCTGACCCTAACTTTGTCTGATCTGATTTCATCCATGTGAAGAACTGATTTGATACATGTAGGACGTAAATACAGACCTATACAAATTAGCTGACATTTATCTGATATCCTCAACAGAGTACCAACCTGTTGAGCTGTTGATTCCTGTTAAGCATAGAAATTGAACTGCTGATAAAGTCATGATAGAGGTCTGATTTCCATTGTTCTGACATTCCATGCTGTTTCTTTCAATTGGCAGGGGGCATTCATCTGGACAACTTGAACAACATGTAAATCAAATAGACGTCGTTTCTGATAACTGTCGAATTGTCTATTTTCTTCTCATAATATGCTTATAGCGTTGGAGTTGAGCTGTTCAGAGTACCTATTACAATTGAGTGGATGTTTGTCCGCAATAATAGTTGGATCCTGCGGACGGGGACAGGAAGAGGGAGAAGAAGAGCGGGCGGAGCCTGCAAGGCGGCGATGCGCAGCATGTGGTGGCCGTGGAGCGGCCTCCGAGAAAGAGGACGAAGAGGAGACGATGTGGCGAGGCGCTGGGATTCCGCGCAGGTAAACCCGACGATGTCGCGGCGAAGCTGCTGCGGTGGCGCGCCGCCGGGAGCAGTGGGCCGGTGAGGTGGTCGGGGGTGGCTCGACGCTGATTCTGGCCGACGTCGCAGTAGCCGGAGGGCGCAGATGGGGCGGTGCTCCGTCCCGTCGGGGTCGCGTCGAGGCCGGTGGAGGTTGCAGGAGCGGCGGGTTTTCTCGGTGCCGTCGGCAGCGCGTTTTTTTTTTGAGACCGCTGCGAAGCTGGCGGCCGCGTCGTCCGTGGAGCCTGGACTGCTGGAGCGGTGGATAGGGTAGACGTGTGGCCCTGCTGATCGTGTGCGTGGCGGCCATCCGGTGCCAGGCTGCAGGATCCGACGGTCCATAGGACGGTACTGTGAACAGGGAAATGTGAGAGGAAAACGGACATGCACTGTTGATCAACAGTACAGGTCACCGAGGATCTATGAAAAAAGTCTACGTAACCCTTTAAGGTATCTAGGGTGGTCTACATAGCATCCTAAAATATAAAACCAGGTATTATACACACTAAACTTTGTAAAACCAAGCAAATAACCTCCTAGAGTGGTGGTTTTGCTGGCCTGTCAATCCAGGCTGGCTGGTTTTGACGAGGTGGCATCCAGGCCCACCTGTCAGCTAGGATTACAGCTCCATTCACAGCTCCTGCTCTCCGATGTCGCTGAAATCGACCCGATCGCACGGCTCGCGGACCCGTCCACGCTGCTCCTCGAGTCCTAGCACGCCAAGCCCAAGTTCCAGGAGGAGCTAGCCGCAGAGGCCACGCGGGATCCGCCTTCAGCTACAGCGTCGTGCGTGCAGGACCCAGCCGCGCGCACATCAGGCGGCGGCACTGGCGTCCCCACTTGGCACCTCTCCCGCCTCCTGGTGTTCAAGTTTGTGGCGCAGCCGAAGGAGGAAGCGCTCACCCCTTCGGAGCTGCAGCTTACCCGACAGGCGAAGGCGGCCACACACACCATCCTCGGTCTCCGAGGACATGGCGGCGTTCGTGTCGCTGGACGCCACTGGGATATTGGAGCTAGACGACGCCGCGTCAGCCGCAGCGTGCTGGAACGCCAGGAGCTGCTAGACGGACATGCAGGAACCAACTACCCGAGCATGTACCTACTAGCTACACTAAGCCGTGGTTCAATGCTTCTTGTCGACAACCACGAGCTGCGTCTTCCTACTAGCTACTTCATGTCCACGTTCTCTGCTCCCTGCCTCTCTTGTAACTTTTTTTTTATCTTGCTCTTGTTTATTGTTATTGGTGGTTTGGCCTCACAGGCTGCGTATGAGAAAGGCAGAAAGCTAACATCTATATGTCGTGTCTGCACTCTACGAGTTCAGCAAGATTGGCAGGTACTAATGTACGTACATGCCTTGGAGAGCATGCTGCTGCTGGACCACCTGCGCAGCAGCACGAGGTTCTTCTGCTGGAGCTTGGCCACAGCTCCCTGGCGAACCAGACGTGCATCTGGAGTCGATGCAGCCGCAATTGGTGGAACGGTGTTTGCCTTGCCGCCACTGCCTAGGGCCAGCACCACCGTTGCCAGGGGGTCGGGGGCTGTTGAAGGACTGCCCGCAACCATCATCCGTTGCAGCCCGCCACCCGATCCCTGGATGTAGCCGCTGCCCGCCGCCTACCGCTCCTGACCGCAGCTACTACACGCCGCAGGAGCCGACTGGCACAGTTGGCTGCCACCGCAAGGCAAGATGTGCAGCCGCTTGCTGCCGCAAGATACGCTGTCGCTGCTCGATGCTCCGCCGACGCCGACCTATCACGGTCCCGCCCACAAACATGAAAAAAAACAGGGGAATTTTTCCATCCTGCACACCGCCAGAAGCCCTAGTGGCCATCTCATCAAAGGAGGACAACGTGGAGAGCCACATATGCAAAACCACCTAGCAAAATCTCCTAGGGGGTTATTTATCCGGTTTGACAAAGTTCAATGTATACAATACCTGGTTTTATAGTTCAGGGGTTATGTAGACCACCCTTAATACTTCAGGGGGTTATGTAGATGTCGGATACAAAGGTAAGTGGTACCCTAACCTGCGATAATCTAATACTTAACATAGCAATCATTTTTAAGACAAAATCCGATCAGCCGCCCAATCAGCGGGAGAAGGCCCATCAAACGAAGGCTTACCTCACCAACAACAGTGACCAGTCGTGGGCCGACCCATTACTGGAAAAACAGCAGGCAGGACACCCCTCCGCGTCAACCTCAGCAGGCGGACAGGGGTCGAACGAACGACCCCTCCGCCTCGACCTCAGCTGACGGACAGGGGTCGAACGAACGACCCCTCCGCCTCGACCTCAGCTGACGGACAGGGGTCGAACGAACGACCCCTCCGCCTCGACCTCAGCTGACGGACAGGGGTCGAACGAACGACCCCTCCGCCTCGACTCAGTTGACGAACAGGGGTCGAACGAACGACCCCTCCGCCTCAACCTCGACTGACGGACAGGGGTCGAACGAACGACCCCTCTGCCTCGACCTCAACCCCTCGAATGACGGACAGGGGGTCGATCGAACGACCCGCGCGCAGGAGGCTCAATTAGCTTCCCTACTCCCAGTATGGGTAAGGAGAATCCAATGCGCCTACCTGCTCCCGCCTAACGCCATGGGCACCCTCTGCCACGGTCAAATCTATCAACTCGCCGCCCATACCCGGACTCTCCGATGATCGTACGACCACTGTGGCCATGCCTGGAGTACGGAGGCCAAAGGCACCCCCTCGAATATTGAATGGGGCAGCCCTCGACCGTGTTTCCAGGGATGTGTCGGGGTCACGTAGGCCTGGACGCCCCTCGACCCAGGGGCTCGACCGTCACCTCCAACCACTCCGGCATGGCTCCCGTCCAGTCCGCTCCGCATCGGCTGTGGAGCTCGTACCCATCTACAGAAGGCCAACCGTACTGCGCCATGCTGTACGGCGGTGTCCAGTCTGCTATCGCCATGCCCTGAAACACCGGAAGGACGGGGAGGCCACGCCGCTCGACGTCCCACCGCAAGCATGGCGCCATGGACACACCTCCCATGCCGCTACAGTCTAGGACCCCTGTACTCATGTGCCTCCCCTTGGTCTATAAAAGGGGACACTGGGATAGTGGAAGAAAAGAAGGGGAAGGAGAACTCCACCTCCAGTGCAAGATAATACAATCCATCCTCCTCCGCTGGACGTAGGGCCTTCTTTGCCCGAACCAAGATAAATCTTGTGTTCTTCTTGCATCACATCTGGGAGAGGGAGCACGCAATATACAAATTTACTAGTTGGTGGTCTTGACCCCCTGGGTCATAACACCGACAGTTGGCGCGCTAGGTAGGGGGCTTTGCGTGTCGATCAACTCCGAACTACTCTCCCAGATGGATTCCACAATCCCATCACTTCCATTCACCACCATCATCTGGTTCGGGAGCCTAGAGTTCATGTCCACGGGCCACGGCCACGACATGGTTCTACTCTCAGGTAGTGGCATGGATAGCAGCAGCTCCGATACGCTGGGGCCAAGGAGGACCAGACGACGGTCCCACCACTCGCGCCTCTCGCCTGCGACCAGTGGGAGGCGTGAACGACGCCGCCGCACTCTTCACCGCGCGGATCCCGAGACGCCGGACACCATCTCCCCGGCCTCAGCTGGCGACACAGTTCCTCCCTTCGGGAGCCTGTTTGACCCATGCTTGCGGGTCGGGGGCGGGTACCTCGCCGGGTCTGACCTTGGCTTTGCCATACCGTCATCTCGGAGTGTCCCCGTGTCCTCTCCGACGTACTCGGCCACGCGCAACCTGCTTCCGCACGGGCTCTACAACAGCGCTAGGCTCTTTTCTGCTTTTATAGGCCCGCAGATGCATGCACGTTACGGGTCCCTAGGGAACCTGCTACGTGCGACGATCAACCTCGTCACCACCCCTCCACCGGACGAGCGCCCGGAGCCACGACGAGCCCCGGCCCTAGGGTACTACACCTGGGGCACGCTACGACGACAATTGGAGGAGGAGCGCAGGGGATCTTTCCCCAACTTCTACCAGGCAACCCCGACTCAGACTCCCCCGATGAGGATTACGATCCCACGCGGGAGTGCTTCCACCTCATCGAGCCGGTCGACTCCCAGGATGAGACCACCGACGCCGCAGCTGCGAATGCTGGAGGAGGAGGGCGCAACGCTACTTCGCCGCGAGACGCCGCCCCTTCGGTTCCAGGCGAAGCTGGTCCACCTCAGGATGCCCAGATCGCGCAAGTCCGAGAGCTGCTCGCCAAGGTCGAGGAGGAGCGCCTACGGCTCCAACAGCTCGAGCATGCCCTCGAGAAAGATCGCGGGCGGCCACAGGGTGGAGGAGCCCGCGAGCGGGCTCGGGATGTCCATCGACAGATCGTCAACGAAGAGGCGAACGAGTGCCACGTCTACAACCACGCTAGCCAGAACGTCGTGGCAGCCGCGATGCTGCTCCGCGACATGCCGGCACCATCGACGCCCCAGGCGCAACGCATCAGGGATGAAATCCAGGGGCTTCTCCAAACCGCGGTCGTACAGCAGGCGGAGAGCTCGGCCTCGAGGCGCAGAGGAGCTGCCTCCGAGCGGCGGGACGTGCCCCCTCGACAAGATCGAGAGGTATCTGTCCACCAAGACAAGGCGCCCCAAGGCGGAGCGGAGCGGCAACCAGTTCGAGACCGCATCCTCGACAATCGACAACCGCGAGACGCGCGATGCGACATCAACGACAACAAACGACGCCGACACGGTGACGCAGAGGCTCGAGGTTACAGTGTTCATCGAGGTGGGCGCTACGACAGTGACGAGGATCGACGTCGATCTCCGGAACCACCAGGGCCACGAGTCTTCGGCAGGACCATCCGGCAAACCGCCTTGCCTGTTCGTTTCCGTCCACCCACCAGCCTGGTCAAGTACAACGGCGAAACCAAGCCGGAGCTCTGGCTTGCTGATTTTAGGCTGGCATGTCAGCTAGGAGGAGTCGACAACGACCACGTCATCATTCGGAAACTCCCGCTCTTCCTCTCCGACACCGCTCGAAGATGGCTCGAGGAACTCCCCCCGGACTTGATCCATGGCTAGCCCGACCTGGTCAGGATCTTCGAGGGGAACTTCAAGGGCACCTACGTGCGGCCAGGAAACTCCTGGGATCTCCGCAGCTGCAAGCAGAAGCCAGGGGAAACCCTCTGCGACTTCGCCCAACGGTTCTCCAAGCAACGTACTGAGCTAACCCACATCTCCGACCACGACGTCATCACGACGTTTGTCGCCGGGACAACCTGCAAGGAGTTGGTGCGGGAGCTGGGACGGAACACCCCAAGACCGCCAACGAGCTCATGGACATCGTCGCCAACTACGCAGCTGGCGAGGAAGTCGTTGGCGCGTTCTTCTATGCATCCCCAAACAAGGGGAAGGCCAAGGCGGACGAGCCCGGTGGCTTGAATAATGGGCCCAAGAGGAACAACAACAACAACAACAAGAAGAAGAAGAACCAGTCGGGCCGACGCGACATCGAGCCCGACGATCTTGTCGCTGCGACAGACAAGAAGAAGCCTCGAGGTCCCCCTCTCGAGGGGGCGTCTTCGACAAGATGCTGAAAGAGCCCTGCCCCTATCACAAGGGACCGACCAACCACAACCTCGAGGACTGTCGCATGCTCAAGAAGTACTTCGACTCTCTTGGCCTCAAGAAAGACGATAACAAGGAAGACCCACCCTGCGACCTTCACGTCAAGGGCGATGGCAAAAAAGGGGATTCCCCGAGATTCACGACTGCTACATGATCTGCGGGGACCCTCGACCCGACTCAGTACGTGTCAGCACAAGAGGGAGCGTCGAGAGGTCTTCTCCATTCGAGCTCAGGCCCCTCGATACCTCGACTGGTCCCACACGCCGATCACCTTCGACCAAGACGACCATCCCGAGCACGTCCCCAACGTAGGGGTCTACCCACTCGTCATCGACCCGATCATACTCAAACACCCGCCTCACCAAGGTACTCATGGATGGGGGAAGCAGCCTCAACATCATCTACGCCGAGACCCTCGACCTCCTGGGGATCCCGAGGACCATGCTCCTGCCCAGCGCGAGGGGATTCCATGGGATCGTCCCAGGAAAGAAGGCACTCCCGATCGGCCGCGTCAAGCTACCCGTCTGCTTCGGTACCCCTCGAACTTCCGGAAGGAAGATCTGACCTTCGAGGTGGTCGCATTCCACGATACCTACCACGCTATCATCGGTCGACCTGGATACGCAAGGTTCATGGCGATCCCGAACTACACCTACCTCAAGCTAAAGATGCCAGGGCCCAAGGGAGTCATCACCATCGACACCTCCTACGAGCACGCTTACGACTACGACGTCGAGTGCGTGGAAAATGCCGAGGCGGTCGAGGAGTCAGCCATCCTCGCGACCCTTGACAACTTCTCCAAGGAGATCCCCGACCCCAAGCGGCACGCCGACAACTCCAAGCCTGCGGAGGACACCAAGACCATCCCGCTCGACCTCGACCACACGGATGGGAAGGCGCTGACGATCATCGCCACCCTCGAGCCCAAATAGGAAGTCGTGCTCGTCGACTTTCTCCACGCGAATGCTGACGTGTTTGCGTGGAGTCCCTCGGATATGCCGGGTATTCCGAGGGATGTCGCCGAGCACTCCTTGGACATCCGGGCCGGATCCAAACCGGTGAAGTAACGGCTGCGCCGCTTCGACGAGGAGAAGCGCAGAATCATCGGGAAGGAGGTCGACAAGCTTTTGAAGGCCGGATTCATCAAGGAGGTACATCATCCCGAGTGGTTAGCAAATCCTGTACTTGTCAAGAAAAAGAATGGAAAGGATAGAATGTGCGTAGACTACACTAGTTTAAATAAAGCATGTCCTAAGGTTCCTTTTCCGTTACCACGCATTGATCAAATAGTAGATTTCACTGCGGGATGTGAAACTCTCTGCTTTCTTGATGCATATTCTGGCTATCACCAAATAAAGATGAGGGAGTCCGATCAGCTCGCGACTTCCTTCATCACCCCCTTTAGCATGTTTTGCTACCTCACTATGCCCTTCGGTTTGCGAAACGCCGGGGCCACATATCAACGATGCATGCTCCATGTCTTTGGAAAACATATAGGGCCAACCGTCGAGGCCTACGTCAATGACATCGTAGTCAAGTCCAAAGAGGTCGAGAACCTAGTCGGGGACCTTGAGATCGCGTTCGGGTGCCTCAGGGCAAATCACATAAAGCTAAACCCAGAGAAGTGTGTCTTCGGGGTCCCTCGAGGCATGCTCCTAGGGTACATAGTTTCCCAACGCGGGATCGAGGACAACCCTGAGAAGGTAACCGCAATCACTAGGATGGGCCCGATCAACGATCTTAAGGGCGTACAAAGGGTCACAGGGTGCCTCGCTGTCCTCAGCCTGTTCATCTCACGGCTCGGGGAGAAAGCACTTCCCCTTTATCGTCTCCTTAAAAAAACAGAACAGTTCACATGGACCGTCGAGGCCGAGGAGTCGCTCTCCAAACTCAAAGTCTTACTCACCTCGCCACCTATCTTGGTGCCCCAAGCCCAGCCGAGCCCCTCTTGCTCTATGTTGCAGCAACTACCCAGGTAGTCAGCGCTGCCATAGTAGTCGAGAGGGCAGAAGAGGGACATGCCCTGCTGGTTCAGAGGCCCGTCTACTTCATAAGCGAGGTGCTCTCAGAAACCAAAGTGAGATACCCCCATATTCAGAAGCTGTTGTACGCCATCGTCCTCACTCGGCGGAAGCTCAAGCACTATTTCCTGGGCCACCCGGTTACTGTGGTCTCGTCTTTCCCCCTCGGGGAGATAATCAAGAACCGGGAGGCGTATGGGAGAATCGCCAAATGGTCGGTCAAGCTCATGGGGGAAACTCTCTCCTACGCTCCTCGGAAGGCCATCAAGTCGTAGGTGTTGGAAGATTTCATTGCAGAATGGACCGACACCCAACTACCCCCAGCGCAAGTTAAGACTGAGCTCTGGACCATGTACTTCGATGGATTGTTGATGAAGACGGGGGTAGGCGCCGGATTGCTGTTCATATCACCCTCAGGGGTCCACATGCGCTACGTCATCCACCTCCACTTCCCCGCCTCCAACAACGTAGCCGAGTACGAGGCCCTCATCAACGGTCTGCGCATCGCCATCGAGCTCGGGGTTCAACGCCTCGACGTTCGAGGGGACTCGCAGTTGGTAATTGACCAAGTGATGAAAGACTCGAGCTGCCACGACCCCAAGATGGAAGCTCCGTAAACTGGAGGACAAATTCTATGGCCTCGAGCTCAACCACGTCGCCCGCCGGTACAACGAAGCTGCTGACGAGCTAGCCAAAATCGCGTCCACCCAAGGCACGGTTCTTCCCAGCGTCTTCTCGAGGGACCTTCACAAGCCGTCTGTCGACCTAGGCTCGGGGGCTCCTGTCCTCGAGCAAGGGGTCAATCCACCCCCCCCCCCCCCGACCGATCCCCCCTTGAACAGGGAAGAAGTCATGAAGATCAACGGAACGGCCGCGACGCAAACCCCCTCGACGAACTGGCGTACACCCTACCTCGAGTATCTGATACAGGGCGACCTCCCAGAGGACCGCACCGAAGCCCGACGCATAGCCCGACGCGCCAAAACCTACGCCTTGTATGGGGATGACCGCGAGCTGTATCGACGCAGCCCTACCGGTGTACTTCAACGTTGCCTCACCCTCGAGGAGGGGAGGGCACTACTGAAGGACCTACACTCGGGGGCTTGCGACCACCACGCGGCGCCAAGAATGCTGGTAGGAAACGCCTTTCGACAAGGCTTCTACTGGCCGACAGCCATCGCCGACGCTACCAAACTTGTTCGATCTTGCAAGGGGTGCCAATTCTACGCCAGGCAGACCCACCTACCCGCCCAAGCTCTTCAAATGATACCCATAACTTGGCCATTCGCAGTATGGGGGCTCGACATGGTCAGCCCCTTGAAGAAAACAAAAGGTGGCCACACCCACCTCCTCATGGCCATAGAAAAGTTCTCGAAATGGATCGAGGCTCGACCCATCGCCAACATTCAATCTCGACAAGCTATGTTGTTCTTCATCGACATCGTCCACCGCTTCGGGGTCCCCAATGCCATCATCACCGACAATGGCACGCAGTTCACCGGCCAAAAGTTCTTAGACTTCTGTGACCACCACAACATCAAGTTGAACTGCTCTACAGTCGCCCACCCTCGAACTAACGGTCAGGTCGAGCGCGCCAATGGTATGGTTTTGTAGGGCCTCAAGCCAAGGATCTTCGACTGGTTAAACAAACACGGCAAGAGATGGGTCGATGAGCTGCCCTCTGTCCTATGGAGTCTCAGAATGACGCCAAGCCGAGCTACAGGGTTCTCCCCGTTCTTCTTGGTCTACGGGTCCGAGGCCGTCCTCCCCACTGACCTCAAGTACGGGTCCCCTCGATTAAAGGCCTACAACGAGCAAGCCAACGCAGCAGCCCGAGAGGACTCCCTCGACCAGCTCGAGGAAGCCCGGGACACGACCCTCTTCAAGTCAGCAAGATATCAGCAGACGCTACGACGCTACCACGACAAGCACATACGCAAAAGGGACCTCGACGTCGGTGACCTCGTACTGCGCCACCGACAAAGCAACAAGGGGCGTCACAAGCTGACGCCACCTTGGGAAGGACCCTTCATCGTGGCAGAGGTGCTAAAGCCAGGGACTTACAAGGTGAAGAACAGCAAGGGCGAGATCCTCACCAACACATGGAACATCGAACAGCTACGTCGCTTCTACCCCTAAGGCCTCGGGGCCTCGTACATTTTCCGCATTATGTACACTTATCGCATTATGAATGAATAAAATGTTCTCGAAATACATTTCACATTCGTTCATAACTCTGAGGTAGCCTCGACTCTGCTCCTGCAAAGTCAAGCCTCCCTCGGGGGCTGACAGGGGGGGACCCCCCTCCTAAGTCCTCTAAAAACTCGAACGTTTTTTCAAAACTCAGCACTTCTCTTTCCACCTTTGCCCCGAGTGCGCTCCGCAACTAAGTAAAAGCGCCTCGAACTCCCTAAGGGTCGAGGGCCGTCGAGCCGGGGGCTCTACTACGCCTCCGGGCTATGGTACCCCCACTCGCTCCCCCCTCGAGGGATACGAGCGTGCGTCGAATACTTAGTCTAAAAGCAACGACTCAAGTAAAAAACGCCTCGAACTCCCTAAGGGCCGAGGGCCATCGAGCCGGGGGCTCTCCTACGCCTCCGGGCTATGGTACCCCCACTCGCTCCCCCCCCCTCGAGGGACACGAGGGCGCGTCGAACACTTAGTCAAAAAGCTACAACTCAGGCAAAGAGAAATAGAGATGGCTCGAGAAATAAAAACACTCAGATGCACCCCGAATAAAATGCATTAAAGTTAGGAAGCCCTCAGGGGCTTGACATCATATTGTCACAAAAACTAATCTATTACATGGACCTTCTTGTCCAGATTTGGCTCACAGGCCTCGACTACTCATCGCCATCGCCATCCGGCAAGGGAAACACCTCGGCCTCGAACAGCTTCGCCAACTCACCGCCGGGCACCTCTGCGGCGTTGATCAGCTCATGGCATCTCGCCATGTTCGCTTCATCGACCAGCTCCGGGTCGACAACGAAGCCGCTGGCAACGACGTCGAGGTCATAGGAGTACCCCGAGCGAACGACCACGAGCGCCCGCTTCGCGCCTATGTGAAGGGCAGCACGGACCCGCTCCATCACTCCACGGGTCGCGGCGAAGAGCTGGCGCAAGAGGGAATCTCCACGCGCGTCTCCTGCAACCGACAGCTCCGGCTCGACCCCCATGTCATCGCAGAAGGAGGAGATGGCGTCCCCAAGCCTCTCGTTCAGGCTCGTCTCCGCCCCGAGGAGGTTCTGAAGATTGGTTAGATCCTCGTGGGCTCGGGCCTTGTCCCCTTCGAGTTCTGCCAGAACAAATAGAAGACTCCATCAAAACCAAAAAGCAGGGGAAGGGTCGAGACCAAGCGAGCTCAATAACACTTCTAAAAAACTCACCTTTGGCACATGCTTCCAGGGTGACGTAGGCCTGCTCAGCCTTCTGCAGTTGGCGGCGGACGTCGACGAGGGCTGCAGCTTGGTCACTGTTCTTAGCCCGGAGGTCCTCGATGATCTTGCCAGTACCATCGAGAGCCCTCTTCTGGGCAGTCGCTGCCTCCTCCAGAATGGAGATCTAGACTCAAACCTTCTGCTCTGCAACGTTCAGCGCGTCATGGTCGCGGGAGACGACGTCGATATCCGACTCGAGCTGCCGGACCCGCTCTCCGAGGGAGGCGCGGTCGGTGCCCGCCTGCTCCAGGTTGGCCTCGAGCTGCCGGACCTGCTCCGCCGTTTGAGCCAGTTCCTCCCTCAGCGAGGCGGCCTCCTCCTCAGCCTTACGCCGGGCCTCCTGGGCGGCGTCCCGCTCCTGCCCGACCTCGGCAACCTCCTTGAGGGCGGCCTCGGCCCTCGACTGTGCCCGGAAGGCCTCCTCCTGAGCATCCTTGGGCCCCTCCTGCGTGGTGGCCGCCTCGACCTTCGCCTAGGTTGCCTCGGCATCCGCCTTCTCCAGCGCGGCGCGGAGGATGGGGAGCTAACTCCACTGCTCCTGCACCCGAAGGATGAATTGAGACTTATTGTACGACCTCGCCCTCAACACCTGACAGGGATAAAAAGGAAGGTCATCAAAAAAGAACAACAAAATGACCCAAGTAAGATTAGAGAGAAAATGAGGCTTACTTCCATCCCCCGGTACAAATCCGCGGAAGCGACCTCCGCCGACATGCGTACCACATGGGCAAGCCACGCCCGGAACTCCTCCAGGTGCTCCCACTGCCCGAGCTCGGCTTGATCATCGAGCTTGAAGAAGGTGCGCCATGGGTCTTGGGGGTCGGCTAGCTCGAGGGGCTCCTGCCCCTAGAACTTGCTGCGGCGGTCGATCCTCTCCTTGACCTCCCGCATGATGCCCTGGCGCATCTCAAGGTCACCCCCGTGGAGCATCACCCGCTCCGCCAGAGTGGGGAAGGAGGTTGCCCCCTCGAGCCAGGCACTCCTGGCCTCAGAGTCATCTTGCAAGGCCGCCGCCGGCCCCTCTGGGTCATCTCCTCTAGGCGGAAGAGGTCCCCGCCGCGAGAATAACCCTGCGTGGTGAAGAAAACACACGGTAGCACCCAATGTCGCAGGCTCACTGCGGTCCCCTCCCTCCACGTCGACTAAGTTAGAGGGCGGAGCACCTCGAGTAGACGGCTATCCGACCTCGAGGATAGGCCGAGCTGACACCTCGGACATAGCCACGTTCGGCGCGCCGCTCCCCCGCAGCACCACAACGGTCCCCTCCGGCTCCTGCCGAGGGGCCGTCACCACCACTATCTCCGCCAGCTCCGTCGTCGTCGCCGTCCCCGCCGCGGGCGACGCCAAGGCCCCCTCGACGAGGGTCTCCACCGACGGCGGCACCTCCGGCGTAGCGACAATCGCCCCCTCCTCTTGCCGCGCCTTCTCCTCGCGCTCGTGCCACTGACGCGCCTCCCACGACGCAAGGTTCTCAGGCCACCACATCGTCGCCGGGCGCTCCGGCGTCTCTTCCTCGCCGGTGGAGGTCAAGTCGACCACCTCCATCTCTATGGCGGCTTGGGGCTCAACCCCCTTAATCACGGTCATCGTCGACGCCGGCTCCATGCCTTCGAGGCTGCTGGCGTACCCCCCCCCCTCCGACGGGGCGGTGAGCACGGCCTCGACCACCCCACCGGTGGACCCTGTCGATGCGACGGGTCGACCCGCCTCTTCCTCCGCTCGAGCCCGCTCGGCGGCAGACTGCGCCTGCCCGCGCCCTATCGCCTCCTGCGCCTTGGCCACCCACGCCGCAGCTGGGGCGGGGGTCGAAGGGGACGAGGCAGCAGGACTGGTTCCGGCGGCCATCTTAGCCGCAACTTCCACCTTCAGCTTCTTGGCCGGAGTGGGGTTCGCGGCCTCCAACGAACGCTTCACCCTGAAAAAAGAAACGCATGCGCTAAACATGAGTTCAGGAAGGGAGTTCAGGACCAGAAGGAAAAGAGCTTACCCCACCGGGATCAGGGGGGTCCGGCCGGCGGCACCCCGGGAGCCGCTTTTTCCTCCACCGGGGTCGAGGCTGCTCCCAGGGCCGTGACCTTGGCAGGGGCCGACGGCGTCTTCTTCGCCGCCGTCCTGGTCTCCTCCTGGGTCGACGGACTCGAGGCACGTGCGCTCGACTGAGCAGCCACCGGCGGCGTGCTCGACCCACCCCTCGACGGGGACTGCGACGAGCGACTGCGCGTTCGCCGCACCTCTTCGCCCTGAGAGGCCGCGGGGCGCTCGCTCCCCGACTCGATCCGGGCGGTCGGGGCCGACCTCGATGTCGACCCCTTCCCCCCTTTCCTACCGGAGACCGTCCCTTGCCGCCCGGCCGCCGCTCTGTCTTCCTCGAGCCCTTTGCGCGGCTCGACCTGCTCCTCCTCCTGCTCTGACTCCTCTTCCTGCACAAAGAACAATATCCATCGGGACCGAAGTAATGGTCACAACCCTACACCACTGTGTCATGCCGCCAACAACCTCGCCACTACTCGTCCCCTCATCCTCATCCTCCTCCGAGGGGGACTCCTCCTCGGGAAGTTTGGCCTGCCGTTGCCACGACCGGCGTTGCTCACGTTCCTCTTTCTCTCGGGCCCTTCTGCCCTTATCCTTCTTGGCCTTATCCTTGTTCTTTTTGTCCTGCTCGGCCTGAAAGCGTCTCACCTGGGAGTCATTCCGCTCCTCCTTCACCGGCGGCAGCGACTTCTGGTAAACGACGTTCCCCCGAGGAACGCGAGGCGTGGTCAGAAAACGGGCAAAAGGGGACGAACAAGACAAACAAGGGGACATTGACAGAGAAGAGATGTCGTACCAGCTGGACGTGGCCCTGGACCGGCACCATGGGGATGCTGGCGACGTTCTCCACCTCGAACGCGTCGGCAAAGGAGGCGCGCACTCGGCGGACCACCCTCTCGAGGGGCAGTTCGTCCCCCATGAGGCGGCACCCCGTGAGGTCCGCCCCCGGGTGCATCTCGTCAAGGCATACTGGGCGGACCATCAGCGGTACGACTCGCCGCTGATGAAACGCCGACGCCACAATGGCCGCCGTAAGCCCCGCTTTCTTCAGACGGACAATCGCCTCAAACAGGTGGTCGAGACGCTTCTGCTTCTTCTGCTCGACGTCGTACCTCCAGTGGTCGAGCCTCGAGTCGATCGTCCTCCCGATGTAGGCGGGGAATAGACCGTCGTCGTTCCTTAGGTAGAACCACCTGGAGTGCCATCCTGAGTGGCTCGACGTAAGCTTCGCTGGAATCCAGCAGTCCGTCCTCTTGAGGGAGATACTGCAGCACCCAGCCCTGACCATCCTGTGGCTACCGCTCCCGGCCGAAGCGTGGAACAGGCCCGCCTCGAACAGGTGGAGCCACAACTCCCAATGCGGCTCCATCCCCAGGTATCCTTCGCACACGGCGGTGAAGACCGCCGCGTGGCAGACGCCGTTGGGGGAGAGGTGTTGGAGCTCCACGCCGTAGTGGTGGAGGATCTCGCGTAGAAGACGGTTGGGGGGGGGGTCCCAGCCCCACCCGGTGGAAAGCTTCGAAGCTGACCACGTAACCTTCCGGTGGGTTGGGCTCACGATCCTCCCTCGGCGGCACTATCCACTCCGGCCGGTCCGCGGAGGTGATAGGCCGGTGGGTTACCTGATATGTCTATTGTTTTGCAACAGGTGCATGGTGCCATTTTCCTCTGCTGCCCAGACCTATTTGGTAAACACCCTTTCCATGTTAGCTGATGATATGTGCTATTTTAAAATAAAAAATGCCTTTGTGATATGGGAATGATGGATAACACTCACTTATATTATTATGAACATTACACTTGACTGGATAGATGTATTACATGTCATTAGTTGTATCAGGTAAGATACAGAGTGTTCTTTCTTATCAAAGTAGACACACTTCTTTCTATTGTAGTGTAGGTGACTCTTTGCCTCCTGTACTGTTGTTGTCATGCGATCATCAACATTTATCAACATTTCTATGGTCAGGTTATTCTTATGCTCAACTGTAGGTACCTCCATTGGCAGCTGGCTGTTAACAAAAATGTCTTAACGCTTCCTTAATAAAAAGATAAGTTGCTGATTATGTGATGCTCCATGTTTTTAATGTTGGCATTTTTCTACAAATGTTAGGATCATTGGACTTTTTAGCTTTTGATTCCAGATCAATAGTCCACAATGGTAATTGGGTTCTGTACAGCAACATGTGCTTCTCCTTTTTCTGGGCAAACATAGCTAAACCAGAAAAAATAATGCATTACCTTTTGTACCGTCAAATGCATGTTTACTGATACTGTTAAATAACATTCAGGTAAAAATATCCTTTATGTGTGGTTCATAGTTCAAAAATTATAGCGTCCTGCCATGCCTCTGCAACTTCTTGGAATTTCCATTTTGCTGATATCAGTTAGGGTACCGAGAACATTATGCCTTCAGGATGTTTTTCTTCAGATACGAACATTCAGTTATTATCCACCCAAAATGCGTACCAATTTTAGAGCTACCTATCGTTATATAGTGTAGGGTCCTGTTTAATTCTGGCCTTAAGCTTGGGGATATGTGATGACTCCATGCATCTAATTATGCCAGCCATATACCTTTGATTAACTCTTCTCTGCTCTCCACCAATTCTTCGGTACTGCAGTACCAGTATGGCTATAACACATGTTGTGTTTACCATAATGATTCTTCTATTTTCCCTTCCTACTTCTTATTATGACACTATTGTTACATATACATTTGGTCTTCATATTTCAGTACCATGGATACCCCTAAATTCAGCAACCTCTTATTAGAAATATAACGCAGATTTGCTGCCCATAACTTGCTAAAGGTATGAAAAATGGTATGCTGTTGTCAATCCTAAATAAATGGTATGCTGGTCATACTTAAATACGATATATATGCTTTGTATTTCTCTGCCATGTTAACTATCTAATTTTTGTTGTTTTAATGTCTGATAGTTTTCTCAACCTCAAACTCTATACGAGCTCAGCAAAGTTCCTTCATCAGAGTTATTGGTACAAGTTCTTATATGACTAATAGTTTTTTGGCCCCCAAATGTCTGACATTTTTCCATTTATTCCTGTTCTTTGTTAGAGTTCCTCCATCCAATTGCTTCCTAATCGCCGACGAACAATTACGAACAATGCAATTCATATTTTGGCCTGGTGCCTCTTACCAAGTTTTAATCCCTATCAAGTCATGCTTTGTTGCAGAAATTGATTGGAATTGTATCAACCATGTCATCCAATAATACTATTTGCAACTCTCGGCGGGGTATTTCATCACATTCATGCACTGAGTTCTCCACACCCTCTGATATGCACTGAAAGTTCTTTAGCAGTGATATTAAACTATCTGTATTGACCTCCACACTAAGTACAATATGCTGCAGTCATGTTCCACCTGCATTTTCTATTATGAGTTGTTACTTCTGAAGCATTTTTCTGTGTTCCCTCCATTGCTTGCTTGCATTTGTAATAATACACTCTTCGAATGTTTCTTAGCTGTGAAATATTTCCAAATGCTGGATTAGGCAACTGCCAAGAGAATTAGCATCCAGCAGTAAAGCGCAGAACCATTTGTAACTAATTTTACCAATCCCTTTGTTCCATGTATAATCATATATTCATATGATGTACTACAACCCTGGCCTACTGGCCCCTGGCCCCGTGCGAAGCACGGGGTACCTGCTAGTATACACTAAATTGCAAAAGAATATATGCATATATGAAGAAGCATGACCTTTCCAAATCTATGTAAAGTAGAAAACATAGTCGAAGAAGGTGCATTTTCTTCCTAGCGAGATAAAGTAACTCACGCAGCATATATATGTGATCGAAGGATAAAATCAAATTGACATGCATTCTTATAAAGTAAAAATCCTAGATATGCTCACTAGATATATACACTAAATTGTAAGGGAATAAATGCATATGTGAAGAAGCATGTCCTTTCCAAATCTCTGCAAAGTGGAAAACATAGTCGAAGAAGGTGTCTTTTCTTCCAAGCAAGATAAAGTAACTGACGCAGCGTATGTATGTGATCGAAGGATAAAATAAAAAAGGAATATATGCATTCCACGAGTCCATCACACTAAGGGCGAAAAAAGGGGCATCATCAACTACTAGTGGTCTATACATGCAAGTCGCTAGAATAACAGCATCAGAATGAAGCAACAGATTGGAAAGCACTAGCATAGCATGCGAAAAACCCTACACTAAATTGCAAAGAAATATATGTAAACCAACTAGCTATGCAAACTACGTAAACTCTAATTAAGCCCACAGAATTCTAATCAGATGGATGTAGGTGAAGGTAGGTCATTTATTCACTTAAGCTCTCTCACCATCCCTTCCTAATCACTTAACTCCGCGCTGCCTGCAGCCGTTACTGACCCGTCGCCCCGTCTCGCTACTCGTGAAAAAAAGACTCGCGGACTCGCCGCCCGTTCCCAACGCCTCCCTCGCGACTCCAGACGACGGCGACTCGGCGTCTCGGCCGGTCCTCCAGCGACGGCGTCTCGGCCGCCGTCGTACGTCGTACGCCTTCCGCGGCTCATCGCGTGTGACGCCTCCCGCCGTCGTATTTGGCCGAAATCTTATTCCAACGAATGCAAGTACGTAACAGATGGAGAGAAAGAGAGTTGTACTGCATTTGTTTGTTCAAGAATGAAGATGGGAAGACGACAAGCAGACACGTACGTGTGAACAACTAGCCCCAAAAATTATTTTTTTGAAACATGGGTGACATTCCGGAGCCAGAAGAAGCTGCCATGGGCGTACGGCGTACCAGAGCCGTCGTCCACCCTCGCACTTCGAGTCTTCTACCTGAGGTTGAGCAGGTGTGAGGTCGACGAGTCCATGCTGGGCGCTCTCACCCTGACCCACACCCCGCTCACTCCCGACACCATCCTGGACGTGAGCGACGTCGACCGCCAGCCAGGCATCATCAACGGCAACGGCAACGGCAACGTGTCCTTCACCCTCCGCCGGGACCGCGTCGACAAGAGATAGGAGGAAGCCACCTTCGTATGCGCGGCGACCGTCAGGGTGTCCGGCAGCGTGCGGTTCTAGGTCCAGAGCAAGGACGAGAGGATCGTCGTCGGGATCCTGGAGTCAGGGGCGGCGCGGAGTCGCGAGGCGAGGCGTCGGGGACGGGGCGGCGCGGAGTCGCGTCGGGAAAGGGGCCGCGCGGGGACTCGCGAGTCGAGGCGGGCGACGGAACGCCGTAACAGCGCGCAGGAGTTAAGTGATTAGGAAGGGGGCGTTGGGAGGGTTTAAATAAATAAATGATCCATCTTCACCTACATCCATCAGATTAGAATCATGTGGGATTGATTATAATTTATGTAGTTTACATAGCCAGTTGATTTTCATAACATAAAAAAAAGCATGTCCTTTCCAACTCCCTATAAAGTGAAAAATATAATCGAAGAAAGCGCATTTTCTTCCTAGTGAGATAAAGTAACCCATATATATGATTGAAGTAACATACTACTACTAGTTAATTTTTCTGAACGTGACGAGTGAGCACATGTAGACTTATCTTTTTTTTTCTCCTCACACTGGACTTTGGTAAGTGAAGACAACTTACTCCACTTCCAAAAAAATAGGAGTAAAGATTTTCTATTTTCTTTATTTGCACATATAAATAGGTCTTTAAGTTTTTCTTACAAATTTCATAAAAAATTCTTATCACGGTTATTAAAAACTACTCCATCCTACTCGCACCGGAGAAATCGAGACATCAGTGGCTCGTCTATGTGCTGACACGTATCTCTTCACGTTTTACAAAAATGTCCTCTACAGTTTAGAAAATCAACCCGCGGTCCAACTCATCCGTCCAAAGTAGAAAACATACTAGAAATGCGGGCGCGGCGTTGCTGCGCTTACTCTGATTTGGGCCAGTGATGTTAAATGTGTTTTGATCTGAATTTGACGCTAGTGGCCTCACAAATTCCAGGTTGTTTCTAGTTGTATGTAGCGCTGCAACTGACAGTGGTTGTTAAGATACGTCGGCTCTAAACAAGATAGAATAAAAACATATATGCTTGAATATTGCAAATGGAGTAATATATTCTAGTTGCAATTATTTGAGCAAGGGAGCCACAAGGTGTACACATAATAACATATAAATAAAATGCCTTGGTCTGGAGAGATAATTATCCTATGAAGAGAGATAAACCTTGTAGTCATTTGATCGACCATATGGTGGCGCCTTCGCTGGCAGCTGCAGGGCCGCAGGGGCATTAGGTGGCGCGCTCTACGGTGCGTGAGGGAGCACAGGGGCATGGAAGTTGTGCAGCCTCGCTGCTGCTTGCCTTCTTTCTCATGGCGGCGATGCTTTTACCTTCTTCCGATCCCCGCCTAGCGCCTACAGCTGTGACGCAGTGACGGCCGGCTATGTCGCAAGTCAATTAAGTATTGGGGGGCATCCACATCGAATCTGTTCGCTAGTGCATGCGCAGTCACGGCCACAACGGCCGATTTTCATTCAGATTTTCATTCAGCGAGGAAGACACGGAGATGTGGAGGCTCACCGCCACCGCCACCGCGAGCCATCTCTCCGCCGGCGAAATGCCCTCATTCTGTTCCGCGTTCGGAGGAGAGGGGAACGGTGGAGGCACTGTGAGGAGATCACGACAAGTGGAGGGCGGCGGACATGTCCGTCGTAGTCGCGTGGAAAGGGCAGGAAGGTGGGGATGCTTGGGTTCACATGCCTTTAGGCCACATACGAGGCAGATGAGCGCTGCTGCAGGGTGAAGGTCGAGGTGCGGGGCGCCGGAGTAGCCGCCGTTTTTGTTTTTTGACATAGTAGCCGCCGCGTTTTGCTTGTTGAGGTGGGGTGCCGCGCCAATGTACTCGAGCCCTGGACGAAGGTTCTGGAATCTGGAAACGCCGGTTGTTGTGCTCGTTTCGAGACGCCAGATCAAGATCGGACGAGCGAGAGAAAAATAGGTGACGTGGCCCAATGATATGCCTTCGTTTTTCCTGCAGATTCGTATTAAGAAGATTCTAATATGTTTCGTGTAGACACCTTATCGGGCACGAAGGTAAGGGGTACCCTAAACCATTCGATAAATTAACGCTAAACATAACAACTATTTTTAAGACAGGGACCAGCCCACTGCTCAGTAAGGCATGGCCCATCGCTCGAGGACCCCCTCTACACCAGCTGTGGCGACAAGTCACGGGTCGGCCCACCTCGACGCCGAATGACGGACCGAGGGGGCGAGCGAACGACCCCACGGCTCCTACCTCGACGATAAATGACGGACCGAGGGGGGGCGAGCGAACGACCTCACGGCTCCTACCTCGACGATAAATGACGGACCGAGGGGGCGAGCGAACGACCCCCCGACCCCCACCTCGACCTCTACCTCGACCTCTCCGACCCGTCTCTGCTCCGACCCCGTCTCTGCTCCGACCCTACCTCGACGATGAGCGACGGACCAGGGGTCGAACGGACGACCCCCGGACGAGAGGCTCGATTAACCACCTAACAACATGGGCGCCCGCGTCCGCTGTCAAATCCGTCAACTCCCCGTCAAGTCCCCGATTCCTGTCAACTGTGCCGTCACTGTCGCCACTACGCGAGTACGGACTCCAGCAATACCCCTCGGAATGTGAACAGTGCGGCCCTCGACGACGACTTCGAGAATGCGACGGAGCCACGCAGGGCTCGACCCCTCCCTCGACCGGGGGGCTCGACCCCTCTCTCCAACAACTCCAGTATGGGGGTCGTCCCATCCGCCCCGTCCCGCTTCAGCCGTGGGATCCGTGCCCGTCTGCGGACGCTGTGCCGCGGCGACTTCCACTGCCACCATGACCGAGGACGCCAGAAGGACGGGAAGGCCATGCCGCCACAGTGCTCAACGTCTCTCCGCCAACACTGTGCCTCAGACACGCTACCCATAGTGCCACAGTTAGGGTCCTGTACCCTCGGACCTCCCCCTGGTCTATAAAAGGGGACGCCGAGGTAGAATAAAGAGAGGGGGGGGGGCTGGATCCTGAAATCTCTGAGACTTCAGTTCAGACTCTCACACTCCACGCAAACACACCCCGTCACTCGATCGACCCCTCGGGTGGCAAACCCGCTAGCCTAGGGCAAACCCGCTAGCCTTAGACCGCAGCTCACTCTGAGCAACTCCGTGTAACACAGTTTGTACCCCTTGTACGAGCACGTTTTGGGTGTGAGATAATACAAGTCATCCTCCCCGCTGGACGTAGGGCCTTCTTTGCCCGAACCAGGATAAACCTTGTGTCCATCTTGCATCACGTCTGAGAGAGGGAGCACGCGATATACAAATTTACTCGTTGGTGGTTTTGACCCCCAGGTCATAACACCGACACCCCTAAACTAAATTTTATTGTTACCTGAAGAAGGGAAAAGTCTAAATCGAGTTATTGCTTCGAAAACACCCTTGCAACTTTCCAGAAACCCCCTCCTCCCACCCTGTACAGCAGCCTGCCCCGACCTCCCGATCCGTCTCTCCTTTCTCTCCTCCCTCGCTCCCGCATCGACTCCAACAACTTTGCTCTCGCATCGGCGCTTGGTTGGCGTCCGAAACCCTAGCCGCCGCCACATCTTCCCTATGCTCGATCCCCTCCGCCTCGCCGTGTCCCCTCGCCGGCGCCTTGGACGGCGTCAAAGACCCTAGCCGCCGCCGCCACATCTTTATGTAGGGGAGACGGCGTGCTGTGACATGTCGACGAGGAAAGCAGCCCCGCTCCGACCTTCCCCTGGATCGGTGAATGAAGGAGGGCATCCCACCCTACTAGGCCTTCTTCTCTGTGGACATGGACGAGGATCTCGGCATCTCGCCCAGATCCGTTCATCTGCAGGTTGGTGCCGTACTGCACCGGTACCGCGGCGTCGCCCGGGCTGGCTAGGAAGTCCGTGCCCGAGTACCGGAGGAGGCAGCGGTCGTAGTAGATGGACACGTCCCTGACGCCTCTGCAGTTACCGAAGGCGATGTCCGGCGCGAGCGCGAGGCAGGACGCGCAGGCGCTGCCGTTGACGTCACCACGGCAGAGCGCGAGCCCCCACGTCTGGTCTGGGGCGCGACCGAGCGTGCCGGTGGCGAAGCCTACGACGGAGCTCGACGCGTTGGCGGACAGGGACCCGAGGAGCGCGACGACGTTGGAGCAGTATGTGGAGTTGAGGGCGTAGGAGCTGCCGTTGTTGCAGAGGTAGTTCATGAGGCTGAAAGCGTGGCTGCGGCCAACGGAGACGAGAAGCAGCGGTAGGAGGACGGAGGCCATGTTGAGCGTTGTCTTGAGCCTGCAGGGTGCGGTAGCCTGGCCATGAGGTACATGAGGATCCCACTAGGTAAGATATGTCTCTTTCTCTCTCGCGATATCAGTCTGATTTTGTCTCCTCCACTCCCTACAATCCCTTATTGGTAGTTGTCTCCAATGGCACCTTGCAGATCCATCGTTGAGCGCCGGTGACAAACCTGTTGACGACGGACCATACCAGTGACATGCTTTCTCAAGGTGCAAGGGGCTTCAGTTTTCTTGTCCCCTAGCTACTCTCATAAGCTGGTTGTTGTTGTGGTGCTTGGTTCGTTCTTCCTTAATATGAACTACTCCTAGGTGTTGGGTGATAATATGAACTGGAAAATTAGTTTCAGATTTAGTGAATTTAGTTTCAGATTTAATGAATTTGTGCAGCTATGGATGGCTAATTGATTGGTATAAATTTTAGTAGAATTGGACGATGTGACTGAGTTGCAACTTGTATCCAAATTGCTTGCAAATATACTGTTAATTATTTGCTTCAGGTTGGGGTACTTGCTGATCTGAAAAAAAATTATGATGGATCATATGTTTGCAATCCCTGTGATAATGATGCTTATTAAGTTCTCTT